>OY998254.1:66961991-67561991 GCA_963922045.1 Persicaria maculosa
TACGCCAAGCCTAGGTATGATCACCTTCGCACCTTCGGGTGCTTGTGTTTCCCAAACCAGTCCTCCACAGCCCCGCACAAGCTTCACCCGCGCTCCACTCCATGTGTCTTCCTAGGCTATCCGTCTGATCATCGCGGTTACATTTGCCTCGATATCAAGACCCACAAGATCATTCTCTCACGTCATGTCACATTTGATGAGTCGCGATTTCCCTTTGCGTCTCCCACACCCCCTGTGTCTCCGTCAGAGTCTGAGTCACCATTCCCTCACTTCCTTTTTCCCCAGAGATCTCCCGGTGCTCCTACATCTCCCCCTCCCCCACCCCCACCACCCCCCACCACCAGACCACACACCCGCAGCGTCTCCGGTGTCTTCCGACCCCGTCAGATCGTATCCATGACTACCACCCATCGCCCCACCATCCAACCTCATGGCCTAGCAAAGCAGTTCCCCCGCCAAACACCACTGCCGCGGGCGCCGCACACTGTTGCGCCCGCAGCCTATCAATTGCCCATGCCCCCCGCATCGCATCGCCTACTGGCGGCGCCCGCCGCAACACATGCTGCGCCCGCCGCATCCCACAACGCCTCTGCACCCCTTACCCGCAGCTCTGCTGCGCCCGCCGCCTCATCCCCATGCTTAGCCCCTCTTGCTCCCATCCGTCCCGACACCCAATCACCCTCTGCCTCCACCCCGACCTCCCTCTCCCCCATTCCCACCTCCCACAAAACATCCCTCCAAGACCCGAATTGGCAGGCGGCTATGCTCGACGAATACAGGGCCCTTACGAAGAATGGTACTTGGGTTCTTGTTCCTCGCCCTCCTGAGGCGAACGTCATTCGTTGTATGTGGCTCTTTCGTCACAAGTTCCGATCTGATGGGACTTTGGAGCGCTATAAGGCCCGTCTTGTGGTGAACGGTAGATCTCAGCAGGAAGGTATTGATTGTGATGAGACGTTCAGCCCTGTGGTCAAGCCTGCCACTATCCGAGTGGTCCTGAGTCTAGCTCTGTCGCGCAACTGGCCTATCCATCAGTTAGATGTCAAGAACGCATTTCTCCATGGCCATCTGAATGAGACGGTCTACATGTTTCAGCCGCCGGGGTTTGCTGATGCTGACCGTCCGAAGCATGTCTGTCTCCTCAAGCGCTCTCTGTATGGTCTGAAACAGGCTCCGCGGGCTTGGTTCCAGCGTTTTGCCTCTCATCTGCTCCGTTTGGGTTTCACATGCAGCCGTTCCGATTCGTCTCTGTTTATCTATCGCCGAGGCTCAGACTTGGCATTCCTGTTGCTATATGTCGACGACATCATTCTCACTGCCTCTTCTGATGCTCTTCGGACGTCTATTATTTCGAAGTTGAGTGCGGAATTCGCCATGTCTGATTTGGGTCAGTTGTCTTACTTTTTGGGAGTTGCTGTTCAGCGTCATACGTCTAGTCTGTTTCTCTCACAGAGTAAGTATGCTGCAGAGATTGTTGCTCGGGCTAAGATGGTCAACTGTAATCCAGTCGCCACTCCTGTCGATACATCCAACAAGCTCAGTGCTCATTCTGGTCCTTTGGTTGATGACCCGACATTGTACAGGAGCCTCGCTGGTGCTCTTCAGTATCTCACTTTCACCAGGCCTGACATTAGTTACGCCGTTCAGCAGGTCTGCTTGTTCATGCATGCACCTAGGGAACCTCACTTTCAGGCTTTGAAGCGGATCATTCGGTACATCAGCGGCACTCTTGAGCTCGGCACCACGATCACTCCTTCCTCTAAGCTTGATCTTGTTGCTTACACTGATACGGATTGGGGTGGTTGTCCTGACACACGTCGCTCCACGTCTGGATACTGCGTCTTCCTCAACGACACCCTTGTGTCATGGTCAGCCAAGCGTCAGTCCGTCGTATCTCGCTCCAGCGCTGAGGCCGAATACAGGGGTGTTGCCAACGTTGTGTCCGAGTGCTCTTGGCTCCGGAACCTCCTACTAGCTCCGTTATCCCCTTCAGAAGGCCACTCTGGTCTATACGGACAACGTCTCCGCCGTCTACCTGGCTAGCAACCCAGTCCAGCATCAACGCACGAAGCACATTGAGCTTGATCTCCACTTCGTCAGGGACAAGGTTGCCATTGGACATGTCCGCGTTCTTCATGTCCCGTCCTCTTATCAGTACGCTGATATATTCACCAAGGGTTTACCTCGACAGTTATTCATTGATTTTCGTTCCAGTCTCACTGTAAGGACCCCTCCCGTTTCGACTGCGGGGGTTTGATAGATTACATAGGTCTTAATATTGTATAGTGTGTTAAGATGTGAAAGGATAAAGTGTCCCACATCGAAAGTTGAGCATAACAAGCCCTAATATATGAGTCGGTGGGCTACTCCTTCTATTGCCAATTGGTTTTAGAATGGAACCTCACTCGGCTTGTGTGCTAGGGTTTTAGCGCATGTGCGCCCGTGCACACGACCCCCAGTCATCGGTCCGAGTCGGACTTTGATATGGTATCAGAGCGGTTAGCCTAACGGCCCGTGTCGATCCTGGTATGGGTTACCCAGTTGTCCAAGTCTCAACTAGATGGTCATTCCTAGTTGGACTTGCGGGGGCGTGTTAAGATGTGAAATGATAAAGTGTCCCACATCGAAAGTTGAGCATAACAAGCCATAATATATGAGTCGGTGGGCTACTCCTTCTATTGCCAATTGGTTTTAGAATGGAACCTCACTCGGCTTGTGTGCTAGGGTATTAGCGCATGTGCGCCCGTGCACACGACTCCTAGTCATCGGTCCGAGTCGGACTTTGATATGATGGATAAACGAATGCATTTCCATGTCATTGAAGCTTAGCTTACCTTGTGATTTACTTGGACTTGGTAAACTAGTGTTAAGACTTAGACTAATAACAATCTCTGAAGCGGCCTATATATATTGGTAGATTCCCTGTCTAAAGTAAAAAATTAATGAATTGGATGAAAGCATTAGATGTATGGTCCCATGAATATGGGCTAATTTGTTTGTTCTTGGTAAATTAATGAATTAGACTAATAGAGTTAAAAGAGGTATAGGTAAGAGCTTCCATCAAAGTCACACCTGTCTATAGCATATATGGTATTGGTAGATGATGCTTGATCATATATATATATATATATATATATATATATATATATATATATATATATATATATATATATATATATATATATATATATATATGGCTACCTATTAATCCCCATAAATGATTGAGTTTATAACAAGGTACGTAGAGATTTATCAACCATTTATTGGTATTAATTGAAAGCCAATTAGAAACGATATATATAAGCAGCTTGTGATCAACGTTGTACGATGACTGTTAAGTTTGACGCCCTTTCCAATTGATTTTTATGTAGCTTGTTGGATCGAATTGAAAGATATTGATGATTTAATCCTCCGATCCAGCAGAGTTATTAAATGCTGCTAACTGTGTCCTTCATTAATCACCGGAAAAGGAAACACATGTTTTTAATCCTCCGACCCAGCAGAGTAATTCGGAAGTATATGGATATGTAAATATTTTGCACGGAATATGCTGTCTTGTTTTTATAAATGTTTTAAAAAATCCAAATTAAATTACTGCTCATTTAAAAAGCTCAATAAAGTAATAAACGTAGTAGCAATTTAACCTTAAAAGCTCAATAAGTGAATCAAAACTCTTCTTCTTTTTTTATTTTTATTGAACGGTGTTTTTAGTGTTTGTCTTCATTAGAGATGGTTGAAACTTATAAATGGGTCATCTCTTTTTATTTATTTAATAAACATATATCATGCCAACCTCTCTAATTTCTAATTAAACATCTAAATTTGAAAACCCCCAAGAGTAGTATACATTTTCTATTAGTGACTAATCATTTTTTTAATTGTTGGATGAGGTATGCTATTATTTAGGATATGATGTTAGAGTTTAAGTGATGTTTGATAATTTAAATTGATGTAAGATATTTTATATAAAAAAAACTTATATAAGATACTAAATATATATTTTTTATGTATATAAATAGGGTCTCAATTTTTTTTTACAGATCTCTAAAATGATAGGACCAGCTCTGAATTTAAGGTATACATATGGGCTATTGTAAGGGTATATTGTCGTGAAGGCTGTACTAGCTAGTGAGTAAGTTTACTTGGCCGTGTATGGCCGAGGATGAAATTTGGGGATAGAGGAAATAGAGATTATTGTTGGGGATTACTAAGGTGAAGGATATATATATATATATATATATATATATATATATATATATATATATATATATATATATATATATATATATATATATATATATATATATATATATATTATTTTTTGGAAAAAAATGTGTTTGGATGATAAGAAATTATTTTTGGATGTACACTCGTCTCTAAATAAATATATGAATAAATTAAAAAAAAACATAAAAACATCCAATACAAATGACTCATACTTTATTGAAAAGTGATAATATTGTTGCACATGATGGATGTGATGTGTTTATATTTGAGCGCTTTATGTGCAAATGTGCACATTTTGATTATTCAAAATCAACCATTGGAGCACAATTTGTATCCGGGGTGGATATATGCACCCATGACAGGTGTTATATGCACTCCATAGGACAGATTAAAAAACTTGTAATTATTGGACAGACGTCGTGTTGTAGATGAAATGGATTCTAGATCCGTGTGTTGGAGTGCATATAGCACATGTCTCCGGTGCATATAGCAATATCCTTTGTATCAAAATAGGTATATTTAAACATTTGCATCATATCGATCGAGTTAATCTAGCCAACGTACGTAGGTTTATGTGGTTAATTAATTTGGTTTAGAGTGGCCTTTCTAACCAACCAACTAACCAAGGAGGTAGGGTGACAAGCCCCCGACAAGTGTAGCAATTCATAAGGGGTTCATTGCACATATAAAGCCCCGACACTCCTCGTGTTCGACGTGTTCTCTTCTCTTCTTACGTGGCTTATTTTCCTCCACGTCATCCGTACCTGATCAACATATAACAAAGTACCTTCATGCAGTTAAAACGTCTACTAAGGTATCCCCATCGATCAATTGTAACGGTCGTCAACCCATCGACAAGAAAGGCAGTAACCAACTACCCTAGCTCCTAACGTTGCATCTAAAATCGGACAAATCTACAAATACACTGAGTGTAGAATTTTAAGTATACACCGCCAATCAGCACTGGCCACTTGTTTAAAAAAAAGATTTTAAACTATAAATTATAAATTCCTACCAAATAAACTTCCAAATTTTGAATTTATAACCGTACGTTGAAATTCAACTTACAAATTTTGATTATGCTTTTGGCTGCAAGCCATTTCTCATTCTATAACATAAATTTAAGTCATTATTTTATACATATACCTGTAAACTTATCAATATTCTATAGTTAAAGTTATTTATAATATAAATATGTGTGATTCATTTTCTAAATAAGTGAATGTATCAATTTTAGATTGAGTCAAATATAAAATTAATTATTTTAGGTTGTAGTTTGTTCCAAACTGAATGAATATGATAAATTATTTGTATAAATCAGTCTAATTAAATGAGAATAATATCAACCAGACAATAATATATTAAAGTGGATATGAGAAAGTTTTGTTATTTATGTGTCCACCAAGTGTGGTAAATTGGGGTTTTGTCCCAGTAAAATTTTATGGACAAAATTGCCCTTCTAAACCTAAAAGGGTACCCCCCCTTCATCTAGTCGATGGTCTCCTTCGTTCTTTCATATCTCTCGCTTGCTGTTTCAGATCTCGCTCTCTGCTCCCTCACTCTGCTCTTGCTCCGGCGACCGCTCCCTCGCTCTCTGCTCTGAGCCTCCGGCGACCGCTCCCTCGCCGGATCTGACGGACGCCATTGCCATGGCCAAGCAGATCGAGGACGGAGGTCTGAGATCTCAACCTACTAACAAGGCCGGTTTCAGCATTTCAGTAGGTAGAGCCAATGTTCTTAATTAGCTAATGTAAAAGGCCGGTAGAGCTAATGTTCTTAATTAGCTAATGAGAGTTTGGATATTGGCAGTTTCAGCAAAAAAAAAATTGCCTTACTGAAATTGATTCTTATAAAATTGTACGAGCTAAATGTCTGCTTGATCATTCGTTTTCACATTATTCGGGGTCTTGCTAATCGATCTAAATTTGTGTTGCAGACCACAACAGTTGAGTAGGCAAAGAGGTTCTACCCGCTCTTTGGTCTTGGAGCAAATGTTGCTCTCATTTTCTCAGGGAGAACCCCGGTTTCAGCATTTCAGCAGGTAGAGCCAATGTTCTTAATTAGCTAATGTAAAAGGCCGGTAGAGGTAATGTTTTTAATTAGCTAATGAGAGTTTGGATATTGGCAGTTTCAGCAAAAAAAAATTGCCTTGCTGAAATTGATTCTCATAAAATTGTATGAGCTACTATATCTTACAAGCATATATGAAAACATTTCAACTTTTCAACATTTCAATATTTCAGCATTTCAGTAGCTTGTATGTATAACATTTTCAGCAGTGTTAGCAATAATCATTTCAGCATCAACAACGTTGTTAAAACCGGAGTTTTAGCATCAACAACGTTGCTAAAACCGGGATTTCAACATCAACAACAATGCTGAAACCGAGGTTTCAGCAACTCCAGTTTGAGCAACGCGAAAAAAAAACAAAAAAAAAAACTGCTGAAACAGAGGGTGGCAGAGGGGTTTCAGCACGAGAAAAAAAAAACAGCAACGCGAATTTTTTTTTTGCTAAAACAGAGGGTGGCACGGGGGTTTCAGCAACTCTGGAAACGCAAAAAAAAAAACAAAAAAAAACTGTTGAGGGGGGCACAAGGGTTTCAACAAGTTCGTTTCAGCAGTGTCAGCAACATAGGTGGACATTTTGCTAATATGGAGAGGGTGGTGGACCATTTTCTAATATAGGCACAAAATTTGGACATCCTAGTAATCACCCCTTTAAAAAACCCAGAAAGTTAAAAAACTCAGGAAGTAGAATAAATACCTGTGTTTAGTTTCTTTTTTGAACACGAAAAAAATCCAGAAATTTGACTTCCTAGGAATTCCAATTCCTACAACATAGAGAAATTTCATTTACCTAGGGGGACTAGATAAGTTGCCATTCGGCCATTTTTGTATGGAAAGATTCAACTTCCTCCATTTAAATTCCCTACATTTTATAATTAACTTAACCAAACAACTTTTTAAATTTTATGGGAATTATAATTGGGGTGATTACTAGGATGTCCAAATTTTTGGGCTTTATTAGAAAAATGTCCACCTTCTTCATATTAGCAAAATGTCCACCCACAGCTGAAACGAAGTTGCTGAAATTGAGTTTTTTTTCCCCGCGAAATTGAGTTTTTTTTTTTCCCGCGTTGCTGAAACTGCTGAAACCGAAGTTGCTGAAATTGAGTTTTTTCCCCGCAAAATTAAGTTTTTTTTTTCCGCAAAATTGAGTTTTTTTTCCACATTGCTGAAATTTTGATTTCAGCACTTTTGTTGATGCTGAAACCCCGGTTTCAGCACTGTTGTTGATGTCGAAACCCCGGTTTCAACACTGTTGTTGATGCCGAAACCACGGTTTCAACACTATTGTTAATGCTGAAACCCCAATTTCAACAACGTTGTTGATGCTGAAATGGTTATTGCTGACACCGGGGTTACTAAAACCGTGTTGCGGGATATAAAATTTAGCCTATGCGGGATTCGAACCCACGTATTTGCGCATAAGCACATTGCTCTACCATTGAGCTAAGAGGCTTTTAAAGAAGATTTAAAGCAATGAACATCAAAATTCATTGCAATCCGCATTTCAGCAATTTGATAACAATTCAAAACTAAAATATTATAAAATGTTGAAATTATAAGATGCTGAAATAAGCAATTAGCATGGAATCAATAAGCAATTATAAGATGTTGAAATAAGCAATTGACATGGAATCAATAAGCAATTATAAGATGCTCAAATAAGCAATTTGACAACAATACTGCATAACAGCACAGAAACTGTAAACTCCAATTTCAAAAGTAATTATAAAGTGATTTCCATGTTGAAATGCCATAAGAAACATTAAAAGACCTCACAAATGAACTTCAATTAGAATCTGCATAGCAATTCTCTTGTAATTTTTATACAAATCTTCAATCATCATTCACTTTCAGCATTATAGAATCCTGTACAAATCTTGAATAATCATTCATTTTCATCATTATAGAATCCAACAGAGGAACGAGATCGAGAGTGAAGAAGAAGAAGAACTTGGAGACCGCGGATCAACGACGATGCGAAAGACCGATAAGTAGAGGGCGGATGAGATGCGGAAACCGGCGAGGAGGCCGTAGGTGGAAGAACGGAGAGAGACCGGAGGGATTAGAAGAAAACAAAGATCGACAACTTTGCACCGCCGGCAAAAGCGAGATCTAGATCTCCCAACTGCTGAATCGACTTCCGATCTTCGTCGAATATGTCGAAAATCCAGATCTTCGCCAAATCTGTCAAAAATCCAGATCGAGAGAGCTCGCTTCGGATCCTGAGCTCCCTTCTTTGAAAATCCAGATCGAGAGAGAGAGAGAGAGAGAGAGAGAGAGAGAGAGAGAGAGAGAGAGAGAGAACAACGAGGCAAAGGAACTCATCACTTCCTTCTACTCAAGCTCCACCGAATTCATCTGCTTCCCATAGATGCAGAATCTAGATTTGGCTTCAAGGTTACTCGTCGGAGCGGCAAGGCACCAGCGCGAGCGAAGATGCCGAATCAACGGCGATGTTGAGGTTTCAGCAGTTTCCAGGCCTTCTTCCGGTCATCAATCAGTTCAGATCTTCAATCAGTGACGGGAGTTGTTGAAACCGCATGAGGGGGTCTCACCGGAGATGGCTTTCCAGTCGGTGAGGATGAGGGAGGAGAGGCAGTTGAGCTTGCAAATGGCCGGGGTGATGGAGCTGGACATGTAGCCGGATCGGCCGAATTTATGGATGACGAGATCCAGAAATCCGATACAATTTCAGCAGATCTCAGGCTTCTCCTCCGATACAATTTCAGCAGATCTCGGGCTTCACAGAGGAGGACGAGCTCCGGCGTCGACACCGGCGGCACCATCCCGACGGAATCGCAGATCTGCATCGGCGGAATCGTGGAGGATAAAAGACGAAGACGATGGGGAGAGGAGCGAGAGAGAAGACGACGAGGATAGAAGACGACCAAGAGGAGCGTAGGAGATCTGAGATTTGACGGCAGAAGATTTGAGATTTAGGTTTACATAGGAGGAGGGCAATTTTGTCCAAAACATATATAGATGGACAAAAAACTAATTTGCTAGGGTTAGTGGACACTCCCACAATAAAGCCCAAAATTAAAAGGGTCGGATGTGCAAATTTTCTCATCTATATTATATATTAAATGAGAAGCAATTATGTGCCATGTGTCATCATTCTATGCCAAGCTATTTTAGGTTAGTCTATTATCATAATAATCTAATATAATTAAGGTAAATCAATTAGTCTGTCAAAATTACTTGTCATTTGTTTTATATATTTTATTATATCTATCCATATATATCTACCCGTTAAAATTTATTATTATATATATGCATTAAAAAAATTCAAAATATGGTTATATCTATCAAAATATAAAGATCTTATTTATTTATTTAAAGAAAGATATTTGTTTAATAATTATAGATTAAAGTTTTCATTTAACATCTCATTTTAAAAAAAAATACATGATTTTTTTTATTTTGATTACCTTCCTTTCTATATCTACCTAACTTCTAATCTAATTAGTTTTTGAGAAAATAAAATAAGAGTTAACGTGTTAAATAAAATAATATAAGTTGTGCCTTTCCTTTTTCTTTTCTTTTTGAATCAATAAAATTCATTCATCTATGCAAATTGAATTATATATATAACCCATAATCTTACAGTCATGTGTCATCTCCTTATGTAAAGATATTTTTGGTCTTTTTTTCAATTCATTATATACTCCATTTTCTAATCAGTGGTTCAATTCTAAATCTTGAATTAATATTAATGCTAATATATAATTTTAATGAAAAGTATTTTTGATGGGTGACATCATCACATTATTATAATTTTTTCCTTAATATATTCTATATTTTATAACCAATGGTTTTAATTGAAAATATTGAATTAATATATAATCTATACCTGTATGTAGTTCTTTATATATTATATTAAATTAAAAGCATGAGAATATCACATCGTATATATTTTCTCGTTCATCTAAGTGATTTTAATAAAGTTATCTTTAGTTAAATCTTTTAAATAATATTAAAATTATAGTAATTTTTTTTCTTTCCAATAAGATAATTTTAAAATATCTATATTTATATACTTCTTTAAATGAGAACCATTTTTAATGAGATATTTTCATCACATTAATTATAGATTTTTCAATCAATCAAATTATATATTTTTAATTTTACGCTAACTTTTATTAAAATTTTATTTAATTTTATAATATTGATTTGTCATATCCCACCCTTATACTTATAAAACTAGAAGCAGAGTCTTTATAAAAAAATGTACCACGTGTCCTTCCCTGAACAAAACTAAAAAACCCTAATTTGCAGTCTCTTCCCACGTTTTCTCCTCCAACGGCTGAAAAAATTTAACTTCTTCCTTGCCCACGTTCTCTACTTCTCTTCCCTTTCAATTATTTCATTATTTCCGGTCTCTCAAAAGGTTGCTATACAAAAAAGAGTCGATGATTGTGGCGCTCGATGGTGAAGGGACATGAGACCAACAAAGTCAGCAGAGTCGATAAGGAGGACGGTTAGTCCGACAATGGGATGAAGGAGCGCGTTGATCAAATGCATCTAGCAAAATAATTTGGGTAAGTTAGGCCAAAATTGAGTAGTTATCTTTCTCTTCAAATTGAAGCCATGTTCATTGTTCTACTTATCTTAAAATTGAACTGTTGTTATGCAATTCAGGATAGGAGTAATAGCTATTCTATCTTTGCTATCCATGAATAGTACCATGCCCACAGTCGGCGGGTTGTCGGAGAACAAAATTTGGAAGTTTTCAAATTTGTGAAGAAGAAAGAGAAGAAGAGACCATTCTTTCAAGGAATAACATATTAAGTTGGAAAGGTAACATCCATGGAAAGATTGGATATCTCTAATTTCAGGAATGCTAGCCAAAAAATCGCTTCTTTTTTCCATCTATATATTTAATTTCTGAAGTTATGTGTTTGATTTCTCATGAGTTGAATCCTAAACTACTTAAATTGGATACACATTATTGAAATTAGACCTGTTCTTCCCAATTTAAGATCCAAAACTGATTCACAAATTTGTATGTTTCCAAGGCATGCTCATCCAACAAAGTTGCTTTTTTAAAATCTATTTTTATACTCAACTCCTGAATTTTTGTTCTTGATTTCTCATGGGTTGACTTCGAAACTGCTACTTCATTTGAATAGGAATTGCTGAAATTGGTACTTTTCTTTTTAATTTAAGATCGAAAATAGATTTAGGAATTGATTGATTTTGTTGTGTGAATGGTCAAGTTTTCTACCGAGGAATTGATTTAATTAAATTTGGATGTTGCCTTTGTTTTTCGATTAAATAAAATAAGTTTTAGATGTAAATGATAAATACTAATTTTATTTAGATTTGTTAGGTGCCTTTGTAATGTTTGGGTATTTTGATTCGGGGAATTGCCTATTGAAACGATGGTTTGGGCATCACGGACTTCACTGAAAACTATGGTATGGGCATCATATATTGACTTGAATTTTGTTATTTGGTGTTGTCTTATTAGCCAAAGATACGAATTTCTGGTGGTAGTGTTTATCCTTGGGAGTTTGATTGCTCAAGATTAAGACAAACTCCAGGCAAATGTGGTGCAATTTTGATTTGTGTCATGTCCCAAATCAGTGGATTGAATGCAACAAAAGTTAGTGCATTTCCAACCTTCTAAATTATTGGTATCTTTTGCTTGTGGCTGATTCAATTTCATTAGCTGCATACCTATTTGATTACCTTAGCTCATGATGTAAGTTCTTATGTTCCGATGCTTATGAAAGTCAACAGTTTAGATTAATCTCTATTTAAGATAGTGATCTATTTTTACAAGGGTGTGACATTTACTTGAGCCTCCCTCAATTAAACAAAAACTATTAACACATTGCACAACACATAAAAATATAAAATCCTTTTCAATAGGAACTTGAGAATTTGTTTTCTGATTTCTTTCATCACATTCTTGAGAATTAAGAACATGATGAACGAAATCGTCTATGGTAGATTAATTTGAAATAATTGGACTATCATGATAACACACACGACCTTAAAACGAGTACAATCATAAATCAATTATTTTATTCAGCCCAATTCACAGCTATAGTGTGAAATCTATTATTGCGGTAAACCTCGGGTTTTAATATTAAATACAATAATAATAATAATAAAACCCAAAAAGGTAAAAACATCTAAAAATAAATCATCTATTATATGTCAATTTGAAATAATGAATTCTCATAAAAATACACACAACCTTAAAATGAGTAAAAACATAAATCATTAATTTTATTCAGCCCGATTCATAGGTATGGTGTGAAATATATCATGACGATGAAAATCAAGTTTCAATATTAAATAAAATAGGAATAATAAATACCATTTATCTAAATATAAATATCATTTATTGTATAGGTATTCATATTCATCCATTAGCATTATTTTTAAACATCTTTCCTTTATTATTAAGAGCTTGAGATTTATTCTTACTTAGTTTGTTGTTTACTTTCTTTTGTTTGTTTTCTATATAGCCTTAAAAATACAACCCACGTTCTTGATGTCTTCATATCTCCATGTTCTTTTGTTTAACACTCCACATTCTTTGTGTATCTCCATAGTCGTAACAGTCATTGATACAATTAGCGATGGCCCTAGGCAAATCGTGCACGTCAAGCCTGCCCAATTACCTTGCTTGCTAACAGAGAAGAGGAATCGTCCTAATTGAAGAATTGCAAGGATTCATGGTCTGAGAGAGGATTCGAGAGACACCAAAATCAACGATTTTTACATGTTTTTGTCAGTTCATCAGGAGATTGGAAGGCTTGATGTCATAGTGGAAGTAGCTTGTGCCGGATATGTAGTCTCTCAGGGAGTTATGTTCATCGAGCGGTTTTTTCATTCAGAAGCTCGACCCTCGGGTCAATTTATCATCCTTAATCCTTTGAAAAACCTAATTTTTCTCAAATCCCCAAACTGAATGTGTTTATTGTTAGAATAGTGGACGCGAATGTTGAATTTGTATCTATTGACTGTCAATTTGTCAAGTTGTGATGATGTTCAAAGTTTGAACATTTTTACCATTAATCATTCAAGGATTACAATAGGAATGTTTGATCATTATATGTTGATTTGTGTTTTCTAGGTCTTGATTTGGATAAACACCATATCTGATTCACTTTTTTTTAGCAAGATGAAGAAATAGTGTAAATTATAGTTAGTTATTTTTCATAGAAGGTTTATGGTTTCAACATTCATTGGTAACCATTCTATTTTCCATGAATTTATCAATTTTTATTACTGTTCCATGATCATACTGTGAAAATATGCATGACTATAATTAGATCAAACCACACTTAAAAAAGGGTTGTAGATAATTTAACTCGGGTGTCATTCAATACAATATATATGAGTGTGAAGAAAGTGAAATAAAAATATGGTCATTTGAAAGTGATATATGATTAGACTCCTTTTAAAATAAGCATGGTCTTAAACTAATTCATAACACACAACATTGATATTATTTAGTTTGCTTTATAGGCTAGCCATTAAAAAAATATGATGATGAAATGAAGGGTTCACCATGAAATGCAATAAGATTAAAAAAAATTCTTATATATAAGAGGTTTCAGCCAAATCCTTTATACAAGAGTTTTAACATCGATTAGTGTTATCAGGCGCAATTCTTTAATTAATCTTACAAATCTTCCAATCCTCTAACCAATTTTTTCATTCACAACACATTTGGAGATTGCTCATGACTAATCTTTCATCAAATTGTTACTTTTCCAAATGTACTTACCTCTTGCATCCGACATGATTAGTTTATCTATATTATTCATCAACATCTTTCAAGATTTTAATATTTTAGCTCCATTGAGTTTATACATTTAAACATATGGTATCTTTTTCACAAATAATTTAGACTGATTTGAGAGGCGTAACATGGTGTTCAACATATATAGAAAGTGTCATAAATGATTAGTCTTGGTTTTCTTAGGCCAAGAACTACAATGTCAAGAGAAGTGTGGAATCGGTCGATCTACTATTTTTTTTAATCAAATTATAAGTACTGGTTGTCTTGAGAAAAGGCTTTATTATGACAACGAAAGATTTCAAACAACGGCATGGTAAGGAGAATGGGTAAAAAGGTATGAAGGTGAAAAACTAATAGGTGTCGAGTATTTTGTATGGTGTATCAAACTCGACCGAAAAATATTCTTAAAACCGAACATGGTTCGGGAAAAGCACTAGTTATAATTCATGGGAAGTAATTGCTTGGTTGAACATAGGAAGCATACTTCCTATGTTATATCTTGCGCCTACCTACTCCTGTTTTATTATTATTATTATTATTATTATTATTATTATTATTATTATTATTATTATTATTATTATTATTACATACTACAAGAAATTCGTGGGTAGTCGAGATACTATCTGGGCTCCCACCTCCATAGACCATAGCAATAGCAAAACTAAGTCTAGTAAAAATATAAGTTGCAGCACGGGTTCTGACATCCTGAGATACTGTGAATGTCTGAATCTGGTTCAGCAAAGCAACAACATTCGTATTCAGCTCCCCCAGGGCCCAACGAAGAGAAGGGAAAGGGTAAGAAACCATAACCAGCTGTCGTGCACAAATCTCGATACTTGAAACACTTACGCTGAGTAGCATGCATCAACAAAAACATGACCGGACGCAAAATCAGATATCCCAGACTGAGTCAAGGGGAGGACGTACCTGTCATAAATTTTATTATTATTATTATTATTATTATTATTATTATTATTATTATTATTATTATTATTATTATTATTATTATTATTATTATTATTATTATTATTATTATTATTATTATATATACACTGATTAATTTATGGTGTAAATATTTTCAAATTGGTAAATCCAAAACCCTTTTACACCATAAATTAATGAGTGTATTAAAAAAACCACTCAAGCTCCTGATTATAGTGAAAATGTTCTAAACTAACCCTCCCAAAAGTGGCATAATGATGACTAAACTTTTCACTAAAATCTCTATGAGATCGAATATATATATGATATATAAAAAAAACTTTTGTGGCACCCGAATGATTAATTACTTCGATCATATTGATGAAAAACAACAAAAATATATATATTATTTTTTCACACTTTTCCCTGGAAAATATATAGTAGTACAAGAAAGGAAATAGGAGAACAAACCGGCAAAAGTTCCACCTTTCAATCTTACATGTTTGCCAACATATAAGTAATATAGGGCCCTTCATAAATTTAATTATATTTGACCCTATAGCTTTCACAAGTATTAGCTACATGACTTCCACTATATATTTAAGTGGGCAATATTACCCATCAATTTGCCATAGTTTCTACTTCTTTCATATATATCTACACAAAACACTCCAAGAACAATATATATCCCTACTCATCAAGTTGTTTATTATCATCCTAATATAATCCTAAAGATGAAGCATCCATCAAGATTAGTTTTGGCTCTTGCTCTGTGCCTTCTTCTGTCAAGCTCGTATGGCATTCGTCTCCCTAGAGAACCGAAACCATTAGAAATCAAGGTGGGTATCTATATTATTATCTGAGTTCTCATCACCTAGCCCTAGGCTCTTAATTTGATTTGGTTGATGGATTGGAATTGTGCTAAACTAAAATGTACATGCATTTTTATGATGTGTGTAGATGAATGTTGTTGAGAAATCCAGCATCGTCGACAATATTGTTGTTGCAAAAGAGGTCACATTATGCAAAGATACCGAGCATTGTTCTTCATCATCATTGTCCTCGTCAGTATCTCCATCATTAGCGTCGTCATCAGGTACAAAGGGGAGAAGAGTGAGTAGGATTGCCAAGGAGCAATCAAAGAACCATTGGTTTCCATGGATTCATGAAGATTATAGAGGCCCTAAAAGACATATTCCCAAGCATCATTGATATGATTTGATGTAGCTAGCTACATTAAAACTCGATCAAGTCTCAATAGACACTAATTCATTCTTTCTACTGCTATAATTAGCTAGCTAGGTTTTCTGATTTAGCTTCTAATTTGGTTCAAACCAAAATCTTTAGATGATACAAATTTTCTTGTGTCAATCGATATTCTCGAGCGTCAATTTTGTAGTTGTTAATCATATATATTATCAGAGAAAAATACACTTAAAACTCATGGCTTCTCCAGTTTGAAACATTAATTTATATATTTAAAACTCTCTTATTCTTTTCTGTGTCTATATATATAGAAAAAAGGTACTATATATATTCTTTTAATTACATATTTAAAATCAACACAACCATTACTTAAGATTTATATAATTATATGATAAATGCCCCAAATTTTCTATATATAATAAGTTATTAGCTGATTCCATGTATACGTCCTTAATGTACATTATTGTTTGCAGGAAAGTATAGGAAATTAATGATCTCTACCACCATCTCTTCAAAGGTTTGTACTTAACTAATTTGTACATCAACACAATTACAACAGATAATGGATTAATTATATATTAAAGTGAAGTATATATATGAACCATTTAATTTACAAACTTGCAGAACGGAGCAAATAAGGTAGATCCATTGGCAATTGAGAAGTCGAAATCAAGTGATGCTAATAAACAGAAACATATATCAATATCAAGTAGGCCGCCATTGGAGTCGGAGGCAACTCCGGCTAAGTCCCAAGGTGTACTGGAGGAAACTGATCTGAATGAGATGGACTACTCCCCGGTCAAGAGAAAACCTCCAATCCACAACTGAAAATATATACACATATACGTCCTACTATATATCTATATACATATATTCTACTTTGTGAGAAAAACAAATAAATATATATAGTTAAATATAGTTACCAACTTAAAGGCAATTTGTGGCTATGGATTGAGTTGAGGAGAAGGATTTCAGGAACAAAGTGGAGAGAAACGACGAAAATAAAACAGATAGATAGAATGATCAAGCAGCACTACGTATATAAAAGCTGCAGATTTTAGGATATGGAATGTGATTTTTGTACATAAATAATATTTATATGTATATATTGAAAATTAGTATAGTTGTGAATGTAGAGCTAACTGGTTATCTAGTTTCAACTTCATAATACGGAGTATATAATAGTTGGGTTTGAATAAGCACATTTGGAGCTTTATGATATATTTAAACAAAAATATTATTTATGCATACAAAATAAATCCATCATTTTTTTGATAATTTTTATTTCTTTCAAGTTTTTTTCTTCTAAAAATGACTATTTATATTACAAAGTTAAAGATTTTTTCTATTATATTTAAAAAAAATCAATATATACATGAAAAAATTTTCAAAAAATTTTAACCCTCCTAACAATATTTTTTTTCATATATACATGCAAAAAAATGATATGGGCAGACGGAATGATAAAAACCCTTCAAAAGATGATTACTATTACGACTGAGCTTCTTGAACCCATCGAATGATGCCAATGAACCTTTTCGTGCTCCTGCAAAGTACAACAACAGCATACCCAGTTTGTTCCGCCGGGGCAAAGTCTGGGGGGTCAAATTGTACACATTCTTTCCCAGACACCAACAAATATAAACTCATAGAACAACAAAAAGGCAAATGTAACAAACGAAACTAAAAAACAAAATATAAACTCATAGAAAAACAAAATGGCAAATGAAACAAACCGATCGAAACTAAAAAAGACGATGGCATGGTGTGCGAAACGGGAGA
Source organism: Persicaria maculosa (assembly GCA_963922045.1). Taxonomy (NCBI): domain Eukaryota; kingdom Viridiplantae; phylum Streptophyta; class Magnoliopsida; order Caryophyllales; family Polygonaceae; genus Persicaria; species Persicaria maculosa. The sequence continues at coordinate 66,979,963 of OY998254.1, forward strand.
TATGTGATCCTGCAAAGCCCTACGGAAAAAACGGGACATTCGAACCTCTTTATAGTTGCTAGCGACACCTTTCCATCCTTATAACATCCGCCCCATTTCGCAGGATATTCTTCAGCGAAATGGGCGGACAAGCTGGAAGGTGAACTTAGCAACTATAGAGTATGGATTCGGATGTCCCAGTGTTCACATGGGACTTTGATCGAGAACGGAGATATATCCAGGAGAGGATGGGGGCTTAGAGAAGTTTGTTACGAACTTCATGTCTCGACAAGGAAGAACCATTGCCATGTGCAAACAAAGTGCGATCGAGTGTGAATGTAACGGCCCGGGATTATGATTCCCAGGTTACGTTTCGAGGGATGAAACCCCTCGTTAGGATCTTGCGCCCCGAGTACAGGTTGAAGGTTTGAAATTCTATCCTAACATTTTAAAGTGGGATTTCATACCCAAAATTCGAAGGGATCGTTGGAATCCCCGGGGAAGTCCCATTTACCTGTCATAAGTCTAAGCGTGGAAAACCAAAGGTCACACAAATAGCGGAAGTAAAGCATAATACAAAGGGGTGCCACGGCAGAGCCGGGTCAAAATATGATCAACCATTCAGATTCGAGCCGTAATTAAATTGGTGAAGTTGGAATCTCAACTCTCTCTTTCCGCCATGTTAGACCCAGCGGTCATGGACTCAAATCAGCATCAACAGTAGTAAGCATAACGGATACCTAAAAAATTTGATATGGGGCGGGATCAGATCGATGCCCACTTTAGCTCTGCATCCCAACCCTAAGCACGCATATACGCTATACCTAATAAAGATGCTTCTAGATGCATGGCGGGATATTAACACACTAACATGCTCCTAAGATCAAGTACATAATAATAATAAGGCTTTAGCACAGAATACCAAGTGTTATATCCCTCTCCTACCTCCACCCCCTTCCGATAGGGCGGAGACTGGCCAGCTCGTGAATGCATTCCATCATAATCGGGCGGCACGCATGCCTAACCCGCTCCACAATAAAGCCCGCAGGCATCTCATAATATAAGGAAGTTCATAACTCGATTGACTCAGGACGGGACCCGATGAGACTAGGTCGTCCTATAACCCTAGCAATGACTCTAGTTACTTCACAGATAACGGCCGTTCTGTTTACATACACATAAAGAAATAGAATGTTCAACGGTCGATGCAACCTAGCATGGTACTACATGACATGCTGATCATGAATGCAAGCACCTAGTATATCATGCACCTAAAGTAGGGAATAGCTCTATTCAATCTGAGTAAGCTCCGAAGAGACTTACTTGGCGGTGCAGAACAGCAAGGCAAGCATTATAATAGATTAAAGATCACCTAGATACATATCAGAACACATATATAAGTCTACGTCTAATCATCCAAGCACTCAAGCATATCATTCAACGAGAATAGCAACCATATCGCAATCATCGTTCCATCAAGTTCAACCATTCATCATATTGCCACATTCCACAAGACCATATCATTCTCATCATTTCATTCAGCCACATTCATGTATTTTCCATAATATATCCGCAAAATAATCCGCATATCACATATATCAAGTTCATCATATTCATCATATTCATCATATCTCGAAAGTATAAATTAACGCTACACAAGTCTAACACTTCACCATGCCATTAGTCAATCAATCATGCCATTAGTACACACCAATCATGATATTAGTCAACCATCCACATCAATCATGCTAGTTAGTCACCGATCACATAATTCCCGAGTTAGTCCCGAAACCCGTTTTGAAAACCGAGTTGACTAGTTAGAAATTCCGTCATTGGGAGATGTTCATCAAATTCCTTTTTCTAAAATCCAAGTCTCATAAGATTATTTCTGTTTTAATCACCATAGTATTATACCTTTAAATCTCAATAATAATATTTTATATTCTAAATCTCAATTTATATTATATAATATTTTAAATACCATTTTATAAACACTTTCATAAAATATTTTCAAATCCCTTAAAATTCCCAACCATTTTTATTAAATAAAAATCCAGCTCCTTTTTAAATTACTAAACCGACCCCTTTATTTTATTAAATACCAAATCGAGCCTCACTTTTATAAAATAAGCACAAACCCTTTGTTTTTGTTTTCTGAAGGAATTAGGCCCAACTCCCTTGGTTGTTTTCGAAATAGAATCTGAGGCCCAACCCTTCTGACTTGTTTGAAAGCAATTAGGCCCAACAGCAATTCCATCCACTCCATTTCATCCGAAGTTAAAAAAAAAAGAGGGAGTGGGACCCAGTTGATGTGGCGCTGACGTGGCGAGGTGGGACCCGGCCTTCTTCTTCTTCCCTTGCCCAGCGTCTCTGTTCGAAAGAGAGAATCCGCCGGCGGCTACCTCTCCCTCCGACCTGGCTAGCGGTGGCGCGTCCTCAGATCTCCGGCGCTCGCTCTCTCGCTCGGACTCTTTCTCCCTCACCCGCGCTCGGCCCCGCTCGCACTCACGCTCGCTGACCTCGCTCTCGCTCCCGATCCCGCCTCTCGATTTCTCCGGCCTCGCTGTCACCCTTAGCCACTCTCAAGCTCACCGACGCTCTTACCCGACCACTATGAACACCAAAGAAATTGAAAGGAACACATGAGAGAGAAGGGGAGAAGGTCGAAGCTCACCGAGGGGCGTCGACTCGCCGGAGTTCGTCGGAGCTCTTCCAGGCGTCCCGGGTGCTGCTGGCGACCTCGTAGGTGGTGATGGCTTCCTTTGGTGTACCGGAGGAGGCGGAGGTGTTGGTGGTGACTCGATGGCGGTCGCCGACCCGGGGAGGTGGTGCTCGGGTGGCGAAACAGAGGAGGCGGAAAGGAGGTGGTGAAGGCAGCGGAAAAGAGGAGGAGGAGTTGTGGTTACTGGAGGCACATAGAGGAGGGAGATGGCCTTGCTAACTCAACAGAGAGGAGGGAGAGATATTGTTTTGATTCAATGAATAAAAGTGGGGGATGGTATCCTGCAATTGGATTTTGAATGTCAAGGGCAGATTTGGCGTGGGTTGTTTGGCAAGAAGGGTTGCAGGTTGCTTTGGCTCTTTTCTAAAAGGGTGAGGCATGAGAGTGAGGTAGGAGAGTGGTAGAGGAGGGTGTTTAGCCTAGAAGAGGAAATGGGCAAGCTGGAGCATCAGGAGGTTGGGGCTGCTACTCTGCAAGTCAAACGGAAAGAATGGGACAAGACAAAGTGACAAGACAAGGTGGTGAGTGGTCCCAATAAATTGTGAAATAACCAAACCCGCTCTCTCGATCAGTTAGAATTTAAAAAAAATCCGAGCATGTATGTCGCCATGTCAAGTTAGTTTTTTTTAAAAAAAATTTTTATTTTAGGCGGAAATTCCGTTCCATGAATTTTGAAATCCGAGTTAGCGAGTTTTCCGTTAAATTCCACTATTAAATTAGGATTTAAAAATCCGAGCCTTTACATCATCCACCTTTAAAAACAAGTCTCGTCCCCGAGACTAAAACCAAAACAAGGTAGGGGATGAAGTTTGAAATTGGTGAGTCCAAGGACCATTCCATTGATTCCGTAAGTGCCTCATAAGTGCCCCTATGAGATTCTCACAGTATCGTCGTCGTGGCCATAATATACTCGATAGGTCGTAGCGAGAGTGTGGTATGGGCCCTTACCACATCCTTACCCCGACTTCTCGGTTATATCATAACTCGAAAAGCGTTATGACATCTTCACTAGGTCTTAGCAAGCAGTCTATAAGGGCCCCTATAGAATGCTTGTATCCACTTCGTGGGCGTCATAATGCATGCTCGTTTCAAAAAAGTTCAAAAGGAGTTCTCAGTTTGAAAAGGTTCGGTCTCAAAATCATTGAAGTTATCGATCTCGTTTGATTTCTAAAAACCCAAGTTAGTTCTTTTTTTAAAGACCATTCAAAATCCATCAACTCGACGTTAGTCAAGCAAGTTTCAAAACTGAGGAGGTGGAATCATCCACCTCTAAGGCTAATCCCATATTTTCTTCCTAGGTTCCAAGTCATAATCAGATTCATCAATTCGGTTATATCATCCTAGCAATTCCAATTCAGGGCACCATACACACAGCAATCGTACATCATAGAAATCGTATCACACATTCATAAACAGATCATACTCATATCAAAGATAGTTACGTACCATAACCGATCTAACATAGTATCATACATAGCAGGGCTCATCACATCACATCACAGAGGTTGCATATCATATCAATCAGATAATCGTATCTTATACTAACTACCAAGCATCATCATCACATTTAGAGGCATCACGTACCTCCGCACACCACCATTTCATCAAGTTCAGGGGTAACTATGTTAGTACTACAATTCACTATCGCCTATGGAACACATCAGAGACTCAACATCGACAATTCTCAAGACAAGATTAACCTCACCTAGGCCAACCAACTCAAACCGATACTAGTTCTAATTATCATTGCACCGCACTCATATACAAACTCTCTAGCCACATAACTATCTTCAATCAAGGCCAAATACCCAATCCAACTACTAGGTATCCCAACTCCCATGCCATCAAGCCATCTAAGAACCAATCATAGCATGCTTACATGTTATCGAGGTGATTCGATGATTGATTTGCCTTTTGTAGTTGGTCGGGAGTGACAGGTGTGAGACATGTAAGCATGCTATGATTAACCACTACAAAAGGCAAATCAATCATCGAATTCAACATCAATTATCTTGCATGAGTAAGACATGTTATGGTGATAGAAAGAGGGAAGGATCACACTATGAGGGACCTAGCTCGAGAGAGAATCAGCAATAATGTAAGCAAGGTATAAATTCGCACAAGTCACAACCAAGGATCCTACATGATGCTAATGGCATAACATGACATTTGATATATACATGCACTTGGTTAACTAACACAACAATGTGTAAGAAATCACGTTAACATGGTCCATCGATATAAAAGCATGGGAGGGATCTAGCGATGCATAATGCAAGCCTGCGCAACGAAGCAATATGACTAGCATACGGGGCATGTGCTCCAAATCAACCACCACTCGGATAAGGCATGCATTTACCCAGATATCGCTTCAAATAGAAGGATCAAAATAAAAACTACTAATTTAGTCATTCATGCTGAGGAGATCATCTTATGACATTCATACAAAGGCGGTTCATCACACTACCATGGACCTAATCCGGGAGGAAGCATTAATCACATAGTCTCATATCATGACATTCATGCTTCTAGTCAATCAGTAGTACGATCCTTACAACAGTCCAATTAAAGATGCGAAGACGACACATAATCATGACAAGAAGCGAGATGCAATATGAGACCCAAGCAATGTGACCAACATGGATAAAGAATGACATACAACCGCGAATTTTACATTAAAGATCATCATCATAACATGTATTGGGAATTACGTATCATATAGGGCATGTTGACATCAAGTTGTAACACGTATCAAGTAGGGAACTTGCTTTGTCAGGATAACAAAATTTAACGATCACACTATCATTACCCTATTCACAGGGAGAACATAAATTACACAACTTCCTAGCATATGACATATATATTCGTGCCTTAGTATGATAATGCAATATACTAAATAGATCATGTCGGGATGATATGGATATAACAATTGTAGCACGAATCTATACAATGGTCATCATGAGCATCAAATCACATAAGCACAGGTTCACATTAAGGATCGATCCGTAAGTCAAGAAGTAGTACATATAGAATCACACAATCATGGACAGAGCAATTAAGACAACTCGACAGAGATTCCTAAGGGCAATCATTGACCTTTCCCAATTGACTCTTCACCCCTCATTCCCGTGGGACTCCGGTACGAATCTTTATGGTAAGGAGACACTGGTTGATCATCATAAAAATCAAGAAAGACAGCCCCAGGACACCTTACCTTTGACTCAAAGTGTCATCAAGAACCACCTCCCAATACTCACTCAGACAATCTTCATCTACACACATGATTCCGACACAATGTATTTATAACCAACCCGATTCCCATGAAAGATACTGACATCCGGGAGAAGGACTCGATAAGACCCTCAAGGGTTTAGCATAGTGGAACGGGCTATTACACATAACTGGGTTGACCATACAGAACAAGGGTACTCCCGCTATCCCGTTTGCACAGATTAGTCAATAAACAACTCATTGTTAGGCATACCAATCAGATATCTTGCATAGCAAGCACTCAACATAGAATCAGTTAATAACACTCATAATGATCTCCTTGGAGTTTCCCAACCCATCTGTAAAGAGCAAACTAGTATTTTGCCTACCGTTCCCAACTACACCCAATAGGGGTGGTGTAACGCCCTTACTACCCACTCGTGTCCCCGTTTAGTCGGTTTTCATATTTTATGATAAGTCAAGTTCATTACTTAGTCCAATTCCGGTTAGACAGCTTAAGTTCATTTTGCCCTTTTTAAAATCCTTTCAAATCCTTTGAAATTCATGGGCGTTTTTCCAAAACATACACTCGACCCTTGCGTACCCGAATTGCACAACCTCAGCTCTGATACCATCTTTGTAACGGCCCAGAATTATGATTTCCGGGTTACGTTTCAAGGGATAAAACCCCTTGTTCGGATCTTGCAATCCAGGTACGGGTCGAGGTTTCAAACTCATTTAAAATTAGTAAAAAGAGGGATTTCAAACCCTAAAAACCTCGAAGGGCCATTGGGTACCCTTAACCTGTCTTAAGACTACGTCGTGAAATTCATTTCAAACGGAAGTAAAGCGGAAGCAAGGTAAAGATACAAGCGCCACGGCAGAGCCGGGTCAAAACCAAATCATAAGTGGGTGATTACCATTCATACGAGTTATAGAATTAGCCAGGTTCTTCGATTCGCAAAAAGGAAACCCCGTCATATAGACATCGAGCACTCAAATCTGCAGAGAATACCTTTAAAAAAAGAACGGGGAAAGGAATCAGATCGAGCCACTCATGCGGGACCGGCAGTCCTCGCTGAGGCCACATAGTATGTGCTATACCTAATAAAGATGCTCTAATGCAGTACGAAATTCAAACACACTAGCATGCTCCTAGTTCATAATAATGTGCAGAAATACTGTAAAGGGCCCAAGACAATGCCAAGTGGCATATCCCTCTCCTACCTCCACCCCTTCCGATAGGTGGAGACTGGCCAGCTCGTGAATGCATTCCATCATAATCGGGGGGGCACGCATGCCTAACCCGCTCCACAATAAAGCCCGCAGGCATATCATAATATAAGGAAGTTCATGACTCGATTGACTCAGGGTACCCGATGAGGCTGGGCTACCCTATGACCCTAGCAAAAACTCTAGGACTATCACAGATAACGGCCGTTCTGTTTCAAACGCATAAAGTAAACAGATGCTCAATCAATTAGTGCAACCTAAACATGATACTACATGGCATGCTTTTATGCATATGCAACACCTAACATAAAATGCAACAACAGGCATGAATGTCCAACCTGAGTAAGCCCCCTAGGGAACTTACCTGAAGATGCAGAACAGCAGAATAACACAAGCAAGGGCCCAAATGCAAGTCCAAAGCAGTCCAAAAGAAATACACACCTATCATCAAGCCATTGCCATAAGCTACCGAACCAACATTCATACGCACGGAACCTCAATTCTCAACATACTCAAAACCAACCGATAGTGAAACCGTTTTTCCAAAACCGTTCCGATATGATTAACATCAACCAAAACCATTCCATTTTCAATCAAACCCATTGATAAATCTCAACAACAATATTTCCAAACTCATTTCCCAAAGTTTTCCAAACTCTTAATTATCAAGTTGAGTTAACCCATTTCCAAAACATTTTCTCAAATCATACTTGTCCAAATCAAGAGAAAGTATCATTTTTTTTTAAGTCGACCCAAAATCTTGTTTTATCGAAATATTCCGGCACTTGAAAATGCTTTCCAAAAACACTCTTTTTAAACACAAGTTCAAATCATACATCTTAAATCTCAAGAATAAAAGTAATAGATTTCACATAACCTATAACCATGCCAATGACGTAACAAATCAATTTATATAATAATTAATATTCCGAATAAATAATAAATAAATAAATATATATATATCATATAGATAAATAACATCACATTAAAAATACAAGATATAATAACAACATAATATAATAACACCAACAACAAAAGTTTAAAATAACCCAACCCAATCTTGAAACAAACAGGCCCTCACCCACTCGGAAACAGAAGCCCAACAGCCCAATATTGAAGCCCAGACCCGGATCCATGGATGATTTAAGTGAACCGATCAGATTTCTAGGAACCGGACCAAAAGAGACTGAACCGGACCAAAAATAAGGAAAAGGAAAAGAAAACCGGACCTGTCTTCCCCCTTCGCCAGGATCGACGGAAGAAAGAAAGAAGGAGGAGGAAGAGGAACCCAGGTCTCCGGCGAGCTCCGTTCTCAACCCGACCACCCCTAACCCGATCGACACTGGATTCCGACCGAGACCCAATACTCAGAAATGAAACGCGCACAAAAGAGGAGAAGAAAAGAGGAACTCACCGAGGGCTTGAGAATGTCGTCGGAAAGCTTTCGAGTGGCTCCGTCCAGCTCCGTCGGCGGTGGATTTGAATAGATTTTGGCCTGTGAAAACGGAAGGGGTCATAAAGGCATACCTTTACGGCTTTTAAGTGCGAAAGAGGAAGAGGAGAAGTTCACCGGCCTGGAATACCGAGAACAGGGAAGGGTTGGGACGAGGTGCTGCTCGGGATTCTCCGAGCTCTACTGGGCAGCCGGATTCGGTCTTTGGGGAACCCGGCTGCCGGATCTTCTCGCTCGGAGAGAGAACGGGAGTGCAGCAATTGCTGCTGCTCGGTGAGGGCTCGAAAACAGGGAAAGCGTGCGTGAGTTGGGTCCGGCAGCGGCGGGGCTGCTTGCTTGGCTTGTCGACAACGGTGAAGAGCAAGGGGGCGGAAGGGCTTCTGGTGGTGATGGATATGACAGACCACCAAGAGGAGGAAAAAGGGGCTGTGATGGCGATGAATTTGGCGATGGGAGAGGGATTCTTCTGAGCTCCTGCAGGGAGTGAAAAGAGGAAGAAAGGAGGGCTTCTCTGTTGGTTTTTGGCAGTTTGCACAGACAGGAAAGAGGAAGGGAGAGGAGAGTGAATTTGTGGGTTGTGTTTGGATAAGGAATGGGCTGAAAGAGGGAGTTCATGTAGGGAGGAAAGGTGCAAGCTGAGCTGTGTATTTGGCTCATCAGAGGGGAGGGAGTAACAGCCTGGCGTGAGAGAGAGAGAGGGGAGAGAGAACAAAAGAAAAGAGAAAAGAAATGGGATTAAAATGATCCCCAAAAGATATTTTAAATACCCGAATAAATATCTCAAAACCCGCTCACTCGACTTTAACCCGACTCAAAAGATATAAAGCTTAAAACTTCAAATTCGAATCGAATTCTCGAACCGAATCAAATAATAAAATTATATTATACTTTCAAATTTTAGCAAGCGAAAGCGAAGATAAATCTAAATGAAAGTCCATTTAGAATAATTATATGCCGGAATTCATTTTAAGAGATTTTAGTTAACCCGATTTAAATTCATATTTAATTTCTTTTTACGAGAATTAGGATTTAAAAATCCGGGCCTTTACATCATCCACCTCTAAAAATAAGTCTCGTCCCCGAGACTAAAATCACTCCAAAACATGGGGATGAAGTTTTAAATTGGAGAGTCCAAGGATCATGCCATTGATTCTGTAAGCATCTCATAGGGGCCCCGTATGAGATCCTCACAGCACCCTTGACGTGATAATAACATTCTCAAATGGTCGTAGCAAGTATGTGATATGGGCCCCTATCACACCCTTACCCCGACCTTTCGGTCACGTTATAACTCGAAAAGCAATCATAGCGTCTCTACTGGGTCTTAGCAAGCATTCTATATGCGCCCCTATAAAATACTTGTATCCACTTCGTGAGGCGTTATAATATAAGCCCGGGGGTGAAAATTATCAAAAAGGGATTCCGCAATTGGAAAGAATTGGCCTCAAAATCGTTGAAATTCTCGGTAACATTTATTCTTTAAAATTTCAAGTAAGACCTTTTGAAACCGCTCAAATCTTCAAATAAGACGTTTAACCAAGAAACTTTACACCAAAACAAGTAAAAATCCTTTCTATCAGAATTTCGTCAAAATCCTCCAAAACCAAATCAGTTTCCCGCATAACAATCAATCAAATTCAGAAGCTCGGAGGTGGAATCATCCACCTCCAAGGGCTAATCCCATATTCTCTTCCTAGTTTCCAGAATCTAAACAAGCTATCAGTCTCAATTCAAGCAAGCTTCACAGGCCATAAGAAATGCATAACCAAATAACCAACCAATCTCCAATCAGTACATCATATGACAAGTCTCAAACATATGCCAACACAGTGTCACAAGGTCACATCAACATCTCTACATCCTACTATGGGTCATAATATGCATCTCAACCACATAACAAAATCATAATAACGTCTCGACATCACATCAGAAGTCATGAAGGTATCACTTCATCATAGAGTCAACGAACCAAAACTCATTGTCAATACATCAACACAACAAAATCATGCCATTAAGATTCAGCAAAAGGGGAGGTCAAGCAGCATGTCAGTCATCGAATGTCAGCATACTCACCAGACATCATCTTAACTCATCACAACGCCATGTAGCGATCATTTAGTAATCAGACATCATTATCTCATATATATAAATCATATTCATTTTGAAAGCCATATTCGTGATGTAACATATCCATAAGCATGCTTGCTAAACATATAATACAACATCATGTTTACTACCACATAATATAACATCATGCTTTCACATAATAGCACATCATTATCCCACAGTTCATACTCATCATTACTTCATATATCATATCACAACACGTCCTAACATGCTTCTAAACCAATGTAACAGGATATCAAGTATTAATATATATCATGGTAACACTTGTCACTATCAACTAGATTTTAATATTGCATATCAACATGTAATCCCATATCAAGTTATCATGGTTGTTATCTAACATCATGCCAGCAGATATAAACAAATCATAAAATCAAGAAAATTCTCACATCATACCAGTCAAAATAAAACAAAATCCCCACTCGCCCATCTCCACTCTCAAGTCAAGACTAATCCTCTTCTAGACTCGCCAACGCCAACTCAGACAAAAATTCCCCAAAGAAGTCCCAATTCATCTCGATGCTCGAATCTTACCCCTCCTTCTGCCGATCACTACCACACCATCCACCTCTAAGAACTCACTCCTATGTCTAACCTCACGCCCGAGTACCTGCTTACACTATGTCCTCAACATCCACAAAGGCCATTTCTTACACTTCTCACACTTCCCAAGGTTTCACAAGCATCTTGCCCTGCTAATCACACATCTCCTCTGGAAATTCCTCGATCACCACTTAGCCAGCCTATTCCTAAACATACTCTCACCCAATATTCACCTAGAAGCTCAACGGAACCCACCAAGTATTGCCTCTTACAATCCCAAAACTCACGTGGTCTTACCCCGGTTAACATTCCTCGCATCAACTCTACCTCACACCACCATCGAGCATCCTAATGACTCAAACCCTTTCACTGCCCTCCGACCACTCTACAAGAGAATCTCACCCACATGTTCAAAAGGGAAGCATGCATGGGCATTATTACACAATAGGACTACATCATATCAACTAACACTTATATCAATAGCATCATTAGTTCATCATTAAGCATTGTAACTATATCAATAATCTCAAAGTGCCGTCATGCTCAATAATCATCGCAAAACATCATATATGCACGTAATTAAGTCAAGCTAGCAAGTTCCATCATGACCTTATCAGATAATAATCCGGGATTCTCAACATTTACAGTTCATGCTTTATAGGCAAAGGAATTTAGATCATGCTTGACAACTCAGAGTAACAACACATCAAGGCATCATGGCACATTAGAACTATAAGGCATCAGATCATATTATCATAGACAACATAAAACCAGGCAGCAGTCCTTACCAAGTCAGCACATCAGCACGTAAATCTCATGGTCAGGTCAGTGCAATATCATCGTCAACAAATTCAAAAGGGTTAGCAATTCGAACGGAGAACACTCCCGTTTACAAGTCATATCGTACTCGGTAATCGTAATTCTCGATGCGTGCCCGTTCTGCCGACATCATTGATCCTGAGGCCCGTGGGTTATGGGTCCACGCTTCCGCTGCACCGCTCTATCGTTATCTACTTTCCGTCCCCTCTTTCATGCGTCGCTCGTCCGATGTATCACGTATGAGTTCAAGTTAGTGGAGATAGGGGAGTGATAGGGACGGACACCCAATGTTCCTCTCGGAGACAAACAAAGACTGATACTAAAGACGACAAAACTAGAGACAAGACTCTGATCCGAGAATAGCAATGATGCCCTTATGAAAGTCTATTAGGTTACAATTGTGACGAGCAAAATGAATTCATCATGGAGCACATAAGTCACATTAATCCACACTAACATGTACCTATCTTAAGAAGAACGACATGCATATTCATTCCAAAATACACAATCGACTGAATCGAGTCCTACACGGATGCATGCGAGACAAGTTAACAGTCTATTATTCCATGGAAGCAGAGATGCCTAATAACTTCAAGCAAGATATGCGGAACCAGTAATGATCGTGCAAGATTCAAAGTCATGCGATATTTAATGATGATGACAAATATCATGTATATGAACAATGAACGAGCATGGTATACACATCAACAATTGAGTTCAAACATAGCATGACGAGGTATATCATAGCAAGCAGATTAAGCATCATACGAGAACATATAAGAGCATTATAGTAACTATCTCATCTTAACACACTGGTCATATAATAGGTCAAGCATGACATGTAATCCTATGACAAGATACATTTAGAAAGCACATGTCCTACATGATACTAGCAACACATGATGTGATACAAGCACAGTCAAGAGTCATTAAAAGGGGGTTAACAGGATGTTCACGAAACATGAGGAATCATTAAAAGTAACAAGAAGGACGTCATGGGCAATAGATTATAATCATGCTAAGAACGAACTATCATAGGACACATACAAATGTACAATAGTGATCACATCATAAAACAGGTACAATATGTAATCATTTAGCGAGTCATATTGGAAATCATAAGTCCTACATGATACTACTAGCACTTATCGACTCGGGACCACAATCAAGGTAACTCGACTAAATTCATTCTAACATTCATTCGTCATGCATATGCGAAATAATACAACATGGTGTGTGATCATGCGAGGTGCCAAATCATACATCTATGCCAGCACAAGAGGAATTCATAACGTAATAGGGAAACACTACCGAGTGATAACATGTAAGCATGCTATGATTAACCACTACAAAAGGCAAATCAATCATCGAATTCAACATCAATTATCTTGCATGAGTAAGACATGTTATGGTGATAGAAAGAGGGAAGGATCACACTATGAGGGACCTAGCTCGAGAGAGAATCAGCAATAATGTAAGCAAGGTATAAATTCGCACAAGTCACAACCAAGGATCCTACATGATGCTAATGGCATAACATGACATTTGATATATACATGCACTTGGTTAACTAACACAACAATGTGTAAGAAATCACGTTAACATGGTCCATCGATATAAAAGCATGGGAGGGATCTAGCGATGCATAATGCAAGCCTGCGCAACGAAGCAATATGACTAGCATACGGGGCATGTGCTCCAAATCAACCACCACTCGGATAAGGCATGCATTTACCCAGATATCGCTTCAAATAGAAGGATCAAAATAAAAACTACTAATTTAGTCATTCATGCTGAGGAGATCATCTTATGACATTCATACAAAGGCGGTTCATCACACTACCATGGACCTAATCCGGGAGGAAGCATTAATCACATAGTCTCATATCATGACATTCATGCTTCTAGTCAATCAGTAGTACGATCCTTACAACAGTCCAATTAAAGATGCGAAGACGACACATAATCATGACAAGAAGCGAGATGCAATATGAGACCCAAGCAATGTGACCAACATGGATAAAGAATGACATACAACCGCGAATTTTACATTAAAGATCATCATCATAACATGTATTGGGAATTACGTATCATATAGGGCATGTTGACATCAAGTTGTAACACGTATCAAGTAGGGAACTTGCTTTGTCAGGATAACAAAATTTAACGATCACACTATCATTACCCTATTCACAGGGAGAACATAAATTACACAACTTCCTAGCATATGACATATATATTCGTGCCTTAGTATGATAATGCAATATACTAAATAGATCATGTCGGGATGATATGGATATAACAATTGTAGCACGAATCTATACAATGGTCATCATGAGCATCAAATCACATAAGCACAGGTTCACATTAAGGATCGATCCGTAAGTCAAGAAGTAGTACATATAGAATCACACAATCATGGACAGAGCAATTAAGACAACTCGACAGAGATTCCTAAGGGCAATCATTGACCTTTCCCAATTGACTCTTCACCCCTCATTCCCGTGGGACTCCGGTACGAATCTTTATGGTAAGGAGACACTGGTTGATCATCATAAAAATCAAGAAAGACAGCCCCAGGACACCTTACCTTTGACTCAAAGTGTCATCAAGAACCACCTCCCAATACTCACTCAGACAATCTTCATCTACACACATGATTCCGACACAATGTATTTATAACCAACCCGATTCCCATGAAAGATACTGACATCCGGGAGAAGGACTCGATAAGACCCTCAAGGGTTTAGCATAGTGGAACGGGCTATTACACATAACTGGGTTGACCATACAGAACAAGGGTACTCCCGCTATCCCGTTTGCACAGATTAGTCAATAAACAACTCATTGTTAGGCATACCAATCAGATATCTTGCATAGCAAGCACTCAACATAGAATCAGTTAATAACACTCATAATGATCTCCTTGGAGTTTCCCAACCCATCTGTAAAGAGCAAACTAGTATTTTGCCTACCGTTCCCAACTACACCCAATAGGGGTGGTGTAACGCCCTTACTACCCACTCGTGTCCCCGTTTAGTCGGTTTTCATATTTTATGATAAGTCAAGTTCATTACTTAGTCCAATTCCGGTTAGACAGCTTAAGTTCATTTTGCCCTTTTTAAAATCCTTTCAAATCCTTTGAAATTCATGGGCGTTTTTCCAAAACATACACTCGACCCTTGCGTACCCGAATTGCACAACCTCAGCTCTGATACCATCTTTGTAACGGCCCAGAATTATGATTTCCGGGTTACGTTTCAAGGGATAAAACCCCTTGTTCGGATCTTGCAATCCAGGTACGGGTCGAGGTTTCAAACTCATTTAAAATTAGTAAAAAGAGGGATTTCAAACCCTAAAAACCTCGAAGGGCCATTGGGTACCCTTAACCTGTCTTAAGACTACGTCGTGAAATTCATTTCAAACGGAAGTAAAGCGGAAGCAAGGTAAAGATACAAGCGCCACGGCAGAGCCGGGTCAAAACCAAATCATAAGTGGGTGATTACCATTCATACGAGTTATAGAATTAGCCAGGTTCTTCGATTCGCAAAAAGGAAACCCCGTCATATAGACATCGAGCACTCAAATCTGCAGAGAATACCTTTAAAAAAAGAACGGGGAAAGGAATCAGATCGAGCCACTCATGCGGGACCGGCAGTCCTCGCTGAGGCCACATAGTATGTGCTATACCTAATAAAGATGCTCTAATGCAGTACGAAATTCAAACACACTAGCATGCTCCTAGTTCATAATAATGTGCAGAAATACTGTAAAGGGCCCAAGACAATGCCAAGTGGCATATCCCTCTCCTACCTCCACCCCTTCCGATAGGTGGAGACTGGCCAGCTCGTGAATGCATTCCATCATAATCGGGGGGGCACGCATGCCTAACCCGCTCCACAATAAAGCCCGCAGGCATATCATAATATAAGGAAGTTCATGACTCGATTGACTCAGGGTACCCGATGAGGCTGGGCTACCCTATGACCCTAGCAAAAACTCTAGGACTATCACAGATAACGGCCGTTCTGTTTCAAACGCATAAAGTAAACAGATGCTCAATCAATTAGTGCAACCTAAACATGATACTACATGGCATGCTTTTATGCATATGCAACACCTAACATAAAATGCAACAACAGGCATGAATGTCCAACCTGAGTAAGCCCCCTAGGGAACTTACCTGAAGATGTAGAACAGCAGAATAACACAAGCAAGGGCCCAAATGCAAGTCCAAAGCAGTCCAAAAGAAATACACACCTATCATCAAGCCATTGCCATAAGCTACCGAACCAACATTCATACGCACGGAACCTCAATTCTCAACATACTCAAAACCAACCGATAGTGAAACCGTTTTTCCAAAACCGTTCCGATATGATTAACATCAACCAAAACCATTCCATTTTCAATCAAACCCATTGATAAATCTCAACAACAATATTTCCAAACTCATTTCCCAAAGTTTTCCAAACTCTTAATTATCAAGTTGAGTTAACCCATTTCCAAAACATTTTCTCAAATCATACTTGTCCAAATCAAGAGAAAGTATCATTTTTTTTTAAGTCGACCCAAAATCTTGTTTTATCGAAATATTCCGGCACTTGAAAATGCTTTCCAAAAACACTCTTTTTAAACACAAGTTCAAATCATACATCTTAAATCTCAAGAATAAAAGTAATAGATTTCACATAACCTATAACCATGCCAATGACGTAACAAATCAATTTATATAATAATTAATATTCCGAATAAATAATAAATAAATAAATATATATATCATATAGATAAATAACATCACATTAAAAATACAAGATATAATAACAACATAATATAATAACACCAACAACAAAAGTTTAAAATAACCCAACCCAATCTTGAAACAAACAGGCCCTCACCCACTCGGAAACAGAAGCCCAACAGCCCAATATTGAAGCCCAGACCCGGATCCATGGATGATTTAAGTGAACCGATCAGATTTCTAGGAACCGGACCAAAAGAGACTGAACCGGACCAAAAATAAGGAAAAGGAAAAGAAAACCGGACCTGTCTTCCCCCTTCGCCAGGATCGACGGAAGAAAGAAAGAAGGAGGAGGAAGAGGAACCCAGGTCTCCGGCGAGCTCCGTTCTCAACCCGACCACCCCTACCCCGATCGACACTGGATTCCGACCGAGACCTAATACTCAGAAATGAAACGCGCACAAAAGAGGAGAAGAAAAGAGGAACTCACCGAGGGCTTGAGAATGTCGTCGGAAAGCTTTCGAGTGGCTCCGTCCAGCTCCGTCGGCGGTGGATTTGAATAGATTTTGGCCTGTGAAAACGGAAGGGGTCATAAAGGCATACCTTTACGGCTTTTAAGTGCGAAAGAGGAAGAGGAGAAGTTCACCGGCCTGGAATACCGAGAACAGGGAAGGGTTGGGACGAGGTGCTGCTCGGGATTCTCCGAGCTCTACTGGGCAGCCGGATTCGGTCTTTGGGGAACCCGGCTGCCGGATCTTCTCGCTCGGAGAGAGAACGGGAGTGCAGCAATTGCTGCTGCTCGGTGAGGGCTCGAAAACAGGGAAAGCGTGCGTGAGTTGGGTCCGGCAGCGGCGGGGCTGCTTGCTTGGCTTGTCGACAACGGTGAAGAGCAAGGGGGCGGAAGGGCTTCTGGTGGTGATGGATATGACAGACCACCAAGAGGAGGAAAAAGGGGCTGTGATGGCGATGAATTTGGCGATGGGAGAGGGATTCTTCTGAGCTCCTGCAGGGAGTGAAAAGAGGAAGAAAGGAGGGCTTCTCTGTTGGTTTTTGGCAGTTTGCACAGACAGGAAAGAGGAAGGGAGAGGAGAGTGAATTTGTGGGTTGTGTTTGGATAAGGAATGGGCTGAAAGAGGGAGTTCATGTAGGGAGGAAAGGTGCAAGCTGAGCTGTGTATTTGGCTCATCAGAGGGGAGGGAGTAACAGCCTGGCGTGAGAGAGAGAGAGGGGAGAGAGAACAAAAGAAAAGAGAAAAGAAATGGGATTAAAATGATCCCCAAAAGATATTTTAAATACCCGAATAAATATCTCAAAACCCGCTCACTCGACTTTAACCCGACTCAAAAGATATAAAGCTTAAAACTTCAAATTCGAATCGAATTCTCGAACCGAATCAAATAATAAAATTATATTATACTTTCAAATTTTAGCAAGCGAAAGCGAAGATAAATCTAAATGAAAGTCCATTTAGAATAATTATATGCCGGAATTCATTTTAAGAGATTTTAGTTAACCCGATTTAAATTCATATTTAATTTCTTTTTACGAGAATTATGATTTAAAAATCCGGGCCTTTACAAAGAGATCCTTCACTCACTAATTCTCAAAACACTACAAATTCTATCTAAACAATCCCCCAAATACTCATCACACGTACAACCCTGATATGAACAACCTAATATCCAAGATCGATAATTTCCCAAGCAACCTCATACTATTCTTCCTTAGCGATTCCTCAACCTCATCCTGTACAAAGATCGCTCCCAATTACCGCACATACAATCTAGTCCCAAATTCTACGATTCCTTAGATATTCCTTAACCGATCATCCTCAACGCCGACCATGATTTTCTCCTAGACTATCAAGACACTATCTCTTGGCACACTAACTCGTCTATCAACACATCCCTTCAAGAATCCTCTCGATCCACCCTTAGCTCTCTCTTCCCTTCCTATGCCACACGCTCACACCACGCACCCCACTACCTACCGACACTTCTAGCTAGGACCTCTCCCTCGAAATCTCGCCATGCTAACTCTACTCCTTCATGTACCCAATCCCACACAACCAATGACCAGATACAAAGACCTCAAACCTACCTGTCACTTTCCGATCTAGCTTACCGAAGAACCTCACGACTCATACTCAAGAGAGAAACGCCATCAACCATATATACCCTACATCTTACTTACTAGCACATCAGTATACTAGAGCATTAAAGCATATCATCATAGGCACAAGTCAGCCAGGCAATCATTAAATACCATTTCAGCACATTAGTCGTCACACCTCCAATTATGTTAGTTCTAGGTCTATTGCACAACATTAATTCCGATTAATATAGAAGGATCCACGATTTGAATTAAGAATGCTCTTCCTCGAGTCAGCTGGGAGAATCCTGTTCACGACTGCCATCTTTGAAGCACATCCGTCCTTTTTGCCATCTGTGATGTCGTCCTCGGAGTCTATGAGTCATGGACCCACCACGCTTCCGTTGCACCATTTCGGTGCCACTTGGTCGTCAGCTCTTCCTCTTCTGTCGACGTTCATCAGGGGATCGCAAAAGTTAGAAGTTACGGAGATAGGGGAGAGACAAGGGAAGACGTCACACACCCTCAAGGATTTCAGACATGCACCAAGACTAGGGACGACGAGATCGAAGATAGAATCCCAACCCGCGGATTACAACGATGCCCTTAGGGTGTTCCATGAGGTTATAATTAGGGCACACAAACACATAAGAATCACGAATATCTCAACAACATTATTCCACACTAGCATGTACCTATCTCAAGGAATAACGACCTATGAGTCCACAACACGTTCATCTAATCAAAATTTTTCATGCACGCAAAACAAGCAAGTACCCTATCATTTCATTTACCATCCGTGCCTGACATATTAAGATCATTTATACATGGACCGACAATGGACATATGCAACAAAAGTTATGCAAGATCTAGCGAGCATCACAGGATATAGCATGTATGATTAATCACTCACCTTACGTACACACATAAGCAAATCAAGGTAATGTGGAATCAATGCAAGCATGTTAAGGTGCATTCTAATACTCCTACTACTGGTATGGTCAAGTCATATAGGGGGGGTATAGTAACTATCACATCATATGCACTCATATTCACATAGTAAGACACGGATGACGCATAGTCATACGAGGGCCCATAATGGGGAGGTGTATGTCCTACATGATACTAGCAGCACTCATCAAGCATGTAAGCAGTCAAAGATGTCCAATATTAGATCAATTCAGCATGCTAAGACATTCATTTCTCATTTTAAACATACATCGAGGGCTGATCACACTATCATGGACCTAATTCATGGAAAGATAATAATCCTAGAAGTTTCATACATATGGCACAAATATCTCCACATAGGAGCAACCGTGCAAGCTATCAGGCAAGTCATGCGGAAACACACCAACATATCATGTCATGAAGTCATAAAGGAGGCTATCATTATAACCAGACAAAATTCTCTAAGGGCAATCACTAACTAATCACCCCATTTCCCCGTGGCACGCTAGTATGAATCGCTTGGTAAGACACAGAGGCCCTTGCACTGTTTCTGAGAGGTGAGGGTAGAACTCGGGCTTAGACTCTTGCGGAGAGAAGACATGGCTAACCGTTACGAGGATCAAAAGGGGTGACTCCATGAGACAACTCACTCCTAACTCAAAACTACTTCATTCATCATTCTCACTAACATACTCACGTAACTCTCACATCCGACACGATTTTCGAAGGTAATTAGTTAACCAACCCAAATTTCCCGTGGAAGACACCAACCTCCGGTACAGGACTCGGTAGAAGCATAGATGGTGGGGTACCAAACAGGACTCGAAACGGGGAGAGAGGACGTTCTTCGACCCTTGCTAACATGCATAAATGTTTTGGTGGGACGGTTGACGGAGTCAAAATCATCAGAGGTTTGAATTATGGAAGAGCTATTCCGATAGGACAGGAATTTCAATGACATAAGAACGAGGTATTCTCCCTCTATCTCGTTTGCACAGTTATTCAATACATGATTCAAGTCAAAGCATACTGATTAGTTCTCTATCCTAAGCATAATAGCACTCAGCATGGAAGTAATCAACAGGATTAATATGATCCCCTTCGAGGAGGATCGCCCTCGGGCCCAGTTGGATATAATGCATATAATCACATAAACGATCTATGCCGTCCTTCGAGGGACGACTGACCGGAGGGGCAAATACCTCATGACCCCTAGCCCAAGCTACTCCAACCCTCAGCCTCCTTGGAGTCTTCAAACCCCATCTGTAAAAGAAGCTAGGATTTTGCCTACCCGTTCCCAACTACATCCAATAGGGATGGTCTAGCGCCCTTACTACCCCGTCGTTTCCCTTTGTTTGATTACCGGATTTATTGAGTCAAGTTCATATTTAGTCCATTTGAGTTAGCCATTTTAAATTCATTTTGCCATTTCTAAAACATTTTGAAAGCCATTGGAAAACCTTGGGCCATTTTCAAAACCACTTCAACCTATCATACTCGGTTTGCACAACCTCGCTCTGATACCAACTTTGTAACGGCCCAGGATTATGATTCCCAGGTTACGTTTCGAGGGATGAAACCCCTCGTTAGGATCTTGCGCCCCGAGTACAGGTTGAAGGTTTGAAATTCTATCCTAATATTTTAAAGTGGGATTTCATACCCAAAATTCGAAGGGATCGTTGGAATCCCCGGGGAAGTCCCATGTACCTGTCATAAGTCTAAGCGTAGAAACCAAAGGTCACACAAATAGCGGAAGTAAAGCATAATACAAAGGGGTGCCACGGCAGAGCCGGGTCAAAATATGATCAACCATTCAAATTCGAGCCGTAATTAAATTGGTGAAGTTGGAATCTCAACTCTCTCTTTCCGCCATGTTAGACCCAGCGGTCATGGACTCAAATCAGCATCAACAGTAGTAAGCATAACGGATACCTAAAAAATTTGATATGGGGCGGGATCAGATCGATGCCCACTTTAGCTCTGCATCCCAACCCTAAGCACACATATACGCTATACCTAATAAAGATGCTTCTAGATGCATGGCGGGATATTAACACACTAACATGCTCCTAAGATCAACTACATAATAATAATAAGGCCTTAGCACAGAATACCAAGTGTTATATCCCTCTCCTACCTCCACCCCCTTCCGATAGGGCGGAGACTGGCCAGCTCGTGAATGCATTCCATCATAATCGGGCGGCACGCATGCCTAACCCGCTCCACAATAAAGCCCGCAGGCATCTCATAATATAAGGAAGTTCATGACTCGATTGACTCAGGACGGGACCCGATGAGACTAGGTCGTCTTATAACCCTAGCAATGACTCTAGTTACTTCACAGATAACGGCCGTTCTGTTTACATACACATAAAGAAATAGAATGCTCAACGGTCGATGCAACCTAGCATGGTACTACATGACATGCTGATCATGAATGCAAGCACCTAGTATATCATGCACCTAAAGCAGGGAATAGCTCTATTCAATCTGAGTAAGCTCCGAAGAGACTTACTTGGCGGTGCAGAACAGCAAGGCAAGCATTATAATAGATTAAAGATCACCTAGATACATATCAGAACACATATATAAGTCTACGTCTAATCATCCAAGCACTCAAGCATATCATTCAACGAGAATAGCAACCATATCGCAATCATCGTTCCATCAAGTTCAACCATTCATCATATTGCCACATTCCACAAGACCATATCATTCTCATCATTTCATTCAGCCACATTCATGTATTTGCCATAATATATTCGCAAAATAATCCGCATATCACATATATCAAGTTCATCATATTCATCATATCTCGAAAGTATAAATTAACGCTACACAAGTCTAACACTTCACCATGCCATTAGTCAATCAATCATGCCATTAGTACACACCAATCATGATATTAGTCAACCATCCACATCAATCATGCTAGTTAGTCACCGATCACATAATTCCCGAGTTAGTCCCGAAACCCGTTTTGAAAACCGAGTTGACTAGTTAGAAATTCCGTCATTGGGAGATGTTCATCAAATTCCTTTTTCTAAAATCCAAGTCTCATAAGATTATTTCTGTTTTAATCACCATAGTATTATACCTTTAAATCTCAATAATAATATTTTATATTCTAAATCTCAATTTATATTATATAATATTTTAAATACCATTTTATAAACACTTTCATAAAATATTTCCAAATCCCTTAAAATTCCCAACCATTTTTATTAAATAAAAATCCAGCTCCTTTTTAAATTACTAAACCGACCCCTTTATTTTATTAAATACCAAATCGAGCCTCACTTTTATAAAATAAGCACAAACCCTTTGTTTTTGTTTTCTGAAGGAATTAGGCCCAACTCCCTTGGTTGTTTTCGAAATAGAATCTGAGGCCCAACCCTTCTGACTTGTTTGAAAGCAATTAGGCCCAACAGCAATTCCATCCTCTCCATTTCATCCGAAGTTAAAAAAAAAAAGAGGGAGTGGGACCCAGTTGATGTGGCGCTGACGTGGCGAGGTGGGACCCGGCCTTCTTCTTCTTCCCTTGCCCAGCGTCTCTGTTCGAAAGAGAGAATCCGCCGGCGGCTTCCTCTCCCTCCGACCTGGCTAGCGGTGGCGCGTCCTCAGATCTCCGGCGCTCGCTCTCTCGCTCGGACTCTTTCTCCCTCACCCGCGCTCGGCCCCGCTTGCACTCACGCTCGCTGACCTCGCTCTCGCTCCCGATCCCGCCTCTCGATTTCTCCGGCCTCGCTGTCACCCTTAGCCACTCTCAAGCTCACCGACGCTCTTACCCGACCACTATGAACACCAAAGAAATCGAAAGGAACACACGAGAGAGAAGGGGAGAAGGTCGAAGCTCACCGAGGGGCGTCGACTCGCCGGAGTTCGTCGGAGCTCTTCCAGGCGCCCCGGGTGCTGCTGGCGACCTCGTAGGTGGTGATGGCTTCCTTTGGTGTACCGGAGGAGGCGGAGGTGTTGGTGGTGACTCGATACGGTTGGAAGAGGAGCAACAAACTCGCAAGGACAATTGTCCGGCGTAGGAGGTGACAACAATGGACAAGGAAGAGGAACTTTCGTGACTCCACCTGCTCCAGGTTCAGGCGCTGGAAGGGGGTGGAATTTTGCGAATCAAGGGATTCAATTTGGAGACATGATGCAAGGTATGTCGAGTGCTCATGTCAATCCATTATTTTTGTCAAATTCGGACCATCCAGAAATGGTTTTAGTTTCGAACCATTTCAATGGAGCCAATTTTACAAGTTGGAGTAGAGGTATAAAAATGGTGCTAGGTACTATAAGGCTAAGCTAGGATTCATAACCGGAAGCTGTGTAAAGCCTCTAGAAGGCAGTGATGATTTCGAGAAATGGATACGTGCATATCAGATGGTGATGTGCGGGTTGTTTAATTCGATGGCTAGAGAAGTAAAAGAAAGTCTCATGTATGTTGAAACATCGAAGGAACTCTGGAATGAAGTAAAGGAAAGATTCTTCGAATCCAATGATCCCCTAGTTTACCAATTGCGTAGGGATTTAGCTAATCTCAGACAAGATAATTTGTCCGTAGGCGCTTATTTTGGTAAACTAAGATTTGGGATGAACTGAAGTCCTTAGATGATGTTCCCGTGTGTAACTGTGGAGGAATCAATGGGTGCAGTTGTGCTCTACTGAAGAGAATCATTGAACGAGATGAGAAAGCAAAGGTCATGCAATTTCTGATGGGTTTGAATGATGTTTATGAGAACCTGAGGAGTAATATATTGTCCAAGGATCCTATGCAGGGATCAATAAAGCTTTTCAAATGGCCACACAGATAGAGAGGTCTAAAGGAGTTACTAGTGCTATTCAGGGTGAGCAAAATGCATTAAATGTGTCGAGACGGTTTGATAGGTTTGGACAGTTTGGGAAATTTGATAGAAACTATCAACTGGATAGTGAAGCAAATGCTGCTAAGGGTTACAAAACTGGTGAGCAGTCAAAGTATTTTGATAAGAGTATTGAGCAAGGGTATAGATATTATAAGAAAGCCAAGCTTGAGAGGAAATGTGATCATTGTGGTGAGAGAGGACATACCAAGGAGTTTTGTTTTAAGATCACAGGGTATCCTGAATGGTTTAGAGGACCCAAAGATCGAAGGCAAGCCTAGGCCTACTTGAAAGTTTGCAGCACAGTTTGAGTCTGTACAGCAAGAGAGTCCTTTTGAGGAGGATACCTACAACACTAGCAAGCTAGATCAGGCAGTAGTGAATGCTGTGTTTCAGGAAGTACTGAAATTAATGAAGGGAAAGTCCCAGGTGGAGAGTGTTGATAGCACTGCCAATCAGGCTATGGTGCATTTTGCAGGTACTCTAAGTTCTTCATTTCTAATTGGTGTAAATAAATCACAACATGATATGTGGATTGTTGATTCTGGGGCCACGGATCATATTGCCTTTGATTGTCAAATTTTCTCAGAAGTTTTTTTACTTCAAGACTGCAATCAAACTTGGGTTACCTGATGGCAATTGCATCACAGTGACACAGTTTGGTACAGTCAGATTGAGTTCTGAATTGGTGTTAAAACATGTTCTCTTGGTGCCTCAATTTAGACATAACATGTTATCTATTTCTAAGTGTCTTTGTGAGCAACAACTGAGATTCAGTTTTGATGCTATGGGATGTTGGTTACAAGACCTTACAACTAAGGTGATCATTGCAAAAGGATTTGGAGACAAAGGACTATATGTTTTGAAGACTGGTGTGAATGTGCAGTCTCAGTTGCAGTTTTTTGGATCTTTGAATAATGTCAGTTGTAATAACATGCTATTAATGCATGCCAGATTGGGACATATGTCTTTTTCTAAGCTACAGCATATTCCTGGTTGTACTGCTATTGATGTTCAGAACTTACATTGTGATGTGTGCTCTATGACTAAAGCACACAAGTTACAGTTTGATAGAAGTTTGTCTATTGCTGATGGTGTTTTTCATCTTTTGCATTTGGATGTTTGGGGTCCCTACAGAGTTCCAACTATGTGTGGAGCCAGATATTTTCTTACCATGTTAGATGATTTCTCTAGATGCACTTGGGTTTATTTGATGCAAGACAAAATGCAGGTGCTAAGGTTAATCACAACCTTTCTTAACATGGTTGAAACTCAGTTCAAAATGTCTGTTAAGATAGTGAGAACTGACAATAGGACTGAATTAATTTACTCATAAAGGTTGCAAGGATTTGTTTGATTCTAGAGGAATTGTCCATCAGAGAGCTCCTTTAGGGGTTCATGAACATAATGGGAGAGTGGAGAGAAAACACAGACACCTCTTGGAAACTGCAAGGGCCATCAGGGTACATGTTGGTTTACCTTTAAAATTTTGGGGAGATTGTGTTCTTGGTGCAACCCATCTTATCAATAAAATGCCTATCCCAACCTTGAAATGGAAATCACCTTTCGAAATCCTCTATCACACATCTCCTAGTTATGATCAATTAAGGGTCATTGGTTGCTTTTGCTATGTTGTTCAACCAAATGACTATAGAGACAAGTTGGGGATTGTGGCTAGAAGATGTGTATTTCTTGGATATCCTCCCAGTCAGAAGGCCTACAAACTATTTGATCTTGAGATAAAGACAATCATTATTAGTAGACATGTCAAATTTGAGGAAAATCTGTTTCCTTTCAAACATACTGAAGTGGTGCAACCTCATGCTCAATCTATTGAATTTCAGGCAAGTGATTATTCTGATCCTATATTTGAGTGGACACAAGTTCATGTATCTCCTCCCAACAACAATGATTCACCTCCTCTTAGCTCTCCATCTGTTACTCAGTCACCTACCAATCTCCATGTATCAGACTCTCCACCCTCATCACATCTCACTCCTCCTTCTCAGTTGCCTGTTCCTTCATCATCTCCTAACATGTCTTCTGCTCCTCACATGAATCTAAGGAGACACATCACAAGGCCTGCTAGACTAAATGATTTTGCATATTCTCATCTCCCTCTCAGAGGCAGTCATGATTCATCTCAGTCTAATTCTTTTGCTGTATTTGCCATCAACAACCTATCTCATTTGTCACAAGCTTATGTTCATTCACTGGTTGATGTTTGTTCCATCTTTGAGCCAAACTCATACTCTCAAGCTAAGGGAATTCCTGAATGGGAGACTGCCATGGATAAAGAACTGATGGCACTAACAGACAACCATACATGGGAAGTTACACCTCTCCCTCCAGGAAAGAAACCAATAGGCTACAAGTGGATTTTTATAGTTAAATACAAACCAGATGGAACAGTTGAGAGATAGAAAGCAAGGTTGGTAGCAAAGGGTTATAATCAGGTCAAAGATAGAGATTACAATCAAACATTCTCACCTGTTGCTAAACTATCTACAGTGAGAATCTTTCTTACTATTGCTGCCTATAAGGGTTGATTGTTGCATCAATTGGATGTCAACAATGCATTTTTGCATGGTTATTTGGAGGAAGAGGTCTACATGAATCCTCCTCCTGGTTACAAGGTAGCTCTTGGGAGTGTTTGCAAATTAACTCGATCCTTATATGGTTTGAAGCAGGCAAGTCGCCAGTGGAATCATGAACTCACAAGATTCATGATCACATTGGGTTACTCTCAATCTTCCCATGATTTCTCCCTGTTTGTCAAGACATCAGGGAATCACATGACAGTGCTCTTGTCTATGTTGATGATATGCTCCTCATGGGAAATTCAGGCACTGAAATTGAGAATACTAAGTCTGCATTGCAAAAACAGTTCACTATCAAAGATCTTGGGGTTGCAAGGTATTTCCTTGGCATGGAAATTTCTAGGTCGTCTGCAGGCATTCTATTGAATCAAAGAAAGTATGAATTGGACATCCTCACTGATGCAAAGATGGATGGTTGCAAGGAAGCCTCATTTCCCATGCAACATGGAGTTAAGTTGTCTGCTATCATAGGTGATCCTATTACCAATTCAGAAGATTATAGGAGGCTTATAGGAAGGTTGCTTTATCTTACTCTTACCCGACCTGACATATCTTACACTATACAGAAGCTAAGCCAATTCCTTCAATGTCCTTTGAAACCTCATTGGGATGCCTTGATGTATCTACTCAGGTATCTCAAAGGCACATTCAATTTTGCTCTTTCTTATCCTTCCAATTCAACACTGAATGTTCGAGCCTTTAGTGATGCTGATTGGGGCAATTGCCTAGATACTGGGTGTTCTCTGTCTGGCTATTGTGTGTTCTTAGGCTCCTCTTTGGTCTCTTGGAAGACTAAGAAACAGAAAGTGGTTTCTAAGTCTTCAACCGAGAGTGAGTACAGGAGCATGTCCTATGTTGCTAGTGAACTTGTTTGGATGCAAGGTATCCTGTTTGATCTTGGAATCCATGTTTCTCTTCCCATCCCTCTACATTGTGATAATAAGTCTGCCCAGCAACTGGCACTCAACCCCATCTTCCATGAGCACACCAAACATGTCCGGATTGACTCTCATTTTATTCGAGAAATGATCTCTGCAGGCTTCATCAACACTGTCCATGTGCCAACAACTTTGCAAGTGGCTGACATATTCACCAAAGCTCTTGGCGCCAAGAAGCATGAGTTCTTTCGAGCCAAGCTTGGCCTAGTCCTCCCTGTTCTAGGGACAGCTTGAGGGGGGTATATGAGTGTGTATGTGTGAGCAAAGTGGGAGCTTAAGTGCTTAAGTGTGTGCAGTGTGAGCTCGGTTGCAAGCTACCACTGGAGGGGCATTTTCGTAATTTGGTCATCAATTTGTAAAGGCCTTTATAAGGCGGGACTTCTGTTAGAGTAGTGTAACAAACTATCAATTCCAGCTTATGAATTCTTGATCTCCAATGGAGGTTTTCCGATTCCTTTTGTTTTCGATCCATTGATGCAATTTGTTGCTTCAATTGCATAAGTTCAAACTTTTGTCTCCGTCGAGATGGTCCAATGGTGTGGAGCAAGGGGGTAAGGTGATCCCGGGTTCGATCCTGCCTCCCCGCCCCTTTCCTTGAGGGAAAATTCAAGATTTGCCATTTTGCCTTGCTCCCTAGTGCACGCCCACAAGAGATCGATCGATCAGTCGGTAGGGCCAAAACATTGAAATGCGGCCATATATTCAGTATAAGATGAGCAAAGAGATTGACAGGGGTTAAAAAAACTAACTAGAATATATGACTGGCAACATAAATAAATACTCCCTAAATAAGAATGAACAAGATATGAGGTTTGAATGGAATGCTTGTATGAGTTCGAGAGTATCTACGATCAGGACGATGATCAACTGACCGAAGATCAACAAGGAAACTTGATAAGATACAAAAATGAATCAATTGAAGCTATAAGCTGTTGTATATTCTCTTGATTGAAGCACTTAACATGGCTAGTTCTATGCAACAGAAAGAATGCAATACCAAAAATCCCGCTTTCGCTAAGTGCTGTGTAAGAGCTGCCTATTTGGTATACATATGAAGATGTACACAAAAATGATGGCCTCAATACTTGTACATCGCCGTCTTTACCTCTCAATGATACAATCCTTCTTCCTACTGCAGTACTGCGACTGAGATGCCTAGACCAGTTGGATACAATGAATGAACTAACTATTGCGCCAGAACCACTTCTTCTGTGTTCTCTTGGCCTCTATCTCGGCCTTGGCAATATGAATCAAGAACAACTCTGCGATGAAAACCGACATGATAAGCATCACAAACACGCTGTTCCATCCTCTGGTGGACATGTACCCAGCCAGAAGAGGGCCGATTGCAGCCCCAACAGAACCGGTGCCATCTATGATTGCAGCGACAGTGGCCAAGGCGCGAGAGTTGCCTCCAACCGCGCTATTTGAGCCAAGATCGGCTGCCACAGCCGTTGTTATAAGAGCATAAGGCCCATTTACAAGAGTCCCAGAGAGAAACAACAACAGAATGTTGGCCAGCATTGAAATGCTCCCACATAGTCGGTATAGGATGAGCGAAAAGATTGACAGCGAAAAGAATAACATGGAAGTAACAGCACGAGCCTCGATTTTATCAGAGATGTACCCGGCTAGCATACCTCCAACGACACCACCAATGTCGAACACAGTTGAGAGCATCCCAGCCGTTTTATGCGAGAAATGCACACCCGCGACAGCTGCACCACCCACAGCAAAACACACCACCATTACAAGTCTAATACCATCAACTTTAAGCATTTGTTACTTTATTCATAGGATGAAATCAATCAATACCTGTATGTCTTATGTAGAATGGCAACCAATACAGAAATGTGTAGCCCACAAGCTTAGAGAAGAAGAGACAGACTGAGTACGCGGCCACACCGGGCAATCTCCATGCTTCTAAGAACCCGATTGCATCTGAAGAATTCGAAACCTCAGACTCAAGGACCTTAGAATCATCCGATGAAATCGGAAACTTTGATTGAAGAAGACTCAAATTCTCTGCCTCTGCCAATTCAATCTCGCCTTCCGGGGAACTAAACCCCACAATTTCAGGACTAACAACAAGAAACACATAAACAACACCACTCATCAAGATCACAAACAAGCCAGGCAAAACAAAGCACCAGCCCCAACCATATTGCAGCATCCAAGAGGCAACAACTGATCCCACAATATTCCCAACAGAAGCATGAGAGTTCCAGATTCCCATCACCAAGCCCTTTTCACCTTCCCCGAACCAGCTACCCACCACAGCCACAACACAAGGCCACCCACTCGATTGAAATAAGCCACAGACGATCTGAACAACCAAGAAATACGAAAACCTATGAACATCCAACCAGTACCCCAGCCCGAAAGCGATTGTCAGCAGTCCACTGCCGAGCATCCCAATAGACAGAAACACTCTGAGATCATAGCGATCCCCCAAATGGCCAGAGAAGTACATACCGATGGAGTAAGCCAGCAAGAAGGTCAGATCGAGCTCGCCCAAGCGGTGAGTCCCATCGGAGCCGTTAAATGGAGGCCAACCCTTTTCAATTGGACCGGAAACATGATCCGGGTCGGTGGCGTTTCGGCGGAGATCGGGCCCGAGGACCGATTTCACAATGCTGGGGGGTTTACGGGAAGCGTGGAAGGAGGTGTAGGCTAAGAAGGTGATGAGGAGGACGAGGGTGCGGTGGAAAAAGGGGGTTTTGCGAGGAGGTTGCAGACAAGGGAAGATGGTGAGAGATGGAGGGGGTTGGATTACCGAATTGGGTGACATTTGTAAGAGATCTGATTCTTCCTGGAATCGGAAAAGGTTAGCTAGGGTTTGGGATCTGATAACAGATGGCGAAAATTGGGGAATTTTAATGCTGGGACAGAGAATTCCGATGAAGAGCAGTGAGATCGGAATCGGAAATTCAAAGTGTTTTACCTTCGATTTGGAATTTCTTCCATTGGTTTGACTGGATTCGTTGGTTCGGGTTGTCCCGAGCTGGAGTCGTACGGAAGTGCTTTGGTTGGTTAGTGTCAATCGGTTAACGAGCCTGAGGTACCCGCCACAGCGGCTCAAAGAATTGATTTGCACTCAACAACAACAACAACAAAACTTTCTAGTATATCCCGCGATTAAGCAGTATTTGGAGGATCAGATGTATGCACTCTTTTCCCGAGGGACTTGAAAGAGTATTTTCGAAAGACCCAGAACAAGAGGAGACAATGACCAAAAGAAAACAAGATCCCATCAAAGGAAAATGAGTTAATAAAGATGCAAATGACGAACAGAGCGAAAGCAAAGACAAAAAGACACAACCAATGTTCCAAAATAATCTTGGCGGGTGCTTGGCGGTAGGGTAGGGTCAAGGGTCTAGGCGGGGTCTAGGCGGATTTCATAGCGGGGCTTTGCTGTCTAGGCGGGTTTTGACGACCTTGACGGTCTTGGCGGTGAAACGAGTTCAAGGGTTTAGGTGGGGGTCTAGGCGGGTTTTGAAGGGTTTTTTAGAACAGTGGACACAACACTACACCCACAACTCTAAATGTTTGCAGCCCGAATGCATCCCCTCAAGCAGTCTATATCCATTGTCAAACACACACTGTATAAAGTATACAAACACAAAGACACCAAAAATAATGAATATAAGCTACTTCAATCACATACAGATGGTGATAACTAAACCACCTTCTTAGACAATACACCCAACACCGACTTCACAACTCTCCCTTGCCTATGATGAGTACCCTAGATGTGTTCGTCTCGTTGACATCTTCGTTTTGATATATTATGTGCTTAAATCTGATAATCAAGCGAAAAATTATAATTGTTTAAAGATTAGACTAAGTTAACTCATGTCTTTCAATATAGATGGATGATTTGTATTTTGCCAACCCAAAAACATCGAAACAAGATATTAACTCAATCATTTTGACACTTCAATAAGAAATTGTGCATATTTGAACGTTTTATATCGAGCTATTCAAGAATAAGTTACACATATACAATGACTCATTTTATTTCATACTTTCAATGAATTGCACAGCTAGTTAGTTTTTTTTTTTATTGCATTATTAGATCATTCATGTTTTTTTTTCCATCACCTTCCAATGGATTTTGTTAGGAACTAGAATAATAAGGATAATAATTGTAATTAGTAGGAAATGGGGGTTTGGGATATAAATACCTATATCAAGGTATTGTACAGCATCTTGAAGGAATGAATGAAACCCAGTTCTATCGTCCCCTACCTCTCGCTCTCTCTCCCTAATCTCTCTTCCATCTCTTACCTTTCTCCCCAAATCAATGGCTTCCATGGCAAGGTCCTAACAAGTGGTATCAGAGCATCGATCTTCCGACCTGTATTCCGGAGTTTGGATCGTCGATTTCGGCAATGGAGACAAGCAATAATCAACGCCTGGACGAGCAACAACGACAACTCGATTTTGAAGGAACTCAACTGGACTGGCGACAGCGACAACTCGATTTCGAGCAGCTATTCCACCAAGGGCAAGAAAGCGTGTGGGAATTCCGCAAGCGACAACAACAAATCGAATTCGAGCGGCACCTCCTCCAGGGGCGGCAAATTTTGTTGGATTTCCGCAAGCGGCTAGATGAGATTCCAAGAAAGATGAAGCAGAACGACGAATTGGTTAAGCAGATGCAAGAAAGCGGATCACAAATCGTTCCGACATCGCAAGATAGTGCACCGCCGGCAAGCACGGATGGAGGGTTGCCGACGCCAGATGTCGCAAATCTTGATGAAGTGCAAAGCTGTCAAGAAAAGGATGGGGCTCTGTTTGTAACCACAGAACAGATTGAAGCTTCCGAAATCAGTGACAGATGGGGTGAAATCAAGCTCGTCCCAATGGAAGACCACGACGACTCAAGTGCGCCAGGAATCAAGGCGACGACAGCAGACGAGAAGCGCATAGAAGTCCCGATTGCAAACGCGAATCTGGGAATTCAGATTCAGATTGGATCGGAGAGGGACGATGCCAAGAAACCCCCAAATTCAGAAATCCTTGAGCCATCAAAGGTAAAGTCTGATCCCTTCGAGACACCTCCTATTGATTACACTGCTGAAAATTTAGGAGATTTGGTTGTGCTTTTAATTGAATTGATGGAAATCAGGCTAGTCAGTACCAAGAATGTTAGCGGGACTGGTTTGAGAATCGATTCAATTGCTAGTCTGAGAAACCTAATGAGTGCACACAAAGTGTTTGTGAAAATGCCTACAAGAACTGATTTTAGAGCTGATGCTTTAGGCTTAAATTTCAGTAGGTTTAAGCCAAGAATTGATGATGATTTTGGGATTGAACAAGGACCCAAGGCAAATTCTTGGCCATATGATAGAGGGAAAGGAGTTATTGCTTGCTTAGTTGAGGTGAAGACTGATGGTAGACCAAGGCCAATTGATGCGTTTGTTGTTGTTGGAAAGCTTTTCCAAAGTGTCAGTAGTGGTTGCTGGTGTGGTGCAGAAAGGATGGATCTGCATTGGAATTCAGATTGCATTCTCACCTTTGATCCAGGTGGGGTTGGGTCTGTGTTCAGGTACATGAGGCAACAAATGGAGTTGTGTGGATGATTTGAGTGCTTACTGGATGCTTAGTTGAGGGCAGTGTAATGTCAAAGCAGGGCATCCGAGAATTTTTCTGGAAACTACTTGGTGAGGGCTGATGTGTGATGACACAATAGGGACATTGTTGCTGTCAGGGAAACTAATTACTGCAGCCATGGAATTGTTACTGTCATGGGTGTGTGGTAATTGGATGCTTGTTTTTTAAGAGAATTTTTGTGGCTGTCATAACCAAGGAAGTGGACAGTACCATTTATTGTTCTTGCACAGTTCAGCTAGATGCATCACCATGAAAGACTGGAGGAGGATGGAGCAATAGGACAGAGGAGGCTGTAGTGCTACATTCTCTAAATGGAACCGGCACAAGAAAGACAAACAAGTGAAGGTCGATGTCCATGTTGTCCCTGTTGCCATAATTTGGCTGCTGTAGTGCTAAATGGAAGCTGCTGTCGGCATAAATTGGTTGCTGTCATAATTTTTTGCTCCCATAATTGATCAAAGAATGGCTCCAAGCGCAGCTCAAAAGCAATTTGAAAGTATGCTATATAGGAATGCAGTAGCAGGCAACAACTCTTCTCATGTGCTACAAGTGGAGGACAATTTTACCTGACATTATTACTTTACTTCATTGTCTGTTAGCTTACTGATTTTTTTTAGTATTAGTTTTATTTTGTACAAGCATTGAGGACAATGCTTTATAAGAGAGGGAGTATTGTTAGGAACTAGAATAATAAGGATAATAATTGTAATTAGTAGGAAATGGGGTTTGGGATATAAATACCTATATCAAGGTATTGTACAGCATCTTGAAGGAATGAATGAAACCCAGTTCTATCGTCCCCTACCTCTCGCTCTCTCTCCCTAATCTCTCTTCCATCTCTTACCTTTCTCCCCAAATCAATGGCTTCCATGGCAAGGTCCTAACAGATTTGCTATGTCCTTAGGTGATGGTTATTTTTTCCTCTTGAAAATGAATAAAACAATGTTATTTTGGTTTATAGCAGCATCGATTTAATTTGTTCAACAATATATTTCCAAATAAAATAAAACAATAAATAGAAATAAATCTCACAAATCAAAACAACCACACAACTCATTTATAGCAAATGCCATCTATACATGAACGTGTACAAGTATGTGTGTTCATAACACCTTGTCAACTATGTGTGTACCGCCCCACCCGAATTCGGCTGCTTAGGCGGAGCAGCGAACCTCGTCGAGAATCCGCGAATCAGGCGCTCGCGCTCTTCCTCCTCGTGCAGCCCATCATCGAAATTGAGGGCGTAGTCGAACGAGTCGTACTGAACTCCCCTCCTCCTCTTGTGGGTGAAGTAGGCACCAACCTTCCTGACCAAGTTCTTCCACTTGGGGCCGGCTACGACCTCCGTGAACTCCCTGACGCTCTTGGCCCTCTTCTCGATCCAGGCGCCGGCACCGGCTCCGGAGGAGGCCTCGCGGGTGCTGCCGAAGCAAGGGAAGGAGCGGAAGCAGGCGCAGCCGGTGGGCTGCTCGTCTAGCAGGGTGTGGGAGTCGGATTCCTCGGATTCGAAGACGGTGAAGATTGGGGCTTGGCGTCTATCTTGGGGGGCTGCCATGGATGGAGTGTATTTTTCTTGGGAGGGAGAGGAAATTCAAAGGTGGGATTATATGGATAAATTGGAACACGGCGGAGGAAGGAGTGTGGAAATTGGGCTTAATAAATGGTTTTTTTTTTCTTCTTGTTTTTTTCTTTGGAGTGATGGCGCCAACTTTGACCGGTTGCTGATTCCATGTCATCAAAGTTGATTTAATGAATTGACCAAAAAAAAAAGTTGATTTAATGAACATTCCATTCCACGTGGCTCACTCTTATCAGGTCACGTGTTCGAACTTTGTCACAAAAGTTAGGTTCCTCGTCATAAAAAAAAAATGTTGATTTAATAAAAATCTAGAAAGTTTTGAGGGATTCACATAGGTAATGTACGGTTAGACCATCCGCAACCATAAGGTTACCTCTTATCCATTTTATTTCCTTTCTCCCTATAATATTTTGACACCTCATTTATTTTTTCTTTTAAATAATTTTCTACTTTATCAACCTCTTTCTTTAAGATTTTTATATTTTTACTCCACAACCATGAGTTTACCTCATTCTTCTCTTTTTCCCATTTATTTATACCCACTATATGATTTCCACCAATCATAATATTATTAGTTAAATATAAAAACATAAAAATAAATAAAACATCATGCTTTTGCACATGGTCCAATGCACTTCCTACCTCTCCACACCAAGGTAACCCCTTTCCTCTCTTTACCTTAAGGTTTTGCCTACAACCATGGGGTTACCTTTTAGCAACCTTAAGGTAAGCAAAACTCATGGTTGCTCATGCTCTTATGGCTTAATCATTGATTTTTTTTTTTTGTGAGCACTTAAGCATTGATTTAACCTTGTTGAAAGAAACAGTTTTTACTTGTTTTTATTAGTAATATATAAGCAAAACAAAGTTGGTGTTTTTAAGTAGTCAATGGCTCAATTTAGTTTTTTGGTTTTAGACTTTTGAAATCGCTCAATGTCTGGATTGAATTTGTATAGGCGATTATGGTATTTTTGGTGTGTTATGGTTTGATGTAAGTAATGAGTTAGGTCTGATTGAGGTTGTGATTGTGCGGTTTACGATAAGCTTTGTGATTGGGGAAAATATTTCTATTGAATCTCATCTTTTACATTCCTTAAAGCAAGTCCAACAACTTCTCTAAAAATTCTCTATTATGGAGAGAAAAATATCAAAATCTCTATAATTTTTGTACTTTAACCCCAACAGCTTCTCTATTTTACATATTTATACATTTATTATACACTATAATAAATGCATAAATTCATAATGTAATAAATAAAATTTCAATAAATTAATTAAATCAATATGTAACAACCAATGAATAAATGGGTAGACATAGGAAGGAGTGAATGCATTTAATTTTACAGATTTTAAGTCTTCCTCTAAATTTAGAGATTTTTTTTTCTCTTTACTCCCATTTCTCTATTTTAGAGATGGTTTTACAAAAGCTGTTGGGGTTAAAAAAAAACCTATATTTCTTCTAAAATTGCCTATTTTCTCTATTTTATATAAGCTGTTGGGGATGCTCTTAAGAAATTGAGTCCTTTCCTCCGGTGATGCCACACCTGTGGTGCTTGGCCGGCTTTGCATCCTCACTGTCTTCATCGACATGAGCATTCTTATAATCTTATGGTCATCCATCTACAATGTCTTCTAGCTCTGTCTACTCGAACTTCCTTCGGCCCTCGTTTATTGGTTGCTAGCTTGTCTATTCCTCCTTGTGGATTTTCCGTTCCTTCTCCACGACGATTGTCGTTTATCGATGCACATTGGCCTCTCAAAGCTCCAGATAATGAGTTGTATGAAATTTTGAATATTTACCTTGTATAAAAAAATAAAAAAAAATTTAGAATCCTTTTAGAAACATGAGCTGATTATAATCTGAAGAGGAAGATTAACTCCGTAAATAAACTATATAATACCCAATTCAAATGTAGAGCTATAACTCTAATCAGATTAGAGCAAGACATGAAAATTTGTGTTTTTTTTATAAAAAAAAAAAACTAATGACTATTTAGAATTTTTTTCAAAATATTCACTAAAAATAAATAATTAACAAAATATTCAAACATTCAAAATATTTACAAAAATATTCATTTTTTGCAGGGGTCTCAGAAAAAACGCGGTTGAGGCCGCGTTTTATTCAGAAGGTGGAAATTTTAAAATTGAAGGAAAAGGGGACAAAAAATTAACAATAGAAACGCGGTCTCAGACCGCGTTTCTATTGTTAATTTTATTTTGGGATAATTATGTAATTTTTTAATTTTTTTTACAATAGAGATGCGGGTTCACACCGTGTCTCTTGGTGTTTTTTTTTAAGGAAAAGGGAAGACGAGGTAAAATCAATGGCTACTGCTGGATCCGAAGGAGGAAGGGGGAGAGGCCGGAAGAAGCTGGAGACGTCGGATCCCGCTTGAAAGAGAAGTCTTTTGGGAAGGAGGAGAGAGGAGGCGATTTTCGAGCAGCCACCGGAGGCAACCTTCGACCTCTCGAGCACCCGCGGAAGAGGAGAGAGGCGGTGAGTAGGCGGCGCAACACCCTCTCAAGCGCCACCGACCGTCGACCCAGGTTCTCGACAGTAGCCTCCTCCTCCTCCTCCTTCCTCCTTCCTCCTCCCGCGCCTAGCTCCTCCTTCTTCCTCAGTAGACCTCTGACCCCGACGCCCTCTCTTCTTTCGCCCAGCCACATCCTTCCTCCGACCTCTCCTTCCAGCGGGATCCTGCAACCCCTCCTTCCTCCGGCGGCACCCGGCCTCCATTAACCCTCTATTGACTTTTCTTCCCAAAAAAAAAAAGAGACGCGGGTTGACTTCGCATCTTTAGTGTAAAAAAAATTAAAAAATTACATAATTTATCCCGAAATAAAATTAACAATAGAAACGCGGTCTCCATCCGCGTTTCTTTTGTTAATATTTTGTCTCATTTTCCTTCAATTTTAAAATTTTCACGTTCTGAATAAAACGCAGTCTCAGATCGCGTTTGTCTGAGACCCTCTTGAACAAAATGAATATTTTTGTAAATATTTTAAATGTTTGAATGCTTTGTTAATTATTTATTTTTTAGTGAATTTTTGAAAAAAAATTCTACTATTATACAAATAAACATTTTATATTCAAATATAGAAGGAGGAATAATACAGTACCTATTGATATTTCCTATTTTAAATGATTTCTGTTGACTTAAAAATAAGAAGGTTTGACCAGGCAAAACCGGCGGCTGAACAACCATTGCTTAGTAAAAACATTTAAAAAAAAAAAAAAAACAGCACTCGTTTGATACACGGAGTTGCGAAATTTCAAAGCGATTATCCTATACGCATGTTAAGGTTTGCTTTCAACATGACTCGTGATTTGACATCAAACCAAAATTGGGTAGGTTTAACACTGCACAGGTCAATCTGAAGCTCTTTAAAAAATTCATTTTGTTACCTCCTTCATTGGTGAATGATCAGATACCTAAACTAAAATGGGCTGCTTGAAGAACTGCAAAACCAGGAGCTTCCTTTCATGTCAATTAGATGTTAGGCAAGAAGAGAACTTTCAAATAGCCTTTGCACAGCGCTAGCTATATGTTTCTCTTAATCCAACTTATCTATCGTGGAAACACAAAACTCATATTCAAATTAATCAACGCTGCGTTTCGGTCTTATATTTGACAAATCGCAATTCATTTCCGGTTTTGCTAGTTTCTTAATAAAAGGGGAGCCAAAAAAATTAAAATAAAATAAAAAAGAAATTAGTCCATCCTCAAATTCTGAAACAAACTTATTAACCTCGGCAGTACGTTAACGTGGCCTGTGGCCATGGATAGAGATGAGCAAGAAGAGGTTCAATTCCTAGGCCTCTTTGACATATGCTCGAAGTCAATCAAGATCATCTCAAGATGGCGGAATGTCATTCTCGTGAGGATCTGCGGAGCCTTCCTCTTTCCCCTATCGGTGGTGTTCTTAACCAACATCAATATTGCCGTAATCCTTTCCGGTAAAATCACGCACAACGATCAAACGAGGCAAGGAACTGCGTCCTACAACAATATTTCCGACCTCTTGACCACCACCAAGTGGACCGAATGCTTGCTCATCAAGGTGGTCTACTTCAGGTTCCTCCTCATCTTCTCCCTCCTCTCCACCTCAGCATTCGTATACACCATGAACGCGTGCTGTATTTCCTCCCGTAAGGACATCACAACCTACGATAAAGTCATCATAAGTGTCAGGTCGAATGTTTTGAAGAGGGTTATGGTCACCATCCTATGCAACTTCACTATTTTCATTGTCTATAACATCCTTACTTTCCTCTTCCTCATTGCACTACTACTTGTCTTAGTTGGAGACGACATAGGAAGGGCGTTTACCATAATGGCCGTGGTAGGCATATTAATGTACTTGATCGGTCTCGTTTACATCGGTGTGATAGGGCAACTAGCAAGCGTGGTATCTGTGTTCGAGGAGGAGAGTTATGGATTCCAGGCTTTAATCAAGAGCAAGGCTTTGATGAAGGGCAAAATGGGAGTTTCGGTCGCCATCTTCCTTGCGGTAAACCTTTGCTTGTTTGGGACCCAACTTTTGTTTCAATGGTTTGTTGTGGTGATTCACCCATCGGCTTGGTTGACTGCTTTAAGCTTGGGGTTACTTTGTGGGATCTTCCTCTTTGGGCTTGTTTCGCAATCCGTTATCTATTTCGTCTGCAAGTCGTATCACCATCAGAACATTGACAACTCCATTTTGTTGGATCACCTTGAGGTTTATCTGGAAGAGTACCTTCCTCTTAAAGCTAGGGATATGCAGGTGGATCAGGCGTAGGCAATGTATATATCATTTACCCAATCATCTAGATCTATTTTTAACGCTTTAACTTGTATTGCTTCTTTATTATTCACACTAGTTTATTACCGGTGATTTACAAGGTTTGTAATCGATTACCGAAATATTTTATACTAGTGTATGTCCCATCTCCTGCGCGGAAATATGTTAATACGATATTATAAAATTACATTTATTATCTATAAAAAAAATCCTATTATAAATATGAAAATAAATAAATAAACATGTTACATTAAGATAACTAAACTAATAACCGGAAATATAAGATTCAAATTAATCTAGATCTAAATAACTCATTCTACTAAAAAATAATATATATATATATATAATAACTATGAAATAATTAATTTTGATATAAATAATTCTTTCCACAAAAAATAATCGATATATAAATAAAATAACACCTATTCAATATTTGCTACTATTTATCTATTAATATTTTTGGTAAGAGTATGGATCAAATGTTTACAAGTCTTAACATGTTTTGTGTTAACAAATATTGGCCATTGATGGAATTAAAATTAAAGGCTGAGATTAATTGAGAATTAATTTAATTTCTTTTTAAATAATGTGGGCCCCATGTGAACAATAAACCACACCCTCAATAATCCAGGGCGTGTAAATCACATCCCACCCAAATTGTGTAACTGCCTACAACTCATCCACGTTAAAACCCTAATTATCAAAGGTTCCACCATCTACATCTCCTTCCTCCATACGCTCATCACCGTCTCCATCCCCTTCCTCCTCTGTAAATGGCCCAGGCGAAGCCCCCTGCAAGAGCAAGCTCGCCGGAGCGCCTCCAATGGCACCGAATCTGACACCGGTCAACGACGGCCACGTACTCCTCGCTCCTCTTCGCACCTGCGCCTATCGCCCCAAGATCATCGCCCGAGCGCCTCCAATGGCTACCTCTCTCTCGGACTTCTCTCTCGCATCTCGGCGCCTCCCATCTCGTTCCCACAAGCGTCGCGAGCCTCCTCTTTCGGTTCCGCAAGAGTCGACAGTGCTCTCCTGAATTGGGGATTTCTTCAATTGGGGATTTCTTGAATCCGGTACTCAATTTGGGAATTTCTTGAATTGTTGTTTATTAAGTTGGTTTTGATTGAATTACTATTTAACATTCGGGATGAAATAATCATTCGGTTCTTGGTGCTTGTCAATGTGAAATCTTTGTTGCAAATGCAAATTGTGGTCCGATCAGAATTTTTCTAGTTTTGTTTTTCATTAATTTCACGTTCAGAGCCATTATTCGGCAAGTCAGAGTTTATATTCGTTGATAATAAGGAATTATTCATCTGTATATATAGTTAATTAGATGTGGAAACCAATCATTACATTTACATCCTCTTTCAACCTAACGAACAATTACTATCAATCTAACGAATAGTTACTATTAATCTAACGAATAGTTACTATTAATCTAGCGAATAGTTGCGTAATTGACCAACGAATAATTACTATTAACCTAACGAATAATTACTATTAACTACCGAATAATTACTATTAACTACCGAATAATTACTATCAACTTAACGAATAATTACTATCAAACTACCGAATAATTAGTATCAACCTAACGAATAATTACTTTCAAACTAGCGAATAATAACTATAAGTGAGCGAATAATTACTATCACCTTATCGAATAGTTCAAACAGTGCACCACACAACCCAGGAAAAAAAAGCGTTACCTCCAAAAAAACACACGCGCTTACTTTCAGCAAGTGGGCTATAAAAGTGGTGGGACCTACTCTTTTTTCTTTAAATAAAAAGGGAAAGTCTCAATTAATCTCACACATTCATTTCTAATCAATCAATAGCCTATATTTGTTAACACAAAACACAATAAGGGGTGTAAACACCTGACCCAACCTCTTTTTGGTAATTATGATCATTGTTCTAAAAAACTCTTCAAGACCCGCTTAGACCCCCGCTTAAACGCCTTACCGGCCTCCCCCCTCCACCAAGGCCTTCAAGGTCACCGTGACTCACCTAGACCTCAAAAACCCGCCATAAAATTCGTCAATATGGCAATTGGGTGAACCTAATTTCTTTTTTAGGTCCCATCCATATGGTGTAATTTATATATAAACTGTCCATTGGATAGATTATTTATAATCCAAATGGAGATACACTTATATGACAATTTGTATATCTGTATATGCCAAATTTATTACTATTATTGCGTTTAATTATATTGATATAGTTATTTCCTTATATAATATTTACTCTTTTATAAGATATTCCATCTATTCAATTATATGAGTTAATGGTAAAATAAAATAATTATTTTTAATTATATAGATTAGAACTATCTTATTATTTTTATTAGATTTACTTTTTTGCAAGAGAAAGTTTTGCGAGATGCACTCACGTGCTGCCACGTAAGCAAATGCACTCATACCCTTCCACGTAGGTAACAATGTATCGGTTTTAGTATGTGTATATATATATATATATATATATATATATATA
The DNA here is from genome assembly GCA_963922045.1 of Persicaria maculosa. Lineage (NCBI taxonomy): Eukaryota > Viridiplantae > Streptophyta > Magnoliopsida > Caryophyllales > Polygonaceae > Persicaria > Persicaria maculosa. The sequence goes on from OY998254.1 coordinate 67,022,705, forward strand.
TATATATATATATATATATATAAGTTCTGGTTGATAAATAAAATTCAATAATTTTTATTATCCATTAAATTTTCATTATAACCCTGCCCAGCCAATAGTAGTAATAATTATATCCAATTTAATTGATTTGAATTTAAATGAATTGACAAAAAGGTGATCAAAAAAAATTTACTTACTATTCTCATGTATCGACGACTATGACTATTCTCGAAAGAAACGGGTAGACTAGCTTTGCCTAAGTATAGCTGCAGCAGCACTTTCATGTCAATGCTTGTAACTAGACCTGTCAAAACGTGACCCGACCCGAAGACCCGATCCGTAAAATATGGGTTTTAGCGCTAATATTTCAACCCGAAACCCGAAGCAACCCGAACCCGTTCAACCCGCAAATTTTTGGGTCGGGTTGGGTCGACCCGTGGGTCTCCCGTTGGGTCAAGCTTTAAGATAATAAAAACATAAATAAATTACAATTTAACCTAATATTGAAATTTATTACTAATAATTATTAGGATTTAGGATTGAATATTATATTTTTCATCATCAATTTTACTTTATAATTTAACATTACAATTTGTTATGTATATAAAATTACATATTACTATTGTAGCAACATTAATTATTATTTTTTTATAATATAACTATTATTAGGATAATATAACAATTTTAGATTTATAAAATATGTAAATAGTCATTAAAAATACTCCATCTATTTACTTTTAAATGTCGTTTACTATTCATGTATGGTTATAAGGATGATAATAATTATATAAAATGTCAATTTATATATTATATATAATTTCATACTTCAAAAACTAAAAAGAATTAAATTATAACAAGTAATAAATTTTTATTGATATTTTACATAATTTTATCATTTTAAAATAACATGTATAAATAGTAAATGACATTTAAAAAATTATGGATGAGTAGCGTTCTTGACCCGTTGGGTCGACCCGAACCAGTTAAATATGGGTCTGAGTTGAACATTTCACAACTCGTAGCCCGAAATGACCCGACCCGGAATGGACCCGAAGCCGGATGACCCGACCCAAAACCGACCCGCCCAACCTGTTTGACAGGTCTACTTGTAACCTATACGCATGTTAAGGTTTGCTTTCAACATGACTCTTGATTGTGACATCAAACCAAAACTGGGTAGGTTTAAGGAGTTGGGCAATTTGCATTTTTTGCACAGGTCAATCTGAAGCCCTTTAAAAAATTCATTTTGTTACCTCCTTCAATGGTGAATGATCAGATACCTAAAATGGCTGCTTGAAGAACTGCAAAACCAGGAACTTCCTTTCATGTCAATTAGATGCTAAGACAAGAGAACTCGGATACGACAAATTTCCCAAACAAGAAACCCTAAACCGATTGGTATCAAATAGCCTTTGCACAGCGCTATATGGAACAGAAATGCATTTGAAAACAACAAAGCATACTGTACTTTTTCGACAACATCCTACATCATGTATCGACGACTATGACTATTCTCGAAGGAAACGGATAGACTAGCTTGCCTAAGTATAGATGCAGCAGCACTTTCATGTCGATGCTTGTAACCTACAAGATAAGCCGAGGGGACTCTAGACATGGAAAACGGAAGCACGAGACAAGCGTCAAAAGCAAAGACTGACAAAGAAAGAACATTTACTTCAAAACTTTTAGGCGCCCTGTACTTGTGTCCTTGTGTTTGCTGTTGGGGCCTGTCCTTTGGCCGGAATCTTGCCCGCCATCAAGCGCAGCTCGTTGGCGATCTTTGTAAAGCTCGGGCGCTCTGATGGCTCGGCTGACCAACACTTCTCCATCAGTGATCTCCAGTCAGGGTCACAGTTGCTGGGCACAGATGGCCGTAATGTGTTGCTCACTATTCCACCTGGTGTTGACAAGTTCAATATGAGATTGGGCGAGGCTTTTACAAATCCCCTAGCCGAAGCAGGAGATGGATTCGGGTATGTTGCTTAAGCTGAGAGTAATGAAGGGATTACCGATGATAGCCCCGTAGTGCAAGTCAGAATACGGCTCTTCACCAGTGAGAAGTTCCCACATCACGATGCCAAATGAGAAGACATCAACCTGAATTTGAAGGCACATACAATGAGAAACCGAAAGAGATCCGAGTAAGAAAACATGGCAGAAATTCTTGAAAGAAAAGAAGACGAATTACCTTCTCGGAGACGAGACTACTGCTGCCATTGAGAAGTTCGGGAGCCATCCAGGGAAGCGTACCCCTTACACCACCTGATATTAATGTCTTGCATTTCACTTTAGACAGACCCAAATCTCCAACCTGGTTCAATGGCCAAAGAACGCAGCGTAAGAAGATTATCCAGGAATGTTTTATTTCACGGCTTAATAGTCGTTAACCTAAATATGAAGAATATCAAGGAGCTTGAGAAGAGTGGAAAACAAAAACTCTGCAGGTATTTCCACTATAGACTCTTATCACCATAATAAGAGCTCGATCCATTGGGAGATGAGAGGATATGGAGCCAAAGAATGGGAGGGCAGAGGGAGCTGAAAAGGAATCGTGTTTTCTTTGAGTTCATGAAGTGTTTGTTGAGCTTTCATTGTTCCAATCAACAATCCAGCCTCCAAAACACTCATAAACAGGCAAAATTTGCAAAAGCGCCATAAAGCAATTCAAAATGACAGCTAAATATATTAAGGGCATGGGAGATGTTATGAATGCACAAGAACCTTGCATCATGGTACTGACCTTGCAAATTGGTCGATGAGGATCTCTGAGATTGACAAGCAAGTTATCACTCTTTAGATCAAAATGGACAATATTTTTCGAATGCAGGTACTCCATCCCAAAGGCTGCATCCATGGCAATCATGAGAAGCTTCCGCTTGTCAATAGATCTAAGAAGTAAAAGGCGCATGTCAACATTTTCAGCCACAAAAAAGTGATATGGCGAAGAATATAATAGTGATTACACAAACAAAAAGACTTGTAGTACCTTTCCTTTTGCAAAGCACTTCTCAGAGAACCGTTCACCATGTACTCGGTTACGGTAGCTATAGAACCTCCAGGACCATCAAGCACAATGCCATAAAAGGCTACAACATTAGGATGGTGCAACTCAGCAAGTCTAGCTGCTTCATTCCAGAAGTCCTCTCTCTGCCCCAACACAACTCAGATCAACAAGAAGCTCAAAAGTCAAAAGCTAATTAAAAAAATGAAATGAAAGAAAAGAACAACAAACCATGCGCTCTTGCTCGGATTGTTTTCCAGCAAAACATCGCTCATTGATTCGCTTGATTGCAACATCAGTTCCCCTCCATTTTCCATGATAAACGGTACCAAAGGTGCCAGAACCTAGTTCACTCAACTCTTCAAGATCACTGTTCTTGATAATCTGATGTGGGAAAAAAAAAAGATTGTGTTTTAGTAGAGGCATCGTAACACTGGAAGATCATCGGTGATTCAGTAAAAGATGCACAATAGTGACCTGCAAGTTGCCTAGCCCATCAGATGCTGGAAAGCCAAGATTTGCCTTTTCCGGTTTAACCTTCATGCCCTAATTTAAGGAGAAAATCAGTAAGACACAAGTGCATTAGTGCAACACTGACAAAAGAAATACCAGAGAGAACTGATAAAGAAGAAGGAGGAACGAGATGAAGTAGAGTGGACACATATTCTACACACCTCCAGTTTGGCCTGTATCACAGCATCGCTGTTACCAAGTTCCCTTTCTTGATTGCCATCAGAACAGGTATCAGCACTAGAAGCCAGAGACGATTTGAGGACTGAAGCAGCAACTCCCTCTGCTGTTGCCTGAAGTTCTTGCTTGATGAGATCATCTGATGAGCCTATTTGAAGTAAACAGAAAAGGGGTTAACCCAAATAAAGCACTGACACAGACAAAGCACAAAGAAGTATGAATTTATACCTTGATCCTTGACCGCGTATTTCAATGGCTGGTTAGCTGGATCTAGAATATGTATTTGTGCATTTGGTTCCAGCTCATGGCCTAATTGGCTCTCATGAAAAAAATCCCGTGGTGCAGAAGGTTCCTTTCTTGCTGCAAGTTTACTAGGCCTAGGAGGAGGGTAGTGAGGCTCTTGGCTGAAATTCCAGGGGTCCTGATTTATAAATAGAGTATTTGCGGGCTCTTGGACATTTCCGCTCCAGTTGGAGGCAGCCATTGGAGACATGACATTGTTGTTTGCAACAACAGTTTCAAGATCTGAAGGAGATGTCACTGGATGAACTGCATTAGCCTCGGAAAACAGTACAGGCTTGCTGAAGGCATCGTTTGAAAATGGCTCTCTCCCCACCATTTGTTGAGATTGTTGGGTGAAAATTTCGTCCTTAATAGGTTGGTCAACAGGGAGAATTTCAGGCGGACTTATCCTGTGATACCCTTGCATCCCATCGATTAGATTGACCTGCTCGTGTGAAACTGTAAGGCCAGCTGTTTCATTTTGTAAGAGATCAGGCAGGGTGTAGTCTTTCCCCGGTTCATGTACCAGGGGCTCTGTAGCTACAAAAGGTACACCACCAACAGCAGCCTCAACTTTAGCAGGTTTGCTCATGGAGAACTCCTGTCTTACATGTGGTATAGGTGGAATGAAATGTTGAACACCGTCTTCTGGACGAGACTGACCAACATTACCCAAGACATTTTGAGGGGCTAACATCCTAGGATGGTCAAAAGCAATCCTGCCCCCACCAGTAGGTGCTTCCATATTTCGCGACACAGCAACCACATCTGCTTGTGAAGGCACAACGACATTGTTAACAGGCTGAAATCTTGCAGCATCCTCCGGACGAAGACTTCGGTACATTGAATTTACATCAGCAATGGTGGCTGCACTGTTGTCTCTTTGTTCTTGCACGATGCCATCCGAATGAGCATGGGGCAACTGTTTCTGACACATTGTGCAATCATCCATCTTCTGTATAAGCTCGGGTAATATAACTTGCTGATGAGGCATCCGGGCTTCGGAGTAGGGGAGATGCTCTTGTGTTGTGGGAACCTGGGGCCAACCGTAGCCAGCAACCCTTCCAGGAGGAACCTGTGCAGGGTATGCATTGTAGCCCTGGTCAGCAGGAATCGCAACCACTTGATGCGACGGCATCAATCTAGGCATCATGCCAGGATTAATGCTTGGATGGGAAGAAGGTGGAGCCACTGTCATTTGTGAAACGGGAATGAACCGCTGAGGTGCAACAGGAGGAACATTATCATGGAACTGTGGTTGTAGAAGAACAGGTCTAGTAGTTGCAACCATATGAGGATGATTTGAATAAATCACTTGAGATGGAAGTTTCTGATACTCTGTACTGCTGGAAGCATCTTGCTGAGGATCTACATAACTCTGCAAATATGGGGGAGGAGGAGGAGGAGGAAAATTTGAAGCCAACTGCTGTAAATCAAAGCCCAAAGCCGGTTGGTGGACAACAGGATGAGGCATTGTTCTCTCCAACAAGGTCTCGGGTTGTGATTGCCCGTATTGAGAAGCACCAGGTGCCCCAGGTGCCACTGGAACAAACAAAGAAAATCCAGAATTCCCTGCAGGAGTCGTAGGGCTGGCATCTCCAACACCTGTCTTCATGGAACAATCATTAGTAGCAGCAGCATCACTTCCAGGTGATAAATGACTAGTGGATGGTGTCCCGCCAACATCCTGACCCAGAAGTGAGCCATCAATTGCATCTGCCCCACTCAAATCGGAATTCTGAGTAGAAGTAAGGCTGGCAATGCTTCCTTTCCTAGTGATTCCACAGCCACTTGTGTCCATAATCCCATTAAGGGCTTCAACATACTTCTGACTACCGTCTTGTAAATCCCCAAATTGCACCATCCCTGAAGAATCAAGCTCGGAAGCCGAAAACAAAAACACCCTCAGCTTTGCTGATCCATCCGAAGATCTCTCCAACAACTTCTCATACTCATCCATCATATTCTCAAGATCATCCAAGCACGAAATCGACACAAGGGCATCAAGATCCTCATCGGGGAGTTGATACTTTATGACCACAGGCTGCCCATAAACATCTGCCATCTTCTGAACCAAGTCCCCGAAACTCACATCTCTCCTCACACTAATGATCCGAGTTTGCCCTCCAACATACCTTAACATCCCATCAGCTGGCCGGGGAAGTATCTTACCCCCAAAACTACACAAAAGCTTGACTTTCTTACCTGAAACCGAATCATCCCCACCATCATCACTCACTTGGTCAGTGGCATTGTTGCCAATCCGCACCCCAAAGGTCGGATTCTGGGCAAACCCAGATGGACTATTGCTTGGCTGAGTTGGATTAGCCCCGGGTGCCCCAATTGGAGCGGGCATTCGGGCGCCCCAAGCGGCAACACCCGATGCCTGGCCCGGATTCACATGCCCCAAACCGGCAACATTGGAATCAAATGTGGCTGGAACCAAGTAAACGGGCACTGATGGAGGACCAGTCAGATCACTACGGTGTGGATTCGCCATGTTTATTGGTCTTACCTCTTTAGGTATAGAGTTCTGATCAAAAGCCATCTATATAACCCCTATTAGATTTACAGAAAACGAATATTCCCAATCTATACTCCCCCAAATAGAAAAAAACAACAAATCAAAAGAATTAGGGTTCTCTACAATTAGGGCTTTTGCTTCATCCACATCGGGTCAGACCAAACATAAAATTGCACCAAAAAATCTAAGATGTACGGGCTACAACCAAAGGGGAAAACATCGAAATCACAAATAGAGGAAGGAAACAGAGTACCGAAACTTTGAGAAAGCAGGGAAAATTGGAAGCCGGTGTGACTCGGTGCAGAGCAACAACCAGCGAAGCAGATAGATTGAACTTGGTGAAGGAGCAAGCATAAAAGAGGGATCCGGAAACGGCGGCGTTTTGGCAGGCGAAGTTCGAATCTTTGACCCTGAAATCGGAAACAGGCCCTTTCCTGGAATTTATCGCGACTGTCTGTGTAGTCTTTCTGGGTCTTTGCTGGTTTTGAGTTTTTTGGGTGTGTGAGATTTCAACAGAAAAAATAAGGAGAAAGAGGGAAAGACAACTCTTTTCCAGCTTCAATGTGAGTGGGGAAATGCAGAGATTGCGGTGTTCGAATGCCCTGCTTACATTTTGGGATTCCATATTAAAAAATAAATAAATGGTATAAATTTATTTAATAATAAAACAATTTTTTAATAATAAGATGAAATAGTACGATTACTAATTTCTAAGTAATTATGCAATTAGGGGTTTTTTCAAAGTGTGATGCAAATTTGGTTAAAGATGGTCGAATCTCTACAAATTTAGGTTAGTTTTTTAAGTGTGTTGATAGGTAAGTGAAAAATTCCGAGGAGATATATTCTGTGATTTATGCGTTCACATTGGATTTGGACATTGAAGGGCGGGCAAGGAAGGAAGAAAGAGGGGGATGGGGGCACGTGAAGATGCGTATGGTATGGACGCAGTAACCCTATAAAAATGGGAACTTTGGGTTAAGGTACTTACCAATTAATACATGTACCTGCCACTGTAGACTACCATTTCATGGCTGACGCAGTTTCATCTATATGACTATGTAATATGTATAGCTTGCATTAGTGTAAATCAAATCATCAAGTTTACTTACCTGGAAAGGATAACTTGGATCAATGTACATGAAATTAACAAACGGTTAAACCATCTTTAACGACTTTTCTAAATAAAAAAAAATGTTAAATTATCTTTGTTTTAACTCTAACATCATTTTTTGTTTCAAATATTTTGATGATGATCATTTAGTTTTGAAAATTATTGCAGATTTAGAGAAGACGCTCTATTTTTTCTACTTATGTAGATTAAAAAAAACACCCTAAAGTTATCTAAAAATTTCAAAATCCTCGAAATGGAGAATATGTTGAAGATGCTCTTGAGAGTTTATTTAAAAAGAGAGCTTAATAATGTTGATAAATTGGATAATTAAAATTAAAACCACACGAGCAGGGGCGGATCCTTTAAAGGACCGAGGGTGGCAGTCGCCCCCCCCCCCTAATCAAAAATGAAATTTAATATACATATTCGTCTCGTCGATAGCTTCGATTTGATATATTATAAGCTCAAATCCGATAACTTAGTAAAAAGTTATAAACGTTTCAAGACTGAAACGATATAAATTATTTCTCACATCATTTACCAAATTAATACACTTCTATGACATATCATACTCATCGTTTGTTAAACTTTATAACTTAATACTATAATTAAACCCGAAAACTTCAAATATTGATGATTTTTTTGAAAAAAAAATTAGACATCAATTTTTCGCCCCCTCAATTAAATGCTTCAAGATCCGCCACTGCACACGAGATATATATTTTCACATAATAAATGATATAATTTATGATAGATCTAAAAAGAAAAACATTGTTAACGATGTGTTAATGTTTGTTGTCGATACATGATCCAATCAACAAAGCGTATATAGCATATTGCGATGAATCTACAATCAGGTCGTAATATCGAATGAAATGATAGTCATATCAAATTTATTTTATTTTAATTATAAAGCCAGAATCCACTTTTTTATACAAAAATTCAAGCCAATGTATAGGAGTTTTACCATACTTTTTATTTTGATATAATTTTGTTTTTAAATTTTCCTATGGTGAAAGTAGGAAGAGACCCACAATCCCAACAACATCAAACCTCATACTTAAAAAAAAAAAACTCATATTATGTTTTTCTTATTTAGTTTAAAGTTTTCGAGATTTCATATGTATATTCGTTGAAATCTTCCCGACTCCAAATCACCTTTCTCTAACCTTTTTAGTTTCTTGATTATATTTCAGTTTTTGAATTTACATTATCTACATCAAATCACTTTACATTTAAAAAAAAAAAAAAATCCGACTTTTACATTGGTGTTTTTTTTTTATGGCTATTTGTGTTATTGTAGTTTACTATTGATGAGGTCACAACACCCCACCTACACAATCAAAGGAAAAGCACCATTTTTCTCCCTTTCTAATTTTTGTGTTAATATTATATACATCCAAGTTTGCCGACATATATATGGTGACTACGTACCCAAGTAATGTTACATGAATGAAAGGTATGGCTAACTGCTATTATACGATTTTTGTATTTTTAACTCAGTTATTATATGCAAATAAAATTAGTGCTTAAAGTTATATCTTAAGGGCCCGTTTGGTTCGAGCTAGGGAAAGGAAAGGGACTCATTACCTTTATGGGAAGGGAAATGATAGGATTAATGTTTGATTGTGTTTTTGTTTGGTTGACTTAGAAGATGAATCATTGAATTCCCTATTGCATTTTTTAATGTTTGGATGAATTGATTTAGGAAAGGGATATGTTTAATCAGCTCATAAATCATAATGTTTGTCGTTTTTAATTTGTGAAAGTAATGATCATCAACACTAACTTGGAGATCTATAAAAGCTCGGTTTTGAATTATTATTTTTTTGCTATAAATTAGAATTATTTCGGATTTTTTTAGAATTGTTGAAAACAAAGATATGACACATTATAAATTTAATGGCGCACCACAAAAAGAACTTTGACAATTTCCAACAGAAGTGAAGACAATTTTCAAAAAAAAAAGTTAACAGAGGATAAGAGAATACACACCAGAAGCTAACAAAAGTTAACAGAAGTTAAGGCAATACATACCAGAAGTTAACAGAAGTTAACAGAAGTTAAGACATACACACCAGAAGTTAACAGAAGTTAAGAAAATACACACCAGAAGCTAACAGAAGTTAACAAACGTTAAGACAATACACACCAGAAGTTAACAGAAGTTAAGACAACATAAACCAGAAGTTAACAGAACTTAAGACAATACCCAGCAGAATATCACTTCAAATTCATAGTCACTTCTCGAGCCCCAAACGCATAATCACTTCAAATTCTCAGTTGTTTCTCCTTTTGAGAAGATCTGAAACATATTGCTTCTTTAATGTTGTATTTCCCTGAAAGAAAATCCGGAGTTTGTGCTCCTCACCCATCAAAATTGTTGCTACCTATTTATTTAAATAATTCAATTTTGTATCATAAATAAGTTTTTTTAATGAAACAAATATAAAGAATAATTACAATTACAAGTTTACCTCTAAAGCATCTGATGGAGATAGCACATCCAGCTTAAGAATCTCATCCAATACTTTGTTGCTTTCACCATCCAAAATTTTCTTCCTCTCATCTTCATTGGTCCATGCTTGAGCCATTGCAACTAAACTTGTATTCATCTCTTGAAAAACCTTTTCAAATGATGAACTGACTGACCCTATAGTAGAAGCCAAATTCCCAACTTCATCATTTTTCTTTGTCAATCCCTTCAATTTCTTTCCCACTCTCGCTTGAGATCGAAAAGAGTTCCTTTTCCTTGAATCACTTGCACCGCTTGCGCTACTTGCACCGCTTGCACCAGATTCGATTTCAGCCTCAATATCAAAGTCTTCATCAATATCGATTGCAAGAGACTCACGTGTAATCTCAATGTCTATTTCATGGACAGCTTTCTCAAAAGACTCACTTGCTTCTCCTGTAGCTCTATCTTTGCCATAAATTTCAGCAAGCATTTCATAATGTGGGAATGGTACTCCGTACAACCCTTTTGCTTTTTTATGAGTCTAAATAATCATGTTAAAAGAGGGTTCAATATTTCTCTTAAGAAAAACTATAGAGAAGTAAACAATGATAAAAAGCACAAGTATCACGAGTTACCTTGATCCATTCTTCATAAACACTTCTTTCTACTTGCAACATCTTCTTCTCGCTATCCCATCCAAACCCAGAGATGCCAAGCATTTCAGCCATTGCTGAGTATTTCTCTGACTAGTGCTTCAGCCTTGAGTCAATATGAGGCTCAGCCTTCAAGCCACAATGAGGAAGTTTTTTTAGGATCATCTCCTCCAACTTGCCCATAAAGCCACTCTTAAACCCACTCTCGCCTTTCCACTTTGGATCACGAGATAGGTCCAATAAGGCGGCAATTAGTGTTGCGTCCTCTTCGTTCGTCCAAAACCTCTTGTTTCTCCCTCTTCCTCGAATAATACCATCCATCTTATAGCTTTAAATAACAAAGTAGAACATAATAAGCAACAATTATATGTCAACGAACACTAGTAACAAGCACAATACTACAATTCTCATGTTCAAACAAAAACAATTAATAAGACTACTCTTTATATGACAGCAAACAACAACAACATCAAGAACCACCTCGGTTCAACAAATAACAATAGATAAAAAAGACTTGTAATATATAAATTAACGGATGTTCAACAAATTTGAGTAACAAAAGTTTGTAGGAAACTAAATTACGAGATGCAAAAAATATTAAAGACAAGTCTGAAATTTCAATAACACTAGATCAACACATCGGATTAGTTTTCCTAGATCTAACCATGTCTAGATCTCCAACTATTAAACATCTCTTGAGCTAGGGTGTTTCTATATCCAGTCCAAAGATCTGAAGTTTCAATATTAGTAATGAATTCAATTTCTTCTTCTTCTTCAGAATCTTCATCTTCAGAATCATCTTCTTCTTGTCCATCATCATCGTCTTTGTCCTCTTCCGTCATGTATCCTTCATCTTCATCAGTAGGCATGAATTTTCTTATAAGGTTATGCAGTAAACAACATGCTAGGACAATACGACCTTGAGTTTTGATTGGAAAATACGAATGGCTTCTAAGTATAGCCCATCTCCCTTTAAGCACTCCCAAACATCGCTCTATCACATTTCTAGCTCTAGCATGCTTCATGTTGAAATATTCTTCGGCACTTCGTGGTTGTTGGGTACCCCATTCCTTTAGATGATAACGTTGTCCTCGGTATGGTGCAAGGAATCCTTCAGAATTGGCATATCCACCATCCACCAAATAATAACAACCTTCACGTGTTTAATAAAGAAACCATAAGGAAATTCTCTCATTCCTATTTTAATATATATAGTATTTGGATGCAAAACTATTTCTTCTAATTTTAATACCTTTAGGAACCCTTAACCCATCAGGTCGAGAGATTGCATTTCGAAGAACTCGACCATCAGGGGTTGACCCTTCCCAACCAGATAAGACATAAGTAAACTCCATATTAGGTGTGCAAGCACCTAAGACATTCATGGCAACAGTGCCTTTCCTTGTTCGGTACCTTGCCCTTTCTTTTGAAGGTGGAGAAACACTGATATATATGTACCATCTAAGGCTCCTAAACAATTCTACAAGAACAAAAAAGAGTAAGTTTCTCCTCTATTAGTAATGATTATCTCATTAGAATTATTTGCACATTGCAAACAAATAGGTAAATACCTTGAAGCATTTCCACCTATCGTCTTCACAATCATCGGGAATAGGTATGGGCGTTTTAAGCAAATGACCATGCAATTTGAGAACAGCCCCAAGACAATGATTAAATTGTCTACTCACGCTTTCTCCACTTCGAAGAAAATAGTGCGAAAGTGTTCTATTCTTCTTGTGATGCGCCAATGTATACATAAACATACATACTATCTCCTTAATAGACATGTTTCTAGTCTCCTTTAATCCACCAATATCTCTAAGCATCTCACACAACACACTGAAAACATGTCTATCCACACGAAGTTCATTCCTACAAGATATGTCACTTTCTCTTATCAACCTATTCAACATTTCAAGTCTCAACCATTTGTTAGGCTTTTTTCTCTCTCTCAAGCTAATACTTCTAACAAGTGCCACACTCATCGTATACCACATCAAATACATCATCATCAACACTCTAACTATGACAAAAATCGTCTGAAGTTGCTATAATTTTCTAGTCCTAGTCAATGATCCATTACGAGCCATCTCTGAAATGAAAAATAGATCCAAAAGTAAGTGTATAATTCACACAAACTATGACAAAAGTAAGTCACCAAGATCCTACCAAGCATGAACATCAATGGCCCAAGAATATTAAGACAAGCCACTTCATATTTTATCGTTATAATATCATAATTGTTCAAGCTATAAGAAAAACAACTAATGTTCATAGACACACACAACGAGGCCATCAAAAGAAGTTGACAGTAAACAGATAATCACACACACAGCGAGGCCAGCAAAACAAGTTGACAGTAAACCGATAATCACACACACAGCAAGGCCACCAAAACAAGTTGACAGTAAATAAATTAGCTTCGCAACCGGAAAAAAAAAACAAAGGCAAGAAGAATGGCTCGGGAAACAAAGCATGAAAGTACTTACTATATAGAGAGCAACAAGGCAGAAATTGTAACAAGGATGAGTGGCCGAAATCCCAAGAAAAACGACCCTCCCGATGTTAATAGCAGCTTAGCACGAGGAACCAGACCCTGCAATCAAAATATTAGACAAAGGAAGAATCAATTAAGAAGAATCATTAAGCCAAGAAGGTATAAAGGAAATTAAATCACAATACGTCAATACATCAAAGAGAAATCAAGAAATACGCAATCAAGCAATTAAATGACAACTTAGCAATACAAATAACTAGATCCGAATTCTAAGTTACACAACCAATCTCGAGCATAGAAAAACAGTCCAGTGGACAAATTACGAACAAATCCAGAATAGAAATTGCAGATCGGCCAGAAATTTACACTTCCTAGAATTAATTGATTTATTTCTCATTACAGACATCAAATCACCAAACTGAATTATTCAGAAGAAGAAACGTATAGGATCAGAATAAGATGAAATGCAAATCCATATAAGAATTGAACATAAAATCATAGTTTAAACCGAAACTAGAACAACAAGTGTTTTTAGTTACTTGAGAAGTTGAACTCTTTTGTGGTCTATTTATGTTGGAGAAGCAGGAGGTGATCGACTGATAGTCCAGGGAATTCAAGAAACTTAAAACCCAACAAGCCAAGAGTGTCAACAATTAAAAAAAAACACTCCAAATCTCTCAGTTACATATGAAAGTGAACATCTACTGGTTGGTTGATCAATATATGCTGAGAGTCAGAAACATCCTACCTGAGTTCACTGTTCAGGACTCGAAAGCTAACCAACAAAAAGGTGTTTTGCTCTCTTATGCATTGCCCTTTCTCTTTGCACCGATAAAGCGACAGTGAAGCTCCTCTTTGGACCAGATCACTGCCCCCAAGCACACACCCTGATGAGTGACAATAAATCATGACAGACATGGCAAATGTCATTAGGTGTGAGCATTTAATAGACAAAATGTAGCGACAATGGACAACATGTATCAATACAGTAAGACTTGGGAAGTCTCAAAGATGAAAAGATATCATTTACAGATTTACTAGACCAAGTGCAAAAAGAAAAGTTGTTCACAGTATTAGACATATAACCAGTCAATTTGGTAGTGAAATTGAAAAATGCAAGGCAAAAACGAAAAAAGGAAAAGGAAAGTGCGAATTTAAAAGGCATGCTTTGATGCTTGAGTGGAAATTGACTCTCTAACCATAGTATGTAACTGAGCAGTAAGGAATATCGGCCTTCATTTCCAAGGAATATTCTCAATGTCAAAATAGTTCATGAAAATTTCTAGCTAACCCTCCCCCACTTCAATCTAAACAACCTGCGTAAGGGGTTAGGAAGAAGAGGAATTTCCTAGAGATTTCCTTGTGCAAATCCAACCACCCTATCCAAAAAATTACATGTGAAATTGAAGGAAACAGGTTCCCCTCAGATCGAAGATTGAAATTACATGCGAAATTGCGAAGCTAGGGTTAAGGACTCACCGAACGAGATTGAAGCCGACGACCGACACCAAGGCACGGAAGACGAGCGAGACAGAGATCGAAGGGCCACGGTGGTGCAGTCGACGAACGACACCTAGATGCAATCGACGGGGAGTAGCTTCGGTCGGCGATCCCTTCGATCGGAAACGATGGTGTTGGGGAGAGCGACTGAGTGAGAGTGTGAGAAGGCAAGAAAACCCCCAAAAAATCGAGGGTAATGAATTGGGCCGAAGTGTTTGAGGCCTAAAACACTTTCTTACCCTTTGAGGCCTGAAACAAACATTTCTTTTTCAGCCTAACACTAATAAAGTGTTTGTTGGTTCTTTTTTTAATGAACCAAACGTGACCTAAGAAAGTAAGGCAATGAAGGGTAAGCGAACCAAATAAAACGGCAGTAAAATGAAATGAATGCTCAATTCATTATTTATTAACCCGAGTTTGAATTGAGTCTATTTCTTTTTTTTTAACCGAAAATAATTGAATAATAGGGCGGAACTCTATAAGCCAAGAGCATCCAAACGGATGAGATTGCAGAGCAGAGCCATTGAATTGTGAAAAGCAATGTCCACATGCGATAAGCAGTCCGCAACTCGGTTTGCTTCCCTATAGACATGACGAATCTCAACAGATTAAAAGAAGCCTAGAGAGACTATACTGTCAGAGACAATCATTTCAGAGTTCTTAGTAGGCTTCCTAATGCCTTTAAGACTATTTATAATGGTGATATTATCACCCTCAATTACAAAGTTAATTATGTTGAGTTCTCGTGCAGCTATGATGCCTTTCCAAAGACTCAAGCCCTCCGACCCAGCCAAATCCAAAGAAAATTGATCCAAGTTACACGAGATAATACTTACCGACTGGGGCGGAGCCAGGGGGTGCTCGAGCACCCCCTGGTGGAAAAAAATACAAAAAAAAAATAATTTTTTTTGAATATATTTAGTATTTTTAAGGTAATATAACATCTTTTAATGATATTTGAATCAAGATTGTTATTTAGCTCAAGAGGTAAAGGAAGGTGGGAATGAGAATCAAAATCAAAAGGTCTTGGGTTCAACTTTTTATTTGTTTTACATCATTAATTCTTTTTCATTTCTCCCTATATTTTTTGTTTCTATCAACTATTTCATTCAAAATTCTCTATATTTTTTTGTTTCTATAAACTATTTCATTAAAAATGTCATATTTATGTTTAAATTATATATTAAACCTTTTCTTTCAATATTATTTTAAAAGTAATTCTTCGTAATTCACATTTTAAAAAATCACAATTTTAGTGTATTTTCAATATAATTTTTTAAAAAAAATCTTCTTAATAAGTATACACCAAAAAAAATATTTTACGAATTTTTTTTAGCACCCCTAGCCGAGATTCCTGACTCAGCACTGCTTACCGAATCCATAGGAGCCCTTACTGAAGGAGAAAAGGATGACATCAAAGTTGAATTTGTACGAAACCATTGAATTGAGTGACTCATTTGCTCGAACCGGAACTATAATGTGCTCGTTTTCGAGTAAAATAATAACATTATCTAAAAAACCACTCGATTGAGTTCGAGTGAACAACCTACGTCTTGGTAATATATTATGCATTTTGAGATATATAAAGTTGATTTCACAGTCAAATTGCTTAAAATAGTGAAGAAGAGTGACTCAAATTCCGAGTAGAAAAAAAGTCAAATTCTCGAAAGGTCTTCCGTCTTTTGACCAATTAAATTAGGTCAAGTAAAAAACTAAAAATTGCCAATTTTAATATACTCTGTGAAATTCACATAACAAGTACAGTAATGGGTAGTGGATATACCACTTTGATCGGGCCATTGCAAAAATAACCCCCTCCGGTCCAAATAGCAAAAATGTCAATTTGACCCAACTAATTGCAAATGTAACCGGTAACCCAAACCTGTTGCAGCGGGTAAGAATTACGGTTGAAAAATGAAAAGAGAAAAGTGAAGAAAGCAAACCTCACATCAACGTCTTAAGTCACAATCATACCTTCAAGAAACCGTAGAAATTCGAAGTGGAAACCGCCATTGGAGGGAAAAGAGAGAGAGAGAGAGAGGTGGAACTGGTTGCTGTGAGGCCGGAACTGAGGACGACGCCGGAAGAGAGAGAGAGAGGTGAGGCGCTTACTGTGACGCCGGAAACCAGAGCGAGGGACGACCCGAGAGTGGAGAAAGACAAGCCCTGGTGCCGATTTCGCCATTGAAGAGAGGTAAACCCCCGTAATAGATCTCGAAGCTTTCTCCTTTAATGGTAGTTCGGGGGATTCAAAGCATGTAAAATCAATTTAGGGCCGGTTGGAAGAATTGGGGGATTGGGGTTCGAAAAATGGCAATGGGAAACCCTAACTGGAAATGTGGTCGGCGTTTTGGGGATAGGGGTGTTAAGGATGAAAGTGAAGGTCGAAAATTGGTAGAAGAGGTTAGACAACCCCAATCAAACAATGAAATTGGGGATGGGAAAACTCGTCAATGGCGAGCGGGGTCCTGCTTGTGGATAGGGTAAACGATTGAATGGCTAGGTATAGGAAAATCTGGGTAGGGTTTATTTTGTGCTATGTTGGTGGTTAGCATATCTGGGTATTGATGCTTTTCTTCTGGATTCACACTTTCTTTTGTCTGAAACTGTGGGTACTGGGTAGTTAGATTTTCTATTTTTGTTTCTGTCATAATTTTGGGTGGTGAGTTTATGGGTTTGTTGTTCCTATCAAGTCATGAGTGTGTACCTAACTGGTGGGAGCGGGTGGGTTTATACGGCTTTCCTTTCTTTGTGAGGAATCAACCATTGAATTGTTTCTTATAGCTTCTGATTGGGTATTGTTTTGTTTTGCTTGATTTTGTATCTACTTAATTTGCACAGAAACTAGGAGTTTAGTGTTTTTTTCTACGGGCTTTGTGTTGGATCTTGAATGCTAATTACTTCTTTCCTTGTTTCTGAATTTTGTGATTGTCTCTATGGAAACGTGGTATGTGGTTACTGGTTGATTCTAAAATCTAGGTAGGGTTTGATTTGGGGAATTCAGGGAGGAGGGTGAGATTGTTAATTTGTTATATAGTTAAAGAAGACTAGTAAACTTGTTTTGAGATTGTGTGTGTTGTCAAATGCAAAATGTTAAAACGTCTGGCAGGAAAAATACTTTGACCGGTTATTCATTTGTAAGTACTGGCTAGGATTATTGCTGAAATGGATGTTATCTGAATGACAGATTAAGGACAATGGCAAAAGGCAAAGGAAAAAAGGTGTCGACCCCTTCGAGCAAGAAGGTATAAGTTGTAATATCTTATGAGCCAGTAGATTAGGGGCGTTACTTTTTTTGTGTATGTGATGTGAATATAGGTACTCTCTTATTATATTTGTGCAGGCGACTCTTGCCCTTCCTCCGTCGAAATACTTTCACTTGAATCGGATAACATCCCTCCGTCTTCGAATCGAGTAGATATTTCAACTCCAACTCAGAGCACCTTCGGTCAACCGCGAGCTTCTCCATTATCTTACTCTTGACGGACCCAAACGACATGGTCTCCTCTATGAGCATTATTTTGTGGGCGTTTTGACCTTGATACACCCATCCTCCTTCGAGATGCTCCCATCGACCATTGCAAACGAGAGTAAGTAATACCACCCCTTTCTCCCCTGCGAAATTATGAGGTTAAGATGGTCCTCTCAGTATATGTTTGAGGTAAGGGAAGGATGGGGAAAATTTACTACATGTTAATACAAAACATAAACCGTACTTACCCATTTTCGTTGAGGTCTGGATTTTGCAGATGTCACGTGTATCCCTGTCCATGGCTACATATATTCTGTTGATGACTAGGAAATCCTTTTGCCTGGCTAGTAACAGAATTTCTGGGTTTTATCCTTCCAACTAGACGTTAATGGCAGCCATAGAGAAGAAGCAGATGTTTTGCACTTTTTGTGTCCACCTGGCGAGCTCCCTCATCTCCTTTTATACTCCCTCTGAAATTCCCCCTGCGTTTTCCCTCCATGTGGTTTTGGCGGGAATTGTTTTTGTGAAAATGTGACACCCTCTCTCCTAGCATTTAATGCTTGTCATTCCATGCTTCCACACCCTCTCTCCTCCCTCTCTCACAAACATCACTGTACCTCTGCAACCATTCCTTTTGTTTATTTTTTTTTGGCCAAAATGATTACCTCCCTCCCTCTATACAATCGATACCTGTCCATTTTTTTCCCTCCTTTTCCAATGTGTAACCGGCAACCCATTCTAACCTTTGCCCAATAATTTGCAAGAATGACATAATGTCATTCCATTGCAAAATTTTTAGGCCGGGGTCATTTTTGCAAAGTTGGCAAGGTTTTGGTATATCCATGCAAATTAGCCTAACAAGTAAGTAGTTTAGGATTACACTCGGTTTCTTAATCCGGAAGCATAATCATACCTTATACAAGTTATACAAGATAATACTTATTATTATTATTATTATTATTATTATTATTATTATTATTATTATTATTATTATTATTATTATTATTATTATTATAAACTCCAAATAGTATAGAAATCAAACAACCGAATGTTTACAAGAAGTTAGCGGGCAACCGAGAAACAAGCTGCGCGTCAACCCCCTTAGCAATGGAAAAGCAAACTCTGGTAAAAATATGAGCAGCTAGACGAGAACTAAAATCTAAGGCTAAAGAGAAGGAACGGATTCGTCCCAGAAGCGCAATCGCATCCCCATCTAGCTCACCAAAGGAGGAGAAAGAAAAAGGCAAAAACCCATAACCAGCAGCAGAGCACACATCCCGATACTTGGTGCATTTACGCCGCGCTGCGTCGAGAACACACCGTCCAGGAGCGAAGGAAGCCAAGCAAGTCTGAGTGAGGGGGGAGGATCCCGTGATATCAACACACACATCTCGACCCCGATCCCAAGAGTAAAGAAGAATGTCAGCGGGCCTAAGAGGTCTGCCAAGACTGTCAACAACACCGATGTCCACTTCCTTCCCAGAGGAGATCCCAGCACGGAAGCAAATGTCGAAGAGGGTATCACGGACAAGATTATGCCGATGTTAAGCCCAATGGAACTCGAACACGACACAACATGATCCCCAAAAGTGTCATCCTCAAAAACCCGACCACATGCAGAGCAAGGAAGACCAGCACGAAAAAGAGGGATACCCAAACGATAGCAGAGGACAGACCTGTAAGTCCTACCATTCATGGTCTGACCGAGCCCAGAAATAGGAACTGCTCTGAGCCAATCAGATGAATGGGACCCATGCTGAGACCTCCACAACACCACCTGCCGCGGGGTTAATGAGAAAACCGACTCCGAAGAAGCCACAATCCGGGCGAAGTACACATCTGGCAATTTCTTCATAAGTTTGGGGGCAGCGAACTGTATATAGATTGGGATAATAATAATAATAATAATAATAATAATAATAATAATAATAATAATAATAATAATAATAATAATAATAATAATAATAATAATAATAATAATAATAATAATAATACCAATGTCGCATTACAACTTAAGTATATATTAACCAATTTTATTCGCAACTATATATAGATTGGGATAGGGATATAAATAAATAAATAAATAAATATTTAGCAAAATGTCTCGAGTATAATTTGAGCACACCAGTCCATCACTCATATAGTTTTTTTTTTGGCAATACTCGTATAAGTTATTTGCATATTTGTGCGTATTAAAAATCGCTACTCCCTCCGTTAATTAAAATATGTCGTTTTAGACATTTATACATTTTTTAAGAAAGCGAATAAAAGCAAACAAAAATACACTGATACCCCTAATTATTACTTTACTTTTCCGCTTTATTGAAAACTACAACTAACAAATATCTAATCATGACAAGGGTAATTTTGGAAAGTGAACACCAAAATACCTAAAATGACATGTTTTTCTTAACAAGATTTTACTCCTAAAACGTCATGTTTTTCTTAACGGAGGGAGTATATCATTGCACCAAAAAAAAATCGCTATATCGGAATTTGCCAAAGGCCCAAAAGAGATGAGCTGACACGACTTTCTTTCCTAGCGGAAAAATAAATCCATTAAATCTAGTGCTGATAGAGCACCTGCAACAGTTTCTCCATTTTATGAATTTTGAAAATTTTGGAGAATTTTAAGTTATTTTTTGGTTCAAGAGATTCCTCTTCGATCACATTCTCAAAAATGGAGAAACATATTAAAAAATGGAGAGGATTCCCTAAATATGCAACATTTTTCAAACTAAATGATTCTCCAAATCTTTAAAATGGAGAAGCTGTTGGAGTTAAAGAAAAAATAATTTAAAAAAGATGTATTTTTTTTTCCATTTTGAAAAAATTTTAGGAAATCTATTGGAGATGGTCTTAGTGTTCTTTGTTCTCTTTTGCTTTTTTTTTTAATATATATTTATACTCCGTATTATTTAATCCGATTAAAGTTAATTAGTCCGTAGTAGGGGTGTTATTCGAGCCGAACGAGTCGAGCTTGGCGTGTTCAAGCTTGTTCGTTTGTTAAACGAGCTCGAGCCGAGCCGAGCCTAATTTTTAAACGAGCTTTTTATTTTATTCAAGCTTGGCTTGTTTAGGAAATGAACGAGCTCGAGCCGAGCTTTTTTCGAGCTTTAAATAGTTCTACTTGGTTATAACATGTTAACCTAAAGGAAATTTTAGAAATTCCATAGAATACGAGCTATTCGAGCTTTATTCGAACGAGCCGAGCTTTCAACCGAGCTTACAATTTTGTTCAAGCTCGACTTGTTTAAATAAGTGAACGAGCTCGAGTTGAGCTTTTTCGAGCCGATCCCGAACCGAGCTCGAGCAGTTGAGTTCATATAACAGGCCTAGTCCGTAGTGTTAGGCAAGCATGATTATGGGAACAAAATTAGTTGGGCCCTGATGGATGGTGATGGGCCTGATGGCAGTTGGTGGGTAGCTAATACTCCAACTCATTACCATGTGAATAGTCATATTAAAATATTAGTACATGTTATAAATATAAAATATAATTCAGTAAATATAATTTAAATATAAGGATTTTTCCAATATATAAGGAATTTAATTTTTTTTTGAAAATTTTTAAATATTTTAACCCTTAAGTTTTATGCATTTAAATAATATTTATTTCCTTTTCTTGTTTTTATTTTGTGTTTTTTATCGTGTCTTAATGTACATGTTTTCCTACAGTGCTACTCTATTAGTGCTTAGTTCGTCTTCCACCAATTTATGTATCTGTCTTTATGATTTCTTTGACGCCTTTCTCTTCCAACCGTTCTCATCGGCCTTTATGTATCTGGTTTGGTTTAGTTATTGTTGTGTGTCTTATTCATGATTTGTTCGTTTTTGTTAGTCTTTTTGGCCTATCGAGATATCAATTATATCCGATACTTCAAAATTTCAAATCATTTCCCTAAAAAAAATAGACATTAGAAAAAGTAATATCCGATTTATTTTATAAAGTGCTTCTAGTTAATTGACTTAATTAATTAATTAATTAGCGGTTCTAAAAAAAATTATCTTTCCTTTCTCCTCACTTTTTTTGTTAATTAGCTGGCCATTAATCCGATCCATCTAATCCATTTTGATTGTGGAGAATATATAGTATTGGACAAAGTAAATTTTTTAATTATTTATCCCAGTAAAAGATAGTGGTTATATATATATAATTTATCACTAATTAAAACAAATTAACCATAAAATAAGGATGTGAGATTGGGAGTAGATTGGGGAACCTTCGTGGCTCTTGCCAGCCACCGCCAAAGTTACATGATCCGGAAATACGAAATAGGCATTATCGGGGTTGAAATCCTCTGTCCCCGACCTTAATTATCCCCTTCCCCTATCCTCTCTCACAAAATCATCCAACTTTTTAATTTTTTAATCTACTTTTTTGTTTTGTTTTCTTTTCTTTTTTTTTAATGTCGAAATGTGAGAAGAGGACACCGAAGAGGGCCAAACAGGGGACACACGATTTGGCTCCGCATTATCGTTGCTGTTAAATCAACCGAAACTGGAAATTAATCATTTTCTCCTCCCGCACACGTAAGGCGTTTTTTTATGGAAGGCACACACATAAGGCAAATAGACAGATGTCATGACCGGACTCGATCCGGGGTGAATTAGGGTTGAGATTTGGGGGTGAAGGTGAAAGGAAGGGGATGAGAGTTAGAGTTGATAGTTTAGACTGGTGAGGAAGATGATTAGGGAGATAGAACAAGAGAGGGAGTAAGTGATTGATTATTGAATACTTGGATAATCCTCCATTACAAGGTACAAGGGTATTTATACTACTAACCCTTAGCCTAACCCCAATGCCTAACAACATATTCTTCCAAAAGTATTGAGCGGATTAATTGTATAATACTCCCGCCATTCTAAAATATAATTCGTTAAGATTTTATATAGATTTTAGCTCCTTAAAAAACGTGCTATAAAGTCAAACGACTTATATTTTAGAACGGAGGGAGTACTCAATTAAAACTTCTCATTTATTATTCATATATGTATTTTTATAATGATAAAAACTATATAAAATATTAACATTTTTTTTTCAAGGCAAGGAGTGTTAGAGGAGGGTTCCTATTGGATGGTTAGGAATGGGGCGAATCTACGGGCGCGGGGGGATAAGTGGGTGCCCAAGCCTATGAAGTTTAGAGCTATAGCCAATCCAACAGGGAGAGACGAAACAACAAGGGTACTCGATTTTATAGACCGTGGGTGAAGGCGATGGGACGAAGTAGCGGTCAGGGATGTGTTGTTACCATGTGATCCCGAGGTTGTTCTCAAGGTTCACCTGGTAAACCCAGTGGTGGAGGACTCCCTAGTGTGGTACTATGCGAATGACAACATCCTTAGTGTGAAATCAGCCTACCACTCTATCATGGAGAGGGAACATATGGGTGTTGGTGGATGGAGGGGTTTGAGCCGAGCAGAGTAGGATCGTCAGGGTAGGGATGGCAATGGGAAGGAGACTACCCGATCTCCGCGGGAAATCCCAGTCACCCGGGACGGGGATGGAGAAATTAAATGGGAACGGGGATGGGGATGAGAGCCAAACTAATTCCCCGTGCGGGGACGAGGATGGGGATGGGGACGGAGACAATAATCCCCACCCCGATCCCCACCCTACCACCGTCCCCGTTGGGGACCCCTGCGGGGATTTCTCATGGGGAGTACAAAATCCTCATTTTATTTTAATTGTACCTAAGTTTATATACTTTTTCTTTTACTTTTAAAACTTTACCTTATAATTTACATTTATGAAATATTATATGTAATATTTATATCATATTTTTAACATAACTTATAATTTTCTATTAAATGGGGGGAAAATGAGTTTTAAACGGGGGCCGACGGGGAAACTCGTGGGGAATACAAACAGGAAAAATTATGCGGGGACGGGGATTCCCCGACAGGGAACGGGGACGGGGGTGATTTATTGTCCCCAAGCGGGGACGGGGACGGGAATAGTGTTCATAAACGGAGACGGGGTTGGAGAGGGTACTCCCCGCCCTAAACCCGTCCCGTTGCCATCCCTAGCTCTGATACCATATGTAAGACCCGGGGTCTTAAGAGGCGTCAGCCTATGCCACATATCCTTCTCAGGTCAGTTGTCATCGCTTGGAGCATGAAAAGAAAGAGCTCTTGTGACATAGGTAGGGCTTGAATCACCTATAAATCACTCCGAACATCCATCTTATATTTGATTTGAGACGAGGATGTTACATGTCACCCTATGAGACATGCTTGAGCTATTCCGATCTACGAGGTATCTCACCTACTTATCTATCTATCTATCTATCTATCTATCTATCTATCTATCTATCTATTGTTCAATTATATGAATGATGTTGTAAATGGTAGACAATTTGTTAAGTATACCTCACATAGTTAATTTTTTTCATTTACACTAGAATGTATAAAACTATATGTATGTATGTATGTAATAATGTAACTAATAGCTACTTGAATGTATTTGCAATTGAGTTGGTGTAGATTTTTTGAGAGGCTGCTAGGAGGCACATCGAGATAATGAGAGGATCCGATGTTAGGTTTATGGGTCGCGTTGATTACACGAGGATGAGAATTCATCCTGTTTTGTCCCAGCATCGCTATGTTCGGAGCGTCTTCAAATTTTCACACACAGGAGTCCACCCAGTTAAAATCAAGTAAGGTATATCAAATTCAATTAATTAAAAAAGAAAGAATATACACATGCATGTTTATATTTTTTCACATAATTGAATGCTATCAATTACATAACTAGGTAGCTAGATATTTCATATATAATTTTCCTTAATATATCAATTTATTGTTAAACATGGAGTAGGCTGCACCAGGAGCTTCTATTGAGATTTATTAGCCATGCGATGCATATGATAAACGATGACGAGGAGATACATGTTTTCCATTTTAAGAGGTCTCCATATGACACATGGGAGCTGGAGGGGCTTGCGGCTAGGTGCGGGAAAGAGCTGAGTAAAGGTATTTTTGTTAGACTTCTTTTTTGTTTGGGCCTCGGGGTTGAAAGAATAATATTGTTTTATTACATCTAAAACATGATGTGTAGTGCAGTTTTGAGCTTGATCCTCATAAAATTTGTTTACTGTCCAGGATGTTGAAATTCCTCTTATTAGCTATCAGCGTCGTAAACAATCTATGGTGCTGGACACTTCCATCCTGTCCGAGTCGCAAGCAGAGCTGAGCATGAAGACGATATAGGATTTTTCTCCATTTGATGAGTTATTCATTGGCGAAAAATTTTCTGAGTTTGATAGAGATGAAACAGGAACTCAGATATTTGTATGGAACCTCGATAAGTGGGACTCAAGGTACACGTTGGAGTGGAAAAGGGGAAAGCTTGACTCGAGCACTTCTCATCAAGGTGACATATTTACAAGTCATAAACAAGTTAGGGCTCGCCCTGGACAAGTGAGCGAAGAGGTTGGGCACCCTTTCTCTTGATGTAGTTAGTAACACGTTTCTCCTTTTCTTTGGTTTGTTATTTTTAATATGGTGATTTGGATGGGGAATAATTCCTTGTAAATTTGGCTAGTAGCAACTTGTTTTCTTATTAGTTTACTAATTTATAAAATCATGGTTTCAGGTGCCTTTAGACAACTCACTCCACGCTTACCTAGAAGTGATCTTTATGGATCCTAGACTGAAGATATATGTTCAAGGTTCTAAGGTGATTAGATTTTCAGTTGTTTATTTTGTTGTGTACTCCTTTGATTTGTAGCCTCCCAAATCCACATTTCTAATACAACAAAAAATGCTTTTAAATTCTCTATTACTGAACTAGTTTTTAGTATGATGCTCCCTGGAAATGGCAACCAGGGATGTAAGTAGAACACTTTCTATATATTTTCTAGATGGAAATATTTCTGCACAAATGATGTTGGAAACACTAAAAGTCATCCTAATAATGAGGGATGTAAGTCGTTATATGTTGTATTGACTAACTAATCTTTCGGCAGGTTAAGAGCCGTCCCTTGGCAAAATTTCTTAGCAAGAGAGTTATTTGATCCGGATCTGTATCTCGGATACAGATCCAGAGTTAGTTACGGTCTTCAACCCGACCATCCTTTTGTTCTACATGATTGCTTCACCTACCGATTTAGGAAGGTTACCTGATCGGTATCCCAGATATAGGATTGAGTTGTGCATAAATCGCTATATTAACCAGGCTTACAAAATAGATTATCTTAACTTGTGATGATTGTAGACTTGTGCTCCTAAATAGTCAGTTTGTGATATAGGAATGGCCTGCTGTTGCCGAGCTGCAGTAGTTTGATTTGCACCGAGTCACTCTAGAAAGTCTACTTTGATGGTGGGTTTGAGATTACGTGAGTTGCTGATGATGTTGCAAATTTAAAGTGATTCACATTTCTCCTAAAGTGGGGAAGTCCATACAACTAGCATTCTTAGGTCTGTTGTCCTCGCTTAGAGCCTGAAAGGGAAAAGAGCCCTTGTGACATAGGTAGGACTTAAATCACTTATAAATCACTCCGAACATCCTTATGAGACACGCTTGAGCTATTCCGATCTACGAGATATCTCACCAACTTATCTATCTATTGTTCAATTATATATAATGTTGCAAATGGTAGACAATCTACTAAGTATACCTCACACAGTTAATTTTTTTCATTTACACTTGAATGTATAAAACTATATATATGTATGATTTGTATGTAATAATATAACTAATAGCTACTTGAATGTATTTGCACTTGAGTTGGTGCAGATGTTTCGAGAGGCTGCTAGGAGGCACATCGAGATAGTGAGAGGATCCGGTGCTAGGTTTATGGGCGGCATTGATTGCACGAGGATGAGAATTCATCCTGTTTTGTCCCAGCTAGCTAGGGATGGCAATGGGGCGGGGATTCCTCGATCACCATGGGAAAAATAAACGGAGACGGGGATGAGGGCAAAAACAATTCCCTGCACGGGGATGTGGATGATAGTCCCCACCCCGTTCCCCGCCCCGCCCCGCCACCCGATGGGGACCCCGTTAAACACATTTAGAAGGTTTTTACAAGTATTATTTTAACATTTTTAATTATTATTTATTATTATTTAACCTATCTATATTATATTTTTTATTTTTAAAGTTTGATATATTTTGTGGTAGGCATAAACTTATATATTAAACTAAGGTGAAGCTTATTTCATGGAATTTGTTGGGGGAAATCATAAGGAAACCCGCGGGGAAACTAAATGAGGGCATATTAAACGGGAACGGAGATTCCTCGACGGGGACGGGAACCCGGCGGGGATAGGGACGGGGACGGGGGAGTTTTGATAAATGGGGACGAGGAGGGTACTCCCACCCCGAACCTGCCCCGTTGCCATCCCTACGTCAGGGTCAGGGAAGAAAATTGGGGGTTTGCGAGTGGTTCCCTTAGTTAATGCAAAACGGAATGTGAATCAATCCACAAGATGAAATACGAGTACATTTGAGTTTTTCCACATCTCGGTATCATACTTCGCCCGCAAATTAACGCAAAGGCCATCAACGTCGTATACTTGAAAGGATTAGACATCGAGAAGGACTATAATCTTTACTTAGGGATCGTTATGAGATTAAAATTATCGATACGTATTGACTTGTTCATTCCAGCTGACTTTGAATTTTCCCGCTTTTTCAGTCACTTTAGTTTGTTTGGATTTATCTTCTTCTCCGATCTTCTCTCTAGTAAAATCTGATTATTTATTACAATTTTTTGTTCAATGTCCAAATTTTAAAGATCCACAACGATCTCATGCAGGAATTGAAAAGTTAATCCAGATGAATTGAAAATTAAAAAACTAGTTAAGGCACAATCAGAGATTAAATTCAGGAGTTGATAAAATAAACAGAAATCTAATCGACACAAATTTTCTTCCTCCAAATTTGTTTCCCTCTACACAAATAACTACAGAGAGAGCGATTTATGAACATGAATTTGCAATTTTGCACAGATCAAATCTCAAATCCCAAACCCTAGACACACATTCACCATCTAATTTTATGATCAGGATTTTCAAACGAATTGAACAAACAAACAATACCGAAACGGCGTCGTACTTACAGATTAAGCCCAACCGTTGTACGTACGATTAATCGAACGATCGAATCAACTAAAAGCGGTAATCTCCATCGAAATCCCAACCTTCCTTCTCACCACCCCGTCGGAGGTGGTCCGAGAGAACTCCGTCACGGGCCTCACGGGCGAAAAGGTCGGGTTTTTCGCCCCCGCCGGAGCCGACATCGGGCACTCCGGCATTACGGGAGACGGCGGAAGCCGCGCCGTGAAGTTTCGTAGGGGGAGGTACTCGTCCGCCTGACTGTCCAGATCGACGCACTCCTGGAAATTGAGAGCGTACGAGAGAGGATCGTAACGGAAATCCGTGGAATGCGACCGCCGCCTGCGGTGGTTGTTGGTCCCGATCCGGCTCATTAGGCTGCGGCACCTGTCCTTGAACTCCGGGAACTCGCTGCTACGGGTCTTGATCCACTGCGACGAGGATCGGATGAGCCTGGGGGTGGTCGGCGCCGAGTGGAAGCCGCGGGCGAGGGAGGCGGAGGAATCGGCGGCGGGTCCAGGTTGGCGGAAGCAGCAACAGATTGATTTCTTGAGACGGTGCTTGAAGGATGGGGTGCCGGGGCCGGAGTCGTCCATTTGACGGCGGCCTTGAGGCGAAGGAAGAGATTGAGAGAAAGAAGAAGATGAACAAGAAAAGAGGGAATTCCAGTTAACGTTTCAATTTATTTTGTATATTTTTGGATAATCAATTTAATTACTGGAGATAGAAATGCACTAAAATTTTATTATTTTTTTGAACGGTTAAAGTGAAAAAAATCGCCCGGAATTTGAGGTTTCGGTTTTTCCCCTTTTCAAAATAAATTTAATTTTACTTGATTTTGATGAGAAATATTAGCATGGCAGTTATTTTATTTATTCTTTGCTTTCAGCTTCATTTTTTATTTTTATTTTTTATCTGGAATGGATAAAAAGAGGGAATCAGGTAAATTTTGTGCAAATTTTCCTCTTTAGAGTATATGTTTGTTAGATTGGTTATCCAAATGCGCGGGAGATTAGGAGGTGAGGGCAAGTTAGGTCATACCTATTGGTTAAGTTACATGACCGAGTTGGTTTTCATTTTTAAACTAAGAATGTAACACCATCTTAAATCTTAATATATTTTAGTGATTTTTCTTATAAGATAAAAGTATTAAACTGTCACCCAATTTTTTTCTTATGAAATTTCCGAGCTCAAGATCAGCAACTCTATCTACTACAGTATCTTGTTAATTTCTTTGAAATTTATAGGCGAAATGCACCTTCTTGAAGACGCGCAACATAAAAGAACATCCCCTAATGTTATTTCAATATTCCATGGACACTTTTAAACACATTGAATTACATTTAGACCATCTTTAACAATGATACTATGAGTACCCTAACTAATTTAAAACATAAAAAATAAAATAAAATGTCAGATTTTTTTATTAAACTAAGGTAATTACGTGAGATGAATATCATACATATGATACTCACTTTATTGATTCTCCTCCACTTTTGCATTTTTTATTTTTTTTAATAGGTTATGATACTCAACTAGCTAGAGTACCACCAATAAAGATGTTCTTACAGCGCAAAGGCAGTCACACCTTTTGACGAAGAGATTGGACAAACCCAAGGAAGCTGCCGGCATGTGAATAATGCATTACTCAATTGAATTGGGGGTTGGATCCCATGAATTTGGCTATAATTGAACGGTATTCATTTTTGCACTCTTTTTTGGGATGAAAGGTGAGTTGATTATCTAACAAATACCACCCCGTTCAGAAATAAATGTCGTTTGATTTTTTAACACGTTTTTTAATGAGCTAAAAACTAAATAAAATATCAAAATTTTAATATTTTTTTAATATAATATAAATACTTATTAATAAGTACAATATTATTAAAAAAAATTATTTAAAAAGTTAATATTTTATATAGTTTTTAGCTCAAAAAACGTGTCAAAAAATCAAACGACATCTATTTCTGACGGAGGTAGCTAGTATACAACAAAAACTTGACCATGTAGGATCAAGTGCAAGGTAAATTGAAGGTTATCCGAGTACAAAAGATCTCGAAATCAAGCTCACCATAGTTACAGAAATCAGGAGCAATGCACTAAATACCAATTACTAATACATTCACTTTTGCATTTTGGCTATCAGAGTGAAATTATTCATTGAAAGGGTGATTTTCATAAAGGGCAAACATAATGTAAACCAGCCGCTTGGTGGTGGCTCAACCGCGGTTGATCACCCCAAATTTTCGCCTTGTATCATAAAAGAAAGAAAAAAATGTAAACGAGCCAAATCATATAGCTCCAACCTTTTATATTCAACTCATGAGTCATGCCACTGAGAAACATGATGAGTTTCATCGTTTTAAACATAATTGCCCTGGTTTCTGCTTCAGCGCTTGTTGCCGTAAGATATTCACAAAGATCAATTCCTAGGAAGATCCTAAGGCTGGACCATGATATGCTATATAGTACAACATATATCTAAAACCCTTGTAAGAAACTAACCAACTGTATATACAATGATCTAGGTGAGATCCACAGGTGCAGAGGACAGACCTGTGTCTTCTACTGGCTCCTCTGTAGTTCCTTGCCTAACATCTCCACGGCAAAGAGGACACACCCTGTATAGCAGTAAGAGTCCACAGAATAATGAATCAGAAACAGCACACGCAGGCAAATCATAAATTCAAAATTTCCGACGTGAGTCAAGAATGAAGATGAAAGCACTACCCGTGAATCTCTTTCAGCCATTTGTCAACACATGTTGAGTGATATTCATGGGTGCAAGGAAGAACTCGTATTTTATCACCATGCTCGTACTCTTCAAGACAAATGTAACACCTGCCAGTAAGTGAAAGAAAATTGCATTAGAAGTTGAGGTCGGAGTCCTAGCCTTCCAATAAAAAAAAAAGTTTTCCCATTGTGATACTATCTGGAATCGAGGATTCTATTTTATATTACATTATAGTTCAAGAAATACTTTTTAGGAGATATGCAAAGAGCTTACTGTTCCACATCATCTCCACTCTCAATTGCCGAAGATTTTTCATATGACTTGATGGGAAGTGAATCAACAGCTGATTCAGGAGCTGGATTGGATAGCATGGATAATGCAAATGGAGTTGGTTGACGATGAAAATCATCCAGAACCTGTTGAGTACATAACTATATATGAATATCAAGAGCACACAATAATCTCACTCAGTCTGTATTAATCGTAACAGAGAGCCGATCTACTATTGCAGATACAGAATACAGATAGTTAAAAAACATGGAGAATTTGACACCTCTAGGAAAGCAAAATAGTTGTCGCTACTGGGAAAATTCCCTTTACCATGAAAGACAAACAAGCAATAAAGCTGAGGTGGTAGGATTTTTGAGGAATACTCTGAAAAATCAAAAAGCTCAACAAAACAAATCCTATCAACTTGATAGTATCAAGTGACCAGAGCTAACTCAGACCTCCTTTTTGCAAGAGGAACGAAATGGCGAAGAAGTTCAAATAGGTCTCCTTAAGCGGTTCTATTTGATATAATTGTAGAGTATAAAAAACCAAACAAAAACCTCATCTTTAGCATTATTTTTTGCTGCAAGAAAAATCTGGAAAAATAGCAAACATTTCAGTAATTCACAGCAGGCTGCAGGAAATATGGTGTCAAGTAACATACCTCAAATAAAGCTTCTGCTAGCATAACAATACGTGACATACTAGTCTGGCTGCCAGGTTCATCTTCCAACCCACATAAGCATGAACCATCAGAGTGCAATCCAGATGGGCATATGCTTCTTCGACGTCTTCCACTATTACCACCTCGAAGTCTTTCCCAAAACTGTAAAGAGGTAGATGAGGAACAGTTTCAATGAATAAGTCAGCATGATCAGTATATTCATTCCCTGAAAGAAAGAAAAATCCATACTCTCACCTCGGATCTTGAGTGCCACCTTCTCTCACCAGAAATGTGACTCCTCCTCCCCAGATTCCAAAGATCATTACCCATCCCATCGTCAAAGATATCATTGCTGAAATCAAGGAGCCAACTCCGACCAGAACCTATGTTATCAGCATCATCTGTAGCAAGAAGGATGGTTGAAAAATCAGATTGTCTTTGCGAACTGCGACTCGTATAGGCATCCCAAAACGTTCTTCTACTATTTCTTCTTGCTTCTCGGGTACTTGTATCATTTCTTCTTTCGGACAAATTGCCGGAAGAGATGCTCATGACATCTACATGGAGTGCGTTGCTTTCAGTACTTCCTTGTATCATATCTGATTCACGGGTTCCTAAATGAGAAGGTACCACCTCTTGGATGATATCATCTTCAAGTGACCGCGAATCAATACTTGAACTAAAAACAGCAGAAGGAACAACAGAACCTGAATCAGTAAGTCCTGTTTCAGCATCACTGGGTCTTTCAATAACAGCCCTGCCTAAATGCAGATTCCTGAGAGGAGACAGAACTCCACTAGAAATCTCAGAAGAATCATTATTCACCAGGTCATCAACACCACTAGGTGAAAGCATGTCAGCCACCACATCTCTAGAAGATTGTTCTCCACTAAGCAGTCTACTAGTTGTACCACCATGTGTTGATTGAGACGATCTGCTTTCTTTACCGAGATGATAAGCAGGAACTGATCCATTACCTTCTGTATAGCATTTTCCTTTACTCGCTGATTCAACGCTGTGTTCAACATTCTCAGACAGCAAACTCTCACTACTCAAATTAATGTTTTCAGATAAAGATCCTCGTTCGGGTTTTGGGCTGTTGAACTTAATCCCTCCACTTGAGTTCAAGACACATTTAGTAGGTTGTGCCTCACAGCCAGCTGATACTGAATGGCTAAACCCTGCAGAATTCACCAGCGATTCGACTGGATAATCTTCCGTCTAATAGAAAATGTCGATATATCAGTCACTAAATCATATATAATACATACTACAATCCACTAAGCGCTGTCCACAATTTGAATACTACGAATAGCTCCAACAAGACAACAATTCAAGCAAATTGAAACATAGCAAAAAACAAATAACAAGATCTGTTTAAAACCAAAAGCAAAAAACTTTGCTACAAACCTAAAATCATAATTGCTCTCTTTAATTGATTTATTGCACCATTTCGATCACTCGTGAAAAAAAAGTAAAATTTCAAATCCCTAAATTCCGAAAATACAATTCACCGACAGAAGAATCAGAATAAACGAAGAACCGCTACAGAGAAATTAAATCAAACTTAGGGTTCGAAAACTGAATACGGAACTCAAACAGCTGCTTCCAATTCTCGGGATACCTGAGCGGTAGCTCGGGAGCTGGACGAGCCGCAGATGAAGGTAGAGAGGCCGCACTTGAAGTTGCTAGACGTCGGACGACGCTGGCTCATCCGACTATTCCCCGAACCCATAGCCGACAGATACGCAACCAGAGACAAGCTTGAGACGTGCGAGTTAATGGAGGTGGGGGAGAAGCAACAAAGGGGAGAGAGAGAGGCCAAGGAGACGACTTTATAGTGTATTTAAAATTTGAAAAGGATAATAATTACACCGTAAAAGAAGTAATTGGGAGAAAGTGTTGAGGAGTGATTGAGACAGAGCGAGTGAAACGGAGGCAATCTGCACCTGAAATTTAGGGGCGTGGATTTCTGGCGAAGATAGAGCAAGTAGTGGTTGTTGTTGTAATCGTCGTGCTCGTTTCTCGCCGATGTCCACATTCAAATTATTTATTTTTAATTCAAAATTTAAATTAGTATTGATGTTTTCAACTATTTTATTTTCCCAAATAATTAGTTTTCAATTTTTCATCCTTATCTTGCTTTTTATATTTGCTTTACAGCTAATGAAAACATAAGCTATCAAGTTGTGAACTTGTATTTGTCCGAAAAATATTGATGGGGCATGGGTTTTTTTTTAATATTTTCATGGTAACAAACTCTATATAGGATAAATTTCATTATATGGTTCATTTCCTATAAAATTATTGTTAATTTACATTCCTTATTTAACCATCTTGTAATTTTTTTTAATGACCAAAAAATCTAGTAATCTTTTTAAAGGTTGTTTACGTGTTATTCTCCCTGATTGGAAATAAACGATGTTTCAGATAAATGCACAAAATTTTCGAATAAAAAAAAAAGAAATGCACAAAATTTAAGAAAGGCCAATTCCACCTTTAAATACCCCATCACATAACTTTTAGTCCCCATCACATTTATTATATACAAATGTGATTGATTAGGCAAAAAAAAAGTACACATTATATTACTATTAGTATAAAAGTAAAAAAAATATGTAATCATCACTTCTAAACCATCAAAGATTTCCGATCAGAAAGAGTAATAAATTACCAATAAAGAGTAGTTAGTAAATTTTATAATCTTAAACCTTTTATTATATATATATGAAAACAGTTAGATGGTATCAAATCTTGTTAAACCGCCATCTCAGTGGCGGCCGTAAAATTTCTTAAAGGGAGGGAGAAATCTTTGTATTAGAGAAATTTTTTTCTTCGTAGATATAATGAAATTAAATAAATAAAAGAAAATCATAATTTATTGTTTAAATATGAAATTTTTAGCATAAAAAGTATTGTAGAAGTAAGAGGATTGAAAAGTATTATAAAAAAAAAATCAAAATTTGTGGTTTAAATATGATATTCATAGTAAAAAAAATCATAGGAAAAAATTAGTAGAAAGCTTTTTTAATATATATATGTAGCATAATGAATACTTTGTAAAAATATTGAAATAAAATTATAAATTTTGACTTCAATATGACATTTTTAATTGGAAGAATTTGGTACGAATGAAAAGTGATTTAAAAAAAATATGTCAATTTTAAATGGAAAATTTTGATATGATTGAAAAATATTGCAAAAAAAAACCCATAAATTTTCGTTTAAGTATGATATTTACAGTAAAGAAAAATTCAAACGACTCAAAAACTTGATTCAAATATAACATTAAAAATGTTGAAATAATCTGGTAGGAATGAAAAATGTTGTTAAAAAAAACAATTAGATTTGAACTCATGACCTCTTGCATTAATTATTAATTATTTTTTATTTTCTTATTTTATCAACTAATCTAAACAATCATAATTTGTATTTTTTTAACGGTTTGTATTGTGTGCACATGGTATAGGATAAAGAATGTTTTGTTGAGAAAGAAAACTCTAAAAGAAAATGGGTGAACCTTATAATCTAATTAAAAAACGGTTAAACCAAGTGTATTTAGGGGAAATATTTTCCAATTGGGATGCACAGGATAGAAAATCCTTTTTTTTTTAAATTCCTTTTAATATTTTTCAAAATAAAAATACTACAATACCTTTTAGTATCGGAGAGAGGGAGGTGGCTGCCCTGCACCATTCACTCGCATCCTTGCACATAAGAATAGAGAGTATTGAACGTGAAATCAACACTGCCGAATTCAATGTGATCGAGCCGAAGGTGAGTATCTGTGAAGAATAAAGGAATCCGTAACCGGAAATGGAAGAACACAAGCAACTGAATTGGAAGAAATCAAAGTTTACAGTAACCAAAAAATCGTCTTCTACACAATAAAACAATCTCTATTTATAGAGGCGGGAAGAGCTCCTAACTGACCAAACAACCTAGCATGAAATGACTATAATGCCCCTACAGAAACCATAAAACCCAAAGTTGTCCTCAGCTTATGTAATACCGAACCATATAGTTCACATACCCCCCTCAAGCTGGACTTGCAACAGGATTGACAAGGCCAAGTTTGGACCGTAGATACTTGTGTTGAGCAGACCCTAGAGGCTTGGTGAGTATATCAGTTGTTTGATGAGTTGTGGAGATGTGAGAGGTGCACAGAAATCCATCTATGATCATATCTCTAAGGAAATGGCAATCCACACGAATGTGCTTTGGTCTTTCATGGAAAATAAGATTGGCAGCAAGGTATTGAGCCGATTGATTATCACAATGCAGAGTAATAGGCAAAGGAACCTTAACATTCAAATCTGAAAGAAGACCTTCAATCCTGACTAGTTCACTGGCAGTGGCTGACGTTGCTCTATATTCACTCTCAGTTGAGGACTTAGATACCACCTTTTTCTTTTTGGTTTTCCATGAAACCAAGGAAGAACCCAGAAAAACACAATACCTTGTCAAAGATCGACAACTGTAGGCACAAGATGCCCAATCTGCATCACTGTAAGCAGACAATACCAGATCAGATGTAGAAGCATAAGAGAGTGACAAATTGAAAGTTCCCTTCAAGTATCTAAGGAGATACATAGCACAAGACCAATGAGAAGTAAGAGGATGCTGTAGAAATTGGCTCAACTGTTGGACATTATAAGAGATATCAGGGCTTGAGAGGGTTAAGTACAGCAGCCTCCCAACAATTCTTTTGTATCTATCAGGGTGAGGAAAGACATCATCACCTTCAACTGTCAGTTTCAAACCCTCCTGCATAGGGAACTCAGTAGGCTCGCAATCAAGCATATTGGCATCTTTTAAGATGTCCAAAACATACTTCCTCTGGTTCAGTAAAATCCCATTAGAACTTCTAGAAATTTCCATGCCCAAGAAATATCTAGCAATGCCTAGATCTTTGATGCTAAAGGCTTTATGAAGAGTAGCTTTAGTGCTCTCAATTTCAATAGCAGAGTACCTAGAAGTAACATGTCATCAACATAAACTAAAGCAATGGTGAAAGACTGACCAACTCTATTTGTGAATAAACTGTAATCATGCTTGGACTGAACATATCCCAACTTGCATAAAAATTTGGTCAATTCATGGTTCCATTGTCTACTGGCCTGTTTCAATTCATAGAGAGACCTTTCTAACTTGCAAACCATGCCAGGAGATGCTGGATACCCAGGAGGAGGTAACATTTAAACATCCTCCTCAATAAAGCCATGAAGGAAGGCATTATTGACATCCAATTGATGCAATTGCCAATCCTTAGCAGCAGCAAGAGATAAAATGATTCTCAAAGTGGCAAGCTTAGCAACGGGTGAAAATGTATTCTTGTAATATTTATCTTTCACTTGATTATATCTCTTTGCAACAAGCCGGACTTTATACCTTTCTATTTCACCAGAAGGCCTGTACTTGACCTTATAAATCCACTTTGAACCAATAGCTTTCTTACCCACTGGTAAAGGGGCTATCACCCAAGTGTTGTTCTTTTCAAGAGCATCCAACTCTAATTTCATAGCCTCTTGCCATTCA
This sequence comes from Persicaria maculosa, assembly GCA_963922045.1. Taxonomy (NCBI): domain Eukaryota; kingdom Viridiplantae; phylum Streptophyta; class Magnoliopsida; order Caryophyllales; family Polygonaceae; genus Persicaria; species Persicaria maculosa. Next base: position 67,060,140 of record OY998254.1, read on the forward strand.
GGCTTATCCTTAGCCTGAGCATAAGAGTTTGGTTCAAAAACTTTGAACACATTGAAGAGAGAAGCTTGAAAGGATGCAGAAAGGTGACTTACATCCTTTAAGCTCATAACAGAAAACACTGAACTCAAGGAATCAGAAGAAGCCGTAGGCAATGAATCACACACATAATCCTTCAGTCTAGCAGGTCTGTGTACAACTCTTTTAGACAATGGTACATTAGGAACCACTGAATTATCACCCATACTAGAAGAAGAGGTACCAACATCAGAATCAGGAACCACTGGACCCACAGAATCTGTATTAGAAGGAGAATTATTGACTGAAACATCGTAATTGAACATATGCAACTCAACATCAGAAGCAGGAGTAACTAAAGAATGCTCATTCTCAAAATCAACTGCAGGAGAGACCAAAGGTAACCTATGCTGAGTATTGGTAAAACCTGTAGCAGGATTCTTTTCTCTGAAAGGAAAAGTATTCTCAACAAATTTGACATTTCTACTAATGATCACTTTCTTGGAGTCCAAATCAAACAATTTGAAAGCCTTTTGATTGGGAGGATATCCCAGAAAGGCACATCTCCTAGAAGTAACCCCAAGTTTATCTCTACTGTGTTTGTCCACAGTGCAATAACAAAGGCAACCAATCACCCTCAAATCATCATAAGAAGGAACTTTATTGTGTAATACCTCATAGGGAGATTTCCCGTTCAATTTGGAAGAAGGCATTTTATTAATAAGGTGAGTGGCTCCCAGCACACAATCTCCCCAAAAATGAATGGGTAGGCCAGCATACAGTCTAATAGCCCGAGCTGTTTCTATAAGGTGCTTGTGTTTTCTTTCCACTCTACCATTTTGTGCAGGAACACCAGGCGCAGACCTTTGATGCACAATACCCTTAGCCTGCAAAAAATCAGTGCACTTCCTTTGTGTGAATTCTGTTCCATTATCTGACCTTAACACTTTAACAGTAGTGTCAAACTGATTTTCAACCATAGTGATGAAGTTCACTATGATTGTAGCTACCTGCAATTTATCTTGCATCAAAATTATCCAAGTGGATCTGCTATGATCATCCAACACAGTAAGGAAATACTTAGCACCACACAAAGAAGCAACTTTATATGGACCCCAAAGATCCATATGTATCAGTTTGAAGGGAGCATCAGCTCTACAATCACTCCTCTGAAAAGGGTGAGCATGGTGCTTAGTCATAGTGTTGAACAAAAATGCGCGATATAATTGTACAACACATTTTATTTAATTTTTAATATTTGAGTTCGACCCCTTTTGGTTATCCTCTTGATTCGAAGTTGTACCGATACCAAGATTTTGGTGGTTTTGGTGATTTGGGCTGCACCCGAATTTTAGCGGGTTGCCTACGTATCTCTTGGAAGAGAATCAAGCCTCACGTAGTTCAGAGTGTTTTAGTTTGTGTGTTTTACCCTTTTTAAGGTTTTCATGCATCATCGGATCGTATTAGGACCCACCTTCTCGGAAGGGTAGCCCTAACATAAATCACACTATCATATGCATGAGATTTTCTCGTGTATCACCCGAATAAATTGAGCACACCTTCTTGGAAGGGTTTCTCGACTTAACGACTATCACTTACACGGAAAATCATGTGTATTTAATTTAGATTTCATTTTAACCCCATTTTCATTTTAAAAGTGAATTTAGGGAGTAACGACTGTACCCGACATATTTTGGGATTTAATATCGGGTTACCTACGTAGCCGTTTTTACGGCGTCAAGTCTTTACGTAGTTCTTTTCTTTTGAAACCGTTTGATTTGGTTTTAAAAATTTGATCGTTTGAGGATCACGCGATTGAACCCGATGAGCTATAGCTTTGTATCGGGTTTCCTACATATCCGGTAAAGCGGAATCAAATCTTATGTAGTTCTTTATGAAACCAAGTTTATATTTGGTGAAACTTGATTTGAGGTTTTTGACTCCGTTTTTATTATTTAGGAGTCGATTTTGAGAACGACCCACTGAAATAAACTGGCGATGAAATTTTATGAATTTGACCTTGTGATTTTTGTCAAATCCAATTTTCAATTTTATGCCAATTACAATTCTTATATTTTTATGGGTCAATTTCGTAATTAGGCATATTTTCTTTCGAAGATGCCAAAACATACACATGGGCATGTATATGTTGTAGGCTGCGATTTGTTCTTTGTAAAATCAAACAATTGCCTTGCTTGTTTTGTATTTTTACAAGCCAACAGGTTGAGCTTTCAAATTTACTTAAAGTCCATTCCTTTTTTTTTAACGTGAGCCCAAATTCACATTTGCTAACTAAGCCCAACTGATCAGATTACCCATCCTCTTTGCTCTTTCAACAGATGCGCCCAACCCTAGCTCTACATCGCCCTCCTGCGAGCGTGAGACAGAGAGGACGTCGAAGACTCAGCTGGACGAACACCTGGAAGTCGCCGGTAGCTTTGTAATTTCCGGCCTGGGTCGATCGAAACGGAGGCAAACAGGAGAAGAGCGGGCTGAGTCGAGATAGGGCGAGACGAGAGCAGAGCGGGACGAGCTTTCACCGTCCGGAACGAACCGAAGACAGCTCAGGTATTTTTTTTTATTTTTAATTTCTGCCCTTGATTTTGTTATTCAATCTCGACTTTAGACGATTCTCAACTTAGATTTCATATCCCGCAATGAATTCCCTTTCAATCGAATGTTCAATTTCACATTCAACTGATTTTTCCTTTTGGGGCATTTCGGTTTTGGGACAGTCAAAATAGGCTACCAGGGAGGCTGATCGGAGGCCTAGAGCGTCCCGACCTTGAGCGAGGCCACGCAGCAGGGACTCACTTGGATCTTCGGTTCGATTCTGCAACGTCGGAGCTGTCCTGAGGTGTGAATCAACCTCGGTATGTTAGATTAATTTTTCCCTTTGTTTCTTCCGAATTGGGTTCTCAATTTGTGGTAGGCATAGCATGATTTTGATTTGGGTATATTAATTTTAGATTGATCGGTTTGCCATTTAGTAGCTTCTGAATTTTCTTAATACCCAATTTATGCTTGCATTTTTCTACCTTTCTTGATGTTTCTGATGGAATTTTTTAGTTCTCTAATTCATGATTATTTTGCCTTTGTGGCTGTTTTGGATCCCTTGAAACTCAGTGCCTCCCTGCTGAGATTTTGTTTGGAGATATTAGGTTTCAATTTGCCTGGCTGATTAGGAGCCTTTTAGCAGTCCCTTTCAATGAAAATTTCGCCAGAGTTTCGCCATGATTTTAGGCGGTTTTGAGATTCCAAAATCCATACCATATGCTTAAAACAAATATAACTTTACAAAGCTATATCGTTTTGCATAGGGGGATCTTAGGAACCATGAAAACTACCTTCAATCTTCTTCTTTTCTGCAGCAGGAACCAGGTTTGCTGATGTTTGTTTTGTGTTTGTTGCTGCAGGTTTTTCCATGAAAGAAGAAGCCAGCCGGGAGAGAAAAGGGAAGGAGAAGGCCAAACCGAAAGGAACAACTGCTCTGTTTTGTTTTGCTTTGCAGTTGAATAGGCTAAAAGGGGAATAAAACCAGACCAAAAAAGCCTCACTTTTGCAGGCTGCAGTAGCCTTTTAAAGGGAAGAATAGGGGAAGTTACTTCTGTAAACTGCCTTACCCACGTTTTGGCAGTTACACCTCCAGCTTTTTTTAATGTAGTTTTTCTTCAACTCACTTTTGCTGTATATTTTTGTAACTGCCATCGAAAATTGTAACTTCCTTTCAGATTGTGTTCACAAGTATTGGGCCTTTTAGCCCTTTTGTTTGGCATCTGAACTTCTCCTTTTAATTTGTAAAATTCAATCTCTCTCTTTATCATCAACTCATTTCTTTAACATATTTTAAAAAATGTGATGATAATATTTATCAAATCATGAATTTCATTAATTCACGAAAATTTACCCTCCAACACATAGCACATGTATCACAGAAAAAATCTCTCAACTGAATCTTATCACAACCAGGAATATGTTTCATCTTAGACAAAGAAGAGTGACGAAGCCTGACATGTAGAGTCTGTAACAATTCTACTAAATTACAACCATTACTAGAACTCAAATCAAAATCAACATGAGTCACTTGATGTGCTTCTCTGATCTTCTGAGCATACAACATGTACAACCCACCACGAATCACACCTCGAGCAATCTTGACCTTAGTTGTAAGGTCCTGCAGCACACATGAGACATAATCAAAACTGAACTCTAATCCTCCATCACACAGCATCTTAGGCACTGACAATAGGTTGTGTCTGAACTCAGGCACATAAAGGACATTACTAAGCACAAGATTATTAGCAAGAGCCGCAGTTCCTGTCCATTCAACTACTTTAGTAGTCCCATGAGGTAAGCCAAGCAAAATTCTTTTCTCAAGGGATCTCAATTCACAAAAAACAGTTTTGTCAAATGCTATATGGTCAGTAGCACCTGAATCTATTATCCATTCAAGGGAACATCCTTTGTGAGATCCAACTAGAAAGGAGACATCAATATTACCTGCAAAATGCACAATTGCATTGTTGGAATAAGCATCAGAACTGCCTCCATCACATGGTTGTTTGCCCTTCACCATCTTCACAACCTCATGGTAAATAGCATTTACCATGTTTTGGCCAGGTTTAACTCCACTACCATCAAGTGGAGAATCAGACTGTGGAGCATCAACATTGGCAGCAAATTTCCCATTTTGAGGCTTTCCACCAGTACGAGGTCCATTGTACCACTCAGGATACCCAACTAACTTGAAGCAATACCCTTTGGTGTGACCTTTCTCACCACAATAATCACACTGCCTATCAAACTTAGGCTTCTTAAAATCTCTCTTTTCCTGATCAGGCTGCTTAGACTGGAATCCTGTAGAACCCTTGGAGTTCTTATTATCACCAAAGTCCTTTCCTCTCTTACCACTTTGAAAATTCATGCCCACAACAAGCACATCTGCATCTGTCTGTGTGCTGGTCCCTGCACCTTTTCCTCTCTCAGCTTGAATAGCAAGTTGAAACACTTTGTTAATGCTAGGCATAGGATCCTTTGTCAACATATTGTTCTTCAAATGATCATATGACTCATTGAGTCCCATCAAGAACTGCATCACCTTAGCCTTAGCTTCACGATCTTGAATTCTTTTGATGATACCACAAGTACACTGGGCAAAAACACCACATTCACATCCAGTCAACCCTTCCAGAACCTGTAATTCATCCCATATCCTTTTCATCTTGTTGTAATAAGCTCCAACAACTAAATTTCCTTGCTTAAGCTAGGTTGCACAGATCCTTGTGCATCTGATATATCAAAGGATCATTAGATTCTGAGAATCTTTCTTTCACCTCATCCCATAACTGCTTAGACGACTGCATATACATGAAGCTTTCTCCTATTTCACTAGTCATAGAATTTATGATCTAGCACATGACCATAAAATCCGCTCTAATCCATTTCTCACAATCATCAGTATTTTCAGGCGGTTTCACACAATTTCCATTGATAAAGCCCAATTTAGCTTTAACACCTAAAGCCATGCGGATTCCTCGACTTCAACTAGTGAAATTAGCTCCATTAAACAAGGTCGAGACAAGCTGCATACCTGGATGGTCTGAATTCGCAAGAAATAGTGGATTCACATGTGCACCCTAAGATCCAAAATCCCCAAATTGCATCTGATTGACGCTGATGTTCAAACCTGGAGATCCAATTCCAGTTCCTCCAGTTCCTCGACCCATTCCAGCACCTGGATTAGCGTTTCCAGTTGCATTCGAACCCCCTGGTTGCTGATTTGCATTTCCAGCACCTCGAGCCATCACAGATTCAGATCAAAGCGGAAGCAAACGACGAAGAACACTCAAACAAGCACGAACACAAGAAAATCAACCAGATCTTGCACACGGCTCTGATACCATGTGAAGAATCAAGGAATCCGAAACCAAAAATGCAAGAACACAACCAACTGAATTGGAAGAAATCAAGGTTTACAGTAACCAAAAAATCGTCTTCTATACAGTACAACAATCTCTATTTATAGAGGCGGGAAGAGCTCCTAACTGACTAACGACCTAGCATGAAATGACTATAATGCCCCTACAGAAACCATAAAACCTAGAGCTGTCCTCAGCTTATGTAATACCGAACCATATAGTTCACAGTATCAAAGGATTGAAGCAAAATGAGAAACACCATCTTCCTTTTCCAAAGAGGCAAAGTCGATCACTTCTTAACACTAAATTAAAATATAAAGTATATCACACAACCGGCCTTGATCTTGTTAAGAACCATATGGGAATTGATACATAATATCCCACTTAAAAAAACCAAGGAAAAAAATAATGACGCGCTTATAATTTATAAAGGCAGGATGAAACCCCGCACATGTATTAACTTAAATTTTTGTATTAGAAAATGAATTTTAATTCATTATATCCACGAAAAATTAAAGACAATGTATCAGAATAATTTTATGTATGACTATACTTTGCTTGACGTATGAATTGGGGCTAGACCTGTCAAAACACAACCCGACCCGACTGACTAGAAAATTTTCCGATCCGAACCCGAAAATTTTGACCCGAATTTTTTTTTTCGACCCGAACCCGAAAAACCCGAAATTTTTCGGGTAATCTGGGTTTCGACCCGGTGACCCGATTGACCCGGTAATTTTGACCCGATTGACCCGGTTGATTTATAATTATATATAATTAATTTTTTTTATATATAATTAAAATTTATCACAAAATTATCAAATAATGTTTTTTTTAATTTGAAAAAGAAAAAATTGACAAACCCGAAATCGACCCGAACCCGACCCGAAACCCGATCAAACCCGAGTTCGAGTCAACCCGAAAAACCCGGAACCCGTTTTACCCGAAACCCGAAGTGACCCGACCCGAATGACCCGTTTGACAGGTCTAACTGGGGCGGGTCCAGAAATTTTTCCGGGGTGGGCACAATTTTTTTTGGATAATTTTTATATTATTTTTATTATAAATATTTATTAAAAAAATATGTGAAAAGAATATCTTAAATTTGTAAGAAAAATTATAATTTATAATTACTATAAGAATTTTAAAATAATGGAGACTGGATTGAGGAAAAAATAAATGAAAATATGTGCCTAGTGAGATTTGAATAAGGGTACGTTGATTGAATACTATTTAAAATGGGGGTGAGTTTAACCACTAAGCCACTAAAAATACTTGTATTTTACCTTTCAATTTTTTTACATAACACATATATTATTGTATTTTTTTCGGATCGCCCTGGATCCGCCCCTGCGTATGAATGAGAATATACTGTATTTGAATATTAAAATGGTTAAGTTACATCAATTGGTAGAATATATTGCAACAAATAACAGGGAAGAGGATGAAGGTTTGAGAAGGACGAAGAATATTAAGACGTACAAGTGGATGGAAATTAAAAGAAGAAGCAATTGATTTGGATTTTGACACAACACAACACGTATACGCATTGGATAAACTGAATTTACTTCGAATATCCAGCACCAGATAGGGACGCAACTATGAATATATACTGATCCGTACGAGAGACCGGACAAGCCGGTGGATGGACTAACCATCATGTACAACCAAATGAAATAACAGAAGCAAATGACAGAAAGAAAATAACACGAAGCAAATGACGGAATTGAAAAAGCAAAACTAAAAAAAACTGTGCTAGCTATCCTACACCGTAAAACAAAACCAACACGACAAGCGAACCAATCCGCCAACGGAAGACGCACACAGAGAACCCTGGGGACACTAGCGGACATCTCAGATTATGGACTCTGAAGAGCCATCAGATATCGATCGCAAATCCACGACGTCTTCGGATACAGCAAATCAAACATCGTTCCCATGAGGCCTGCATCACAACAAGAACAACATAACACACCATGCCGTAAATCCAAACCTAAGCCAAACTATTGCTCAATAAAAAACCCCAACCCGTCTCAAAACCTCAAGGACGATAACAAGATCGTAGGAGACTACTAGGTAGTCAAAATAGAGACGATAGAGACGGGACAGAGCAAAGAAATTGAACAACAATCTAAAGGCAAAGGCAAAGAAAGACGGAATGGAAGGGAGAACCCCTGAAATGGCGTTGTTACAAAGCAAGAACCAAGAGCGTTGAGCCACAACCCACACACGAAGGTGTCATAGAGGAGGCCGGAAACCAGGGTCGAGCCGAGGTAGGCGGGAGCAGAGTCGCGGAAGGCTAAGGACGCGGGGGCCTAGGTTGCTGAGTGCTGCTGGACGAGATCATGCCGGGGAAGCTTCAGCGCGAGGGCGGAGCCGCGGCTGAAGGTTGTAGGCGAGGGCGATGGAGGCGGGGGCGAAGCCGATTGAGTTTTGGTGAAGCCCCTGTAGACAAGAGAAGGAGGCGTCGGAGCCTATTGGGCGGTGATGGATCCGATTGGGCGGTGATGGAGTTCGGTGGTGAACCGAAGGTGGCCAGCGGAAGCCAGGTTGATGGTGGCGGCGACGGTAGCCGAGCACAAACGCGCGCGAAGCGAGCGGCGGCGCCCAACTAGGTCGGGGAGGATGGTGGCGGCGGGCCAAAATCCTGACATCGGGAGACGAAGATTGGCTGGTGATGCTTGGAAGAGAGAGGCCGGGCTGAGGAGGTCGACCAGGTGGTGGCCGGTGAGCCTGGGGAGGCGATGGAGTTGTTGAAGAGCAGAGGCGGCCGCCAAGCCTGAAAACGCTCAAAGAGAGCGTTTTAGGTTTCCATCTATAATATACAAGAAAAGTTGTGTGCAAAATCATTAATGTGAACCCATTAAATAGCCTTTAGTCTTATTTTAAAATCAATTAATTTAATTTCCCCTTGCTAAAACATTGATTTACCTCTTTGATTCCTAAGATCAATTAGAATCATTTTATTTTATTTATTTCAGCCGTTTGATACTTTAATGTCAATTACAATCAATTAGACGTTTATTTTACCTCTTTGTCTTCCTACAATCAATTACGCATTTTACATATTCACAAATGAGTTTACACCCTCTTATGTTAACTCTTAACGTAACCCCCTCTTATGTTAACTCTTGGTTCCCTTCCCATCTACTCATATCCAGCCTCTATATAAACCCTCTCACACCCTTCTCATCTTGTGCATGCATGATGCGCGTGTAGTATCTAAAGTTATTTTGTGCAAATTGTCACAAAAAAATGCTCTTTTTTCCCAGAAAAAAGCGACGTCTGAAGCTGATCGAGGATCAAGTAGACAAGGCTCGTGCTCGAGCTACTGAATTACAAAAGCAGGTTAGTGATGCATACATAAGTGAGCATGTATTCCGAATGATAACCTTTCTATAGAACTCTATTCTTAATATTTTTCATGTATATTTTGCAATTTGATCAGCTAAAGGAGGAGTCAGAAACAAGTAAGGAAAAGAAAGATTTGGAAGCCCGGACTAATGAAGCTCTATAGAAAATCGAGAAATTGAATTTAAAACTGAAAAAGGTAAGGCTTAATTTCATGTCCAGAGACTTCAAATATTCTCCTAAATTCCCTCTCTTTTGCATCTGAAGCCCCCAACCCCTTCCATCAACATCTCCAATTAATTCTCAATTCCGATCTTCCTCACAAAAATTTCACACATTTCATCCAAATTTTAATCAATCAGTTGCAATAGGGAAAGAAGTGGTGTTGTTGCATTTCTAACCCATCATGTTCGGAATGCGCGGCCGGATCGCTCTCGCTGAGAAAGGGGTCGACTAAGACTACCAGGAGGATCTCCGCAACAAGAGCCAACTCCTCCTCATGACGAATCCGGTTCACAAGAAGATCCCGATCCTCACTGGTGATCCTGCAGTACGTGCATCGACGAGAATCACGAGATCGACCTGGCCTGGCAAGGCCCCGCTTTTGCCCTCGAACCCTTACGAGAGAGCCCTGGCCCGCTTTTGGGCCGACTACTTTGACAAGAAGGGCCTAGCCTAATCGTCATCGCATCGTTCTTGACCCCGCTCGATGCGATCGGAGGTAGCATCGCCACCATGGAATCCTCGACCCACCCAAACGTCGGCATGTCTACGAAGAAGACTGTTTTTTTATTTTTAATATATATGTTAATTATTTTGTTGAAATGATTTATAATTTTTTTATTCCTAACTTGTGTTTTTACTTTTTAGTTCAATCATATGAAGATGAGAAGACATCATTGATTAATTTTACTTGGAATCCAAAGAAGCTATCATTTGATTATTTGTAAAATAAAAAGATATTCATTTAATATTTTACAATTAAGGCATTCAACTTAATACATGTTGAAGATAATATGAGAAAAAAAAAACTTAAATTAATAAATAGACATGAATGAATTAGAATATGAAAAGATATTCATTAATTTTACCTAAAACTAATGAAATTAATTGGTCATTAAATCATTTAGAATATGAAAATATAAAATTAAAAACATGTGAATGAGAAGAAGTTCATAGTTACCCTAAAAAGGAAATAGATAAAGAGTCTCGATTGAGAAGAAATAGGTATATATTAATTTTTAAAAAGAAGTTCATATTAATTTTGCATCTTATTATTCATTTTTCAAAATTAATATAAACCAAAGAAGGGAGATTTGAAAATAAATGGTATTAATTATTAAAGTACATTATTATATCAATATCAATAAAAATTAATGTCAAAGCACATGTGTAATCAAAGTTTGATTATCTTTAATATTAATTAAAAATAAATAATGTGTAAATCAAATATTGCGCAAATCAAATTACATTTAACGAGTCAGACATATCTAATAGAGTATATCAGCTAACTAAATGAGCAAACAATATAATTAAAACATGTCCCGTGCGATGGCATGCTCACAAGTTAAATTAAAAATTATAGGTATCCCTGCCTACAAATTAACTGATCATATAAACACTAGTCGACGCCGATGGAGTTTAATTAATTATATATATACTCGGTGGAATTTGAACCCACATTAATTATATATTATTTATATAATCTTCCATTGCGGTGTATAATAGTTAAATAGTGGTGCACTTATTAAGTGCATATGTGATACTCCGTATAATTGTATAAAGATTTAAATTTGAATCTTCCCTAAATGTAGAGTGACAGTAATGAATGGAACCAAACAAGTCATTAAAACTAACATTCAAAATTCAACAATACGGAGTACAGTTATTTGGAGTATTGAGTGTGTGACTGGTTTGACTGACGAGAGGACGTGGCAGTCGCATAATTCAACCACAGACATGACTAACTCTTTGCTACATGCAATGCAATTATCTTCACTCCTTTTTTTTTTTTTTTTTTAAAAAAATTTTGTTGTTGTTGTTGGGAGTTGGATTTATGTCATAAACCCATGCTGCAATCATATATGTACATTATTTATAATCTAATTATTATTATATTTATTTCAATATATAATCTTCCCTTGTTGATATTGAGTACTATTATTATTAAAAATTTGTTTCAAGTCATCCATTATTCATTCGTGTTCATTACTACAACATTCATTAAAATTAAAATTAAGGTTATTGACTAGTAGTTCGGACTCGATTCGAAATCGGCTCGAAAAAAATTGAGTGAGTAGAGCTACTCCAAATTCAAATAAAAATCAGCTCGAACTAGTTTATTTACTAAATAAATATATTTTAATTAAAACTCGAATTCAGATTTAAGTTTGGCTCGAACCATGTAAAATATCAATTTTAAAAAAAAATTAAAATATTTTTGTGCTTGTTAATATTAACATAACCCTTTAAATACATCATTTTTGCAAAATTATCATTTAAATTGAAAATTTTAGAAAATCAATCTTAACACAAAATAAATGGGGTAATTTGCAGGAAACCACCCCTTAAATAGGGCCTTTTGTACAAAACCACCCCTTACATTCCAATTTACCGAAAACCACCCCTAATAGCATTGACGTTAGCAATCAACCACCCTTCCCAGTTTCCATCCAATTTTCTGTTAAATACGTGAAATGACTAAAACACCCTTGCTTTCTTTTAATACATTTTAATGTAAATGAAGGGATTATAAAATAAAACAATAAAAAATAAAAGAAAATAATTGAAGTGAAAAACAACCCCTTTCTTCTCCTACATCTGGATGGGTTGGAGAAGTTGCTACCGGCGCCGTCGAGCAACTCGAACCCGACGCCGGAGCCCAATCGCCCACCCTCACCGATGTCGGGAGCCAATGAAGCCACGCCTGAGGTCGAAGACCTTGTCCCTCCTCCTGAGCACACGAACGCACACCCGAGCCCTCCGAATCCAGACTCCTTGGCCTCCGACCGCCTAAAAACCCAGATCTGAACAAAGACGAGCGGATATGGCGGAAAGCTGTATGGAACTGATAAATCCGGCAAACGAGAAGCCGGATGAGGCGGTGGCTTGGCCAGATCTGGAACCTTAGGCCGAGGATCTACAAAGGATCGGAGCAGGCCGTGGCTTGGGCAGATCTGTCTTCTCTGCCTTTCGCTCCTTCTTCTCCGTTGAGAGTTGAAACCGCCGGAGTTCAACCATAGCCAGAAAGGGTGGCTGCCGCCTCCGCCCAGTGCTTCCATGGCCGTCCGATTTCCATGGCCACCCAGTAGCGGTGAAGGAGGATCCAGATTCTCCTTTAATTAATTATTTTATATTAATACCAAAAAAATTAATTATTTTATACATTATTGATTTTAATGGCATGTTTTACTGTTAAATTTTATTAAAAAAATAAAAAGGGGTTTATAATTGCCTAGGATTTAACGGAGTATAGACGGAAATCTTTGAAGGGTGGCTAATTGCTAACAATAATGATTTTAGGGGTGGTTTACAACAATTATGCATATAAGAGGTGGTTTAGAGCAAATGGGCATATCTTAGGGGTGGTTTCCTGCATATTACCCAAATAAATGTGTGAAATTACCATGGCCCAAATTTGATGGGCTTTACGTTTGGGTCGTTGGATCTGCAAATTGTAAACAAGTTCCTCAAAATGGGAGTGGATTGAGAAGATCTGGAAAGCGTCCAGTGGAGCCGGTGGAGGGTGACCTCCCATGTCTAATTGTCTATTGGCCATCCGTTTTCCGTTATTATCAGAATACATCCTCCTCCTATGAACATGAAGCTCCATACAGATACTCCAATCCATCAACAATGGCGCACAGCTTTTCATGCTGCGCTTCTCCTCGCTTTCTCACCTCCACCGTCGCTCTTCGTCCTCCTCTCTCTCCTTTCTCTTCCAACGCCGCTCTCTCTTTCCCCTCCTCCTCCCACTTCCCCGGCCCTAATCGTCTCTTTGTCGGGGTCGGCTTGGAGACCGGATTCAGGAATAACGCTAAATTCAAGGTCAGTATCTAATTGCTCGCCCAATGAGGATGATTGATTGCATTTTCTCGGCCTCCGAGGTTTTGATTATCCGATTTTTCAATTTTTGCTTTTCAGAGAGTAAAGTTGAAATGCTCGGCCACGGAGCCCTTGAAGGTCATGATTTCTGGAGCGCCGGCATCTGGAAAGGGCACTCAGTGCGAACTGATTGTCCAAAAGGTGTTTGATGATTCCTCCTTTACCTGTTTCTGTCTTCTTTTATGCTAACACTTCCTTATGATTCCTTGATCCCAGAACTGATCAGGTGATTGATCGAACGAGGAATTCAGTTTTGTACTGTTTGTATGTGATTCACATGATTTATTGATCATGTACTTGGTTATGCTTTAGTTGCTGAAAACCCGAGGATCAAAATACGCATTTCTAGGTTTTGGTTGTCTTAACCTCTAAACAGACTAAACTGAGACTGTTAGCACATCACTAGATGTTCTAGCCAACTGAGGCAAGCCTGATTTATTCATTTCTTGCGGTTTCATTTTGTTGACACTTTGATGCGAACTCTTCGCAGTTTGGATTGATTCATATATCAACTGGCGACCTCCTACGGGCTGAAGTAGCTGCTGGGACAGAAATAGGAAACAAGGCCAAAGAATTTATGAACTCGGGGCGTCTTGTTCCAGATGAGATTGTGACAGCTGTATTGCTCTTTATACTTCATAATTTTTTCGTTAACCGAGTTTGTATGGAATTGAACCTGAACACTTCTATACACAGATGGTTACAACACGACTTTCATTGGATGATGCAAAAGAGAAAGGGTGGCTTCTAGATGGGTACCCTCGAAGTGCTGCACAGGCACAGAGTCTGGGGGAACTTGGGGTTCGTCCTGATGTATATATTGTACTAGAGGTACTTCCCTTTTTTAAAACTAATTGCTGGTGGACTTCAATTTGCTGCTGGTGATTGAATCTTTAATTTTACATGCACTGGTATTTACTTGATGTACTTGCTGATACTCAGGTTCCTGATGATGTTCTGATTGACAGATGCGTTGGTAGGCGACTTGATCCGGTCACTGGGAAGATTTATCATCTCAAGAACTTCCCTCCTGAGACGCAGGAAATCAAAGAACGGCTAGTAACTCGTCCTGATGACACAGAAGAAAAAGTATGGGCTCGTTAACGTCCTTATGATCTTATCTACTATGCCTCTTTGTATTTTGAAATAAGTTTGTTCCATGCTAAAATATATGAATGTATTTCCCTTGAAATTTTCTCACTCCAGTGGATATATGCGGATTACATCAACTAGAAAAGATTCAGTAGCAGAAACTTTAAGATGTGAGCATGCTCCAGATCTTTATTGATAGCAAATGAAGGAAGCCAAACCTATGGACTAATAACTTTGATCCTTTTCTTTAAATGATTCATCAGTTATTTTTCTTCAGTGAATACTTTAATTAGGCAGCACCTTCTCACCTTGCTGTGAATATTCATCCAACCCATTTGGATTGCTTGACTATTTTTCCTTTAATTTTTGAACCGAAAGACTGCTTTAATCATTCAGCGTCGCATTCACCAGTCAATAGGAAAGCTTCATATAAGGTGGTCAAATGTTGCATATCAAAAGACTACATTTTATGACAAGGTAACAACTTCATTACATTCATATACTTGTGCTTCAGGTCAAATCTCGTCTTGAGATATACAAAAAGAATGCAGAAGTAGTTTCATCTGCATACATGGACATTTTGGAGAAGGTATGCACGCGAATCTTGTAGAAGCACAGCCATTCTTCTCTGGGGCTATATAGCTTTATAGGTTTTTGCTTGAAATGATGCAGGTTGATGGAAATCGTTCAAAAGATGTTATATTTGCAGAAGTAAGCACCTTGCTGAACCAAAAGCAAGAAGCAAAAAGGAATTCTGCCAATGCAGGCAAATCACTTGTAAAGAGCAAGGACTCTAATTTGGCACCTCAAAACCAGGTACTTTGTTTTTGATTTTCTCTATTTTTTTAACTGTTTTTGGTTGTTCTTAGCAGCTATGTATGTAGAAGAAACCCATGGTATATCGATATTCTTCAACCTTTTGCAGCATAAATGGAGAGGAATCCCTACAAGGTTGAATAACATTCCCCATTCCAGAGAAATTAGGGAATATTTTTATAATGATGTGCTACAAGCCACAGAGAGGGCTATAAATAATGGAAAAAGTCGGCTGAAGGTAAGATATATGTTTTTCCAATTATGTGGAGTCTTGACATAATTTTTCATCCATATACTATAGATGACAACAAACAGTTTTTATTTATTTATTTATTTATTTTTGTTTCTGGAAATTGAAAGGTGGAAATCAACATTCCGGAACTCAACCCTGAAATGGTAAGGAGCTTGCTTTTTCTCTATGCTCTGCCAGAAATTATTTGTGATTAACCATCTATTCTGATGAGTAGGACGTTTATAGAATTGGTACACTAATGGAACTCGTCCGTGTCCTCGCGCTTTCATTTGCTGATGATGGAAAACGCGTTAAGGTATTTCCTTGGTCATTTGCATTGACTGTTTAACTGATATGACTCCATGAGTTTTTGTGAGGGTCTATCCTTTTCCTTTTCATCCGCTACATTAAAAGCCTTGGAAAGTGCACTTAACATATGCATTCAACTTACGTTCAGGTTTGTGTGCAAGGATCCATGGGCGAGGGTGCACTGGCTGGAATGCCATTGCAGCTTGCTGGTACTCGGAAAATTTTGGAATATATGGACTGGGGAGAGTATGGTGCCATGGGCACCTTCATTAATATAGGTTCAATAGGTATGAAAATAGTGTAAAAGATTGTGCTATAAATCTCATAGATATTTCTTTTCCATTTTCTTTGTGTGTTTCTTTCTTCGTTTCTGTTGTGTAACATTTCTCTTAGGGTGGTACATGTCGCATGGAAGAAAGAGATCCTTATACTGTTACATTACAGGTGCCAGTGAGGTAGAAGAACAAGACGACATGTTTATTCTAGTAGCTCCACAGAATGCTGTTGGAAACTGTATAATTGATGTAAGTATATTCAATTCAGTAGACAGTAGTACATTCTTGTCACACATCTTAGCTAAGAACAGAGACTACTTTGGTTCCTCATCTAACAAAGAGACGTTGTTCAGGATCTCAGAGCTATGACTGATGCTGCTGGAACTCGTCCAGTCATTCTTATAAATCCCCGACTAAAGGTGTGATGCTTCTTCTTTCACCTGAATTTTGCGTAGGTTGAAATATGCCCTTTCTACCATAGTTGTAGACTTGTAGTATGCTTTTACCTGTCATATTTTCTTGAGGGTTTCTTTTAGCTTTTGTTATCTATAAAGAAAAATGAGGAGATTTTTTTTTTATGGAATGAGACTATGGGATAGTCCTCAAAAGGGGATTGACCATCTCTATGAACATGAGCTTGGCCAACTACCAGATTGTGATGTTGAGATGCATTTTCAATCTGTGGAACATCCCTTGCAATGGGAACATTTCCATGTTAAAAAGCATTTCGAATCTCATCATATGCTAATGTTTGTGATACTGCAGATTGTAATTTGATGTGCATTCCTGATTATTTTCTTCATTTATGAAATACAGGATGTTCCTGGTTCAAGTGGTGTCATGCAAGTAAGAAGTTACTCCTCCATAGCAGAATAGCTCGATGTATTAAGGTTTCTACCTCCTTTAAATGCCTTGTAACCACTTAACCTAACTATTTGGTTTTGAAGACGATGGGTCGTGATAAGAGACTAGAGTATGCAGCATCATTTGAAAGCTGCTATTCTTTCCGGCTTCTCTACTACGCTGGAACTCAGTATCCAATTATGGCTGCTCTCAGGTGAAGTATGACTGCTCTATTTTTTTAATTCTCGCTTGCCAGTTGCCACATTTGAAAACTTCCATAAATGCATGCTCAATTGCTCTGGGTGCATTTTCCCCCCAATTTCAGAATGTCCTATCCATATGGGTATGAACTATACAAGAGGGTTGATGTGTCTCCCGGTAAGGAGAAGTACGACCTCATATCGACTTTTGAGAAAAAGCCAAGTGGTGATGAAATCAATGATGTTTTCCTAGGGAAGCCAAGGTAACCTGTTATAATCACAGATAATTGAGTTTATTTCTTGGATTGAACTCCTTGTTTGCTCTTCAAATCTTACCTCTTGTCTATTGGCGCAGAGACATGGTTAACAAGCCCTCTGGATTCTGGTAATATCCTACTTTACTCTCTTAACATGACGACTTTGCGTCCCACTACTTTAAACTTATTTTTGAATCGTTTGGAAATGTAGGGGCTTCTTAAGTGGCATTTTGTGATTACGAAGGGAGACATTATTTCAAATGGATCTTCACATGTGAAAAACTTCTACAAGGAACTTATACTGAAGAGGTTTTCATCTCTCACCAGTGGAAATGAGCAATACAGGTACATTTTAGCTTATTGTCATCTTAAGATGTAATTATTTCTTAGCTAGGATTCCTTGCTTGGTGATAAAAAGGTTTGCAACTTGCAACCGTATATTATATAGACTACTTGAAGAGCATCCCATGTATATGAAAATCAAGCCATTCATCAAGGACCATTTGTGGACCTTTCTCTATGATAAAACTGGAGAGAGCATATTTTCAGCGCCATTGTCTGGATTACAACTATAAACTTGCCATTATGTGTAATTTAGCTCAACTTGATCATATGCACGTCTCTCAGAAATAAGTACCTCTTGACTTCTGCATCCTTACACTTCTGGAAACAGTAATTAGCACTTACAATATTAGAAAATTAGATATTAACTAGCCTAGACCCTGTGCACGGGATTTTTAAAGTTAATCGAAGTAAACTCATCTTATTTTTCGGATGTTATCATATTAATCAATGTATTTAAAATGATGTATAAAACATAGTACTCGTCAGGGAAATATAGAATGATTCTCGGACGAGTATTAAAATGTGATAAACTTCTAAACAATAACAAAAACAAAGAAAAGATGATCATCAAGCCTCCAAATCTAAAAATCCTCACTTTTCTCTCCTTGAATCCATGTCTCTCTCCTCTCATCTCCCATTTCTTGTTTCTCATACCCTACATAGTCTCTAAACTCCCTCAAGAAGATCTCCTCTCAAGAAAACAACACCAAAATCAGATTCAGATTGTCGTTTCCATAAAAATCGGATGTTTCTGGGCAATGTCGCCGCGGCGACTAGGCCCTGTCGCCGCCGCGAGTATGAACACAGTGATACGGGGTTAGCCGTGAGATGACCCGATCTTCGACAATCAAACAAGAAACTAAAGAACGGAAGCAAGAATGACCAAAAAAGCGAAGAAACGCAGCAAGACTCAACAAGAACAATCAAGATTCGACCAAGATCAGTCAAGATCGATCAAGAAGGGTTCAAGACTCGACAAAGATAAACAAGACTCGATAAAAGCAATAAAGACACGACCGATAAGGACTGAGTCGATCTATATAGAACAAGATAAAGACCCCAGACCTCCTAATAGGGTAGGAACCAATACCAATGACTATATAACCAGGCACAAGGAGGGGGCTCGTGGATACTAGGATTACCAAGTCTTGCGAAGTTTATGAACACAAAGCAAACCAAGCTAGATCAATACCAATAGTTGCAATCGATGAGCCATGCTTCTAATCGATCGACTTTCACTCATGTGTTTCACACAAAACTTAGAACTTCATTCATTAATGGAAGCCTCCTCTGTTTACAATGGATCAGCCGTTATTTTATAACCCTAAGGCTGAGTTCTAGATAGAAAATAATAATTAAAAGAATAATTAAAATAAATCCCTAAATTACCTAAAATAACATAAGTAAATAAGGTCTCTAAAAATAGCAATAAGGAAAGTTCTTTAATCCCGTCAAAACAGTGACAGTTTGCAAAGAATGTGATTTTCGGCCAAGCTTCATGTCGAATCTGGAAAAACCTTCAACAACAAAGTTGTAGATCTCTTCGTCCTCGTTCCGACAAGGTATGACACGCCTCAACCCGATAAATATTGACTCCGTACGACTCATTTTACTGAGACGTCGAAAAGCTGTCAAGTTGCTGGATGAATGTAAAAACGTCAAGATGATCAAGCTTGCACCTTTGGATTTTCTCCCATAGTGGAGCCTTCTTCCTCTTGAGGATGACATCATTCTCATGAGCTCGAATCATAGGTCCATCCACAAGTATAGATGTGTCCGAAGGTGTCTTGGATGGTGTCTTGATGGTCCCGCATCAATCTCCCTTTCTTGAAAAGGATTCGTCCTCGAATCCAATGTCGCATAAGATTCTGCAAATGCATCCACACGAGCTCCTGGATCGAAAACCTTTATCTTGGTTACGTCAACTTGTAGACCATTAGAGCTCTCTACAAAACCAAGAAAAGAAAATTGATTAGTGCACAATTCAGATTTCATATCAACGTCATGATATTCTAACTTAATATGCACTTTAGCTTGTTCATTGATCTCTAAGTTTCCATCCAATGCTAGTAAGTTTTCATCCTTTTTCAAGGCCGGATTTTCAATTATATTAAGGCTAGCACTATTAGAACAATTTTCACCATCAATGATCATATTAGAAACTTTGACATTTTCTAAGCATTTAGTATGATACAAATCTTCTCTTTGATTATTATCACAAGACATAGGTTAAACATTTAAAACTTTACTATCAACCAAAAAATTATCATGCTCATATTCAATGTAAACATTATGATCATAGACAAGTAAATTAACATCATAATCATTATTATCAACATGCTCTTTAATTTCAGCAATAAGAGAATTATCTATGCTAGAAGAAACATTATGTTGATTAGCATTATTAGGAGGAATAGGATGAGTTTCTTCCCTTTTCTTTATTGGTGCTTCATCTCTAGCTAGTACTCCTTGTCCAGGCACCGTGTTAGAGCCAACACAAGAACTAACCATGGGGTAAGACCAATCAACACTTTGTACCGGTAAGCCGTACCGAATCAAACAAAAAACTCAAGAACGGAAGCAAGAAATAACAAAACTCGACAATACTCTCAAGATTCGACCAAGAACAACTCAAGATCGATCAAGAAACCAAAGGATGCAGCAAGACTCAACAAAGAAACAAGACTCGAATGCTAAATTGAAAGAAAGACTCGAAATTGCAATAAAGACACGACCGATAAGGACTGTGTCAATCTATATATAACAAGATAAAGACCCCAGACCACCTAAGAAGGTAGGAACCAATACCAATGATTATATAACCCGCCTCTACAACCCTACACAACCAAGCGGACAACTTGGAGGCACACAAGGAGGGGGCTCGTGGATACTAGGATCACCAAGTCTTGCGAAGTTGATGAACACAAAGCAAACCAAGCTGAGACAGATACCAATTCGTGATCAAAAGCACGGCTCCAATTGATCATCAAGCGCTCAATGTGTTTCACACCATTTGAGAGATCTAAATTCTATTCATAAAGTTCCAATTGAATTACAATGGGGGAATCAGCATTATATAGGGCTCTAAGGCTGATGGGCCGATTCTAGTTCTTAAAGAAGATAAATAACAACTTAAAGAAATTAATAAAATAACATCTAAAGTTTCCTAAAATAACTTAAGTAGAAATAATACTAAAAATAGTAACATATGGTGCTGATTTTCTTTTCAAACAGTACATCTGCAAAGATGTTGATTTTTGACCAAGCTCTAGGTCGAATCTGGAAAAACCTTCAACAGCAAAGTTGTAGATCTCTTCGTCTTCGTTCCAACAAGGTATGACACGGTCCAATCCGATTAATATTGAATCCGTACGACTCATTTTACTGAGCCGTCGAAAAGCTGTCAAGCTACTGGACGAATGTAAAAACGTCAAGATGATCAAGTTTGCACCTTTGGATCTTCTCCCATGGTGGAGCCTTCTTCTTTCTCTTGAGGATAACATCATTCTCATGAGCTCGAATCATAGGTCCATCCCCAAGTATAGATGTGTCCGAAGGTGTCTTGGATGGTGTCTTGGATGGTCCCGCATCACACAGAAGAACAAGTTCACGCTCGCCGCCGCGAGTTCATGTTCGCCGCCGCTAGTTCAGCATCTCAATCCAGCGACGTCTCGGTAAAATCCTTCGTTCTCCCTCGTTATACCTCCATTTTCCTCCCCGTTTGTTTCTACTTGCTCCTCACTCTCCCCTCTACCTTATGAGGTCAAGAAAAAGTCAAATCATATCTTGGGAAGCGGATTTGAGCCCATTCCTTCCTTTCTCTTTGTTTTTGGGAAAGGTAAGTTGTCACTCTTCGAATCCTCTCGTTTTGGATCTAAATCTTTGCAAAGGTCTTCTTTTAAGCTAGATCTACTTTCCTAGGTCTTGTCATAGCAATGTTTTGCGGAATCGAAGCCAAAAGACTCCCTTCCTTCAAGATTTCAAAGAGCCTCAAAGAGGCTAGGTAATCCCTCTTCCGCTCTCCCCTCTAGTCCTTGTTTGAGGACTTTTGTGTGCTTATTGGAGTCATTTTTGTGTCATTTGAGTTGTGTTTGAGTTAGAAACGTTTTAAAATAAGTTTGAACGAAAACAGATTTGAGACAAGCAAAAACGAGCAAAATTGGACAAGAGTGGTTTCGATCTCGCCGCGGCGAAATCATGGTCGCTGCGGCGAGGATGGAAGCCCAGACCAGAGGTAGAAGAGACCTCTCGCAGCCGTGAGATCCGTGTGTCACGGTCAGCGAGGGCATCTTCTCGCGGTGGGGACTCTGGGAGTGTGTCGCGGCCGCGACCGGCCCTCTCGCGACCGCAACATGTCCCCCAGTGGCTTGGCCGAGCCCCTCACCCTATGCTTCGGACTCCCCTTGTTGATTTTTGACCCGAATCCTTTCGAAATGCGCTTTAAATGAGAATGATTTGGGGAACGAGGTTTTGGAATATTATTTAATATTAAAAGGGGGATTTTGACGGAACTTGAATTATCGGATTTTATCCTTAAAAACATGTTAAAGGATGTCATTTTAAATGTTGGGATTCTCTGTCTTGGTTTTATGATCAAAGTAAGTTTTGGGAAAAAAGTTTGGAAACATTGTTGGTGAGATTTATCGATGGTTTGGATTGGAAGTAAAATGGTCTTGTTGATGTTTATCAGAAAGGTTTAGAAATGGTTTTATCCTCGATTGGTTTTGGGAACGTTTGAGAACTTGGGCCTGTGTATGTGGTTGTTAGTTCAATAGCTTATGGAAATTACATGATTATAGGTGTTTTATTGCTGGTTGGACTCTGCTTGCGTTATCTTTTGTTGTTTGACACTTCGAGGTAAGTATCCTACGAGACTTAACAACCTGGACCTTCTGCCTGATGTGTCATATGATGTGTAGGTGTTGCATACGATAAAACATGTCATGTAGTATCATGCTAGGATTGCATTTGTGAATGAGCATTTGGCTACTTGGTGTGTTTGAAAACATAACGATCGTTATCTGTGAAGTCCTAGAGTCTTTGCTAGGGTCATAGGGTATCCCAGTCTCATCGGGTTGCCCTGAGTCAATCGCGTCGATATGAGCATGATACGATAGCCCAACACCATCGGGCAAGCGATGAGATGATGCTGATATGATAGCCCAGCCCCATCGGGCGAGCTTGATTTATATTATGTTATGCTTGATGATGATGATGTCGTGGTGTGTGCACCACCACGAGGAAATTGGTACCGTACTTGCCAGGTCTGCTCATGAAAAAGGGGGCGGAGTAGGAGAGGGATATGCCACTTGGCATTGTTTAGGGCCATTTATAGTTTTTCTGCTTACTATTATATCTGATGAAAGCATGCTTGTGTGATTTAAATCCTGTATTGCATTAGATCATTCTTTATTTAGGTATAGACATGTTATATGGCCTCAGCGCGGTCAGAGGACCTGTAAGCGATTACTGGGCCTGACTTCGTGGATAGTGTTAGGTACCAGCTCCTTGCTTGCTTCTTGCTTCTGTGACGAGAAGTCTCTTTGGCGAAATCGAAGAACTTGACTAATCCGCTAACTTGGCTAAATGGTAGATTGTTCACTTATGATTTGGTTTTGACCCGGCTCTGTTGATTTGGTTTTGACCCGGCTCTGTCGTGGCACATTGTATCTTAATCTCGCTTTCCGCTCTATTTCCTTAAATGAGTTTCACGACGTAGTCATTAGGACAGGATAAGGGTACCCAACGTCCCTACGATAATTTTAAGGTTCGAAATCCCTCTTTCATACTGATCCTTAAAAGAGGTTTGAAACCTCGACCTGTACCTAGATTGCAAGATCTGAAAGAAGGAATCCGACCTTTGAAACGTAACCCGGATATTTATATCTGAGCCGTTACAATATACTACCTCCGATCTAAAATATTTGATTTGTACTATTACTCATTATTTTGACGGAGTAATAAAATTTAAAACTCTATAAAATATCACATTTTTAATTCACGGTTTGAAATTACTTCATGCGGATTAGTAATGACTAATAAGTATAAAAATTTGATTAACAATTTAATATTTTATAGAGTTATTTGAGCTTTTTGAAAACATGTTGAAAAAAAAAATGACCGATTAGAGTGAGTAATATATAATATAAATAAATATAAAAGTTAATTTGAAAAAGAAAGATCGAGTGTTTGTAATTATAAAATGTAATAAATATGAATCTCCATGAATACTTTTAATAATATATAATTATAAATTAATATGACGTTGAGATTTTCTTGACTTTTTTTTTTATTAATTAGTCAAAGTTTTGTTTTAACAAATCGGGCGGGTTAGTCGGGTCACCGGATCGAAACCCATTTGACCTAGAAAAATACCGAATTTTCGGGTTCGAGACCAAAAAATTCCCCGGGTAAAAAATTGACCTAAAAATTCCGGGCGTTCAAATCGGGTTTTCGGATGGGGTTACGTTTTGAGAGGTCTACCTACAACTAATAATCCACAAATATACTGTCTTCAAATATATGTTAATAAAGTAGGGTCAATGTTCTTTCATTTCCTCGAAGCCCATGTTTGAAATATACTCCCTCCGTTAATTAAAACTTATCGTTTACTATTTATGTACATTTTTTTAGAATGACAAAAACTATATAAACTATTAACTTTTTTTACATTTGTTTTTATAAATTCATACTTAATAGTAATAAATATGAAATTGTTTTAAAAAATTATTAAATTTTTTATATATTTGTTTTTAACATCTAAAAAAACGTGCATAAATAGTAAAAACGTCAAGTTTTAATTAACGGATTGATTATTGTCTTCAAATAGACTTAAAAAGGAAATCACAATTCCAGAAGTCCATATGTGGAATATATTGTACAATTTTAAATTTTTGTAAATCATTTTGAATACACATATCACTTGTCTTAAAAATTAAAATATGGAACAATTTTTCTACTCTATATTCCAAGGACATATGGTAAGAGTTCTAGTTTAGAATTAAAATTGAAATTTTAATTATTTTGGCTTTTTTTAATTAGATTCCTAGGGTCGATAAATTTTTTATTATGAAATATTTCTCAATTTAGGTTATTATCTTATGCCCTATGGGCATATTTAATTTTTTACTAGATTTTTTAAAAAATATTTTTTTAAAAATTAAGTTTTATAATATTTTTAATAAAATAAGTATTAAATTATTTTTAAAAATGGATTAAAAAGTTAATATTTTATATAGTTAAAATGTCAAACCACTTATATATATTTTGAGACAGATATTGAATAAAATAAGCCACCACCTACTCCTAATCGTTCAATTAGTTTTTTTTAGAATTAATTGTTCAATTAATCTTGGTATTTAAAATCTAGGTGGCACGGTGACTCCGGTGAGACGACCTATAAGTTATTGCATAAACTCCCATAAAATAACTCACCACTCTTAGGGCGTGTTTGACAGTAGATGGAGATTTTGTAGATTAATGAGATTTTTGTAGATGTTAGGAGATGGAGATAAATTTTGTAGATTAATGGGATTTTTGTAGATGGTATGAGATGGAGATTTATTTGGCCAGAAATCTCGTAAAGGTGTTTGGTGGGTAGAAGATGTTTGTGGATTAGTTGGTGAACAATTACAAATTTACCCCTGCAATTAAAAACCCCTTTACCCCAAATCGAATTGCTCCCCACACAGTTTCGAGAGGCAGCACCTGCAACACCCTTCGTCGTCCTCCTTTCGATCTTCCTCACTGACGAACGCTCCTCACAGACTCTCGCCGGCGACAGCTACAGTGACCCCCAGTCGACCTCAAATTGACATGAATTAGGTGGGTTGATTTAGGATTCGAAGGTTTGAAATTTGTGACAGGAACCATCTAGGGTTCGAAAATCATGTTTGGAGCTTTCGTCTAGGCAGCCTGTGTGCTGCAATAAGGGCGCCGGAGTCGAAATTGGGGCTTTCGTCTAGGCAGCCGGTGCAACCTCCCCTTACCGCCGTCGGAATCGCATGATTCCACCTATTCGGGTTCGAATCGGGATATGGCGATGCAGTGGAGCTTTGTGCTCTGGATTGCGAGGTTGGTGTGACTGTCCGTGGCCGGTGCTACAGGGGTCCGGGAAATTGTCTTCGTCTCGGAGCAAGGCGACGACGAATGGAGTTCGGCGGCGGCGAATGGGGAGGAGCGGAGAGGCGACGACGAATGGAGTTCGACGGGAGGGAATGGAGTTCGACGACTGTCCGAGTGCTACAGGGGTCCGAGAAATCGTCTTCGGCTCGGAGCAAGGCGGCGGTGAATGGGGTCTGAGAAATCGTCGTTCTCCCTTCGAGATCTGAAAAGGTGTGGAGACGGGGGTAATAATGTGAAAGTTGGAGAATCTCCATCTCCAAATCTCCATAATCTTCCTCTAGGGAGATTTTAATTTTGGCCATTTTTCATCTAATGAAATACCCTTAATCTCCATCTCCATTGTGCCGCCAAACATCACACGCGGTCCCCGAGGAGATTTTTGTTTTTTTTTTAATCTCCTAATCTAGCATAATCTCCTAATCTACGCTTGTGAAACACGCCCTTAATCTTTCAATTAGTTTTTTTAGAAAATCATTCAAATATTCAAGTAATATTGGTATTTCAAATCTGGGTGGCGGGTGACTCCGGTGAGGCGACCTATACCTTCTTGGCTTCTTCCACTGCTTGGCTGATTAATTAATCATTCAAATATTCAATTAATCAATATTCAATTAATATTGATTAATTAATTACAAATTGATGCAAAAACAAAAGTAGTTGGGTAACTTGGGTGCATGGCTGCTCAAGACTTGTCCTAAAAACACCCCGGTCAATTACCTCTATATAATATAATTCGGCCGAAAAAACGAATCGGTATATTAAAATATTCCCAGGAACCGTGACCGAGCAAAAAAATTATTAAAGGGGGGCGAAGTTTTGTACAAATTATTGATTCGTTTTTCAATAGATTTTTATAGTTTAGCGAACAAAAATAATGATATTTTTAGATTAAAAAATGATATTTTAGTTTAAAATAACGTTTTTTTAGTTCAAAACACAATTTTTTGTTCAAAACATTGGTGTTTTAGTTTAAAACTGTGCCATTAGCTCTTATATATTTTTTCTCTTTAAACGAAAAAACTGATATATATTAAGCTATTGGGTTGAATTATATTACCAAAATATCGTAATCGAATTGTTTTTTTTTTTTTATAATGTAAGATTGAATTATAAATAAATCAATGATTTTTACATAGTTTAAAATTATTGTAGAGGTTAATATTTTTTATTATGTTGAAAGTGAATTATAATTGAATCGGTTTCATTTGTGTTCGTGCGCAGGCCACGCCGCTGCCATCACCGCCGCATCTCTACCCGACGCCGGCCGCCTGGTTTCCGGCGTGTCTGGGTCTTTTGTCTTAAAGCACAACGGGGTCATAAACCCCTTTCTAGAGCAAATGAGTGCGCCATGGTCATGGCGCCCCCAATTCCGATTAGCCAAACCTCTAATCTTTCAATCAAATGCGAAATTCGGCTTGTCTCTTTCTGTTTCAAGCCATCAAACCCACTTTGATGTAAAATCGGGTTTCAATCTCGCCGTCTTCACTCCTTTGAAACCACAAGCAACGGTGTTTTCCTTGGTTTGTGAGAACGGCGTTCGGAGATCTGAAGCCATGAAATCGAAATCCAACTTCGTCTCGTCCCCCGGCATCATCCTCTTCAGGAGGTTCTCGGTAATGCCGGCGGATCTCGTTCATCACCTCCCACTGTCATAGGTGCCCAGTGTCCGCCGACGTCGGTTTGCGCGGGCTGTGGTGACAGGCCTTGCCTCCACCCCTCCCGGATCCTCCTCCGTCTTCCATCGTCGCCGCGCCGACGCCCGTCTTCATCGTTTGCCTTCGGTGTTGAAGATGATTGCGCAACATGATTTGTGTCAGAAGTTCTTGGCGTGCAAGCTGCCTCTTTGGTCTTGCACGCCAAGTCTTGTCACGCCAAGTCCCAAATTTTTTTTTTTGAAATTTTTTTTTTTTATGTTTATAATAATTATTATGTATATTATTCTTATAATAATTCATAATATATAAACATAAACTAGTTTGCAATGTGCAATGTGGGTTAAAAACACTATCACCCATCCCTTTTTATAGCTTTGGAAGACATCCCCTATTCTCTCAACTTTCAATGTGTGACAAGAGTCTTGTCCCACATTGAAAGTTGAGAGTTAGAATGAGAAGGGATGGAGGTATATATATGTGTACTCCATCCTCCCTTAACCCTCACTCTTCACTTTAAGCTTTATTTCTTATTTCTTATTCTTATATTAAAATGAAGTAAAGTTTGAGAAGTTTTATATCTCTACATTTATATTGTAGTGGATGAATGAAGTTTTATAGAGATATAAAATTTCTCATATTTTTTTTCCACTTCATATTAAAATGAAATGGATATAAAAAGTAATATGTAGAAAAAGTCTTTACATATCATTTTTTTAAATTTTTATTAGTAAAAAATATTATAAAAAAATATTATTTTTTTTTAAATTTGAGAATCCGTCTGGTAAACGGGTCGACCCGACGGGTCAATGGGTTGACCCGAACCCGCCAACCCGTGGAGTTCCCGGGTTAGGGTTCGGGTCGCCCTTCCCCGACCCTTGACCCGGCGGGTCGAACCCGTCGACCCGCCGGGTCTGACCCGTGGCCACGCCTAACAGGAGTCAGAGTCCTCCTGTACCGCTGGCCCGCGGTGCCACTGTTCGGTGGTGCTTGGCTTCATTCTTCGTCGGCTTCCTCAGCTTTCTTGGGAGTTTGTCTTCTTGGATTGTCTTATTGTAGGGTTTGTATCTGCTTGTTTCATTTCGCTTTGTTGTCTGTATTTCTGTCTATTTAGATTGTATGTTTGACGGTTCGTCGTCTTCCGACTTTGTCAGCCTCTCGGTAAGTCAGGCCTGTCTGACCATCGAATTATTAACTTATCAAAAAAAAAAGAAAAAGAAAAAAATTGAGAGCCCAAAAACCCTTACCATTGCCAAATCAGCCAAAAAGAAGAGGAAAATGCAAAAGAGGTAAGAGTTCAAGGGAGGAGCCTTTAAGATGGAGCCCGAATTAAAAAGGCCCTAAGCACGAAGTACAAGGCCGATGTTAATTCACCCCTTAAAAATTGAATTTTACACATATTTTGTAATTAATAAAATAAAATAAAATAATATTTAAGTGTGAATTAATTTTATCTACACGTAACTCAGTGTTGGGCGTTTGACTTTGTTCCCGTTCGTGTTGTTATTGACGCTGCTCAACCTAAGTGTATCAAGTATTGTGATTTGTGCCTGACGACTGGCTATGGTTTCCTTCCCTTCTCCTTCTCTTCGTTGGAGGAGCTGGATACGGATGTTGTTGCTTTGTTGAAGCAGATTCAGATATTCAGAATTTTTTGTTTAAACATTAATTGGAACATAGCCGAGCCAAGGCAAGTAGCTCGCCAAACTTGTTTGACGATATTATGAAAATCTTTTCTTTGAAGCCATGCATTCTCAAATTTAAAAGGTGGGGTTTGAAAGGTACACTGTTATCAAGTGTAATTGAGATCGGAGAGTGATCAGACGTCGAAAACGCCCTATTTTTTGTGATAAGGTTGGGAAAGTCGTGTAAGATTTGATGCTGGATAAGCACCCGATCAAGTTTTTCATAGATGCTATAATTGCCATTAACCCCTTTTCTCCACGTGAAGGAATTCCCAAATGAGGGTAGATCGAAGATTGAACAATCATTTTTGAATTGAGCTAGGCGTGTAAAACAGGAGAGACGAGGGAGTACGCCTCCCATCTTATCATCACTGCAGACAATTTCGTTTAAATCTCCCAAAATAATGCAAGGAAGGGACGAAATGTTCACAATTGTAGTTAATGTGTCCCAGAACGCATCCTTCTCACGGGGATCAGGAGGTGCATAAACGAAAAGGAGGAGAATTAACTTTTGGTCATTTATGTTTTCATATTTGAGACTTATGATACGTGGTAAGTGTATTTCTACCGTTATGAGTTCGTTATTTAGCTGGTGGGTTTTCCACAAGATTCCAATACCCCCCTCAGCGACCCACGCTAGGAGACCATATCCCCTCGTCGAAGCCAATTTTCTTCCAATTTTGGATGTCCGGAATGGTTTCGGTTTTGTGTTTCAGCAAGCACCAGAACCTGGAAGTGTTCATTTTTGCATAATGCATCAACTTCGATCCAAAATGTCTTCCTACCAATGTCTCTACAATTCCAGTAACTGACTCTCATTTATAACCATTTTTGTGATAGGTACGGGGCGAAAATTTGCTGACCCTAACCACCCGATACCAAACTGGTTTTTTACTGTCCATTTGTTTAACTAGCCACAACAGGCAAATCAGGATCAATATACGAGCATACCAAGACCCTAGTGGACCGATTAATGAAAACAGGTCACCAAGGAAAGAGATACACCGAGTGAACAGACCCGTAGTGGATGAGAGGATGATCAGAACGAGGCATAATACACCCCCAAGCGATTGAGGAACAAGGCCAGTGTGCACACAATATGGTTGAGAATGGGTACTCAACAAATCCCACTACAACAAAATGGCTTATTAGCGACCAAAGTTTTGGCGACAAATTTATTTTCCTTGCTAAATGTTGTCTTTCGCGATGACTTTAACGAGTCCTCTTAAAATGGTATGTGAACTTTTGCGAGGAACCTATATTCCTCGATGAAGGCAACATTCAATGACAAATGTTTCATTTCCTCACTAATTGTTACCGTACTGTGGTCACCTAAAGTGTAAGAGCAATAACGATTAACGTTGATCTTTTATTTACTAATGTTTTCATCGCAAAAAACTCAATCAACGAGGAATTTAAAATTTCCTCGTTATATATTAGAGGAGAATTATATAGAACTCGACAATTTTTTACTCCGACAAAGAAAGGACTTCATCGCTAAAAGTGTATGTTTAACGAGGAAAATTTTTGTCACTAAAGATATTAGTTAGCGAAGAAATATCACTTTCGTCATTATTATTTGGTGTGAGTAATAGTCTAAATTGTAAGAGCAATAACGACAAATTTTGATCTTTTGTTGAGTAATTTTTTCATCGCAACAAATTCAATCAGCGAGGAATTTTAAAATTTGTCGTTTTATGTTTAGCGAGAATTATATAGAAATTGTCATTTTTTTACAACGACAAATAATGGACGTTATCGTTAAAAGTATATGTTTAACGAGGAAATATTCCATCACTAAAGATATTAGTTCGCGAGGTAATATCAATTTCGCCATTATTAGTTGGTGTGAACGTACGATAGTCTTAAGTGTAAGAGCAATAATGACAAATTTTGGGCTTTTATTGAGTAATGTTTCCATCGCCACAAATTCAATCAACGAGAAAATTCCAACCTTGTCGTTATATGTTCAGTGAGAATTACACAAAACCTGCCAATTTTTTACAACGAGAAATAATGAGCTTTGTCGCTAAAATATATTTTTAACAAGGAAAGATTCCATCATTAAACTGATTAGTTAGCGAGGAAATATCAATTTCATCATTATTAGTTGGTGTGAATGATAGCCAAAAGCGTAAGAGTAATAAAGACGAATTTTTAGCTTTTATTAAGCAATATTTTCATCACAATGAATTCAATAGATGAGAAAATTCCAAATTTGTCGTTATATGTTTATTGGGAATTATACAAAACCCACCAATCTTTTTGTAAGTATGTTGGCCATTATTTTGGTAAAGAAATTTCAATTTCAATTAAGTTAACATGAACCTATCCGGGATTTGAACTCACACATTTATAGGTCAACCGCAATTACAACAAAAACAACTCAAAGCACAAGTAGAGAGTAATGAATGATGTTGGCAAGAGACTGTTTCACAGGGAATCCCAAGGCAAAAATAAAAAGACAAAATACAACAATATCTAAACTTCAGAACACAAAAGGTAATGTATCAAAAAGCAATCTATTGAGATGGAGTCCAGTGACTACAGAAAAAAGATGTTGGTCCTTAAGGGAACCAAATCCATGGATTATACTGTCTTGCTATGCCCATTCTTTAGTAATCAGCAACTAATATAACTTCTTACAAGGTAAATGAAAACGAAGGTGCAAAAAACAAAATAAGAAAACTAAGATTGATAGGTTTACTGATTAAATGGCATTGGACAATTTTCAGTCACAACTTTATACAACAAAAATAACTTTGTTTTTAGAGTTTTCTAAATTTCTGTTATGGATTATTTGAATTTTAAGCATCAAAGTTTATGCATAATCTGAATTTTTCAGCACTATAAATTGATTGATATGAGGACTGTAATATGATTCTTAAGCACCATCGTTTCAGCACTTTATTGTGATTTTTATGCATCTAAGTTCAGCACTATAATTTGATTTTGGAGCACTTTTAAGTTTCAGCAATGTAATCTGAATTGTAAGCATCAAAGTTTCAGCACAGTAATCTGACTTTTTCAGCACTATAATTTCATTTTTATGAGCACCTATGTATAAATCTGATTTTTAAGCACCTACGTTTTAGCATTGTAGTTTAAATTTTTAACATCAATGAATTATGATATTTGCAGCACTATAATTTTATTTTTGTAAGCACTGAAATCTGATTGTTAAGCATATAATTTTCAGCATTGAAATCTAAATTTTTAGCATTCAAGTTTTTCCAAAAATATTGAGTCTCTCTCTCTACATATCCTGAACTGGTAAATATATATAAATCTCCCGAAGGAGGAATGGCCAAGGCCCAAAAATTTACAAAAAGAAGTGATCCGAAACAAGGAATCACTTGTAAGATACAAAAACGCGATATGATTAGGCTAATAGCCTATCTCTCCAAGCCCTATCCCCTCTACTAGTGGATCTTCCCTTCGCTTTCACCCTATCTTTACATTCATGGATTATCAAATATGCACACTCATCAATTCTCCAAAACTTACCCTCCCATATCCCCATATTCCTAGCTCTCCAAATAAAGTAGACTATACAGTTGATCACCAAAAACTGCGTTTGGAATCTACATGACGCCCGATTGCTTCTCCCCGCAAACCAGTCCAGCCACTCAACTATTCTTTCTTTTCGTTGAGCGACGCCTAACCAGCTGAACACAATCTCAGCTACCCGACGTGTGTACGCACAGTCAAACCATAGGTGGTTGCAATCCTCAACCTCCGCCCCACAAAACACGCATTCCTGCGTCGTAATTGCATTCCATTTGAAGAGGCGAGCTCGCGTATGCAGCCTGTCCTGGACAGCAAGCCAAGTGAAAAAACTCCACTTCTTCGATTGCAGGCCATTCCACAATATCTCTCCCCATTGCCTTGGTTGCCCATGCTCTCGCAGCACGTCATAAGCAACTCTGGGCAGCCCTCTATCATTTCGAACAAGCAGCTCCATGGCTGTACCCTCCAGTCCGAGACTCAGTGCCTGAGCATCAAAAGCCTATATGAATTCATGTGTTACACCCAACACACACTTCCATGTCCAAGAATCTCGAGCCACTACTTGGACATTCTGAATTTCTCTCCCCTTCAGAATATTTGTTTCCACCCATCTAGTCCACACACAGTCACGTTTCTGAACAATATCCGCTGCTAATTTTATGAATATAGCTTTATTCCAAGCTAAAATCTCCTTTATCCCCAGGCCACCCTCACTCCTAGGAAGAGTGACAATCTTCCAGTCCACGAGATACTTTCTGCCTTCCAGATTTCCATTCCACAAGAATCTCTTACAC
Source organism: Persicaria maculosa (assembly GCA_963922045.1). NCBI lineage: Eukaryota > Viridiplantae > Streptophyta > Magnoliopsida > Caryophyllales > Polygonaceae > Persicaria > Persicaria maculosa. Next base: position 67,093,662 of record OY998254.1, read on the forward strand.
ATAGCCTCAACTCGATCGATCACACCCGCTGGGAGTAAGAACACCTGACTCCAGAACCCCATTACTCCCATCAGTACAGAGTTAATGAGCTGCATCCGTCCTGCGTAAGAGAGGTTTCGTGCTGCCCAGCAGTTAATCTGCCTTTCGATCTTTGATATAAGCGGCTCATACTCAGCAATCTTGAGTCTCTTGTCATGCAATGGACAGCCCAGATAACGGACAGGCAAAGATCCACGTTTATACCCTAGCATATTCACAATTTCCTGTTCGCAATCAGCTGTCATACCAGCTAAATAGATCTCAGATTTTGCATAATTTGGTTCCAGTCCTGACACAGCAGAAAATGATTCCATACAATGCTTCACCATCGCCACAGAGCTGGCATCTCCCCTACAGAATATAAAGAGATCATCCGCGAAAGCAAGGTGGACCAAGTCCAGCTCCTTGCACTTAGGATGATGATGGAAATCTGGGTTACTAGCCATATCTCTAAGCATTCTGCCGAGGACTTCCATACACAACACAAAGATGTACGGCGACATCGGATATCCTTGCCGTAATCCCCGTTTGCTATGGAAGAAATCCTCCGGCACCCCATTGATTAAAACTGAGAAGCTAGCTGTCGTAATACAGCCCATTACCAGCTGTACAAACTTGGGCGGAAACTTGAAGTATATCAAGGTATTTTCAATAAAATTCCAGCTCAGTGTATCGTATGCTTTATGCAAATCAACCTTGAGCGCACATCTCGGCGATACTCCCTTTGTTCCATACCCCCTCAAGATCTCCGTTGCCACAGCAACATTGTGGTTCAGAGCTCGGCCGGGTACAAAAGCACCCTGAGAATCAGAAATTAGATCGTCCAGTACCCCCCTGATTCTGTCAGCCAGCACCTTTGTTATGAGTTTCAGCATAGTGTTGCAACACGAAATGGGGCGTAAATCTTTCACTAGCGTAGGATTATCCACCTTCGGGATCAAGGAAATAAAAGTATGATTATATTGTTTCAATAGCTTCCCATGCCTGAAGTATTCATGTACAGCCTTTCGTATGTCTGTTTTCATAACAGTCCACCCCTTCTTAAACACAGCGCTGCCGAAGCCATCAGGGCCAGGCGACTTGTTCTCTCCAATACTCCACAACGCTGTTCGTATTTCACTCACTGTCGGCTCTACACCCATGCTGGAAACAGACTCTTCAATCAGTTTGCTGCCAACTGGGTAAATAAAACCTTCTACCACTGCAGATGGGGCGCCCAGGAGGTTTAGAACCCCACAATTAGTTGTATAAGTGCATTAGGTTCATCCACCCTCTGCCCTTGATCATTCTTCATAAACATTATGGAATTAGTCCCCCTTCGAACTTTTAGCTGACGATAGAACATACTGGACACCTCCTCACCCTGGGTCAACCAATGGAGTTTGGCTTGTTGGGACGCCAGGCTTTTTAATTTTTTCGTATTAGCACTCACCACATTTTGAAGATACTTAACCCTGCTTTGTAATTCCTCATTATCACGCTGAGCCTGGTATTCCAACTGGGTATCACGCAAAGTTTTCGTATCTCGATCTATTTCCTGTCTCAGCTTTGCAAAACTCCTTCTATCCCAGCCCTTAATGATTTCTTTCAAACCCTGGAGCTTTTGTCTGAGCACAAACTGCCTGCTGCCCCTATGGTACTGACGCCAGACCCCTGTTACAATTGTCATGAATTCAGGTTCTTGACACCAGAAGTTTTTGAACCGGAAAGGATACCCTTTGCTACGCTGAGCTTCCCTGATAGTGACAACCGCAGGAGAATGATCTGATAGCAGGGGGCTGTCAAATAGATGCTTGTACTGTGAATTCTTTTAATTTGGATACAATATGCTCTTATTCTACTGTGAATTTGGATACACTGTGCTCTTATTTTACCGTCAATTCTTTTAATAAGAATCATAGTACATTTATTAAAATATAAAGAAAAGTAGAAAGTGACAGTAATTTATTCAGAAAGAAAAAAAACATCACTCTTTTCAGTCCAAATTTTAATGAAGGAAAAGGTTGACAACCTCTTTAGAAAGTTGTAGGAATTTACAGAACTCGATTTGGTGCTCTGTGAACGAAGTTATGCATTTTTATATCAAAATCGATCAATTTTAACCCCCTTTCTTGTGACAGCAGCAGCAAAAATAAATCGTCACTGTTTTTAGGCCAAATTTTCATGAGGGAAAAGGTTGATTTCCTCTTTAGAAAGCTGTAGGAATTTACAGAAATCGATTTGGTGCTATGTGGACGAAGTTATGCATTTTTCTGTCAAAACCGATCAATTTTAACACCTTTCTTGTGACAGCAGCAGCAAAAATAAATCATCACTGTTTTTAGGCCAAATTTTCATGAGGGAAAAAGTTGATTACCTCTTTAGAAAGCTGTAGGAATTTACAGAAATCAATTTGGTGCTATGTGGACGAAGTTATGCATTTTTCTATCAAAACCGATCAATTTTAACCCCTTTCTTGTGACAGCAGCAGCAAAATTAATCGTCACTGTTTTTAGTCCAAATTTTCATGAGGGAAAAGGTTGATTGCCTCTTTAGAAAGCTGTAGGAATTTACAAAAATCAATTTGGTGCTATGTGGACGAAGTTATGCATTTTTCTATCAAAACCGATCAATTTTAACCCCTTTCTTGTGACAGCAGCAGCAAAAATAAATCGTCACTGTTTTTAGGCCAAATTTTCATGAGGGAAAAAGTTGATTACCTCTTTAGAAAGCTGTAGGAATTTACAGAAATCGATTTGGTGCTATGTGGACGAAGTTATGCATTTTTCTATCAAAACCGATCAATCTTAACCCCTTTTCGTGTGACAGCAGTAGAAACAAAAATGATCACTCTTCTTAGGCCAAATTTTCATGAAGTAAAAGGTTGATTACCTCATTAGAAAGCTGTAGGAATTCACAAAAATCGATTTGGTGCTCTGTGGCCGAAGTTATGCATTTTTTTTTATCAAAACTGATCAATTTTAACCCCCTTTCAAGTGACAGCAGCAGCCAAAAAATAATCAATCTTTTTAGGCCACATTTTCATAAAGGAAAATGTTGATGACGTCTTTAGAAAGCTGTAGGAATTTACATTAATCGATTTGGTACTCTGTGTACAAAGTTATGCATTTTTCAATCAAAATCGATCAATTTTAATTCCCTTTCTTGTGACAGCAGTAGAAAAAAATATGTATGCAACATAATTTTAAAAATGAAATATTTTATAATACTCTAACAACTACGTATTTTGTTTAATGTATTTTAGGTTAGTTATACAATGAATATCTTTTTCATCAAAAATAATTAGTAAATATTAATTTAATCTTTTACATCATATGAGATAAAATTTCATCCAATAACATTTGACTACCACCAAGAAATAAATATGTGATATTTTATTATGATTTATAAACTTTTAGTGTGTGTATAATGATTGATAGGTACTTTGAGAAAAATATTATTCAAATATCTATATCGATATATTGTATTGATATAATATATCTATGTTTAACAAAATTGGGTAAAATCTTGTAAAATGTATTCATATCTAATGAAGTTGGATAAAATTATTGATAAAGTTATTTAATTAATAAGACCATGTAATATATTGATAAAGTTATTATATTCTAAAAATATGTTCATATACAGGGAAAAATAGGTAAAATAATTTAAATAATATTTTTAACTTAAAATATGTATGCAGCATAATTTTAAAAATGAAATATTTTATAATACTCTAACAACTACATATTTTGTTTAATGTATTTTAGGTTAGTTATACAATGAATATCTTTTTCACCAAAAATAATTAGTAAATATTAATTTAATCTTTTACATCATATGAGATAAAATTTCATCTAATAACATTTGACTACCACCAAGAAATAAATATGTGATATTTTATTATGATTTATATACTTTTAGTGTGTGTGTAATGATTGATAGGTACTTTGAGAAAAATATTATTCAAATATATCTATGTTTAACAAAATTGAGTAAAATCTTGTAAAATATATTCATATCTAATGAAATTGGATAAAGTTATTGATAAATTTATTTAATTAATAAGACCATGTAATATATTGATAAAGTTTTTATATTCTAAAAATATGTTCATATATTGGGAAAAATAGGTAAAATCTTATCTTATATAATAGTCTTTAAACTTAGTTAATATATTCTAAAAATATATCCATATCTGATCAAATTTGGTCAAATTTTATCTTAAGCACATATAGATATATTGATTAAATAGAGTTAGAATAAAAATTTAACTTATGCATATATTTTAGGTCAAATTTTATCTTATATGCATATATTGATTATTTACAAAATTTGTGATTGGTTCATATGACTAGAATTAAAGAGAAGTTGTAATGTGTCTCAGATGACTTCTCCTTTATTATAATAACTAATTCAGTACCCGCACTGTGTGCCTAAGATAAAACTACCCTTATCTCATATAATAGTCTTTAAAATTAGTTAATATCTTCTAAAAATATTTTCATATCTAATCAAATTAGGTCAAATTTTATTCTATGCATATATAGATACATTGATTATAGGGGCAATTTCCATATAGGCCACGAAATTAGGCTATATTAGGAATTCGTCTCCCACCCTCTCCGTATTTGGGATTTGTCCACCGAATTTTTTATCATGCTGAAACCGAAACACACAGAAAACCTTGCCACACACGCATTCTCCTCTTCATCCTAGCTGCTGTAAATTCATCGATCGACAAAGTAACGTTGAATTGCTGTTGTAAATTGCTGAATTGCTTCTACTACGTAAGCATATCGACAAAGTAAGCGATCACAGCAGAAGGTAAGCGTTGTCGCTCGTTTTTTCCTGTAATTTTGGACTATTCTTCAGCAATGTTCTTCGAAATTTTGATTATGCTATTAATTGATTACAGATCTGGTCTGATGTGATCGAAACTAACAGATTTTCGGTTTGCTGAAACACGAATTTTTGATTTTTCTGCTACAAGTAACGTTCCAACAGATCTGTTATGATCGTTTATATTGTTTCTGTTGTGATCTCTTATAGATCAATACTTTCTATCAATTTATTATAGTTCAACACTTTCTGTTGTGATCGTTTATATTGTTTCTACGAGATCTGCTGAAACTAACAGAATTCCTGTTTTTTTTATTGCTAGTAAAAGTGTTTTTGCAAGTATATGTTTCGATTTTCTATATAACATTAGCATGTGGAATGAAACTATCGTTTTCGATTGCTGAAACTGTGGAATAACATTATCTGTTTTTTAGTTGTTTCCAACAGCTCTGTTTTTTAGTGTTTCTGCAGGTATATGTTCGTTTTTGCGGAAATGCATTCCAATTATATTTCAAGTACTTTAATACTGTCAAACAATCAATTGCAGGGGTAGAAATGTAATCAAACATTGTAACTGTTGTGTATGGGGGAAAGTGGAGAGTTGCTGAAACAGGATTACTGTTCGATGGAAACACTACTTCAACGGCTTTTGTGCTAGAGGATACAATCACTTTATTAACCTTGAGGGACAAGGTTTGCAGCAGATTCAATGTTGATGAATCAGTTGAATTGGAATTCAGCCATTTGCACCCCTTCAAGACATTGAGAGCACCACTTAAGGTAGATTCTGATGCTGATTTAAAAGAATTCTTGTTGTTGAGTAAGCTGGATGGAGTGAATTTTTCTGTAGAGTTGTGTGTCACAAACACCTTGCCATTGGATATTGTTGGCCATGAGTTTCAATTTACTGCTGAAACTGTTGAGCTTCCTGAAACTGATGAGAGATATAGCACCAATTTGGATATAATAGAAAATGTCTCTATTTTTGATGAGAATCAGGATGTGCCACAAGACGATATGGATGCTGACAGATTTTCATATTCCTCTAATGCTGAAAACAGTGATTCATTTTCAGATAACTCCAATGATGGGTATTGGAATGAGCGCTATGAAATGATGAATAGAAAAGGGAACACAGTTGATGAAAGGGGTGCTGGAAGCTCTATCACGGACAGTATTGTCAACCGTGTCACTCAATGCCCAAGGGTTATGTATGTTGGAAAAACATTTGAATCTAGACAGGCAGTAAAGGATGCTCTATACATTATGTCTATGACAGACATATTTGGATTTGAGGTTAAAAAATCAACACCAAAATATTATAGAGCAGCATGCATAGACAGAAATTGTGATTGGAAATTGCATACAAAGAGAATTTCAGCTATTTGTCATGAGGTGATATTGTATAGAGATATACACACATGCACATGGGATACAAGAACAAGACACTCCAGGCATGCACCATCCAATGTTATTGCAGACCTCATACAGTCAAGGTGTATACTGTTTCAGCAGTTAGTTTTCAGCATTTTATTTTCAGCTTTCATTTCAGCACTATATTTATTGTTACTGATTTCTGTGTTTTCAACAGTGGATACACCCCAAAACAAATTATTGATAAGATGAGAACAGACCACAAGATCTCAATTACTTATTGGAAGGCATGGAAGTCAGCACGAATAGCTCAAGTGAGGGAAAAAGGTTCGCCGAAATCAAATTTTGCTGCCTTACCGTCATATTGTCACATTCTTATGGAGAAAAATCCAGGAACAGTAGCTCTCATTAAAACAGACAGTGATGAAAGGTTCGAATACTTATTCCTGTCTTATGGACAATCCATTAGAGCATTTCCCATCTTAAAAAAGGTATGTATATGTACATAATCATTTATAATTTAGCAAAATTATGGTGATTTCAGTATTTAAATTGTTCTCGTCTTATTTGTAGGTTGTTGTAGTAGATGGCACATTCTTAACAGGGGAATATAAGGGTACATTGCTTGGAGCAGTTACCCAAGATGCAAATATGAAATTATACCCGCTTGCTATTGGGATTGTTGACACAGAAAATAATGCATCTTGGGAGTGGTTTTTCCAGCAACTCAGTAAAGTTATACAACCTACAGATGATTTGGTGTTTGTTTCTGATAGGCATTCCAGCATTTCTAAGGCCATCAAAAAGATATACCCTAATGCTACCCATTGCGTATGCATGTGGCATTTGAAGCAGAACATCCAAGCAACTTTCAAGAAAAGGCATCTTGCAGACATGTTCCAACAGGCTGCTGAAACCTACACTGTTGGTGATTTTGCACACCAATTTGACCGTATAAAAGAAGAATGCCCAAGCCTAGCAACATATTTGATATCGGCAGGGCTGGAGAGGTGGGCAAGAGCGCATGCAAAGGGTAATCGGTATAACATGATGACATCCAACAACGCTGAAAGCTTAAACTCAGTTTTGAGTGGTAAAAAAAATTTGCCCATTGTTGCACTGTAGGAGTTTTTTAGAGATAAGTTCACAGAGTGGTCTCAAGATAGAAGGAAGTCTGCAGCACTGAATACACAGAGAGTCTCCCCTGTAATAATGAAAATGATCCAGGAATTGCAAAAGGATGTCGGTGCATACACTGTAAAGCACTTGAGTGAGTCTGTATTTGAGGTTACTGGAGAAGGTACGCGGACTGTTGTTGATCTTTCAGCAAAACAATGCACCTGTAGGGTGTTTGACATTCAAAAAATCCCATGCATACATGCTCTGTCGGCGATAGTGTCTAAAAGGCTTGATGTTGCAGATTTTGTTGCTGGTTTCTACACAAATGAAGCTTCGATTTTAGCACATGCTGAAACCATATATCCAGTCCTCCCTGATGATGAAATAAACCTTCCTGAATATATTAAACAGATTAAGTGTTACCCCCCCCCCCCAATGTAAGGAAGATATGTGGTCGACCTCCTCAGAAAAGGAACCTTTCCAAGGGAGAGTTTGTGAGAAGAGCAAAATACAGTAAGGAATGGCTTCAAAGGGAGCACAGGAAGAATTCAAAAGCTCAACACCAATGAAGCTGGCTACAGAAAAATGTGCTGATTTTAATTTTTAGTTCAGTTTTACACTGTTTCAGCAATTTGATATGAATTTTACGAGATGCTTTGTGTTTTTTTTAATCAGTTGTACTCTGTGTCATTGCTTTGCTATATCATATTGTTTTTAGTTCATTATGTTTACCATTTATTGCTATGCTTAAGCTTTGTTCTAGGCAATCATCTCTGTTTCAGCATGAAAAATGTGCTGAAAACAAATGTCCTGGCGGAAAATGCTGAAAATATAACTTGAACAACTATGGCACCTTGACAGACGCAATAAGTACCCTCTTTGGAGATTATATTTCTGATTTTTGGTTGACTTATACACTGTTTCAGCAACACAGATATGGTGAAGTATTTTGCTGAAATCCTTGCTGGAACATTTGCTGAAACAAACTAGGAGAAAACAATGCTGAACCAGAAATGCACACACAATTTACATTAAAACATTAGATAAAATGTCAATTCCAATGGCTTCAAAGAGTGCCACTGAAAACGCATCCAAAATGATACAAAATACCAACAGTTGTCCAGAATATCCCACGGAAATACATCTAAACCACAGCTACGTTAGAATGTCTTGAAATCCCTAAATCTGATAGACGGTGTTACACACAAGATGCTATTAACTAGAATTTAAAGATCCATTTCTCTTGAATCAAGTCTGAGACCATAAGTTCTTGGTATCGAAAGATTCTTTCATTGGTAAACTTCCTGACATCTCCCCCAAACACCAGCGCCTCGATTGCTTTCAGTACAAAGACCCCACAAGATGCGCTGCAAAAAATGAAACAAAACATATTGATAACAAGCACAACAACATAATGCTTCTAAAAGACTTTAAAAACATTGTAAATGTAGGTTTCCATACCCCGTTGTATAATGCACTAGATCGAGGACCTTGTTAATGTGGAATGTAGACGGTTGAAAATTTGGGATCACACCAGCCTTATCCAAGTGAATTGGCAACCACTCAGCCATCCCGCGCAGATGATCAACAAGCTTTTCAGCAGACACAAGGTAGTGGTTGAAGTCATATGCATTTATAACCTTTTCAGCAAGATTTATCTCCAATGCAATCCAGTGCTCATTGTTTATGTTGAAAGGGGTGTAGACTAGTTTTGCAGACTCCCAACTCTTGGGATAATCACTAGGATATATGCCCAGGAAGTAGCTAGCAGTGAAATTTTCAACAGGTGTTGTTTCTTCGTAAGATGACGTGCAATCTGGAAGATATTTCTGATGAAAAATAGGATCCATCACGACAATGCCTTCAAACCTGCTAGGATCTTCACTGACTCTCTTCCTCATGTGAACCAGTCCAGCTTCAAGGTGCTGAAACAGTAAACAGTGTAAGGTGCTGAAATTCATATAAACAGAAATACATACATAGTTACATTTACTCGAAAAGATGCTGAAAAGAAAAACAGTTTCAGCATACTTACATCTATATCAAGCCAACCATCCTTCCTAACAATGTTCTTAAAAAATGACTTCTCTTTTCTAGATCCTATTAAAAGTACTGAAAAATCCCTGCACATATTATTACAAGGTTTAAAAATCGGGTCCGAGCACTCGAAATATATATATATATACATATATATATATATATATATATATTGCTAGAGCACTCGAAAACACACATGAAAATTTAAGATGGACATACCTTGAGCTTTTAATACATTGATACATGAAGTCATGGTCAACCTTGCTGAGCAATGATTTTTTTTCAACATGCTTCGGGATCCTTAACTTTTCAGCAACAAACGGGCTCACCAGAAAACTACTTGCTTTTGGAAGACGCTTTGAACGCCTGAAGTTTTCAATTTCTTCAACACATTTAGGATCTTTTGAAATTGTATCCCACTGAGTGCATGGCTTCTTCAACAAGTCTTCATCGTCACTTTCACCATCACTTAAATGTATTGTTTTTCCAGGTGGTGGGGTCATTGAGTCACCAGCAGCATCTTTGCTTGCAGCATCTTTTGTTGCTTCAGCATCACCCATTTCAGCATTTTTGTCTGGTTGCCCATGAGGTGATGCAGCTTCAGCATCAACCATTTCAGCATCTTCTATTCCATCAGCTTTGGGTTCAGCATTTTCTGTTGCATTAACCTTGGTTTCAGCAACTTCATTTTCAGCAACCTTCGTTTCAGCAACTATACTTTCAGCAACCTTTGTTTCAACAACTTCAGTTCCAGCAGCCTTGACTTCAGGACCACCAACCACCTTCCTCAACCCAACAGAAACTCCATCGTCTAAGCACTGTTCCCCACCCTTCAACTCAAAATCAGAGTCACGCCCTAAGTCAACAGCATATACATGCCCTGAAGATGAGTCTAATGACTTTTGCCCTTCAACAAGGGTAACAGGTATGATCTCATTCACAGATGCTGAAACATTTGTACCAATTGGTTGACCTAGAATCTCAGTAGGTACCTCTTCCCGAATTTCATCCAACACCTCATTCACAACCTTTGAAATTGCTGGATCACAAGTTGCAACATTGGATGACTGGGTCTTAAACTGCATTGACTTTTGCATTGTTAACTTATTTTCTAAGGAATCTACCTTCTTCAGCAGATTATCAACAACATTCACCAACTTTAAACATCCTGACAAACGTTCCTCAAGCATCTCCACCCTCGCAGATAAATCAGAGACTCTTTGAGGCAACTCTTCAAGCTTATCTAACCTCATCTGTATTTCTTTCAACCAGCTAGGATGTCCCCCTTGTTTGCTGAAATCATCAGTCTGAGCACCACCCACATTCTTCCCCGCTCCTTCCAAGTGATCATCTCTGGCAACGTTTTCAGTGCCTTCATTGTTTATGTAGTCATCAGTTTCAACATTCATTGCATCGTCCCCTCCTTGAGCCACACCCCCCTGGGGACCCTCTGCTACTCTATCATTAGCATCATCGTTCCCATCCTTAAATAATAAAGATTCCTTTGCAGGTGCAGCTTCGATGGCCGGCCTCAATGCAGTTTCAGCAACTCGATGAAAGGATGGACATGCAACTTCAATTGGCATAAACAAATCACTGGAATCTTCAGAAACAGATTTACCTCTCTTACGAAATACAAACCTAGGTTTCGCAATTGCATCTTCAACAGTTGGTGGTTTCTTTGCAGCTGACATTTTCTTACCCCTTGTCTTCTTTTTTCTAGTAGAACCAATTTCATCAACTTGTTTTGTTGAAACTAGACCAGCAGACCGACCTCTCCGCGTTGGCGTAGGTTTGCTTGTTTCAATCTTCTGTTTCTTCACCAATGGCGGCGCTTTACTCGCAGTCTTTCGCTTCTTCGAACCTGCAGCACCTGCACTTTCATTGCCACCTGACTCTTCATTGACTTCTTGTTGTTCTTCGCCTTGGGTTTCAACTGAAGGTATATCCAATGATAAGTCACCATCTTCATAGCAATTGAACCGTCTCCAGTATGCTCTTGTCCTAAGTTTCCAACAATCATACAGCTTATCTGCCTCAGGTTGGGAAAATACAGGTTCAGTCATGTGATCAAGAATGGGGTGAGCAACTTCATCTTCAAATACCATTCCTGGGGACCTTGCAAACTCCCCAAAGGTTGGGAACATGGGTGCCTAAACAACCAACAATATTAACACACAATAAGACAACTGAAATTATAAAAATGAAATTAATAAAAAAAGAAGATTGTATGAAGATAGATCTGAGACAAGAATAATACCACATCGCCATCAAACAACTCTTGCGCTTTAATGTAAGTATGTCGTAACTTACACTCCCACCGAAGAGAATATGGATCACCCACACGAACTTTGAAATCGCAAAGAAACTTATCAGAAATCACCGGGAAAGCCTCCAGTATCCAAGCCTACAAATATAACCAAACAAGCAGATGCTGAAACATACAAATGCTGAAACACAAATATTGCTGAAACATAAATGCTGAAACAAACAGATGCTGAAACATATATGCATGAACTTAAATTACCTGAAAAGCATAAATATATCCAAACAATTCATATGATGGTCTCGGATCATATCGATCACAATCCAGGACCTTCTTTAAATAATTCACAACCAAAGAATAAGACAACCTCCCCCATGGATACAGTTCACATTTCGCTGGATTGCATACAAGAGCAGCATGATCTTTCTTAACACTTTTAGAACGCTTGAACAATAACATCTTCTCGATAATCAACAACTTTGCCATCTGAAGCTTCTTTGTAGACGATTTTCTACATGTTTTAAATGCCTCCAACAACTCATCATCGGTACACTTTGACTGCTCCCGCCCCAGAAAATGAGACCATTCAAATTTCGCAGGCGGTTTAACTTTAGTATCAATGACAGGAAGCCCTGTAATTGCATGAAACTCTACCAGAGAGAAACGAGCAACTAGACAATCAACCTTGAACCACAATTCATGCAGCTTATCACTCTTAATCAAACGTAGCATCATTTGATGAATCAACTGAAAATTAAGTTTCATCTTATCTCTTTGAACAAAAACCCATCCAAAGCAGCTTCTCCTCAGCAACTCAAATCAGATTTGGACAGATGTTCCTCTATAACATTACAGACATCTGGGGCGCAGTAAACATTGGATTTTGCACAAAATCTATCCTTTACAGGAATGCAATACTGCAATCTCTGTTAAAAACACACATTCATAAACATGAATAAACATAAAAACACACACAAAGGGGGATAAGTTATGGAAAAAAGATATACTCACATCGAATTGACATTTATATTCTTGAAGATCACTTGCAGAGGCATTAACATCTAAAAAACACAGACAAAGAATACACAACAACCGTTTCAGCATGAATAGAGACAACTGCTGAAATAGGTCTTTTACATATTATGCTGAAATATGCATTTATGCTAAAATCAAAGACAAAGTACCACATGCATGTATACATTTCATACCAAAACACAACAAAGGCCTGGAAAAGCATAAATACAAAACTTTAGAACAAAAACGACACACCTCTGCTTGAAGAATTGGATGAACTGCTACCTTCAACTGAAGGAACCTTCTCAGATGAGCTTTTCTTCACTTCAAATCAGATACATTCGATATCAAACACAGTAATAAGGGGGAAAAAACGACAAACATGCATAAACGACATAAACACAGAATACAAACCGTCATATGCGGAATCACTTCCAGTTTTGCTGTCAACCGCGGCAACATCAACTCCTTCCCTCTCATCGGAGTCCTTGTTCTCTAAAAATCGACAAAAATTGAAAAGAAATGTCAGTTTCAACTTCAAAACAAGTACAAAATTAAAAACACAGATAACACACCGCCATTTGAAGGATCGCTTGAATGTTTATGCTCGATTGCACCAACAGCAGGTCTCTCGAGGTCGCCGACGACTTTGTTCTCTAACATTGGAGCAGAATCGAAGAAGAATCGTCGGTTTCAACCGCAAAAGTCGCTTGGGAGAGGATGGAGAAAAGAGAGCGAATCGTCCGACAGAAGCCAAGAGACAAACAGAGTGAGGAGAGAGAGAGCGGTTTCCAGCAAAAACCCTTATATACGGGAGGGCAATTTTGTCCAGAAAAATTTACGTGGACAAAAGCCCAATATGACGGAGTTGGGGGACAATAGCTAAATTGGGGAGAAAATTTGCGCCTTCGGCGCAAATTTTCTCTTTATAAAATCTTGCCAGCGCGTAGCGTCTTACATATACACCAACAGCCAACAATGTATGATTGACCATTTGACCTTCGCCCAATGGCCAAGTAGCAAGGAAAACAGATGAACTGATTACTTATTAACCCCTCGTTTGTTTTTAGGTAAGGAAAGGTAATGGTTACCCTTCCGAATCTAGTCTAATTTCAATTTAAGATTTATTAATCATTATTCTAATCATTACCCTCCTTCCCTCATTTTACATACAAAATCTATTTCCTTTCCCCTCATTTGATTACCTACTTTGAGCATAGGGTAATCATATCCCTTAAGATGCTCTAACTATTACCCTCTCCCCTTCTCTAGACTCACAAAAAAGTGTTGATCATACAAATTTTCCATACAAAATTTTATTCCTTTCCCTTCTATTCCTTTCTACTCAAACAATCAAGGCCCAAATTAGTTTTTCCTAGTCAATTTCGCCATTTCGGGTTCACGTTACAACTCGCTCTTCATCAGTTCACTCAATCTTTTATGTCGTTTCACTACTTGGGGTTTTAGCCTTTTAGGCATTTTTTTTAAAACATGATAAAAAAAAAATGATTCAATTTGTTAAGAAAAACTAAGAATATCAGTTAAAAGAAAAAAAATATATAATTATGGTTTATATTGTTAAAAAAAATCAATTTTTGGTAAAAAAATATTTTTAATAATTTGTACTTTTTAAATAATAAAAGGTAAAACTATACATTATATATTAATTATATGATAAATAAAATGTCTATCTAAAAATACTTGTATTTTAAAAGATGCATGCATGAACTCAAGAAAAACACAAGAAAATGAGAGATTCATAAAAAAAATCAAATAAAAACTAAACACACACATATTCATGTATTTATGCCTCAAAAAAATTCCTCAAAAGTCATATAGGACGTATATTTATTTTTCTTTCAAAATGATATTTTAATAAGTATTATAATTAATATTCTAAAATAATGACTCTTTTAATTTTAATATTTTTTTAAATATCATTTTATATTACAAAACTACAAAATTATATAAATATATGTTATTTGACAAATACTTTCGGGTATCCAGCACGGTTACCTGGTGTGCCCGCCCTTACCTAATACCCACACCAATAGCACCTATGCTCGGTGCATCAGTCTTTCTGCATAATTTTCCATATATTTTTATGGAAATGTTATATGCGAATAGATTCTAGATCCGTTTGAGGTTTGACTCTCAACTTGATAAGTGTCTAGCATTAAATATATATAACATTCAAAATGTGACGAGCCAATAAAAAAATCCATTCAATATAATTAACGAAGCAATCTCCAAGCTAACAGTTGAGTGCATATAACAACCGTAGCAACACCCTATAGTTATCAAACATCGATTTAATTTGAAGTTTTGAACCGTTGATTTATCAAACCTGGCCTGACGCGTTGGTCGACCACCGTCAATGGCCAACTTGCAAGTTGATTATTAAATTTTCTTAGTCAATTTCGGCTTTCTCTGAATATATGTATCTATAAATACCCCCAAACACTAGCTTACTCTAACTCATCCCTCTCACCGTTAATCGTCTCAACAGGTCGAATTGGTAGCCTTCCAATTCAACATTCAACATATATACCCGCCCACAACCCCACACCAACAAAAATGAAGCCCTCTAATCTACTCGTCGCCCTCTGTGTAACAATCCTTCTGGTCATGTCCTCCACTGACGCCTCTTTGGGGGAGGTTGTCGGAAAGGGGGCGAGGTCCGGCATAAAGAAATTCTTCGGACCCAAATCCTCCAAATACGACGGCCAGAGGATTGAAGCCGCTAAGGCCAAACGCGCCAAGTATGACGCGGCCATGGCGAAACAACACGAGGCTGACCTCAAGGCGGTGATCAAGTGCTTTACCAAATATGCTCTGGGCGGCGACTTTTGTTCGTCGTGTGAAAGGTCCAACAACCCGGCCTTGGATCAAAAATGCATCAAGTTGCAACTAGGTATTCGGAAGGCCTGCTTTAAGAACCGATTCGTCAGCTTCAAACCGCTTTTTCAAAAGAGTTGCCCTAACCGCACTCCATCCCCTGTACTCCTGTAGTCGGGGATGTTTAGGGTCGAGGATATACTCTATATCATTACCCTTAATTTATTTTTCTCCCTTATAAATGTATTATCTGTGCTTTCATTTCCTTGAATCTTTTTACATTACCTACTTGTTTTTAAGCATATATGTGTTGTAATTTGTGGAAGTTAGGAGGGGATTTAAACCCTCTCCTCCAAAGATCAATGTTGGGTTGTGCACAACTTTTATAATAAAATTAAATGGATTCTAATCCTACTCTTACATTAATGGTTATGGTTATGGTTATGATTGAATTCTTGTTAGATAAATATCTAAAATTGATCATTTTATATTAAAAGTTAAAATAAAAAGTGACAAGGAAAATTATCAGAAATAATTTTCTAATTAGATACTCTCATCAGCAAAACTATAGACAAATTCCTAAAGCTGATCAGTAAAAATAAAATTTTGAAGGTTCAGACATAGTTGACCACAAATACTGTTGTGAATTCGGTACACACATTTAGAGCTGGGCATCCGGTCTGGATCGGACAATACATTCCGGTCCCGGTCTGATCCGGTGGATCGGAATTTTCGAAAACATGGACCGCGGATCGATTTTTTTTAAAAACTAATGACTAATCCCACTATAATAGTATAATGTATAGGTAACCTGCACATTGTGCGGTTTTTTTATATTAATATACTCTTAAAACATAATTAATTATTATATTTGATGAATATTTGTTATATGTTAAATTTATAGTGAATATTTAGAAAGCAAATTTGCAACTATATAATAGAGTGATAAACTTATCAAAAATTGAATAAAAGAGTGATTTTTATAACATGGGGATTACGGTCAATGCTAGCTTAGCTGTATTGCTCTTTATACTTCATAAATAAATTTTTCGTTAACCGAGTTTGGAGTTTGTATGGAATTGAAACTGAACACTTTTATACAAAGATGGTTACAACACGACTTTCATTGGACGATGCAAAAGAGAAAGGGTGGCTTCTAGATGGGTACCCTCCAAGTGCTGCACAGGCACATAGTCTGGGGGTACTTGGGGTTCGGCCTGATGTAGCCAATCCTTAATATATTAGTGGCCCGGGGTAAATAAAAATTAAGGGCCCTAATAATTTAAAATTTATAATAATCACCAACAAATTTAAATGACTTAATATTCATGTTATTTTTGAAATAAAACAAAGCTCAATGTTTCGAATAATAATAGAGTTCAATAACAATTGACAATAATAGGGAAAAAAAAGTAGAACACTTCATAAGCAGCGGAACATTTCAGTAGAACATAGCAGCAGGACAGCAGCAAATCCTTCAGATCCTTCATAATCAGCAGAACACCTCAATAAAACATAGCAGCAACAGATCATTCAGTAGCAGGAGTAGCAGATCCTTCATACGCAGCAGAAAACTTGCAGCATATAGCAATTAGAAGCAAACTCTTAAAATCTCATTGATGAATTCAAAGGCAAATCACTGTTGACGTGCTATATCTGCATATAAAAAAAAAACTCAAATTCTCAAAATAAGAGTGGATAATAAAAATTGAATAAAAATCTCCAAATTTCCATTACAATTTATCAAGTTTATCACCACAGTTTCATCCTTGTTACTACCTTGTTAATCCTTTCTAAAGGGTTTAAGACCTCTGAGAGGGAAAAAATAATCCCTGAGGGTAAATCGGTCATATTCGCAGGTTATTCTAATATTATAAGAGGATCTCCCAGACTCCTCAGGAGGTACGCTCCAAGCACTAAACCCTAGTCTATTCAACTTATTATTTCCGACGAAGAGATCTGGCTTGAGCGTCGGAGGGTTCTCCGGGGGAGGTAAGCCCCGCCCCCATCGTTGTTTGTTCTTGTGTTTTCAGGTTCGGAAAAAAAAATACCAGTTAACTACATGACAGCTTGGAGAGCATCAAAAATAGCAAAGGAAAAAGTTCGGGGGACACCAGAGTCTAATTATGCTGATATGCCATCATTTTGCCATATGCTGAGGGAGAGGAATGAAGGAACTATTGCATTAATCTCAACTGATAATGAGGACAGATTTAAGTACTCATTCTTATCATTTGGAGCTAGCATACGTGCTTTTCCTCTTTTAAAAAAGGTATGGCCTGTTGGGTGTCAGCATACAGTCTTGTCCTTTTTTATTTAGAAGATTAATTACAATCAAATGTAAATTTGAATTCTTTTAAGCAGGTAGTTGTTGTCGATGGCACGTTCTTAACTGGGAAGTATAGAGGGACTTTGCTTGGTGCCACTGCCCAAGATGCAAACAGACAAATCTTCCCTCTTGCAGTTGGAATTGCTGACACTGAAAATAACGACTCTTGGGAGTGGTTTTTTAGGCAACTGCTGAAGGTTTTGCCACAACAAAATGATTTAGTCTTTGTCTTTGATAGGCATGCGAGTATTGCAAGAGCTGTTGCCCTGATTTATCCTACTGCTACACATTGCTTTTGTAATTGGCACTTAAAGCAAAATATCAAAGCTACCTTCAAGAAAAAGTATCTGTCTGGCTGGTTTCAGAACGCAGCAAATTGTTACACTATTGGGGAGTTCAACATCAAATTCAGGCACATACAAGAAAATTCCCCCCAGCTAGCAAAATATTTAGAGGATGCAGGTTTTGATAAGTGGGCTAGGGTACATGCAAGATCAAACAGATACAACATGATGACTTCAAACAATGCTGAGACTCTAAACTCTGTAATAACAGGGAAGAAGAATTACCCAGTTGTAGCCCTGTTAAAGTTTGTGCGAGAAAAGCTCACTTCCTGGTTTCAAGAAAGGAGAGAAAAGGCACTTCAAAACCAGGACAAAATAACACCAGAGATACTGAAGTTGATCAGCAGTTTACAGGAGAATGTTGGAGCATACAAGGTGGTGAAAATTAATGAATTTGAGTTTGAAGTCATAGGAGAGGGAGCAGGGGTAATAGTTGATCTGTCAAGGAGTTGTACGTGTAGGGTGTTTGATGTTGAGCAAATACCTTGTGTGCATGCTTTGGCAGCAATTAAGCACATAAAAGCAAATATATCAGATTTTGTAGGAGATTTTTATACGAATGAAGCTTGGGCATTGACCTACCAGGAAACGATATATCCAGTGACGTGTGAAGATGAAGAAATTCTCCCTGATGCTATAAAACTTATCAAATGTTACCCCCCCCCCCCCCCGTTGTGAAGAAAAGGGCAGGCAGACCACCATCTAAAAGAAAACTTTCTGCTTCGGAGTTCAAGAGAAGGATAAAGTACTCAAAGTAACTGTCTCAGCAACACAGCTTCTGGGCCATTTTTTAGCAGAATAATAAATTCTGTAAACAGCACTGCATATGCACTTTTTAGGGTTGCAAGTTTGACACATTACAATTTAAAATCTTCTACTCTATGAATTGAATGACTTTTATATTTTAAATTCGAACAATTTTTATTTTTTACTGTCTTAGCAGTAGTTTCTTTTCATCTTGCATTGGTTTTTCTTGCATGTTATAATATGCAAAACTTAAGAGAAGATGTGCAAATACTAGTTGATGATATGCAAATACTAGTTGATAATATGCAAATACTAGTTGATGATATGCAAATACTAGTTGATGATGTGCAAATATAAGTCGATGATATGCAAATATACGTTGATGATATGCAAGTATAAAATCGTCTAATGCATATATAAGAGTATTAAATATAAATACTGTGGTGGTAAAAATAGAGACAACAATGTTATGCAAAATGTGCAATTATATATTGAGATCCAAATATAAATTCATGATATGCAATTATAAGTTAATGATATTCAAATATAGTTTGGTGATAAGCAAATATAAGACTGTGATATGCAACTATAAATTGATCATATGTAAATATAAAATCATTTAGGGCATAAATAAAATATTAAAAATATAAATATTAAATATGGTAGTATAAATAGAGGCAGCACCGACCTTCTATTTCTGTTGGTTTCTCCTTTTACGAGTTTCACTTTTTACAAGCTTCTTCAATAACCTTCGTCCAGGGGTGAGCGTTTTTGTGTTGATCAACGATTTCTTTGTTCTAGTGATCGTTGTCGATTAATATTGAGCTTCGCTGTTGCAATGTCTTCCAATTCATCTGGTAAATCTGTCCTATCTTCAAATTTCCATCGTTTTTTAGGTTAGGGTTTACTGTTATGCAAGTTCTTACCGAAATTTTTACGCGAGTTTTTCTCTTGTATTGTCTTAGGTAAACGATTAAGAACTAGAGGTGATTTCTGTTCAAATGCTGTTCCTAAAACCAGTAAGAAGCGTGTCAAGAGATCTGCAGCCTATCGTCCTACCCAGAAGGCAGTTGATCTGTCGAGAGATTCTCCCGTTTTTCCAGATCTATCACAGCTTAGTGGGTCAGTAGAAGCTGAAGAACAGCAACAAATTATTTGCAAAGAAGGAAAGAGTGTTGATAGTAGAACGCCTATTGATCCAGGCTCGCAGTCTCCCATAATTTGTCCTCAAATTCTATCAACTAGATACCCAGATTCGGTTAATTCTGCTGATTGTACTCCTAATAAGAATCCTGATGCTTTTGTTTCCGTTGAGTGCACTGTTAATCTGAGTTCTGATTCTCAAAACGCAACTTGTGCAGTAGCAGATGAGACTCCAGGGTTTACAGATCCTGTTAATACTGCTGATTATACTCTTAATGGGAAACCTCATCCTTTTGTGTCTGTTGAGTGCACGGTAAATCTGGATTTTGAATCTCAAAAAGCAACTTGTGCAGCAGCAGATGAGGGTCCAAGAGTTACAGATCTTGTTAACACTGCTTATTACACTGTTAATGATAATCCTCATCCTGTTGCTTCTGTTGAGTGTACCGTTGATCTGAATTCTGATTCTCAAAAAGCAACTGGTGCAGCATATCAAGTTCTCTATGGTTCTTTTCTTGGTGTTAATTTACCTCAAAATATATCTTCTGATTCATTTCCTTCCGTGAATGGTGCTACTATATTAGATTCTGGAAAGGAAAATGCAAATCATCAAGTTCATGGAGTCCCACCTGCATCTGATTTTGAGACTGCTGCTGCTGAAAAACAATATCATGTTATGGATGATATGCATGGTAAAAAACAGACTGATGTCCCAGTATCTTCTGCTGGATGTCAAGTGGCTGATAAAGAGGAATCTACTGAAGTCCAACATACTGCTGATTTGAAGACTGATGCTAATGAAGAACAACAACATGTAATGGATCATATGCATCATAAACAACAAACTGTCGAGGCTATGGATATTGATATCAATGTCTCTTTTGGTGGATGCCCAGAGCCTAATAAGAGACAGACTTCTAGTAGTGGTGACTTCCTTCAAGATCCAAATATGCATACTGATTCCTCTGGTATTCCAACTCACCCATCCAATGTGGAGCCTGGTCCTTCTCATAGAGTTGGGTTGTTCAAGAAACAGAGAATTCCAAAAGGTAAAAAGTTCCTTACCCTAAAGACAAGATCCAACCCAAAAATGTTTATTTCTGCAATTGAGAGGCTAAGTGATAAACAGAAAGAGTGCATTAAAGAGATTGGGTTTGGACATCTCCTTGATTTGAAAATACAGAATCTCCCGTTATCGCTTTCCTACTGGTTGGTTGATAACTTTGATGCAAACAAATGCTCTTTGATTCTACCTAGTGGAGATAGGTTAGTGATAACTGATTTAGATGTGCACATTTCCTTGGGGCTGCCAATGGGAGGGAAGTTGATCAGCAAGAAAAGCTGTAAAGAAAACTTTGAGGTTAATGCTGGTGAAAGAGTGGCGGGCTTCTCTTTCAGCTGGGGAAATGATTCAACCTTCTATTTTGATAGAAAAGATAATTAGTGATGTTAATGCTGGTGATCAGTTCAGGCTGAACTTTGCAGTATTGTTACATTCTTTACTGCTGGACACACATCAGAGTGGGCACATAAACCAGAGTTTAGTTAGAGTTTTTACTAGCAAAGAAGATTTCAAGGAGTTTAACTGGTGTGCATTCTTATTAGAATGTTTGGTTGACTCAAAGAAAAGTTGGGAGAAAACCAAACAAGGGCAGTTCAGAGGTCCTGTGTTGTTTTTAAACGTAAGTATCTGTTTTTAAATTATTATATATAATTCTACGAATTAATATCATATTGGATGTAATATCTAAATAACATCGTGTTTTCCTGTTGCAGTTGTTCTATGTTGACAGAGTAAAGTTGTTTTCGAGCATTATGTTCAGAAGATTCGCTAGATCAATTCCAGTTTTCATTGGTTTGACGTCAGCAATGCTTCGTCAACGTGAAAAGGATGATATTGAAGCAGGAGAATTTGGTTCTGGGTTAATTCAATCTCGTCAATGCATCCCTAGCTCTGAAACTGGAAATACAGAAACTGCTCCAACATCTCCTCTCCCTGTGGAACAACCTGTCCCAAATAATGAGCCAACTCCTATTGAGGTAGCTTTTTTATTATTTGATGTTGACATATAGAGACTACGTTAAATTTAAGGTATTGGGTTTGTGAAATTTGATGCTAAAATGCACTGAAATTTTTTGCTACTAGCTTCATATGAGTATGAACATTCAAAATATGCAAACGGTGATGTGCAACTAAATTAAATTAATTTTGTACACGTGTAAAACTATGATTTGCAACTACATTTTACTGATATGCAGCCGCATATGACTCATATGCAAAATTAAGATTATTATATGCATAAGTTAGTGCTGATGACTTATACAGGCTTAACTGCTGACTTGATGAGTGTATGCACATCCAAAATATGCCTAGGGTGAGGTGCAACTAGGTGGAAGTTATTTTGTACAAGTGTAAAATTATGATATGCAACTACATTTTACTGATATGCAACCCCCACATGACTGATATGCAAAATTAAGATTATTATGTGCATAAGTTGATGCTGATGACATATAGAGACTTAGCTAAATCTATGATAATAATTTACTGATTTTTAATACTTAAATGCTAGGTGATGTCCTAAAAAGATTGTAATGATGATACACATCAAAACTTTGCTTTCCACCCTTTAAATGGATTGAATTAATATAACAATTTGCTACTCTGCTGACATGTGATATATATAACAGCTCCGCCCCCCATCTAGGGTATTAGATATGTCAATTCTAATGCTAAAATGCACTGAGATGGTGTGGGTCTTTTGGGATAAATTTAAGTAATATAACAGTCTGTCACACTGCTGATATTTGGCTTAAAAAAAAACAGTGTTTGTGGCAAAAGCAAGAAACCCTGTATGACTAAATAAAAACCAATCTTCAGAAGAAATTAAAAGAGATAAATCAGAAATAAAACACAGATATGCTATGAAACCCTGTATAACTAAATAAAAACTTTAACGCTGTTGACATATTATTTCTCTTGTTTTGTTGCATCCCTTCATTTTGATATATTATTTTAAATGTTTTACTTTAATCTATGTTTAGTTGTTCATACAAGCTTTGGCTGAGAAGATAACTGCACTAGCATCTGCAATCTCTGAATTTGCTAGTATGTCTACAAAGGTTCCATTTGAGTTTCAAGATAATGAGAAGGTCAAAGCTCTCATTGATGCTGCTAATAATCTTCTGGGGTTGGTAAATCAGCCGAGTCAAGCTGCAACTGCACCTGAAGATCATCTTCCGAGTTATATGCATGACTCTCCCAACACAGTCTTCAACAATTCTCATCATCCTTTTTGGACAGATCCAACGTTTTTGGATGTCCTAACTCAGATTGAATTGGCTGCACAGAACAAGGAACGGATGAAAGATACGCTCCCTCAAGAAGGACCTGTGCATGACTTTGCTTTTGTGGCTTGTGCAACAACAACAAGTGAACCTCCAGCAAAACAAGCTGCTGGTGACAAAGAAGTGCATCTTGCAGATTTCCAGAAAAAGGATATTTTACGTGAGAAGAGAATGAGAAAAGGAAAAGCCCCTATCTCTGACGGACCAACCTTTGATTTGTTTGGGTCTGATCCTGCTTTCTTATCACCTAGTGAAGAGAATGTTGATAATGATGCAAATATTCCTCCATCACACTCAGATGGAAAAAATGTAGAACCTGCACAGAAAGAAGCTAGTCTTAATGAGAAAGGAAAGGGCAAGAAGAAAGTGAGAATTTCTGAAGACTCAGATTCAGATATATATGAAACTTACACAACACCTCCAAGACCTTCCTTAAAACATTGTGCAGAAGAGGGGGAGAAGGCTGATGGAGATGCAATGAAGGGTGTTAGTGATGTGTCAAAGGTTGTTCATGCAACAGTTGACATTGGATCAGCTGTAGAAAATGTTCAAAGTGTGCATCCAGAAAATATTCATGCAGGCCAGGCCCATGATTCTAAAAAACAACATGCTTCACAGAAACCTATTGAAGAGGAAGGCCTTGCCAGAAAAGAAGGTGATGTTGTTGAAGACCTGCATGCTAAAAAAGGTGACAATGTTAAATCTGTTAAAACAGTGTATTCAAGGAAACCCAAACCAACTGCTGCTATGCCAACACGTAGGTCTACTCGCAGTTGTGGTAATGTTTTGGGTGATAAAAAAGAAGTTCTTGTAGACAATGAAGATGGAGATGGAAAAAGGGAACATAAACCAGCAGCCTCCTTGAGAAGCCCTTATTATTCTCGTGTTGTTGACATTGGAGATAATATGTCTGAGCTTGAGAAGATTCTATATGCAAGTGTTAGTAGGAGAATAGCATCTAGCACGTATGTTTATTCCCATTCATTTATTTACTTTAGAGTTTATTCTATATTCTAGTTACTTGGTTTTATTGACATTTGTTTTCTGTTCTTCATGCATCTAATTGCAGTGAGTCCTTATTTAGAGGAAATACTCTAAGCTTAGTTAGGGCTGATTTGAGAAGTCTGGAGGAGGATTGTATAGTATCTCCCATTATTCTTGATGCTTGGGCATCAATACTAAATCACAAAGAACTGTACAGGAGTGATTTGTCTCCTTCAAGGCTTTTCTTGTGTATTGCCTCATCTGTAAGATTGCAACTTTTATCTTATGTTCCATTTCATGTGTATTTTTAATAAATTTATCCAAGTTAAAACAAAAAATTTTACTGCAATTCTTCTAATATTTTTTTCAATCCAGAAATATCAAACAGATGATGTATCGATATCTCAAAGTGCGCATCAGGTTGAAAAGTTTTGTCTTCAAGTTGACAAAGCATTGTCCTTTGCTCCTCACATTAAATTGAAAACACTGGACATGGTAATTACATAGTAATTCTCTTTTCTTTTCTTTTGTTTTTAATTTAGTTTCTCATTTATGTTAATAACACAATTTTGTACTGCTGACATGCTAGTTGCTGACATATATTCAGATATATAATACTGACCTTTGTTGAAATAATATGAAAGACAATGTCTATTAAAGTAAACTCTTGTTTTTTTATATGAACTTTAAACGCAATACCATACCTATATCCCTGTTTATTTTTTTTATTTCAGCTGTAATTAAACACAGGTGTTGACTTCCTCTAAGAAAATGTACTACTGACATGTTTACTGATGACATGTAGTGAGTTGAATAATACATATATGTGTTCATATGATATGAATATGCATACATTAATAATAAGTATTTTTTTTTCATATGATATGTTAATGTAATTTTTTAAGTATATACGTGATAACAAAGACCCACTTCAGATGTCAACACTAATACAAATGTCAACAACGATAATAAAAAATCGCTTCTGATATTGTTGAATGATCCATTTATGATGCCATATCCTTGTTAATTAATAGGTCTATTTTCCATGACATCGTCACTATCTACTTTAAACAATCTGCTTCCATTAGAAGATATTAACCATCTGTTAGGAATCACTCTTCCGAATAACCCTTTTTTGGATCGACTTTATTGGGGCCCTAGTACCAATGACTGGTTTTCTATAAGTTCGGAAAATTCATTGCTGTCAAAAAACAAAGGTTTACCAAATTTTGGCTGTGGATGGATTTGGGATTTAGATGTTCCCCCTAAAGTGCGTCATTTCCTTTGGAAAATTTCTCGTGACGGTCTACCTACTACTGAATGATTGTAGAAGTCTCACGTGTCTATTCCCTCAGAGCGTTTTCTGTGGCAGCACCAGTGAATCTGCTACTCACTTATTAATCGATTGCCCAGTGGCCATTCGTCTGCACAAGGCATTACGTATCCATTTGCTTAGTTATTTTGTAACAAATGCTACGGTGGGATCGTCTCTTCCGCTTAACGATCTTAAGGTAGCTATGGGTTTACATAAATTTGGGGCTCTGGCTTGCTTTGGGTGGTCTCTCTGGTTTTTCAGGAACCAACTAGCTTTCGAACATACAAACAAAGTTTCTATTACTGAGATTGAGCTTTTCTATACGACATTTACCCACTGCTGGCAACAAACAAAACTTTTAAATGATGACGGTGAATGCCAAGATTCCCACGGAAACAAAAATGGTATTTCAAGCCGTCTTAATAGGCACCCTGTGGCTCCGCAGAGGTCTAATCAGCGCTCTGGGCTTTGGGTAAAGCAGCTAGCTGATCGCTACAAGCTGAACTTTGATGGTTCTGTAAGACCATGTATTTCGACGTCGTATGGTTTCGTTATTCGAGACTGTCTCGGTGCTGTAGTGGCTTTGGGCAAGAATACTTGTATCAATATCTCAGTTGCTTATGTCGAAAACCTTGGGCACAAGATGTGCATTTTGCGGGCAAAACAACTCAAAATTCAAAACCTCCTTATCGAGGGATATAACCTACTGGTTATAAAAGCTCTGCTGGGGATTAGAAGTGTCCCTGGCATATCGAGCTACTACAATCGGATATTCTTCTAGATATTTCATCTTTCTCTTATGTAGTTATTTCGTCATATTTTCAGGGAATCAAATGTTGTAACTGATTATCTTGCTCATAGCGCACATGCATCCCCTGTCGACGATTGCTGCGATGATGATCCAGAACTTCGTGCTCCTATCCGCAAGAATGTGCTAAGAAGGGTCTCTGCTTCAGCCGACCCGAGCTAATTTTATATTGAGTCAACAAAATAAATAAATTTGGGACTCCCTATCTTCGACGTTGGTAAGTTGGTTGGATTGCTTTAATTAAATAATTTAATCAGGACCAAAATAAAAATAAAAATAAATAATCAACAAATTGATGAAAAAAAAAAAGAGTTTGAATTGGCTGGCTGCTTAAGCATTTTAAAATACCTGTGTCAAAGTTTTGACTTAGAAATCGATGGGCTTGTTCATAAGCCGTTAAGAGTCATGAGCGTTGATTATCATAAGTCATCGTCTTGGTTCATCTAGGTGATGACGGAGAAAGCGAAAGACATCCAACGAAACTCTACGTGATGCAATCCTCGCCTATCAATAAAAAGGTTGGAAATTAGTGGCGGAGCCAGAGAATTTTCGGAGGGGGCACAATTGTAAATGCTCGATTCAAAGTCCGGCTCGGCTCGATTGAAACTCAAATAGTACGAATTTTGTGAAATTTAAAAATTTTCTTTTAAGTTACTATGTCATGAATAAGTAAGCTAAGGTTGCATAATACTTGGAAAAAAAATTCAGCTCAAGCTCGGTCATTTACTAAACAAGCCGAGTATGAGCTCAAGTTCAAATAAATATAGGTTTGACTTAAGCTCGGCTCGTTTCTAAACGGGCTAAATATAATCAAGTAATACTAGACTTGTTTGGATCGAATAACAACCCTATTAATTAAATATATAATTTGTTGCACTCATAACATATAATAACGCATAACTAGATATGAAAATTTTAAACTTGTGTAACTTCTTATCTAATTGTCGAAATGATTAGTATAACCTCTCATTTCGAAGCTCTCGAGATAAATTATAGCATGTGAATGTTAATTTGAGTAAAATATAAAATCATTATAGTCTATTGAAACAAAATTAAAGTGATTAACATACCTTTAATTTTTAAACATTCATAATTTTTTACTCAGATGTCGGATTATGGCGTATTATATATCAAAACGAAATTATCGACGAGGAGAATACACCTAGGTAGTTCGTCGTTTGGGACAAGGGGCACGTGACCTCCCAGAAACCCCCTAGCTCCGCCCTAATGGAAACGTACTAAGCATTACAAAAATAACAGCAACGTATGGTAGATGCATGTACACTAAGACACGATATCATCTAATGAAGAAGAGACTCCAAGGAAGTATAACTCAATAAAGGGAATTGTCTATGATACATCACCGTAATCCCGAACACTGCTTATACCACATTAAAACCACATTAAAACTGAACCTTAAAGAGACGAACCTAATTGTCAAAAAAAAAGTTTTCATTTGGAAAGGGTATATAGATATAGATATAGGATATGGGATATGAGTATGAGATATAGATATCAAGATATGAGTATTGAGTATGAGTGTAAGATTGATATTATCGGTTGTTTGAAGAGGGTATATAGATATCATATTTTTAGAAAAGATAAATTATAAGAAAGAAACAAAATAACTAACGGACACAAAGCCAAATTGGAGTCCTTAGATACCCTCTCACATGCTGTCTCAATGTCCAGCGATACCTTATGTGTAAGTCCTTCCTTATCCTCATTAAGTGAATGTATGATTTCCATGGATGATCTAACGGACACAAAGCCAAATTGGACTCATATGCGCACCAACTTACTCTCACTACAATATACTTGTTCAAATCTTCATTGTATGATTAAGGAATTTGATTCCCAAATCAAGGTAGACCAAAATATGAAAGATAAATGATTGAATTGGTTAAGTAAATTTGGCCGGCCCAGCCAATTTTCTCTATAATGATTTGTATGTTGATTTTTTTTAAAAATTTGATTGGTTAAAATGTATAATGGGTAATAAAAAGTTAATGGAATGATAATGTTTTTTTTTTAAAAAAAAAAACTGAAGTATTTTATTAAAATTTGTTTACAAAGCTAAAAGCTCATGTATTTTGGAATGAGGGAGTATATCTTAAGCTAATATTTTTTTTATAATTTTTTTCTTAAGAAATTATTTTGGTTTAATATATTAATATATTATGAGATTTATTTAGATTTAACTTTTGGTTTATTTTACAATTATATATTTGAATTAGTAGAATGTGTATTAATATAAAATATATTAAAATTTAAAAAATAAAAGAATATGTATATGTATATATTATAAGAATTTCATTTAATTCTATGTTACTTACGTAACAATTAAGAAGAATAGTAATAAAAAATAATTAGTTGAATGAACAAATATGCATTAATATCAAGTTTATTTAAATTAAAAAAAATAGCACACAGTGCGGGTACTAAACTAGTTAATGTATATTTGGATTATAGTTTGGGTATTCAGGTCTTGGATGATTGTTAAATATTTGTAACATCATTTGAAATTGATGATTATCGAAAAGATTTGGATCAAATGGGATGTTTGGGGTTGGTGGAGTATTTGGATGATTGTGATCCATAATTTATGAAAATATAAGATGGAAAATGAAGTGCAAAATTCAATAGGTCAAGATGGGAGTATGTATAGGCAAAAATTATACTCAAATTATGAAGACAAATGAAATAAAATTAATGGTATAATTTATTTGGAAAATAATAAAAATACATATATATTATTAATACATTTGAGTTATTAATATACTAATAAATATTGATAATGCATACTTTAGATAGGCATTATAGATAGATTTTATTGCATTTAAGTATTCATATTGCACGTGTTTTGTCTTAGTTACATTGTCTTGCATTTGGAGTATTTGAGTTCGGAATCTATGCTATTTTGTGTTTATTCTGCAGTTTTATAATTCGAGCTTGAAGGGAGGCTTGAGAGATCTAGAAGAGGTGATTTTGGAACATAAGAGAGGCTAAGGAAGGAGCATCGAGGGAGCAAATGAGTATAATGTCGAAGCTAATGAAGAATCGCGGAGCCTGAATAGCGGCGCCCGTAGAGTTCAACGAAGCGGATTTCGTCCGAAGACACTATTATTAGATTTTTTTTTTAATTATTATTCCCAGGGTTTGGCATGACTCTATTTAGGATATTTCTATTTCATTTCAGTCGTGTGTGTGATGTTCTGGTGTGACATTGTACGAGAGAGAGAGAGAGAGAGAGAGAGAGAGAGAGAGAGAGAGATGTTTTGGCTATGATATGCTAAACTAATAGTTTCGCTTGTGATTCGAAGACATGGTTGGATGAATTGTGAAGATTTGATTTCATACTGTTATGCATAAGTTTATTCACTATCTTTATTCTTCATTGATTTAGTATTTGTTCTCTCTATGACCGATATCATCTAGATAGAACCTGCATCTCTGCTAGCGATTCCTTTCATTAGATTGGTTTCTTTGTAGCAAGCAAGGGTAATTGATCCCGTGCAAGCATCATTTGTCTTTTCAGGGTAATGATTATTAGTTTGTATTGATCCGATGAGATTAGGGTTAGTAGATATGCTATCTTGTGATTCCTAATTGAGTTGAATTCATATTGCTAATATGCCAAAGTACTTGGATCTTTATTCTATTCTTAGTAGTGTTACTCTGAATGTAAGTGATTGATTGTTATGATTGATCTACTTAAGTCAAGTCAGCATAACCTAGAAATAATAATGAAATCATTCCAAGGATCATGAACCCCTCAACCATTGTTGATAATTGTGGGTGAAGCATTTTCCCCATATTATTATCCCTTTGCAATCATTTGCTTTACTTGAGAAATCACCATAAGAACTTCGAATCAGTACGTCTTCTCTGTGGGATCGACTCCTTACTTGTCTGTTATACTAATAATTTATTTAACATTGAGTTAGGATATAATTAGCTTTTGGTGGATCAGTACCCAACGACAATATTGCACCCAACGACTGTTGGCCATCAAATATGCATATGATGTAGTGAGCCACTTGTGCAAATGTGCAACTAAAAAAAATAAAAAAATAAAAAGGGAAGAGGTTACCTTCCAAACCCGATCCCTCGTGCAGCCTCACTAGTTCTCGCTCTTTCGATCATGTTGCTCCGGCTTGGGACTCGACGTCGTCGGTCCCTGAATAAGGGTCTCCAATGACGTTGCTCCTACTGTGGGAACTTGCATTGCCTACCACCATCGTCCCGTCGCCGGGAATGGCCGCTGCTCGCCATCTCCCCCACTAGTCTAGCGTCTATCCTGCTGGCCTCCTTTCTTTTTCCCCATTCCGATTTGGGTCTCTTGGGACTGCTGGTCACGTTCGCCGATTACTCATCGCCTTGGCGTTTGATTCCAACATCCGAACTCACCCACTCTTTAGTTCACCGCTCTTAGCCCACCCTCCATTCTGTTTCTGACGCCGACGATCTCTCTTGCACTCTCATGTGCGCCGCCGACGGTGTCCTGATTGTCTTTTCGTGTATAAACATACACGAAAGGCTCAAAACTAAATCTCAAAAGGGCTCCAATAAAATCCCTAAATGGTTTCAGGTGCTTTGTACCTGGGTGGTTTCTCGACTGCTCTTTTGGTTGGTCTCTGTGGTTCTTTTCTTAGTTGGGGCTCTGGCGTCTTGGAGTCGGGTCTGGTTGGGGTCGAGGCGGTTTGTATCGAGGCTTCTCTGTGATTCAGAAATTTGCTTGGAGGTTCGTCTTCATTGCCCACATGGACTCCTAGTGCACCGCTGGCCAACGGTCTTGTTGTTTGGTGGCCCTTGGCTTCGATTCGTAATCTATATTGTCCCCAACTAGATAAGATTAGGTTTGCTAGGTCGCAAGAAATTGTTTGCTTATCACTGCCTGATTTGCACCTTTTGTTATTTTCATTGTATGCTTTGATGGCTCGCTGTCTGTTGACTTTGTCGGTCATTCGAGGTATCAGACTTGTCTGATACTCGAATTCTTACCTTATCAAAAAAAATATGTATAGATTTACCTTATAACCCTCGTTAATTAATAAAAAAAAATACATGGTTGTTCATGGTCTTAAAACTCCTCTCATGCCCATTGACAACTTGCTCCAATACAGCTTAAATTCCCCGAACACAAGCTTACCCTCCATCCAGTATTCTATCTATACCTACTTCCTATAATAGTGTGAGAAGCTTGAATGAATAGTATATCCCAATAACATTATTTTATTATTTTTCTAATTTTTCAATTTCCGATTTTATCCTTGAGATTTGTTTTAGATGTTGGTTTTGCCTCCAATTGTTGTCTATTTTTATCTTTTCATTAAAAAATTTCAAATGCTATTTTTGCCCATCAAAGTTTGAATTTAAAATTATTGATTTTTTGCCTTTGTATGTCCTTTTTTGGTCTTTTTGAACTTAACTTGGAATATTTTTATCAAAACTATCTGACTTTCTATTTTTCATCAAACTATCCAACGTTTAAAAAATTCTCTAAAACTTTTATTGCTAAAATTAGGTTCAAAAAAATATCCAATTTATAATTTTAAAAAAATATATATAAAGTGGGTTGAAAAAAAATATAAAACACCAAAAAATAGTAAAAATAAAAAGATATGGAAAATTTAATTTTTTTAAAATTACAACTATTTAGGGAATACATGCCATTTGATTTAAAAAATGACAAAAATAAACATTGTTTCAACTTTATACATATCTAATATATAATACTAAAACACATGTTGGAGGATCTACATGGCGGATTTTCCTTTAATCATCCTACATGTCGCTTTTTACTTAAATATATATGGACCCACCTTTCATTTAAAAAAATATCTCAATTTAAACTTTTAATAATCAAACTAATTTATTAATTTAACTAAATAATCAAACTAATTTAAAAGTAATCAAGTAATTCAAATATGTGTTAATTATCCAAATCTTCTATTTTACTAATTTAACTAAATATGTTTAATACAAATCTTTATTCATTATCAACTCTTTATTTATACATTTTGTTTAACTTAATCACATAATACTTTACTTCAATCTTAATTTTATACATCACATTTTAAAATTTTTAAATGAATAAATTTTGGACGTATTACAAAGTCCATATCGATCTTCAACTGATTCGATATTTAACTAATTTTTAAAACACTCTCGAAAAATATTTTATTGTTAGGGAGTGTTTAAAATTAGTTTAAATCAATCAATGAATTATTTATTTATTGTTAAAATAAATTATATACTTATCTCATTTTGATAGTTTTTTTTATTAATTTCTATTTAATCTTTTATTAAAAATAGTTGATTTAGTTACAATTAATTACTACTAAAATTAAGATGCGTTGATTTTCTTTCTTTTTTTATAGATTCTCGACTTTAAATAATTATTTCACCTTAATTATTTATGAAATTAAAGTAATTGTATCGTATGTATTTTTAAATTAATAAATATAATTAATTTTTTAGAATACTTTTTAGAATAATTTATTTATAAGTTAACTACCAAGTAATACGTGTAAAACAATCTAATTAAGTAATTTATAATATTTTTTAGAATAATTTATTTACAAGCTAACTACCATGCACTATCACACACGTAATGTAACTGCCCAGAATTATGATTTCCGGGTTACGTTTCAAGGGATAAAACCCCTTGTTCGGATCTTGCAATCCAGGTACGGGTCGAGGTTTCAAACTCATTTAAGATTAGTAGAAAGAGGGATTTCAAACCCTAAAAACCTCGAAGGGCCATTAGGTACCCTTTACCTGTCCTAAGACTATGTCGCAAAATCCAATTCAACCGAAAGTAAAGCGGAAGCAAAACTAGGATACAAATGCCACGACAAAGCCGGGTCAAACCAAATTATAAGCAAGTGATTACCATTTTACCAAGTTAGAATATTAGCTAGGTTCTTCGATTCGCCAAAGGGTTTCCCGTCACAGAAGCAAGGAGCAAACAAGATCTGCAGAAAATACCTTAAAAAAAGAACGGGGAAAGGAGTCAGATCGAGCCACTCATGCGGGACCGGCAGTCCTCGCTGAGGCCACATAGTATGTGCTATACCTAATAAAGATGTTCTAATGCAGTACGAAAGTTAAACACACTAGCATGCTCCTGGTTATAATAATGTGTAAAAATACTGTAAAGGGCCCAAGACAATGCCAAGTGGCATATCCCTCTCCTACCTCCACCCCTTCCGATAGGCGGAGACTGGCCAGCTCGTGAATGCATTCCATCATAATCGGGCGGCACGCATGCCTAACCCGCTCCACAATAAAGCCCGCAGGCATCTCATAATACAAGGAAGTTCATGACTCGATTGACTCAGGGTACCCGATGAGGCTGGGCTACCCTATGACCCTAGCAAAGACTCTAGGACTATCACAGATAACGGCCGTTCTGTTTCAAACGCATAAAGTAAGCAGATGCTCATTCAATTAGTGCAACCTAAATAGGATACTACATGGCATGCTATTATGCATATGCAACACCTAACATAAGATGCAACAACAGGCATGAATGTCCAATATGAGTAAGCCCCTAGGGAACTTACCTGAAGTCTTCACATCCAATTAACCAGCAAACAAGTCACTAGATACTCGTCCATCGGCCAACAAGTCACTCAGAGAATCATCCAATCACACTAGCAAGTAATAAGCAAGGAATAGCTCATCAATACATGTTTAATTATCACACAAGCAGGTGACTACAAGACTGAATAGTATTTTATTCAAGTAATCGGGTATTCTCATCAAGACCATCATTCTCAATTAACCTTGTTCCCATCAAGTATGGAACCTAGTTCAAAGTCTTTACCAAGATCATTACTCAAAACATCTTATTTCAAATCAAACTCAGGTTTTCCCTTACATATTGCTCACGCTAAACCATAAACTCTCAAAACCAAGAATCACAAGTCTTATTTATCAAACTCGCATAACACATTGTAACGGCCCGGGATTATGATTCCCGAGTTACGTTTCGAGGGATTAAACCCCTCGTTAGGACCTTGCGCCCCGAGTACAGGTTGAAGGTTTCAATACTTACTTTAATGTTTTCAAAGGGGGATTTCATACCCAAAATCGAAGGGATTGTTGGAATCCCCGGGGAAGTCCCCTGTACCTGTCGTAAGTCTAAGCGTGGAAATCAGAAATCATGCGACTAGCGAAAAGAAGTGTAATACAAAAGTGTGCCACGGCAGAGCCGGGTCAAAACGGAGTCTAGAAAGTAAATCCGAAAAAGTATAATCAGAGTCTGGTGAAGTCTATAACTCCAGCGCTCACTCTCCGCCGACAAAATGACCCGCGCAATAAGCAACCAGCACCGATAGGATGAACATAAATAATACCTAAAAAAATTGATATGGGGCGGGATCAGATCGATGCCCACTTTAGCTCTGCATCCCAACCATAAGCACACATATACGCTATACCTAATAAAGATGCTTCTAGATGCATGGCGGAATATTAACACACTAACATGCTCCTAAGATCAAGTGCATAATAATGATAAGGCCTTAGCACAGAATACCAAGTGGTATATCCCTCTCCTACCTCCACCCCTTCCAATAGGTGGAGACTGGCCAGCTCGTGAATGCATTCATTCATAATTGGGCGGCACGCATGCCTAACCCGCTCCACAATAAAGCCCGCAGGCATATCATAATATAAGGAAGTTCATGACTCGATTGACTCAGGGTACCCGATGAGGCTGGGCTACCCTATGACCCTAGCAATGACTCTAGTTACTTCACAGATAACGGCCGTTCTGTTTACATACACATAGAGAAATAGAATGCTCAACGATCAATGCAACCTAGCATGGTACTACATGGCATGCTGATCATGAATGCAACACCTAGTATATCATGCACCTAAAGCAGGGAATAGCTCTATTCAATCTGAGTAAGCTCCGAAGAGACTTACCTGGTATCGCAGAACAGCAAAAGGCAATCAACCAGGCAATATGAAATCCGACACGTCACAGATGATCACCTAACAAGTATAAGCACATCAATGAGTCTATCTCTAAGGCACACAAAGCATAGAATTATCACACACACAACTTCACAACTTAACATAATAACCGTCACATCATCATTTCCATATTATCAACCTTATCTCATAATCTATCATCTCAACTTCTCACAACCATGCTCAATATAATTCTCCAATTCACCAACTCAAGATAATTCCAATTCATACTTAACCAATTTACATGCCATCATTTCAAAATCTTACTTAGCATATAATTGCACATCTTCAACATAATCATATAACATTTAACCACAATAATAAATCACCACAATATCATATATTAAATCTCAAAACAACATTTTATATTTTAAATCCCAATAATTTTACATCCTACTTCTAACATCACTTTATTTTAACATCTTTATAAAATATTTATAAAATCCCAACAATATTTATTAAATCAAAACATCCTTTTTAATTTACCAAACCAAACCCTTATTTTATAAAACCCCAAAACCGGCCCATGTTTTAATACACAAAACCGAACCCCTTGTTGTTAACCCAAACCGGACCTTTTCTTTAAAATGAACCCAAACGAGCCCTATTGTTTTTAAACCCAAACCGGCCCTTTTTGTTGTTGTTAACCCAAGGTCAAGTTTGGAAAGAAAAGGCCCAAAGAGAGAAAGCCCAAACCTCTTAAATCCGAATCCATTTCAGCCCAATCTCCAACCCTACTTTTCTCAATGTACAAACCGGTTCAGAAGAAATTTAAAGGGGAGGGGGGCCCGGCTGAGGTGGTGACATGTAAAAAAAATGTGGGCCCAGATGTGGATGTGGCAAGTGACGTGGCCAAGGGCCCACAAGCTCACTCCTTCTTCCTCCTGGCCGAAACGAGAAACAGAGAAGGAACAAGGCCCTTGGTGCCCAGGTGCGGCGGAGGGGAAGAATAGGAGGGAGGAGGGGAGGCCTCCGGCGGCGGCGATGGAGCCGAGCTCCGGCCACCCGACACGCACAGGAAGGGAAAGGAAAAAGGAGGAGAAAGGGGGCTCACCGAGGGGGCTTTGAAACGCGCCGGAGATGTTCGGAGGCTCGGCGGGCTTCGTCGGAGGTCCTCGGGGTTCGACTGAGCTCGCCGGCGACGTGGGGAAGCTCCTCGGACCTGGGTCAGAGGTATTCGGTCACAAAGGTGGCCCCTTTAAGCGAGGTTGAGAGCGAGAGGGAGTGAGCTTACCGAACTCGGACGGGAAACAGGGGACGAGGAGGAGACGAGGAGAGGTGGTGGCGGAGGTGCTCCGGGGCTGCTGGCGGCGAAGGCGGCGACGGGCGGAGGTGTGGTGGCGTGGAGCTGTGGCGGTTGAAGGTGGAATGGAGCTCAAGGGGGAGGAGCCAAGTTTTGGGTCTGTTTCTTTGTTTTTGACAGTGAAATGCCGAGAGAGGGAGAGAGAGGGGGAGGAAGAATCTAATTTTTCAAAGGTCAAATTGCCACACAAAGAGGTCTTATTTTTTTGTGAAGAGTGAGGTATTATTTGTTTGCCAAAATAAGGGGGTCAAAGAGTGGAGGGAGGAAAGGAGAAGATAAGATTTTCCCGAACTAGAATAAGGTGAGTCGGATGGATAAGGATTCGGAATATGACGGAATTGAGAGCTCGGGTCGGGAATTTAAATTTCCGCTGATTGATCGTTCAAAACCCGAAATGAAAGACGGAATTGATTTTTAAATCGGAAAATTTGGGTCGGAATTTATTTTAAATTCATTTTGATTTTCTTTTTCCGAAAATTAATATTTTAAAAATCCGAGCCTTTACATCATCCACCTCTAAAAACAAGTCTCGTCCCCGAGACTAAAATCATTCTAAAGTGGGGATGAAGTTGGAATTGGTGAGTCCAAGGATCACGTCATCGATCCCGTAAGTACCTCATAAGTGCCCCCATGAGATCTCACAGTACCGTCGTCATGATCATAATACTCCCAATCGGTCGTAGTAAGGATGTGGTAGGGGCCCCTACCACACCCCACTCCGACTCCTCAGGCATACCATAACTCAAAACCATCATGACATCTCCGCTAGGTCTTAGCAAGCGATCTACAGGTGCCCCCATACATGCTCGTATCCACTTCGTGGGGCGTCATAATGAAAGCTCGGGTTGGAATAGTTTTTCTCAAAATCTAAGTTTCCTTTTAAATCACCATTGAAATTCTTTAAATTCGACATTAAACAAGGCATTCCCAATTTCCCAATTTCCCAATCATTCTACATCCACCTCTAAAGGCTAATCCCACATTCTCTTCCTAGGTTCCGAGTCAAATCGTAACTCCACAATTCAATCTCTAGCATTTCTAATATTAGGCACCATGGATATAGAAGAATGATCATATTCTCAAGATAAGCAGAAGATTATAGTACGTCAAAGACAGTCACATACCATAATATCTAGCACATCATCATATCATCGAGGCTCATCACATCATATCACCAAGGATCTGCACATAACTACCAAGCATAAGCACGCAATCAAAGAGACACCACTAACCAATCCCAACCAACTAGCTAGGCATACTCACCGCACTCGAGAAGTAAAGGTAATGTCTACACTCGGCTCAACATAGGACGCAAGTAGCTCATCTAAGACATCTCCATAGCTAGCCCGAATGCTCTCCTCGGTCTCCCAGGTGGCCTCCTCAGGGCTCCTCCTAGACCACTGAACCAGAAGCAAAGGAACCTCCCTGTTCCTAAGCTTCTTGACGCGACGGTCAAGGACCCTCACCGGACGCTCTACAAAGGTATGGTCAGGCTCGATGTGAAGGTCTGAGTGGTCAAGGACATGACTAGGGTCGGGAATATACTGACGGAGCTGGGAGACATGAAAGACGTCATGGACGCCGGCTAAGGATGGAGGTAAGGCTAAACGGTAGGCTACCACACCAACTCTCTCTAGGATCTCAAATGGGCCAATGAACCTCGGACTCAACTTCCCTTTGATGCCGAACCGTCGAACTCCCCTGGTGGGCGAAACTCGAAGCCATACATGCGAGCCTACCTCGAACTCAAGCTCGGTCCTCCGTCTGTCCGCATACTTCTTCTGTCGATCCTGGGCTACCCTCATGTGCTCTCGGATGCGACCAACCTTGTCAACTGTCTCTCTGACCATCTCGGGCAACGACAGAACTGTATCTGCAGGCTCGTCCCAGCAAACCGGCGACTTGCATCGCCTCCCATACAAAGCCTCATATGGGGCCATCTCGATCGACGCGTGGTAGCTGTTGTTGTAGGAAAACTCCACTAGCGGTAGGTGCTTGACCCAATGGTCACCCCAATCCAAGACGCACGATCGCAACATGTCCTCCAACGTCTGAATCGTCCTCTCGCTCTGGCCATCTGTCTGCAGGTGATAAGCCGTACTGAAATGCAATCTGGAGCCCAAACTCTCCTGAACCTGCTGCCAAAACCTCGAGGTGAAACGCCCATCTCGATCAGATACGATCCTCTCTGGTACTCCATGAAGCCTCACAATCTGGCGAATGAACTCGTCTGCTAACTTCGAAGCTGGCCATGTCTCCTGAATAGCTATGAAATGGGCCGACTTGGTCAACCTGTCGACCACGACCCAGATAGCGTCGAATCCTCTAACGTCTCGCCTCAGCCCAGTGACGAAATCCATGGAGATATCCGTCCACTTCCACTCGGGAACTGGAAGTGACTGGACGGGTCCTCCCGGCCTCTGGTGATCAATCCGAACCTGCTGACAAACCTGACATCGGGCCACGAACTCTGTGATATCTGCTCTCATCCTCTGCCACCAATAACTCCTCCTCAGATCCTGATACATCTTATTCGTCCCTGGATGGACAGAATAAGGGGTGGAGTGAGCCTCCTGCATGATCCTCTGCCTCAAATCTGACGTCGGTGGAACTACAACTCTGCCCTGGAAGGTCAGCATCCCGTCTGCTCTCTCTGCAAGCTCTCTGAATCTGCCCTGAGCCATCCGCTCTCTCAGAACTGCAATCTCTGGACAATCTGCCTGACCCTGCCGAATCTCTGCTGGCAACTCTGCCTGCACCTCTAAGAACGACAACTGTCCGCAATCTCGCTGAATCCACACCTCAAAGCAGCATCTCAACAGATCTCTCTGCAAATTTCGCTGAGCTGTAAGCCTCTCAACTGCCACCTCATGATGAGTCTTCCTACTCAACGCATCTGCCACTACATTGGCCTTCCCTGGGTGGTAGACTATGTCCAAGTCATAGTCCTTCAGAAGCTCCAACCATCGTCTCTGACGCATGTTGAGCTCCTTCTGTGTGAAAATGTACTTCAAGCTCTTGTGATCCGTCATTACCTTGCAAGAAGTACCATACAGATAATGCCTCCAGATCTTCAGAGCGTGAATCACGGCTGTCAACTCCAAATCATGGATGGGGTAAGACACCTCTGCAGGCTTTAGCTGACGCGAAGCATAAGCGATGACCCGATCTCTCTGATGCAGAACACAGCCCAAGCCGGAATGCGAAGCATCTGTGTAGATAACGAAGTCCATCTGTCCCATCTGGCAGAGCTAACACCGGAGCAGTCGTCAACTTCTGCTTCAGAAGCTCAAAGCTGGCTTGACAATCTGAGCTCCACTCGAAGGGGACGTCCTTCTTCAGCAGCTGCATCATCGGTCTAGCAATACTCGAGAAACCCTGGACGAATCTCCTGTAATAACTAGCCAATCCCAGGAATGAGCGGATATCTCTGACGTTCTTGGGCACCTCCCAAGCAACGATGGCATCAATCTTTGCCGGATCCACGACAACTCCCTCAGCTGAAATAACGTGGCCTAAGAAAGCCACCTCTGTGAGCCAGAACTCACACTTGCTGTACTTCCCATACAGCTGATGCTTCCTCAGCGTCTCTAGCACAATCCTCAAATGCTCCTCGTGCTCCTCTCTACTCCTCGAGTAGACTAAGATGTCATCGATGAAGACGACGACGAACTTGTCCAAGAAGTCGATGAACACTCGGTTCATGAGCTCCATGAACGCGGCTGGTGCATTGGTCAGCCCAAACGGCATGACCACGAACTCGTAGTAACCATAGCGGGTCCGAAAAGCAGTCTTCGGAACATCCTCTGGCTTCACCCTCAGCTGATGATAGCCCGACCTCAAGTCGATCTTCGAGAAAACCACGGCGCCCTGTAGCTGGTCCATCAGATCGTCAATCCGGGGAAGAGGATAACGGTTTTTCACCGTCGCCCGGTTCAGCTCCCGATAATCGATGCACAGTCTCAGCGACCCATCCTTCTTCTTGACGAATAGCACTGGCGCTCCCCAAGGCGATGCACTAGGCCGAATGTAGCCCTTCTCAGCTAGCTCCTCTAGCTGAGCCTTCAGCTCGGCCATCTCCGTCGGTGCCATGCGATAAGGAACTCGCGAGATAGGCCTGGTGCCTGGCTCCAACTCAATCGCGAAGTCGACCTCTCTCGGCGGGGGAAGTCTTGGCAGCTCCTCCGGAAACACATCTGCGAAGTCTCTGACAACGGGAACATCTGATATACTGGGGTGCGTGCGATCCACCTCTAAAGCATAACACCAATACCCGACGCAACCCTGGTCTAAAAGTCTGGCGGCTCTGACTACGCTGATGAGTGATCCATTCCTCTTGGGGTCGCTCCCCCAAACCTGGTGCTCGGTCCCGTCGGATGCCAAAATCGACACTGTCCTCGTCCGCAAGTTGATGATAGCCCCGTAGTGGTCCATGAAGTCCATACCCAAGATGAGATCATCCATCCTCAATGGCATAACTATAAGGTCGGTAGGCCACTCTCGCTCACCTATCCGAATGGGGCACCCTAAAATCTCACGACTCGTCCTAACCTTGGCCCCATCCGCCAGACCAATAGTAAGGGGTGAACCACTCGTGCAGCTCAGGCTCAGCCTGGCCACGCACGCCTCTGCTATGAAGCAGTGAGTCGCACCAGTGTCAAACAAGATAGATAGGCACTCATCATGGAAGAATATCGTACCTGCGGAAGTCGGGGCTGAGCGGTCATCAGCATGCATCTGAAATACGCGGGGCGGTGGGGGTAATCCTGGTCCTCGACCTCCCGAACTCTGGCCACGATCATACCCTGACCCTGACGGTCCTGCAGAAGATGATCCACGACCCTGACCTGACCCAGATGGTCCTCTGCCTCCACGTCCAGAACCTCTACCTCCGCCTCGGCCTCTGCCGGAAGGGTCACCTCGTCCCTGGCCCTGACCCTGGCCCTGGGGATATGTCAGCAGTGGTGGCTGAGGAGCCACAGGAAGTCTCGGTGGCTGTGCAGTAGCGGGAGCTCCACGACTCTGAGGGCATGTAGCAGCTCGGTGCCCCATGGTACCACAGGTATAGCAGACAATCGAACGGTCTGGGCAAGAAGCAATGAAGTGGCCCCTCCCGAAACACCCATGGCAAGTCCTCACTCCAGCGTCTCCTCCAAAAGAAGTCTGAACTGGGGGTGCTCTCTGTGCAGCTCCGTGATACCCTCCTCTAAACGCTCCTCTCCTAGATCTGTCATCTCCACGGGGGTCAGCTGGACGCGCCCTCTTCGCATCAGGGCGAACAGTAGAGTAGGAAGTCTCACATAGAATCCTCTGCTGATCGTACATAAGGATGACCTCCAGAAATCGGTCAAAGCTGACAGCTCCCAAGCTGGACGCATGCAGAAGTACAGGAGGCGGCAATCTCATAGACAGCAAACGGATCCGACTCTCGTCTGATGGACATAGGTGATCGCAGTATATCAGCTCGCTCTTGAACTGGCGAACGATGGCAGCTACAGAAGCCGACCGGTCATAGGTGCCGCGCATAAAAGATACCTCCCTAGCCATCTGTATCCCTGGTGGGCAGTACTCTCTCATCATCAGGGCTCTGAACTCGTCATAGGTCCATTCGCTCCGCTCCTTCTTGCAGACAAACCACCTAGCATTCGCGTCCTCCCGTAGAAGTCCTGCAGCAAGTCTCTGCCTCTCAGAGATAGGCACATCAACATGGTCAAATAACCCCTCCATATCACGCAGCCATCTCTCAACGTCATCTCCGACGCCTCCCGCGAAGGTCGGCGGGCTACACTGAGCAAACCTCTTGACCCAATCGATGCGCTTCTCAGGGCACGCATCGGCCACAGGCTCGGCTGGCTGCTGAAATGGAACCTCTGGCGTCGGCGCCGTAGATCGAGCCCCTCCACGTAGCTCGCTCAGAATATCATGAAGCGCTGCCTCTAGCTGCCCAATCCTAGTCTCTGGGGAAGCTGGCACCCGGTCATCAACTCGCGGTGGCGAAACTCGCTCCTCAGCACCCTCAGCGGCAACTCGACGAGGGCGTCCCCTGCCGCGACGCGCCCTACCCCCACGCCCATCTAAGCCACGTCTCGTGTCGACCATACTTGCTACATAACAATAATTATATCACTCAGCACAGAAGCACTCAACGATTCAATATGACCCTCTTCAAGGAGGATCGCCCTCAGGCCCAATTGAATTGAAGACATACAAGCACAGAGACGATCTATGCCGCCCTTCGGGGGACGGCTAACCGGAGGGGCAAATACCTCACGGTCTCCTAACCCATTTTACTCCAACCCTCGAGTTCCATGGAGTCTTCACAGCCCATCTGTAAAAGGAGCTAGTATTTTGCCTACCTTCCCCGAATTCTACATCCATAAGGGATGCCTATCGCATAGTCTCTACCCCACGAGATTGCCATTCATAATTGATTAATTCATGCTTATGTCCAATTAAATTCATTTTGCCCCTTGAAAACAATTTGAAAACCACTTGAAAACAATTTGAAAACCTTGGGCCATTTTCAAAACCACTTCAACCTATCATACTCGGATTGCAAAACCTCAGCTCTGATACCCCTTTGTAACGGCCCGGGATTATGATTCCCGAGTTACGTTTCGAGGGATTAAACCCCTCGTTAGGACCTTGCGCCCCGAGTACAGGTTGAAGGTTTCAATACTTACTTTAATGTTTTCAAAGGGGGATTTCATACCCAAAATCGAAGGGATCGTTGGAATCCCCGGGGAAGTCCCCTGTACCTGTCGTAAGTCTAAGCGTGGAAATCAGAAATCA
This sequence comes from Persicaria maculosa, assembly GCA_963922045.1. Classification (NCBI taxonomy): domain Eukaryota; kingdom Viridiplantae; phylum Streptophyta; class Magnoliopsida; order Caryophyllales; family Polygonaceae; genus Persicaria; species Persicaria maculosa. Next base: position 67,137,274 of record OY998254.1, read on the forward strand.
TGCGACTAGCGAAAAGAAGTGTAATACAAAAGTGTGCCACGGCAGAGCCGGGTCAAAACGGAGTCTAGAAAGTAAATCCGAAAAAGTATAATCAGAGTCTGGTGAAGTCTATAACTCCAGCGCTCACTCTCCGCCGACAAAATGACCCGCGCAATAAGCAACCAGCACCGATAGGATGAACATAAATAATACCTAAAAAAATTGATATGGGGCGGGATCAGATCGATGCCCACTTTAGCTCTGCATCCCAACCATAAGCACACATATACGCTATACCTAATAAAGATGCTTCTAGATGTATGGCGGAATATTAACACACTAACATGCTCCTAAGATCAAGTGCATAATAATGATAAGGCCTTAGCACAGAATACCAAGTGGTATATCCCTCTCCTACCTCCACCCCTTCCGATAGGTGGAGACTGGCCAGCTCGTTAATGCATTCATTCATAATTGGGCGGCACGCATGCCTAACCCGCTCCACAATAAAGCCCGCAGGCATATCATAATATAAGGAAGTTCATGACTCGATTGACTCAGGGTACCCGATGAGGCTGGGCTACCCTATGACCCTAGCAATGACTCTAGTTACTTCACAGATAACGGCCGTTCTGTTTACATACACATAGAGAAATAGAATGCTCAACGATCAATGCAACCTAGCATGGTACTACATGGCATGCTGATCATGAATGCAACACCTAGTATATCATGCACCTAAAGCAGGGAATAGCTCTATTCAATCTGAGTAAGCTCCGAAGAGACTTACCTGGTATCGCAGAACAGCAAAAGGCAATCAACCAGGCAATATGAAATCCGACACGTCACAGATGATCACCTAACAAGTATAAGCACATCAATGAGTCTATCTCTAAGGCACACAAAGCATAGAATTATCACACACACAACTTCACAACTTAACATAATAACCGTCACATCATCATTTCCATATTATCAACCTTATCTCATAATCTATCATCTCAACTTCTCACAACCATGCTCAATATAATTCTCCAATTCACCAACTCAAGATAATTCCAATTCATACTTAACCAATTTACATGCCATCATTTCAAAATCTTACTTAGCATATAATTGCACATCTTCAACATAATCATATAACATTTAACCACAATAATAAATCACCACAATATCATATATTAAATCTCAAAACAACATTTTATATTTTAAATCCCAATAATTTTACATCCTACTTCTAACATCACTTTATTTTAACATCTTTATAAAATATTTATAAAATCCCAACAATATTTATTAAATCAAAACATCCTTTTTAATTTACCAAACCAAACCCTTATTTTATAAAACCCTAAAACCGGCCCATGTTTTAATACACAAAACCGAACCCCTTGTTGTTAACCCAAACCGGACCTTTTCTTTAAAATGAACCCAAACGAACCCTATTGTTTTTAAACCCAAACCGGCCCTTTTTGTTGTTGTTAACCCAAGGTCAAGTTTGGAAAGAAAAGGCCCAAAGAGAGAAAGCCCAAACCTCTTAAATCCGAATCCATTTCAGCCCAATCTCCAACCCTACTTTTCTCAATGTACAAACCGGTTCAGAAGAAATTTAAAGGGGAGGGGGGCCCGGCTGTGGTGGTGACATGTAAAAAAAATGTGGGCCCAGATGTGGATGTGGCAAGTGATGTGGCCAAGGGCCCACAAGCTCACTCCTTCTTCCTCCTGGCCGAAACGAGAAACAGAGAAGGAACAAGGCCCTTGGTGCCCAGGTGCGGCGGAGGGGAAGAATAGGAGGGAGGAGGGGAGGCCTCCGGCGGCGGCGATGGAGCCGAGCTCCGGCCACCCGACACGCACAGGAAGGGAAAGGAAAAAGGAGGAGAAAGGGGGCTCACCGAGGGGGCTTTGAAACGCGCCGGAGATGTTCGAAGGCTCGGCGGGCTTCGTCGGAGGTCCTCGGGGTTCGACTGAGCTCGCCGGCGACGTGGGGAAGCTCCTCGGACCTGGGTCAGAGGTATTCGGTCACAAAGGTGGCCCCTTTAAGCGAGGTTGAGAGCGAGAGGGAGTGAGCTTACCGAACTCGGACGGGAAACAGGGGACGAGGAGGAGACGAGGAGAGGTGGTGGCGGAGGTGCTCCGGGGCTGCTGGCGGCGAAGGCGGCGACGGGCGGAGGTGTGGTGGCGTGGAGCTGTGGCGGTTGAAGGTGGAATGGAGCTCAAGGGGGAGGAGCCAAGTTTTGGGTCTGTTTCTTTGTTTTTGACAGTGAAATGCCGAGAGAGGGAGAGAGAGGGGGAGGAAGAATCTGATTTTTCAAAGGTCAAATTGCCACACAAAGAGGTCTTATTTTTTTGTGAAGAGTGAGGTATTGTTTGTTTGCCAAAATAAGGGGGTCAAAGAGTGGAGGGAGGAAAGGAGAAGATAAGATTTTCCCGAACTAGAATAAGGTGAGTCGGATGGATAAGGATTCGGAATATGACGGAATTGAGAGCTCGGGTCGGGAATTTAAATTTCCGCTGATTGATCGTTCAAAACCCGAAATGAAAGACGGAATTGATTTTTAAATCGGAAAATTTGGGTCGGAATTTATTTTAAATTCATTTTGATTTTCTTTTTCCGAAAATTAATATTTTAAAAATCCGAGCCTTTACACACATCATACCCAATAAGTAAACCAAGGTAAGTTAATATTTCAATAAATCATTTCATTATAAGGAACTATTCAACCGCAAGCACCACGATCAAGCTTAAAGGCACACGAATATAAGAGTGATTGCCTAATTAGTCAATGCAGCACCATCAGACATGTATATAATCAAGTTTAAAGCCTAAAACTAATTAAGCTCAACACCCATTTAGGCAAACGTAAACATCAATTAAGATTACAGTCAAAGCCAACAAATTTACCAAGTAGCCATCTCCAATCCGAAATCAAAACTCTATTGGTCGGTTCAACATTCACAAAACAAATACCCCTAAGTCCCACTATAACATTAATTATTCAAGGTGGCACTCGCAGAATACTTCAGCAGCATAAATCCATAAAAACCGAAATCAAGACTAAAGGGAATCCACAAAAGGAGATCAAGATCGAAGAGGGGGAGCCCAGAAATTATACCCCGATGTCTTAGCACTGGCGAAGAATGGAAATGAGGATTGGAGATCGGAGTTCCATCAGCAGCTCGAGCAATCGGGGTCGAAGAGAAGGGAGCAGATGGAGAGCGACGAGGTCGAGGCTTCAACGACGGCTACTGGCGTCGGATTTGGGAAGGGAAGAGACGGAATCTTCGACCTCAGACCCGGCTTCACTGGCTCCTCGGTGAGAGAGCAGAGATAGAGAGAAGCGAGCTCATCGTCGAAGGCCCGCTGCCAGGGCTCGCTTGCGCCGGCCTTTGTCCTTGCTGAGCGGCTTGAGACATGGTGGTATTCGGCCGGTGGGAGTCGACGGGGAAGAAGGGAGAGGGAGAAGCCTTGGTCTTCAGGTGGTGCTATCGGGTCTCGACGGGAATGATCGGTCTGAGTGGGGCTGCTTGACACCGATTCAATCAGGGTTGGCCTCGATCCTTCGAGCGCGGGGTAGGGGTGAGCTGGGCTTGGTTCACCGTGGCTGTGAGAAAGAGCGAGAAAGGGAAGCGGAGAGCAAGGAGGGAGACATAGAAGGAAGAAGTGGAGGTTTCCTGGAAAGAGAGGGCAACATCAAAGAGAGGCGGGTGGAGATCTAAATAGGAGGAAGAGAGTGAATAGGACCCCAGGTTTAAGGACATATATATATACCCGCAAATTAGGGTTACAGTGAAATTATGGAAATCGCAAAACAAACCCGTTTGTAAAAGTTAAACTACAAGAAATAACAATTTCAGCCCCATAAATTTTATTTAATTTACAATTTGTCATAGAAATAAATAATCATACACATCTTAATACGTTCAAACCAATATTCCTCCCTTAGTTCGAATCCCAAAAAAAATATTTTCAAGTCTCGTTATAAGAAAGCGGAATAGAGCTGATTTTAAATCGAAGTCAATATATGTCGGAACTGGCTTTAAATAAAATAAAAAAAAATCATTTGATCATGGACAGAGATTTTTAAAATTATTAGAATCTCAGAAATTTAATATTGAAATTAAATTATAATTCATAAAATAATATTTTAAAATTTTGGGTCTTTACACGTAATTGGGAAAATATTGACTCAATTGTTTAGAATTTCTTTACGAAATCAATTAATTTTCCTTAAAATTTATCTTAAGTTGTTTTTAATTAAATAATGAATTGTTTAAACTTTATCTGAATTTAATGATTTGACATAAATTTGCATTTCTTTTTTGTCATAAAATCTTAACAAAATAGGAAATCTTTTAATTTGTATTACCTTTATTTCATATTTGATTTTATTAGAGATTTTCTCTAATTCAAACTATAGCCGCACTTTTAAACCTTTTCAATTTCAATTTCAATCTCTTTTTAATTACAAAACTAATTCCTTGAAAAATATATAATCCACCAATGAAAGTTTCAATTAATTAATTATTCTTTTTAATCAACAATCATGTATAATAATAATAATAATCAAATAGAAAATCTGATTCTTTGAATTTTTAGATAATATTGCAATTTTTTAATTATTCATCTTATGAAGTTTTTAACCAATTTTCAAAATATTGAATTTTTTGATGGAGTAAAATAAAACTAATTTATTTATCTAATCTCTATCAATCTTGCAAGGGAAGAATCTTTTTATTTTTATTCTCTCTTTCTATATATATGGGCTTGAGTTTTCATTCACATCATACTAATAAAAATTTCAATAATCCACAATAACATTTCAAATTCCTACTTTATGTTTGTTGTAAATTGTGTATTTGAATTCAATTGATGGTCATGGACTTTGTTTTGATTCATCCGTGTATATATTTTCTTCTCATATATTACCATTTATATTATAAAATTGATTTCGTGTTTTTTTTAATGCAAGATGGTGATGAAGATGAATGGTTAATTTCCATCACCACAATGATCTGAAAAGAAAATTAACATATATACTCTACAAGATTAGAGTATGTATGCTTCAAAAATAAAAATTGAATATTATTAGTATGATTAGAGCATGTATGTTTCCTTTAACATAAAATAATTTAAAATTTAAAATTTCATATTTAAATGAAATATTGTACGGTTATTGTTGATGTTAGGCAAACAAAATACTTTTTTTGAAATATAAAATTTGAATACAAGTTCAATATTTTCATTATCAACAAGTTATGAGCTCAATTCTCAATCCCCATTTTGTTTAATGATTGTTCCTCCACTTCTTCTTCTTCTTCTTCTCAAACACGACCCAGCGAGGAAGGTGAGACATTGACGTTTTGCCACATATATTATATATTAATATAATATAAGCATTATTTTTTTATCCAAATTTATATTATTTTGCTATATTGTTTGCATATTATTTATAACAGTATAATATATCTAATATATAATGTAAATAAATTATGATAATATCTTCTATAAAATATAATACATTTTACAAATCCCTTGCGTTACGCACGGGTACTACGCTAGTTAGTGTAATGACCTTAGCATTGTAATTGTCTAAGTCTTAGCCTTAGAGGCTTGGCCGGTTGAATTGTATAAGGCCATGGTTGTATGCCTATAAATAGGCTCTTACATCTTGAGGATGGGTATGAATATACACACTCATATTTTCCCTCTCAAATATCTCTCTAATTCTCTTCTCACCCAGTCTATCTTCTACCTCTCATCTCCTTCTCATTCTCGTTATCCAGGAGCCGAGCTCCACTGTTATTGCCCAAACCAAGGGCCATAACAGATTTGGTATCAGATTTAGGTTCGATACAGCAGCGCACACCATGGCGGATGGCACCAGATCGAAGACATTGGAGGTGCAGTTCCATGAATTCAAGGAGGATACAAAGTCTTTCATGGCTTCCACACTGAAATTCATGGCGGATTCACAGAAGTATCGCGAGGATCAGGCGAAATTGTTCGAGGAATTCAAATCCTCGAATGACAGAAGAATGGACCAACTGGCTGAGTTCGTCCGACACCCCCCGCACCAAGAACAACAGCAGGAGCAGTCGTCGGAGTCAGACAAGGGCGCGAATTTTCGGGGATCAGCCTCAGGCTCAAAATCGGATCAACGGAGAGAATCGGTGATGGGAAACGGGCCAGCAGGGCAAGAAATTCCGGGATCAAGATGGCATCACAGTTTCAATGGAGGTCAGTCATTTGCAGGTATGGGAGGATCGGAATCCAAGTTCTTGAGACTTCCGAGATTGGATTTCCCCGGTTTCGATGGCAAGAAACCGAGAAATTGGATCAGGAAATGCGAAAAGTACTTTGGCATTTTTGCAATTCCTGAGCACCAACAGGTGGAGATAGCGGCGATGTACCTCACCGACAAGGCCGATACGTGGTTGCAAGGTTACCTTATGCAGCATCCTCGGGTTTCTTGGCTAGAGTTTTCAGAGGCGATTTGTATCCGATTTGGAGATCGGCGAGAATCGGAGATCGTTGGTGAATTCAACAAGTTAGAACAGTCGGATGATCTCGAGGAATATAATGAGAAATTCGAAGAATTACGAGCTTGTATGCTCTCATTCAACCCACAACTCACTGAATCATACTTCATATCGAGTTATATTAGCGGTTTGAAGCCGAGATTCAATCGCTTGTTAAGCTCGGAAGGCCGACATCAATGGCGTATGTCATTGAGCAGGCGAGACTGCATTTCAGAGCAGTGCAGGCGCTGATCAGGGTATCAAGGAATCCTTGGAGACCAACATCAATGGGGTCCCAGACCAGTGTCTCCAAGAATTCATCAGTCGGCAACCGCAATTCTTGGAACAAAGATGGATTCAAATCCTCAGGCTCCACAGGCAGCAACAATGACAGTGTTAAACCTCCACCTCCAACTCATCAAGCTTCGTCAGAATTGAGCACGGGGCACTCAACTGATCCCAGAAAAGGGTTGTGTTACAAGTGTGGGGAGAGGTACTTTCACGGCCACAAATGCAAAACGCAATCACTCTTTAGCCTGATCGCTCAAGAAGTTCAGGAAGGAGGACCTGGTCTTGATGATTCATCACATGATTGGGGCCCGGACGAAGAACATGAAGGGGAAGTGTATGTTCATGCCTTGACAGGGGGTGAATCTGGTAGTACAATCCGAGTTAAAGGGTCTGTAAAGGCAAAAGAAATCACCATCCTTATAGACTCAGGAGCCACGCATAGTTTCTTGGACTCAAGAGTGGCAAAGGATGCTGGGTTTGAGGCTTGCAACGCTGGCATGATGCAGGTAAATACAATTAGTGGTACCATGTTCAGTACCAAGGTTTGCAAATCCTTTGTTTGGGAAATGCAGGGTTGCACTTATGAACATGATATTAGATTGCTGAAAATGGAAGGATATGATATGATTCTAGGCACAGATTGGTTGGCTGGATATAATCCTGTTTTGTTCGACTTTATTGAAGTTCAGATTTCCTTCATGAAGCAAGAGAAACAGGTGGTGTTGAAAGGGTTCAGAGATGATAAGGATAGCCAAGCTGCTTCTGTAAAAATGCTAACAGGAAAGGATCTCTCTAAGCTGTGCCAAGGCCAGCAACTTTTGTTTGTTGCACAGATAGCTCAAGTTTGCAGTGTCAGGAAGGGAGAAACTCAGTTACCACAGGAGATCACAAAGGTACTGGAGGAATTCCAAGATATCTTCAAGGAGCCTAAGGAGCTCCCACCTGTTAGGCACCATGAGCACTCAATAAGGCTGAAGGAAGGATCTGCTCCTGTGGCTTCAAGGCCATATAGGTATCCTTACTTTCAAAAGACAGAGATAGAAAAGCAAGTTTCTGAAATGCTCAGCAATGGCATCATAAGGCCAAGTCACAGCCCTTTTGCATCCCCTACCTTGTTAGTCAAAAAGAAGGATGGATCTTGGCGGTTTTGTGTGGATTACAGGCGTCTGAATGAGATCACAGTCAAGGATAAATTCCCAATTCCACACATTGAAGATCTTCTGGATGAATTACAAGGGGCTTGTATCTTCTCCAAACTAGACTTGAGAGCTGGTTACCACCAAGTTAGAATGGTGGAGGAAGATGTGGCAAAAACTGCATTCCGTACACACCATGGTCACTATGAATTCAAAGTGATGCCCTTTGGTTTGACCAATGCTCCTGCCACCTTCCAAGGATTAATGAATGATGTTTTCAGCTCCCTCCTCAGGAAATCTGTTTTGGTGTTTTTTGATGACATACTTGTTTATAGCACTGATATTGCTCACCATGTCAAACACCTACATGAAGTGTTGTCCCTCATGAGAACTCACAAACTGTTTGCCAAGCAGTCCAAGTGTGAATTTGCTCAGCATGAGGTTGAGTATTTGGGCCACATCATATCTGACAAGGGTGTTTCTACAGACCCTAAGAAGGTAGATGCAATGCTCAAATGGCCTCTTCCCAAGAATGTCAAAGCTCTTAGAGGTTTTTTGGGACTCACTGGCTACTACAGAAGGTTCATCAAAGGCTATGGATGCATTGCCAAACCCCTTACGGACCTCCTAAAGAAAAATAATTTTTTGTGGTCTCCAAAAGCTGAGACAGCATTCCTAGAATTGAAGAAAATATTGAGCTTACCACCTGTGCTTGCAATGCCTAATTTTTCAATTCCATTTGTGGTAGAAACTGATGCCTGTGACAATGGGATAGGTGCTGTCCTTATGCAGAAAGGTCAACCAATTGCTTTTCTCAGTCAGGCATTACACGGGAAACATTTAGTGTTGGCTGTATATGAAAAGGAGCTTTTAGCTATTCTCCTAGCTGTTGAAAAATGGAGGCATTACTTAGAAGGGAATCATTTCATCATCAAAACGGATCACCAGCCACTGAAGCACTTGTTGGACCAGAGGCTGTCAACACAGATTCAAAGAAAGGCTGTAAGGAAATTGCTGGGGCTCTCCTATGAAATTGCTTACAAAAAGGGAGTAGATAACAAAGCGGCTGGTGCTCTCTCCAGAGTTTATGAGCAAGGTGAATGTGAAGCTATGACTGTGGTCCAACCTATATGGGTTTCTGAGGTACTGGCCAGCTATGAAGCAGACAAGAGTGTGCAGGGGTGGCTACTACAGGCCCTATCTGCTACTCCAGGGCTCTTCTCAGTGACTAATGGGTTACTCAGGTACAAAGAAAGGTTGGTGATAGGGTGCAATACAGATGCCAGAAATAGACCGGTGACAGCCTTACATGAAGAGCCTGTAGGGGGCCACTCAGGGATCCATGCCACTTACCATAGAGTTAAGAGCTTATTCTACTGGGTGGGCATGAAAAAACAAATAACTGAATTTGTTAGCCTATGTGACATTTGCCAAAGAAGCAAGACAGAGAGCATTGCTTCCCCGGGTTTGCTACAACCTCTTCCCATCCCTGACAAAGCATGGAGCCATATCAGTTTAGACTTTGTGGAAGGGCTGCCTAAGTCACAAGGGAAAGACAATATCCTTGTGGTAGTGGACAGACTCACAAAGTATGCCCACTTCATGTCACTCTCCCACCCTTTCACTGCTGCTAAAGTAGCCTCAGTTTTCATGGAAAATATTTACAAGTTACATGGTATTCCGAAGAGCATTGTGTCAGACAGGGATAAGATTTTTCTGAGCACTTTTTGGCAACATCTCTTCAAAGCACTACACACAAGCCTAGACATGAGTACCTCCTACCATCCTCAATCGGATGGACAGACAGAGAGAGTAAACCGCTGTCTTGAAACGTATTTGAGATGTATGACTGCAGGCAATCCAAAGAGATGGTCACATTGGTTATTTCTGGCTGAATAGTGGTATAACACAACGGTCCACTCCACCATCAAGATGACCCCATTTGAAGCCTTATATGGGTTTCCTCCTTCTCAAATGGGGCTACCTACACTGTCAGCTTCAGGTTCTCCTGTGGATGATTGGCTCACAACAAGGCAACATATGGTGAAGCAGCTCAAAGATCACTTGCAGAAAGCTCAAGCTAGGATGAAGACCTTCGCAGATGCTCATAGGACAGATCGCTCACTCAACATTGGGGACTGGGTTTTTGTCAAATTACAACCATATCGTCAATCTTTAGCAGCTATCAGGAAGTCTGTCAAGCTATGCTCTAAATTCTTCGGGCCCTTCCAGGTGATAGCTAAAATTGGGCAGGTGGCCTATAAGCTGGACTTGCCACCAAATTCCAGAATACACCCGGTGTTCCATGTGTCTCAACTGAAGCTTAAGAGAGGACCAGTAGTGGAAGTGTGCACACAGGCGCCAGAGACTGATGATGATGGACATGTTGTTGCCGAACCAGAGAGCATCGTGGACACAAGAGTGCAGTACCTTGCCAATGGGGATCCTGTGACGGAGTGGTTGATCAAATGGAGGAACCTACCAGCAGACAAAGCTACCTGGGAAGCTGCAGCTCACATCCTGCACCAATTTCCTGACTTCCAAGGCCGTCCTACGCCAGCTCCGTGACCTTAGCATTGTAATTGTCTAAGCCTTGAGACAAGGCTCTCGAAGGGATAAGCAATGTAATGACCTTAGCATTGTAATTGTCTAAGTCTTAGCCTTAGAGGCTTGGCCGGTTGAATTGTATAAGGCCATGGTTGTATGCCTATAAATAGGCTATAAATAGGCTCTTACATCTTGAGGATGGGTATGAATATACACACTCATATTTTCCCTCTCAAATATCTCTCTAATTCTCTTCTCACCCAGTCTATCTTCTACCTCTCATCTCCTTCTCATTCTCGTTATCCAGGAGCCGAGCTCCACTGTTATTGCCCAAACCAAGGGCCATAACAGTTAGATTCTATTGCTTTTGTTCTTTTAATAAATTGCGTTGCATTTGAATTTTATTTTTTTTGGATAAACTATGTCAATTGAGATCGATTATTTTGCCATTTGATTACTTATATATTCATGATTCATGGCACAACTGATTGATGAACTAAAATTTTGAATTTTAAAATATTGATTTAATTTGTATTTCAATGTTATTTTTTGTCTTTTCAAAATTATAAATTGTAATATTTTATTAACTCCACCAATGGCATGAGTGAATTGAATGCATAGTCATTTCATTCTTAAATATATGGATTACGATTTAAGGAAATTATTTTCATAAAATATCCTTATTGCCCTTAAGAGTTTGAATTTAAAAATATTTTTTTTATTTCAATGTCCTTTCTTCTCTATTCAAAATTGTAATATTGTATCAATTTCACCAAACTTCATGTTTTTTTTTTTTTGTAGAAAATACTTAAATTACAATTTTAAGATTTTCCCAAAACAACTCTATTTTATACTTATAATTACACTACCCAAGTTATAGCTAGCAGATTTTTTTTCTAATTATCCATAATTTATGTTTTAAATTAAATTATCCAAGATATATACAACATAAAACTTTTCTCAAATCAATTCAACTTTATTTTCATAATAATGATGATGATGATGATGATGATGATAATATTAGTAGTAGTAGTAATAGTAATAATAATTTTACTAAAAACAACAACAGTAAGTTTCATCATTTTTTTTATGATGTAATGATTGAAATTTTAAATATATAATTTTGGGGGAGTTTGCAAAATGTCCAAAAAACATGGTTTAATTAGTGAATTCTCCACACCTTTGGACAAATTAGTGCATTGTCCATCCCCTCCCCAAGTCTTTTTTTTTTTTTTTACATTTTGTCGTGCAAATTTAAATTATTTAATAGTATATTGTGATTGCGCAAATATAACCATATGTTGTGCAAAATATAGCCTAAGTTTAGTTTTTTTTTCCGTGTCAATATATTTTGGGGTGCAAATATAACCGTATGTTGTGCAAAATATAACCTAAGTTTAGTTTTTTTTTCCGTGTTAATATATTTTGGCGTGCAAATATAACCGTATGTTGTGCTTGTGCAAATATAACTGTATGTTGTGCAAAATATAACTCAAGTCTATTTTTTTTTTGTCAATACATCTTGGCGTGCAAATATAACCGTACGTTGTGTTTTTGCAAATATAATTGTATGTTTTGCAAATATAATTGTATGTTTATGCAAATATAACATTTTTTGTTGTGCAAAAACCAAGTCCAAGCAAAAATGATAAAACCAAGTCAAAGCAAAAATGATAAGCCGCGTAAATGCGCAGGGGAACCTAGCTGCCTAGTACTCCCTCCGTTCGGCAAAACTTGTCATTTTAGCCTATTTTACAAGTTTTAAGGCAATTAACAAATGTATTAATTTACCCTCAATTATTACCCTTCTTTTTTACTTTATCGAAAACTACAACTAACAACCTATCAATCATATCAAGGGTATTTTTGTAAAGTGAAGGGCAAAATATCTACAATGACAAGTTTTTTTGAACAAAACTAACACTCTAAAATGACAAGTTTTGCCGAACGGAGGGAGTATATCTATAAATACCGGCCAAACAGCAGCTTACTCTTGACTCATCCTTCTCATATCAACTCTAAATTGAATTGTACGTACGTTTAGCCTTCCGAAATCCCGCCCCAAACCCAGTCCAAGCAAAATGAAGCCTTTGACTCTCCTCGTCGCCCTTTGCGTTATCCTTCTGGCCGTGTCTGCCACCGCAGCTCCTCCCCGGCCCCAATGGGTAGACGATGCAATCAGTGCACTTCACTTTGTGGAAAAATCGAAGATTCCCGATTTGGCTGAACATTTGAAGGGTATGTGCCTAGAGGCTTTGAACAAGTACAGTTCAAATCCTACAGCACTCTCGTGCCAAGTTAGTGCCGGCCAGTTCTACAACAAACAAAAGTGCTGCTCCTACAAAACTGGATTTGATTTGGGATGCGCTCCATTTATGTCTCAACTTAATTCCCTCCGCGTAGCACTCGACTCTATATGCGGCCCGTAGAAGTTTATATATATATATATATATATACACACACACTGAAGTAGGGTCTGAGTGCGTGCAACGTTACCCTTTAATCCGATCCCGTTCGAAATGTTTTGTGTACGTGCTTTCATTTCTTTGAATAATTAAGCATCTTTGAGAATTACCTACCTACTTGTACAAGGATGCGATATATGTAATATGTGGAACGTAACAGTGGGGAATTTAAACCTTCTCCTCAAAACCCGTTGGTTTCGTACTTTTATACTGTAATTAATAAAATGGACCCTACTCTTTTAATATAATACTCCGATCTAAAATCCATATCGTTTCTCTTTTCAATATGTATTTTAAAAAACTAAAAACTATATATTGTATTAAATATCAATTTTTTTATTAATTTTTTTAATAACTTAATATTTGTTTGTAATTAGTATTAAACTAGTACAATCCCCGCGTCATTACACGTATTTTTTTATACATAAAGTCATAATAATACAACAAATTACTGTAAAATAAAATAAAATAAAATATGTTTTTGATTCCATGGTTTGATTTGAACCAACTTATTAGAAAATGTATAATATACGTATTAAGGAATAAATTATACTCTAGTTTAATGATTTAAATTGAACCAATTGATTAGAAAATAAAAATATATTTTTTAATTTGATTGGTTGAAAACCCTAAAATTATGGTGGTGTGATACCTCGTAAAAAAAGCTTCTCTTTTAATAGTTATATATAGGTTGATTAGAAAATAAAAAAAATCTATTTTAATTTGGTTGGTTGAAAACCCTAAAATTATGGTACCCTGAAATTATGGTGGTGTGATACCTCGTAAAAAATGCTTCTCTTTTAATAGTCAGATATAGGTTGATTAGAAAATAAAAAAAAATCGATCTATTTTAATTTGGTTGGTTGAAAACTTTAAAATTATGGTGGTGATGACACCTCATCAAAAAATTCTTCTATTTTAATAGTTAGATATAGATCGATTATAAAAAAATGATAATAAAAAAGTTAATATATTATATAGTTTTAACTTTTTAAAATACGTATTAAAAAGTCAAACGACGTGTATTTTGGATCGAAAAGACTAATAGGTGTGGTTTCTCTTTTTTATTGGCCGATTAATGAGTTTCAAACGTTATGTTGATTAGGTGCTTAAATAAATAAATTTATACGCGGCTTGAATTGTCATATATATATATATATATATATGACTCATATGGAACACGATCCTTTACCTTTACAAATTAATTATATACTGCCGTGATTTAATTAACAATTTTAATTCCAATTCATCGAAACAAGTTACATAAAAAATCCTAACCCACTGTACGTACGTAACAAGATAAAATTTGTCCAACGGGCTTTATTTTTTGGGCCTTATTGAGGGAGTGTCTCCCAAGCCCGACAAATTAGGTTTTTGTCTACCTCTAATTTTTTGGACAAAATTGCCCCTGAGATTCTAACCTAATCTAAGAGATTTGGAACGTTTTAGCATCTGGCATTCTGGCGGCTCCTCCTTCTCTCGCTCTCTTCCTCGCCCTTCATTCTCTCTCGCTCAACACGACAACCGCTCCTCATGCTGAAGATGATGACGAGGAGGATACCGATCTCTTCGCTCCACCGTTTCCGTCACCGGACTTGAATCCAGGCAAAGGAGATCAACGCGCCGGACTTGAATCCGCTCAGATCCACCTCCTCCGGGTGCAGATCCGGCGACTGCACCTCCTCCACGCGCCTCCCCCCCCCCCCCCCCCCTCCGATTTGCCTCGTTTCCTGCTCCGCTCCCGCCAGAAAATCCAGGTGGAGGTGGAGTGCGAACGATTTTCCAGAAGTTCGTTCGCAGAGGGGAGGTGGAGTGCAGATCGATGACCGATTGCAACAAGCGGCAATCAAGGAGGCGATCTCCGAGCCAGTGAGCCACCGATTGTAGATCTCAACATCCGAGCGACCATGGCGGCTCCTTTCTAGGTCTCCTCCGATTCGACGGCGAGAGTAAATCGATTGCTGCTGATGCTGCGTTGAAGCTCGTCGGAGGTTTTAATTTTCAAATCGTCGTGGACTTGTATTGTGTAATTGCTGAAATTCTGCTGTTGTGGTTTCCGCATCTCCTCCGATGCTCTAAGGTATTCTCGTCGGTGGACTTGCTGAAATCGTCGGTGGACGTGTGACTGAAATCTCTCATGGCCGGTTTCCGCATCTCCTCCGATGCTCTGAGGTATTCTCTCTTTCTCCCGCAACCTCTCCTCCCGCTACCTCGCCGGTGGACGTGTAATCAATGAGCCATATAGACGATGCGTAATGTGATGAGTTAGAGTATAAAGAAGTGTTTGAAGACAGAAATCTAGGGATTGAAATAATGGAAACTGACTTTAGGTAAGAACAATAGTAACAAACACCATTAGATTAGGCAGATAAGGTGGCTGCAGGTAGCTGTTCGATCGATCGATCTAGTGGCAAATTCCAGCAATGAAACTGTGAAATGGACCCTCCCTGGGAATAAATTGCAGGGGCAAATGCATACATACAAAACAATTAAACAAATATATGCATGTGGGGGGAGTATTAATTGGAATTAGGTAGATGTGATGGTGTGAACTTGTTTTTTAGTGTTGTTTGAATACAATACTTACCTCAATTTTAAAAAACTAGATGAGATTTTGATCCATTGCTAAGATTTTGTTAGATTTCTTGCTTCCCCCTTTTATATTTTTTATATTTATTTTCGCAACTAATAAATACTAAAATGCTGAAATAAATATTGAAATGCTGAAATGAATACCGAAATGCTGAAATGAATACTTAAATGCTTTAAATCTCTTTTAAAAGCCTCTTAGCTCAATGGTAGAGCGATGTGCTATGCACAAATACGTGGGTTCGAATCCTGCATAGGCTAAATTTTATATCCCGTAATACGATTTCAGCAACAATTTCAGCATCAACAACGTTGCTGAAATCGGGGTTTCAACATCAACAACGTTGTTGAAATCGGGGTTTCAACATCAACAACGTTGTTGAAATCGGGGTTTCGGCATCAACAACGTTGCTGAAACCGAGGGTTTAGCATTAACAACGTTGCTGAAATCAGGGTTCAGCATCAACAACAGTGCTGAAATCGGGGTTTCAGCAACTCCGGTTTCGGCAACGCGAAAAAAAACAGTAACGCGAAAAAAAACTGCTGAAATAGAGGGTGACACAGGGGTTTTAGCAACTCTGGAAACGCGAAAAAAACAGTGACGCCAAAAGAAAAAAAAACTGCTGAAACAGATGGTGGCACATGTGTTTCAGCAACTCAGGAAACGTGGAAAAAAAAGCAAAAAAAAAAAGGTAACATGGAGAAAAAAAAACTCAATTTTAGCAATTTCGGTTTCGGTAAATTCGGTAACGTGGAAAAAAAGAACTCAATTTCAGCAACTTCGGTTTCAGCAGTTTCAGCAACACGGAAAAAAAAAACTAAATTTCGCGTAATTTTTTTTTTTGCTGAAAACAAAAATTTCAGCAACTTTATTTTAGGGGTGGACATTTTGCTAATATGGAGAGGGTGAGAGACAATTTTCTAATATAGGCAAAAAAGATATGAACAATATAGTAATTGCCCCACGTAACAAATACTCCTTATTGCGGTGTGGTAGGTAGGAGAATTAATTTAGGAGAATTGTTAATTAACTGTTAAATAATTTAGGAGAATTAGTTTAGGAGAATCAATCTTGACCTTTAATTCTATTGAACGATGAGATCTTTTTATTAGGTAAATATTAGACGCTAATTTATTAGGAGAGGATCTCGATTC
The DNA here is from genome assembly GCA_963922045.1 of Persicaria maculosa. NCBI lineage: Eukaryota > Viridiplantae > Streptophyta > Magnoliopsida > Caryophyllales > Polygonaceae > Persicaria > Persicaria maculosa. The sequence continues at coordinate 67,153,955 of OY998254.1, forward strand.
GGTAGAAAAGAAGTTGCTTATCTATCCACCGATGTTTGTTACTTGCATTGGATTTGCGATTTCACCACCCAAACTTATTATTTCAAGAATTGAAGATTTGAATTAGAAAAGGTTTTCTTAGTCTCGTTTGGTTTAATGTGGAAAGTGAAATTCCCAGGAAGTTATTTCATGGGAATTGAATTATTAGAAAGTCTAATTTATGAGAATTGTGAAAATAGGTTTGGTTAACTTTTAATTTTAGAGGCTTAAATAGGAGAATTGAAAATTTTTAAATAGAAAATTGTAACGGCCCAGAATTCTGATTTCCGGGTTACGTTTCAAGGGACAAAACCCCTTATTCGGATCTTGCAATCCAGGTACGGGTTGAGGTTTCAAATTCAATTTTAAGGTCAGTAATAAAGAGGGATTTCGAATCCTAAAAGTATCGTAGGGCCGTTGGGTACCCTTAACTTGTCCTAGAGACTAACTCGTGAAATTCATTTCAAACGAAAGCAAGACGGAAGCAAAATTAAGATACAAAGCGCCACGGCAGAGCCGGGTCAAAACCAAAACATAAGTGGATGATTACCATTTATAACGAGTTAGAGAATTAGCCAAGTTCTTCGATTCGCAAAAAGGAAAACCCCGTCATATAGACATCAAGCACTCAAATCTGCAGAAAATACCTTTGAAAGAAGAACGGGGAAAGGAGTCAGATCGAGCCACTCATGCGGGACCGGCAGTCCTCGTTGAGGCCACATAGTATGTGCTATACCTAATAAAGATGCTCTAATGCAGTACAAAAAAAAACAAACACACTATCATGCTCCTAGTCATAATAATGCCTAAAAATATTATAAAGGGCCCAAGACAATGCCAAGTGGCATATCCCTCTTCTACCTCCACCCCCTTCCGATAGGGCGGAGACTGGCCAGCTCGTGAATGCATTCCATCATAATCGGGCGGCACGCATGCCTAACCCGCTCCAAAATAAAGCCAGCAGGCATCTCATAATATAAGGATGTTCATAACTCAATTGACTCAGGGTACCCGATGAGGTTGGGCTACCCTATGACCCTAGCAAAGACTCTAGGAACATCACAGATAACGGCCGTTCTGTTTCAAACGCATAAAGTAACCAGATGCTCATTCAATTAGTGCAACCTAACAGGATACTACATGACATGTTTTTATGCATGTGCAACACCTAACATAAAATGCAACAACAGGCATAAATGTCCAACCTGAGTAAACCCCTTAGGGAACTTACCTGAAGATACAGAACAGCAGGATAATACAAGCAAGGGCCCAAATGCAAGTCCAAAGCAATACACACCTATCATCAAGCCATTTCCATAAGCCACCGGACCAACATTCATACGCACGAAATCCAAGTTCTCAACATACTCAAAACCAACCGATAGTGAAACCATTTTCCAAAACCTTTCCGATATGATCAACATCAACCAAAATCGTTTCATTTCCAATCAAACCCATCGATAAATCTTACCAACAATATTTTCAAACTCTTAAATATCAGGTTAAGTCAACTCGTATTCAAAATAATTTCTCAAATCATATTTGGCCAAATTCTGACATTTATCATTTAAATCATTAACAAATTCCCAAAATCATATCATTAAAACAATTTCGGCATGTTTATTTTCAAAATCCTTACATAAATAAATTCCAACATTTAGTCACAAAATAATTCTATTTTCACAACCATATTTATAAGTCAAGCCAATAAATCATTTTAAAATTCCTAATATTCACATATTAAACACCACAAAATACATATTCCAATTAATACTATTATTTCCTTTTAAAAACCATTTGTAATATATAAAATTTCAGAAAATATATACTTATCAAAAAATCAGAATATGAAATTTCCACAATCAGGATAATATATAGTATTACAAAATAACAACATAACATATTTATATATGTAAAGTAGTTAACATCTACCCACAACAACAAAATAACCCAACCCAATACTCAGAAGCCTAAAACTCGGATGAATATACCCGGATCTGAGCCCAGCTCAAAGCCCAACCCGAAAGGAATTAAGTGAACCGAAAATCAGGCCCAACCCGGCCGGTTCAGGAAAAGAAAAATAAGGAACCCGGTCCACTGGACCCTTCTTCCCTAAAAACAGATGAACATAGCTTCAGGAATGGAAAAAAAAATAAGAACGGAATGCGGCGAAAATCAATCCCGACCAGCTCTCCTCCTCGCCATCACCTTTTTTCCGACCTCAATCAACCCAGAAGGACCAAAATGCGAGTAAGAGGAAGGAGGAAGAGAAAGCTCACCGAGGGTTCGAAGGTTCGCCGGAAATCTTCGTCGGAGACTCGATTCGGGCTCGTCGATGGCGGAATCGACACCGAGATATCCTAGGAAGGAATACAATGGCTTAAAGGTGCGACTTTATGGTGTGTTCAAGTTAAAGAAGGGAGAGTTGAGGCTTATCGACCTCACACAAGCGAAGACAGAGGAAGAAGGAGGGAGGTGGCTCGGCGATGGCTCCCGGGTGGCTCCTGGTGTGCATGGGATCCGTTTTTGGCCGTCGGTGGGAGAGTGTGGTGGCTCCCAGTTATTGCTGTGCACCAGAACGAGAAAAGGATTGAACGGGGGTGCTCGGCTCCTCCGAATGGCGGACAGGGGAGCTCGGAATTCCGGGTGCTGCTGCTGCTCACGGACACAGGAGAAGGGGAAGTGATTGTGCGTCCGGGGAGGATGCTACAACGTTTCTCAATCGACGTCAATGGCAACTATGGTGGCTACTTGCGCCGCTCGACAGACAAGGAGCAGGGGAGGGAGATGCGGTTCGTCGACGGTGGTGGTTTAGCGGCGATTCCGGCTTCAAACACAGGGTTCCGATGGGGTTGTGTTGCTTGTTTGAATGAATGAAAAAGGCAAAGGAGAGGATTATGGGTGCTTGAGGGCTGAATTTGTAGATAGGTTTTAGGGTTTTCGATAGATCCACTTTATAGGGAGGGAGGAGTGCAATGTCTGTGTGATGTTGGTTTAGCATGAAGAAGAAGACAATTTGGGGCAGTAGTAGAGCAGGCAGTAGCAGGCATGAGAGAGAGAGAGAGAGAGAAAAAGAAAAGAAAAGAAAATAAAGAATGGATGGTCCCCACTCAAAATACTAATTTCAAATCCCGCTACTCGACTTTATCCCGACGCGTGTAAAATACTTCTCAATTTTCCATATCCGAATTTAATAGATGAAATCCGAACCTTATTTTTAAATTTTTGGTATATAAAAGCAGAGTATAACATATTTTAAATTTCTAATTAAATAATGTCGAAACTCGTTTTGAAATATTTAGAATAAAACCAATAGCTCAAGGACGGAAATTTCAAACATTCCAAATCTTAGAAATTGGAATGATTATAAATCACTGTTTTAATTATTGAATATTATAAAATTTCCCGGTCTTTATATCATCCACCTCTAAAAACAAGTCTCGTCCCCGAGACTAAAATCACTCTAAAACAAGGGGATGAAGTTTTAAATTGGTGAGTCCAAGGATCATGCCATCGATCATGTAAGCATCTCATAGGGGTCCGTATGAGATCCTCCAATGACCCTCAACGTGATCATAATATTCCCAATTGGTCATAATAAGAATGTGATATGGGCCCCTACCGCACCCTTACCATGACCTTTCGGTTATATCATAACTCGAAAGTAACTATAGCGCCCCACTAGGTCTTAGCAAGAATTCTATATGCGCCCCTATAAAATACTTGTATCCACTTCGCGAGGCGTTATAATACAAGCCCGGGTTGAAAAGTTTCAAGTGTGATTCCGCAATTGAAAAAGATTGGCCTCAAAATCGTTGAAATTTTCGGTAACGTTTATTCTTTTAAATTCCAAGTAATTCCTTTTCAAACCGCCCAAAATCTTCAAATAAGACGTTTAACCAAGCAACTTTACACCAAAACAAGTAAAATCTTTTCGATCAAAATTTCGTCAAAATCCTCCAAAACCAAATCAATTTCTCGCATAACTATCAATCAAATTCAGAAGCTCGGAGGTGGCATCATCCACCTCTAAGGGATAATCCCATATTCTCTTCCTAGTTTCCTGATCATTCAACATCATTCACAACTCAACAAGTACCATAACCAATATTCTCATCAACTCTTACATAAGCATAATACCATAAGCCATCTCATACATGACAAGTTCCACATCATATCATAGTCACAAACCATCACATAACCGTTCAACATAAATATAAACATGCCAAAAAGTCTCAAGTAACAAAGGAACAACAACCTCAACATACTACAAATCATAAGGTATATCTACATCATACTGAAGGCATCACAAGTGCATAATCGAATGCTCATCGCTCATCACTCATCACGTAAGCACACATGTCCAGAAATCAACGAGTTAGATGTTATGAGGTTAGTACGTCAGTACACATCAATCTCACTTTCGCATATCGATATTGCAACACAAGTAGAACAGATTCATCACGTTAACATATCGACACAACAAAGTCATGCTATTAAGATTTAGAAAAAGGAAGATCAAGCAGTATATAAATCACCAAGGTGTTAGCATGCTCTGAAAGACATCACCTTAACTCATCACAATATCGAATGACAATCATTTAGAAATCATGCACCATTATCTCATATATACTAATCATGATCATACTTCAAGTCACATTCATCATTTATATAACCAATAATCATGCTTGTCAACCATATAGTACACATCATGCTTACTACCACATAATAAAACATCATGCTTCCACATAATAGCACATCATTATCCCATAGTTCATACTCATCATTACTTCATATATCATATCACAGCACATCCTAACATGCTTCTAAACCAATATAACAGGATATCAAAGTATTAATATGTCATGTTAACACTTGTCACTACCAACTAGATTTTAATATTGCATATTTACATGTAATTCCATATCAGGTTCATCATGGTCGTTATCTAACATCATGCCAGCAAATATAAATAAATAACAAAATCAAGAAAATCGTGACATCATCACCACTCAAATAAAACGCAATCCCCGCTCGCTCGCTTCCAATCCCCAAGCCAAGACCAACCTTCTTCTAGACTCACCAACATCAACGCAGACAAAATTCCCTATAGAAATCCCAATTCTTTTCGATACTCCAATCTCGCCCCTCTTTCCACCAAACACTACCTCACACTATCCACCTCTAAGAATTCAACTCCTACCTCTAACTCCACACCTGAGCATCCTCTCAAAAATCCCAAAACTCACTCAGTCTTACCTAAGCCTACATCCCTCTCTTGCTACTACCTCATAATACCATCGATCATCCCAACCGCCCCAAATTCTTTCACCACTCTCCAGCCACTCCACAAGAGAACCCTCATCCACACGATCAAGGAAGAAGGAATCATGAACATTATTACACATAAGGGCTACGACATATCAATTAGCATTTATAAACATAAGATCATGGGTTCAACATTAAACATTGCAACTGCATCAATAAATATCAATTTACCGTCATGCTCAATCTTTATTACAAATCACCATATATGCACATAATCAAGTCAAGCTAGCAAGTTTCATCATAATCTTATCTAATAAACAGTTCAGGTTTCTTAGTATATGTAGTTCACATTTTATAGGCAACGAATTTAGATCATGCTTAGCAACTCAAGCATCAACGCATCAAGACATCATGTACATTAGAACTGTAAGGCACCGAATCATATCATCGTAAACAACAGACAATCAGACAACAATTATTACCAAGTCAGCACATCAACAAATAAATGTCACCATCAACGCAGTGCAACATAGTTATCAACATATTCAGAAAGGTTAGCAATTCAAATGGAGGACACTCCCGCATGCAAGTCATATCGTACTCGATAGCCGCAATCCTTGAAACATACCTGTCCCACCAACACTGTCGATCATGAGGCTTGTGGGTTATGGGCTCACGCTTCCGCCACACTGCCCTATCGCTATGCAACTTCCTTTCTCTTTCAAGCAGTCACTCACCCAATGTATCGCGCATGACTCCAAGTTAGCAAAGACAGGGGAGTGACAAGGGCGGACAATCCAATGTTCCTTTCGGAACCAAACATAGACCAAGGCTAAGAACGACAAGACTAAAGACAAGACTTCGACCCGGGAATAGCAACGATGCCCTTATGAAAGTCTATTAGGTTATAATCGCGACAAGTAACATAAATTCATCATGGAGCATATCAATTACAATAACCCACACTAACATGTACCTATCTCAAGGAGAATAACATGCGTATTCATTCCAAAAGACACAATCAAGTCCTACACTGATGCATGTGAGAGCTAACAATTTATTATTCCACGAGAGCAGAGATGCCTACTAATTCCAAGCAAATTATGCGGAGCCAGTAATGGTCATGCGGGGTTTAACGAGGATGGAAAGTATCATGTATATGAAAAATGAACGAGCATGGTATGCTCATCAACAATTGAGTTCAAACATAGCATAACGAGGTATATCATGACAATCAGCTGAAGCATCATATGAGAACACATAAAAGCAGCATAGTAACTATCACATCTGACAACAATGATCATATAGTAGGTTAAGAACGACATGTAATCATACGATGAGATATATTTAGAAAGCATATATCCTTAACGATACTAGCGATACATGACAGGGCAGGGGCATAGCAAGAGCCATTTAATGTGTTCAACCTAGTGTTTATGAAAGCAAGAGAGATCATCATAGAGTAACAAGGAGAACATCCCGGGCGATAGATCATAATCATGTTAGGAATGAGCAGTCATAAGGCACAGAAAACGGTACAATAACTATCACATTATAGAACAAGTACGACAGGTAATCATTTAGCGAGTCATATTGGAAATCATAAGCCCTACAGGACACTACTGGCATATATAGAACACGAGCACCATCAAGGTAATTCGACCAGATTCATCCTAACATTCATGTGTTATGCGTATGTAAAATCATGGTATAGTGTGGTGTGTGATCATGCGATGTGCCAAGTCTTACATTCATGCAAGTGCGAGATGATAAAATAGAGTAATATGGAAACACTACCGAGAGGTAACATGTAAGCATGCTAAGATAACCATCACGAAAAGCAAGTCGCTCATCGAATTCAACATCAGTCTAATCATGAGTAAAACACCTAAGATGATATGAAAGAGGAGAATCACACTATCAGGGACCTAGCTCAAGAGAAAATTAGCAACAACGTAGACAAGATACAAGTTCGCACAAGTCACAACCGAGGATCCTACATGATGCTAAAAACTCAATATAGCATACGATACATGTATGCAACTAGTCATGACGACGCGTAAGAAATCACTCAATCATATTCCACGATATAGAAGCATGAGAAAAGTTAAATGATGCATAATACGAGTCTAAGTAATGGGCAATATGATTATAATACGGGGCATGAGTGCAGATCAACACATACTGGGATGAAACATGCATTTTCCAAGACTCAGTTATACCACATATTCTCCATTCAACACAAGTAACACAACAATATTATGTGCAAAATAATCAGCAATAGCTAATCTGGCAAATACAAAATAGATGGGCATGATATGGATTCTTGTCACAAAAAGGATAATAAGCACCGACATGTCATCATCCAACATGCTAAAGTGATAATCTACAAGCATTCCTGCAAAGAGGAGTTGATCACACTATCATGAACCTAATCCAGGAGGAAATAACGATCATGTAGGTTCATATCATATGGTCCATGCTTCTAGTCATTCATACGATCAATAAGCCAAGTAAACATGCTATAACAACATACAATCATGATAGAAGGCAAGACATAACACGAGACTGGAGCAATGTAACTAACCACAACTTGATCTTACACAATAAAATTACGATAGAAAGCAAGGCATAACATGAGCAGCTTCTTACTAATGATCATTTATAAGGTATATGCGGGAGATTACAAAATCATGTCATTCAATTCAGAGAGAGTCACCATTACAACCGGACAGAGATCCCTAAGGGCAACCATTGACCTTTCCCAACTGACTCATCATCCCTCTTTCCCGTGGGACTTTGGTACGACTCTTTGTGGTAAGAAAACATTGCTGATCATCATAAGCATGAAGAAAGAGAGCCCCATGACACCTTACTTTGACTCAAAAGGCCATCAAGAACCAACTTCCAATACGCACTCAGACAACCTTCATATCCATACTCAAAAGGAGCTGTTTCATACAAGCTGGGTTTGACAATGTAGAAATAAAGGCACTCCCGCTAACCCGTTTGCACAGGTAAGTCAACGCACATTTCATAGTTAAGGCATCTAAATCAGATCTCTAGCATAGCAAGCATTCAGCATAGAATCAGTTAATAACACTCATAATGATCTCCTTGGAGTCTCCCAACCCATTTGTAAAGAACAAGCTGATATTTTGCCTACCGTTCCCAACTACACCCAAGAGGGGTGGTCTAGCGCCTTTACTACCCACTCGCGTCCCCGTTTGGTCGGTTTTCCTCTTTTATTAGAAGTCAAGTTCATTACTTAGTCCAATTTCGGTTAGGCATCTTAAGTTCATTTTGCGCTTCTTAAAATGATCCTTTCAAATCCTTTGAAATTCATGGGCGGTTTTTCAAACATACACTCGACCCTTGCGTACCCGAATTGCACAACCTCAGCTCTGATACCATCTTTGTAACGGCCCAGAATTCTGATTTCCGGGTTACGTTTCAAGGGACAAAACCCCTTATTCGGATCTTGCAATCCAGGTACGGGTCGAGGTTTCAAATTCAATTTTAAGGTCAGTAATAAAGAGGGATTTCAAACCCTAAAAGTATCGTAGGGCCGTTGGGTACCCTTAAATTGTCCTAGAGACTAACTCGTGAAATTCATTTCAAACGAAAGCAAGACAGAAGCAAAATTAAGATACAAAGCGCCACGGCAGAGCCGGGTCAAAACCAAAACATAAGTGGATGATTACCATTTATAACGAGTTAGAGAATTAGCCAGGTTCTTCGATTCGCGAAAAGGAAAACCCCGTCATATAGACATCGAGCACTCAAATCTGCAGAAAATACCTTTGAAAGAAGAACGGGGAAAGGAGTCAGATCGAGCCACTCATGCGGGACCAGCAGTCCTCGCTGAGGCCACATGGTATGTGCTATACCTAATAAATATGCTCTAATGCAGTACAAAAAAAACAAACACACTATCATGCTCCTAGTCATAATAATGCGTAAAAATACTGTAAAGGGCCCAAGACAATGCCAAGTGGCATATCCCTCTCCTACCTCCACCCCCTTCCGATAGGGCGGAGACTGGCCTGCTCGTGAATGCATTCCATCATAATCGGGCGGCACGCATGCCTAACCCGCTCCACAATAAAGCCCGCAGGCATCTCATAATATAAGGAAGTTCATGACTCGATTGACTCAGGGTACCCGATGAGGCTGGGGTACCCTATGACCCTAGCAAAGACTCTAGGAACATCACAGATAACGGCCGTTCTGTTTCAAACGCATAAAGTAACTAGATGCTCATTCAATTAGTGCAACCTAACAGGATACTACATGACATGTTTTTATGCATGTGCAACACCTAACATAAAATGCAACAACATGCATAAATGTCCAACCTGAGTAAGCCCCCTAGGGAACTTACCTGAAGATGCAGAACAGCAGGATAATACAAGCAAGGGCCCAAATGCAAGTCCAAAGCAATACACACATATCATCAAGCCATTTCCATAAGCCACCGGACCAACATTCATACGCACGAAATCCAAGTTCTCAACATACTCAAAACCAACCGATAGTGAAATCATTTTCCAAAACCTTTCCGATATGATCAACATCAACCAAAATCGTTTCATTTCCAATCAAACCCATCGATAAATCTTACCAACAATATTTTCAAACTCTTAAATATCAGGTTAAGTCAACTCGTATTCAAAATAATTTCTCAAATCATACTTGGCCAAATTCCGACATTTATCATTTAATTCCTTAACAAATTCCCAAAATCATATCATTAAAACAATTCCGGCATGTTTATTTTCAAAATCCTTACATAAATAAATTCCGACATTTAGTCACAAAATAATTCTATTTTCAAAACCATATTTATAAGTCAAGCCAATAAATCATTCTAAAATTCCTAATATTCACATATTAAACACCACAAAATACATATTCCAATTAATACTATTATTTCCTTTTAAAAACCATTTGTAATATATAAAATTTCAGAAAATATATACTTATCACAAAATCAGAATATGAAATTTCCACAATCAGGATAATATATAGTAATACAAAATAACAACATAACATATTTATATATGTAAAGTAGTTAACATCTACCCACAACAACAAAATAACCCAACCCAATACTCAGAAGCCCAAAACCCGGATGAATATACCCGGATCCGAGCCCAGCTCAAAGCCCAACCCAAAAGGAATTAAGTGAACCGGAAATCAGGCCCCACCCGGCCGGTTCAGGAAAAGAAAAATAAGGAACCCGGTCCACTGGACCCTTCTTCCCCAAAAACAGATGAACAGAGCTTCAGGAATGGAAAAAAAAATAAGAACGGAATGCGGCGAAAATCAATCCCGACCAGGTCTCCTCCTCGCCATCACCTTTTCCGACCTCAATCAACCCAGAAGGGCCAAAATGCGAGTAAGAGGAAGGAGGAAGAGAAAGCTCACCGAGGGCTCGAAGGTTCGCCGGAAATCTTCGTCGGAGACTCGATTCGGGCTCGTCGATAGCGGAATCGACACCGGGATGTCCTAGGAAGGAATACAATGGCTTAAAGGTGCGACTTTATGGTGTGTTCGAGTGAAAGAAGGGAGAGTTGAGGCTTACCGACCTCACACAAGCGAAGACAGAGGAAGAAGGAGGGAGGTGGCTCGGCGATGGCTCCGGGGTGGCTCCTGGTGTGCCTGGGATCCGTTTTTGGCCGTCGGGGGGAGAGTGTGGTGGCTCCCAGTTACTGCTGTGCACCAGAACGAGAAAAGGATTGAACGGGGGTGCTCGGCTCTTCCGAATGGCGGACAGGGTAGCTCGGAATTCCGGGTGCTGCTGCTGCTCACGGACACAGGAGAAGGGGAAGTGATTGTGCGTCCGGGGAGGATGCTACAACGTTTCTCAATCGACGTCGATGGCAACTATGTTGGCTACTTGCGCCGCTCGATAGACAAGGAGCAGGGGAGGGAGATGCGGTTCGTCGACGGTGGTGGTTTAGCGGCGATTCCGGCTTCAAACACAGGGTTCCGATGGGGTTTTGTTGCTTGTTTGAATGAATGAAAAAGGCAAAGGAGAGGATTATGGGTGCTTGAGGGCTGAATTTGTAGATAGGTTTTAGGGTTTTCGATAGATCCACTTTATAGGGAGGGAGGAGTGCAATGTCTGTGTGATGTTGGTTTAGCATGAAGAAGAAGACACTTTGGGGCATTTGTAGAGCAGGCAGTAGCTGGCACGAGAGAGAGAGAGAGAGTGGGAGAGAGAGAAAAAGAAAAGAAAAGAAAATAAAGAATGGACGGTCCCCACTCAAAATACTAATTTGAAATCCCGCTACTCGACTTTATCCCGACGCGTGTAAAATACTTCTCAATTTTCCATATCCGGATTTAATAGATGAAATCCGAACCTTATTTTTAAATTTTCGGTATATAAAAGCAGAGTATAACATATTTTAAATTTCCAATTAAATAATGCCGGAACTCGTTTTGAAATATTTAGAATAAAACCAATAGCTCAAGGACGGAAATTCCAAACATTCCAAATCTTAGAAATTGGAATGATTATAAATCACTATTTTAATAATTTAATATTATAAAATTTCCTGGTCTTTACAAAAATGGGGGAATTACAACTTACCTAGAGGGAGTAGGTAAGTTAACTTCATTTGAAATGGACGAATTTAAATTCCTGGGAACGTAACTTCTTGGGTTTTTCTACGGAAAAAAATTCAACCAAACACATATATTTTAGCTACTTCCTGGCTTTTTTGTACTTTTTGGGTTTTTCCATTGCCAACCAAACGAGAGATATAGTTATCAGAAAAATTATAAACTACTCCCTCCGATTTTTAATATAAGACGTTCGACTTTTGTGCACGTAGTTTAAACAGCTAAAAATTGTATAAAATTATATAAGGCGTTTGACTTTAATTAACTAGACCTTTTCACATATATTATTCCATTTATAGTACCCTTAATTCAATGCTTTTTTTTTTATTAAAAAAAGTTAACATCTTTAATAATAAATTTGAAAATGGGCAAAAAAAATTCAAAGACAATATATATTATAAGGAAAAAATTAATAGTTGATTATATTCAATCAGTAATAAAATATCCAAGTACGTACATTACAATTAACATTATTATTGTAACACATCTCAGTATTATGGTAATACAATAACTTTTGTATTGTGATACAATATTTCTTCTTTATTGTAATACAATATTATTTTTGTATACAATATTACTACTCCGTACTATAGAGATTCCATATTGTAATACAATGAATAAGTTAGTGTAATTATTCATGTATTACAATAAATACAATTGTTATGGTAAATGTATTGTAACGATTATTGTAATCCCACATGTAAATATTCCAAACAAAGCTAATGTCATTATTACATATACATGTTATGCTATACATTAGTGCATGCTCGTATTATATGAATGCAAATTTAAAAAAAAAAATTATGTTTAAGGATTTTTTAAAATAGTTTTTAATTTTATCACCCTACTACCAAAGTGTGATAATCCAACAAAAACTAAACTAAAGACTACAGACCCATTAGCCTATGCTCAACAGTATACAAGATAATATGTAAGATTCTAACGGAACATCTTAAAAAGGTCATAGGAAAACTAATACACCCATGTCTCGGATAGATCAGCCATTCAAGACAATATCCTCATACCCATGAAATTCTCCACTCTTTGAAAACTTGCAAGGGCTCGGATGGTTGGCTAGCTATTAAATTAGATATGGAAAAAGCATATGACATGGTGGATTGGTATTTCACCGAACAAGTGTTGAAAAAGTTTGGTTTCGACCAAAAATTTATTGATTAAATCATGGAATGTGTAACAACGGTGTCCTTCTCCGCCTTAGGCAATAATGGCCAGACAGAGATATTTAAACCAACAAGAGGCATAAGGCAGGGAGAACCGCTTTCTCCTTTTTTTTTGTTCATCCTAGGTGCGGAGGTTTTAGCATGAAAGCTAAAATGGGAAGCCAATTTGGATCGTTCAGGCATTGGTTTTCGGTTTGGCCACTCGGGTCCTAAAATCCCTTTTTTAGCATTCGCTGACGATATTATTGTTTTCTCTAAAGGAAATTTAACAGCTTGTGACCAAAATAAAACTCTTATTGATGAGTACTGTTAAATTTCGGGCCAAAAGGTCAACTACCATAAATCGGCTTTTCAAGGTACTCCGGGTATCCCAGCTCCAAGGTTAATTGCTTTGGAAGGCTGTCTAAACATCTCTAGACAAATCAAACTAGAAAAATATTTGGTATGTCCTTTCGTGAATGGAAAAGTTAATAAAAGTACGTTCGAGGAAATCATTAATAGAACAACAAATCAGTCGTCTAAGTGGAAAGCTGACACGCTGTCTCAACACGGAAGGTCAGTACTAATCAATTCAAATTTAGCATCAAAACCCCTATATTCCATGCAAAGCCTTATGCTTCCCGTCTCAATACTCTCAAACCTTGATAAGATAAATAGAACGTTTTTTCTGGAACAAAGATCTTCAACACAAACCACTTCTAAGTTGGGATAAAGTCTGTAGAGCAAAATCTAAAGGAGTCATGGGACTTAGAAACTCCAAGGACATGAACAAAGCGCTTCAGATGAAGTTACTCTGGAAAATCATTGTAGAACATGATAATTGTTGGGTAAAAATTATCAAATATAAATACCTAAAATAAACAAATTTACTAGAATTCGAGAAGAGAGGAAATGCCTCCTGGCAATGGACTCGGCTAAGGAAACTAATTAAGCCATTTAAGAATGGTCTAGCCTGGACAGTTGGGGATGGAAAAACCATAAAATTCTGGAAAGATAAGTGGAACCCAGTTCATGACATACAAAGTTAGTGTACAGTACCGGGAATGAACAATCTAGAAGAAACAGTTGATCAATATATAATTAATGGTGAATGGAGTATTGACAAACTCAAACAAGTTATGCCTAATGAAATGAATAACAAATAGTTGACATACTGATAGGGTCTATTTTAGTCGTATAATAGCATATTATATTAGGTCATATTCATGCATATTTTACCTATTTTATAGTTAATTTATATTATTGAATTTTCGGAGTCTACACTAGTGCTTTTATATATTTCAGGTCTTCGAGCTGGATCGTATAAATTTGGATATAAAATGGGATCATTTCACAAATCGAAAGCAAGATGGGATGGGCCGTTTCGGAGTGATCGGCTGATTGCTGCGTTAAATTCACCTTTTATGCAATTGGAGTTCGGAAGCAGCTAAGGAGTTAGGAATGTTGCCTATTATTACTTTCCTTTATTTTATTAGATGGATTAGTTAGATAGATAGAATGAATAATATTAATATTATATATATTCATATTAGGATAGATAGACTATCTTGTGTTATATGTACATTCATACGTATACGAAAAAGGGGGAGACCGGAACATACCGTGGACGACTTTAATTTCAACCCTAAATTCTAATTGTGTTTTGTCTTATTTTTATGGAGATCTAAACCCTTCCGTTTCGTTTATGGATTGAAGATTTGGTTTGATAAAGTTGTGATATTTCTATTCTTGTTCTATTCCTATTAATTCGTATTGATTCTTTTGCGATTATTGTTGATTTCTTCTAGTCTGTACAACAGGTTGAGATTATTGCTAGGATTTTTTAGATTCCTCGTAGCGAACCTTAATCCTTAGTACCAATAATGCCTGAAGGTTCGATAATGTAAAACAAAGTAATATAGAAATACTCTAGAAGGGGGGTTGAATAGAGTATGCCGGTTTTTCGCAGAAAGTCTCAAGACGTTTGAAGCTCTTGCCAAACCCTTTGAGATTAGACTTAGTCTTTTCTCTGAAAACCTGAATCACAAACAAGTTATACAATACGAACCAAGTGCGGAAATATGGTAAAGCAGTAAGTAAAGGACGCAACGAATTGTTAACGAGGTTCGGCACGAACTTGGCCTACGTCCCCGCCTAGGGTTCTTCCACAACCCTAGGATTCAAAGGCTTTATTGATTGCTTAGCTTAGGATCCTAATAGCTCACCGAGAAGCCTCTCTCCTATACAATTGCAATCTAGTCAACTCACGTTCCTTTGGAGTCCTAGACCAATCTAGAAGAGCCCCACCTCTCTCAGCTATCTAGTACAATCCTCTAACTCTCGCAAATCAATAGCCTAGTGCAACTTCCCGAGTTATAAACTCTCGAGTAACACTTGAAATGAATATATCCTATAAGCTCACAGTGACTCTCAAAGGCTTTGAAATAAACAACAAACTCTTGAGCGCTTAGCAGAGAGACACTTGGAAGACAGATCGCTTGAATGAATGAAACTCGTGTAGCACTTGTATGTTTTGTCTTCTCCTTCCTTTCCTTTATAAAAAGAGCATGGAGCGTGAGGATCTTCACCACCAGATCTCCAACGGCTCCTTCGAATCAGTTTGATCTTCAATCTTCTATATATGAACACTTCGAACGCCATGATCTATTTTGAACTGATCTCCTCAATATGTATTAAGGAAGGATATAATCTCGAATATACTTCCTGAAATGGTTAGGCATACATATATATATATATAATATATAATGGAAGTATATAATAAGATAAAATAATATACGAATAATTAAGATAGGTTTTGTATTTCATCAACTGTTAATGCTCCAAGGCCTTTGACACAAATATCCTGTCAAAGCCTTTGAAGCATCTATTCCGATTTTCATCAAGGGAGGGAGTTATCAATCTCCCCCTTGATGAAAGACAAAACCTGTGCATCCCTGCAACTTAGTCAAAAATAGATAATACAATGGAATTCGGACTAAGTACCTGCAAGGGTTAGACAAATGTTGGATCAAAAATTTTAACGTAAGAAAACATCCAACCGAAAACCATAAATCAGAAACCAAGGTCTTCCAAGACCTTCAAGCAGAGGTTTTCAAAGTCTAAGCACCACAGATCATCTCCCCCCTTTTGTCTTTCAACAAAGGGCGGAGGTAAAAACAGTCACCAAAAAGTCACCAAAAGTTTTGAAAACGTTTCCAACAAGCCAGCAATGTATCAAATTTCAGGGGTGGGATAGGGTGGGTTAAGGTTTAGGCTTAGTCATCCAGAGCATCATCAGTGAGCCTCGTCCACAGTCCTTCCAGCATCTTTGAAATCCCGCTCATCTCCGTCATGATCTCCTTCTGCAGCTCCTTAATATCCAGGCGAACTTCCTCCAAGCCCAACTCTAGGTTGTCCATGCGTTCATCGAAAGCTGGAGCAGTGGGAAAGGCTTTTGAAGGAGTGGCAAGACTCAAGGTCCCTTGGGGAGACCGAGTGATGCCAATCTTTTCAAGGCCTTTAGAGTCGAACTTACCCGTATGACGCAGCTGTTCTTCATTTTTGACATCAATTCCAGAAGCTTTGAAGATGGGTGTCAAAAGGGTAGCAAAGGGGAGGGGAGAGCCTTTTCTAGCTTTTCTGGCATGAGCCATGGTTCCAAGGATAGTGTTGGCCAGATCAAGATCAAGGCCATTTAGGATGCGGTAGAGCAGGACCATAGCATTGTCAGTAAGGAGTGAGCCAGAGTTAAGACGGGGTAAGAAGCATCGAACAATGATGTTAAAAATTATTTTCGCCTCAAGGGTTAGGGATGAGTGGGTAAGTTGCTTTGAGGTGTTGTTGGATGCTTCGGGTAGGAGATATTTGGCTCGGGCAAGGATGATGCAATTCTCTTTTGAGGGGTGTACATCAGCGGGTGGAACTGGGGTAGGTAGGCCAAGGAAATCTGCAAAGCCATTGGAGTTGAGAGAGATTCTAACCCCTTTGACTACAGACTCCAAAGACCAACCATCGGTGTCGTTTTTGGCTTTTAGGTTAATGTAGAAAAGTCGGGTAAGTTGGGGGTAGTAGACAGTCTCAAGGTTAAGAAGGGTCCAGGCTGGGGATTTTTTGAGGAGCTCAATGCAGGGTAACTTCAAAGCTTCAAAGAACTCAAAATCTAAAAAATCCGAACAGCTAACCTTACGAGTTCTAAACTCGTCTACCCACTTACCAGCAGTCTCAGCATCTTGAAACCAAGAGGAGGGCAAGGATTGATTTACCTGGATATAGGCCGGGGGGTCTGCATTCTTTCTGCGCGCAACTGTTGGGGCAACTCTCTTGACAGGCGCTACAAGACTCTTGACAGTGCCCTTCCTGGTACGCTTGGGGGATGGAGGCTTGACAGCCGCATGGGCTTTCCGCTTCTTCGGAGACGGGGGAGGAGGAGGAGAAGGAGAGGGAGATTCTTCCTCCTCTTCCTCAGACCCCGAGTCCTCACCGGACCCCGCTTCATCTCCTTCAGGTTCCTCGTCCTCTCCAGATCCCTCTTGCTCTTCTTCTTCATCTTCTTCAGGCTCCTCCTCGGATGGAACCTCCTCGGCTTCGGCTTCCTTCCGAATCCGCTCAGCTTCTTCCTCGGCCAGTTTCTTAGCAAGTTCGGCCTCTTCATCGGCCTTTTTCTTCCTTAAGGCCTCCTCCTCGGCTTCCTTGGCAGCATCTCTTTCCAGAAGGGCGTCGAGATCTTCTTCCTCCTCATCCTCGTCCACTTCCTTAGCCAAAATCTTTCTCTTACCTTTCTGTTTAGCACTGATCGGCTTCTTCGCAGAGCGCTTTTGAGAGCCTTTGGGAACAATGGCCGAGCTCTCAGCAATGGTGCTCTGGACGACGGTTGGGATAATAGCTTGAGGAGCGGGTTCAGGTGTGGGAGAGGTAGCAGTGTCCTGACGTCCCTTGGGGGTGGCGCCAAGTCTTTTGGGTGTGATAGCTTTCTTGGTTTTGGGTGCCATGGAGAAAGTTGGTTAGGGTTTCTTGAGAGGCGATTGAGAGGTTGAAGATGAAGAAGTGGAAAGGGTTTGGAAAAGTCTGAGTGTGGGTTGTAATCGGGTACAGTATTGGGTTTAAGTAGAGGGAGTGATGGGACGGGTTTAGGGTTCCAAGGAAAGAAATCATTACATTGCCAATTTGAAAGGTTTTCAAATTCAAATTCAAATATCCATTAAAATCGGACAAGATAACCAAAAAATCTATTTCCAAAAATAAAATATCTTTAACGGTTTAAGGAAATTACTAAATGGGCAATTTTTGAAATCCGATTAAAACAAATATACTTGATTAAATATCTAAAAAGATATCAACCAAAAATATATGATCCGATATATGTACTCCACCATTTAGTTCACACACCTTGACATAGTTTTCAAGGGTCTTGACACTAAGTAGAATTTATCTTTCGTAAAGGGAAAGCTCCCCCTACGAAAGTGCATCCTTGTTAAGCATCCCAATATCTCGTCTTATGAAGGTAAACCTGTCCTCTGCCAAAGGCTTAGTAAAAATGTCAGCCCATTGATAATTAGTAGAAATAAAAGATATGGACACATCACCTTTTTCAACATGATCTCTAATGAAATGATGCCTTACATCAATATGCTTGGTCCTTGAATGCTGAACAGGATTCTTAGTGATGGATATGGCACTTGTATTGTCACACTTAATTGGGATACCTTTGAGGTTGATGCCAAGATCTCGCATTTGTTGAGCTATCCAAAGGATTTGGGAGCAACAGGCTCCAGCTGCAATGTATTCGGCTTCTGCAGTGGATAGAGCAACAGAATTTTGCTTCTTTGAGTGCCAACTGATCAAAGATGCTCCTAAGAATTGGCAACATCCTGATGTGCTCTTCCTATCCACCTTGTAGCCTGCAAAATCTGCATCAGAATATCCAATTAAAGTGAAATCCTTTTGCTTTGGGTACCATAGTCCAAGTTCCTTAGTGCCATTGAGATATCGAAAGATTCTCTTCACAGCCACGAGGTGAGATTCTTTAGGATCAGCTTGAAACCTAGCACACATGCAAACACTAAACATGATGTCAGGTCTACTAGCCGTGAGATATAATAATGATCCAATCATTCCTCGATACTCCTTTTGATTGACACTTGTTCCAGTCTTGTCTTGATCTAGAGATAATGTTGAGCTCATGGGAGTCTTGGCTGCTTTGGATTGATCCATCTTGAACTTCTTCAAGAGATCCTTAGTGTACTTGCTTTGGTTGACAAAGATCCCTTTCTTGGATTGATGAACTTGTAATCCCAAAAAGAAGTTGAGTTCACCCATCAAGCTCATCTCAAATTCACTGCACATGATGTCAGAAAATTCCTTGCACAAAGATGTGTTAGTAGCACCAAATAATATATCATCAACATAAATTTGAATAACCAAAATGTCCTTTCCTTTGGTTTTGATAAAAAGAGTCTTGTCGATCAACCCCCTTTTAAAATCATTTTCTAAAAGGTATTTTGACAAGCGCTCATACTAAGCTCTTGGGGCTTGTTTCAAACCATAAAGCGCTTTGTCAAGTTTATAAATATGATTGGGAAATTCTGAACTTTCAAAACCTGGGGGTTGAGCCACATATACTTCTTCTTCTAGGAAACCATTAAGAAAAGCACACTTGACATCCATTTGATATAACTTTATGCTCATAAAAGATGCAAATGCTAATAAAATGCGAATGGCTTCAAGCCTGGCTACGGGAGAAAAGGTCTCCTCGTAGTCAATACCTTCCTCTTGATTGTAGCCTTGAGCAACAAGCCTTGCCTTGTTCCTAACAACCTTACCATTCTCATCTAGCTTGTTTCGAAACACCCATCGAGTGCCAATGATTGATTGATGCTTTGGCCTAGGCTTCAAGGTCTAGACTTTGTTTCTTTCAAATTCATTAAGCTCACTTTGCATAGCAATGATCCAGTCTGGCTCCTGAAGTGCCTCATCTACCTTCTTTGGCTCAAAAAGAGAAACAAATGCGTGAAAAGCACAAAGATCTTTAAGTTTAGAACGAGTTTGAACACTAGAAGTAGGGTCAGAAATGATATCCTTTAATGAGTGTGATGAGGAGTATTTGAATTTCCTTTTGCTAGTCTCAGCTCCTTGATTCGTCACACTTGTAGGGTTGACTTGTAGTACATCTGACTCCGTGGTCCTGTTAGGTTCAGTTACAGCAGTTTCTGACGTCTCAACACTGTTGGATTGGACACCAAGGGCTTTGGACGAATCTTCAACACCTTGGGCCAATTCTTCAGTGTTAAGAATCGGTTCCTGCATGTTCCTCTTCTCTGTGTTCTTGGTAGCAGAACCATCACCTTCCTCGTTCTCTTCATGGATGTTAAGATCTATATCTGCAACACTTTCACTCAAAGCACCGTCATTGCATTCATCAAAAATAACATGTATACTTTCTTCAACAACCTGGGTCCTTTTATTGAAGATTCTATAAGCTTTGCTACTCGTGGAATAGCCAAGAAATATACCTTCATCACTACGCGCATCAAATTTCCCAAGGTTATCTTTTCCATTGTTATGAACAAAACAAGTACAGCCAAAGGGTTTAAAATAAGATATAAGTGGTTTGCGGCCTTTGAAAAGTTCATAAGGAGTTTTCTTTAAGATAGAACGAATAAGACAACGATTCAAAATATAGTTAGCTGTGTTAACAGCTTCAGCCCAATAGGTTTTAGGTAATGCATTTTCTAAAAGCATAGTCCTGGCCATAACCTCTAAGGTGCGGTTCTTGCGTTCCACAACCCCGTTTTGTTGAGGTGTCCTAGGAGCAGAAAAGTTATGGGAGATGCCATATTTAGCACAAAACAAATCAAATTGAAGTTGATCAAACTCCCTACCATGATCACTCCGAATAGACACTATGGGCTCATTTCTTAAAGTTTGCAACTCCTTACAAAGTTTTGAAAACTCAAATAAGGCCTCTGATTTTTCTTTCAAAAATGCAACCCAAGTATATCTTGAAAAATCATCGACAACAACTAGCATGTACTTTTTACCATTGGGAGATTTGACTCGCATAGGACCACATAAATCCATATGTAAAAGTTCAAGGGGTCTAGAAGAACTTACAACCTTTTTGGGTTTGAAAGAGCTACGTGTTTGTTTACCTCGTGTGCATGCATTGCACATGTCAATACCTTTGAAGTCCATCTCAGGTAGCCCTCTTACAAGCCCTTTGGACACAAGCTTCTGTAGTGTATGTGGACTCACATGACCGAGTCTCATGTGCCAAAGCTTTGGATCGTCCGTCAAAGCCTTTAGACAAGTTAAGCTTCCTTGTGCCACTTGATCAGAATTTACGGCGTATATATTGTTGTAATGGTATGCAGTCAATATAACTTCACCTGTATCATCTCTGCACACTATACATCTTTTCTTGTTAAATCTGACATTGTTACCACTATCACATAATTGAGAGACACTAAGCAGATTATACTTCAAACCATTAACAAGATAGACATTTTTAATACTATGGCTGGAATCACTTCCAACACTACCAATACCAACGATGTCGCATTTTCCTTTGTCACCAAGAGTGATTGTTCCCGTGGATTGCTCCTTTAGATCATGAAAGAGAGAACTCTTCCCACTCATATGCCTCGAGCATCCACTATCAATAATCCATTTGTGTTCTTTCACCTTGGTGATCTCCTACAAAACAAACATCAACCTTTGTGGCTAGACCAATAAGCAAATTTGGATCCATTGTTGGGGTAAACCATATTTGGTAAAATAGTGCCTTTTGGGACCCAAACTTGTGTTATCCGTTCTTTTCTCAAATGAACAGGAAATGTATTAAGAATAATGTATGTATCCTTTCTCCTATAAGGGCAGGTCTCTTTTACATGTCCCTTTCTAGCACAATGGTGACATATAGGAGAGGTTCTGCTTCCTTTTGCCTTTACAAAAGTGGTAATGTGTTGCTTCTTTAAAAACTTTGGATTGTAACCAATACCACTTTTGTTTAGAGAGCTTTGTTGCTCACCCAACATCTTATCAAGAGTGCCTTTGGATTTGGTAAAACTTATGAGGGCTGTCTGTTGGTCTAGAATCTTATTATTCAGGGAGATCTTCTCGTTCTCTAAGTCATAATGCTCATTTCTTAGAGAGGAGAGATCTTGCTTGAGTTCAGATTTCTCCGAGTCAAGCGTCTTGACTTTAATGTCAAGACCTGAATAAGAAGCTTCAAGACCTTTGACCCTCATAGACAGATCCTCAATAGTTCTTTCCTGGTCCACAGTTCTCTTAATAAGAATGTTAGTTTGGGCAATAAGCTTTTCTTCATTGGCAATCATATTGGAAAGGAATTCCGATAATACCTCTTTTGGACTTTCCATAAGTTCTCTTACAGTAGCTTCAAGCTTTTCATCGTGAGATTCATCTCCAGAGGCCATAAGACAAATGTTGGCCTTCTCATCGTCGAAGTCAGAGTCGGAATCACTCCAAGTAGCCACCATGGCTTTCTTCTTCCATTTGTCACCTTTCTTGGGCTGACTCTTTGTCTTTTGAGGGCAGTCCTTCACAAGATGATCTGTTTCACCACATTCAAAACAAGACAACGGTTTAGTCTTCTTTTCATACTTGTTGTATTGAGGCTTACCTCGAAATTTTGAAGACTCTGATCCATCCTTGTTGTTGAATTGCTTCTTCATTTTGAGAATTCTAGCAAGGCCTCTTGTGATAAGAGCAAAAGGATCATCCTCATCGTCATCCTCATTTTCGGAATCAGATCCATCCTTGGGCTCATCCTTCTTAGACTTGAGTGCCAAGTTCTTAGTGCTAGCTGGAAGTTCTCTATCGTCTTCATTAAGGATCATCTCATGCGTGATCAGCTTTCCAAGAAGGTCATCAAGGGGTAGAGTGGTGAGGTCCTGGGCTTCCTCTATAGCTGTTACTTTAGGACCCCATTTCTCCTTTGGAAGGCACCTCAGTATCTTCCTTACTTTCTCAACGTTAGTAAAGCTCTTGCCGAGAGAGTCAAGGTTGTTGGTGATTTCTGTGAATCGTGTGAACATGGCCTTGATTGACTCATCAGACTTCATCTTAAAGAGCTCATACTTTCGAAGGAAGATGCTGATCTTGGTGTCTTTCACTTGGCTCGTTCCTTCATAGGTGACGACCAACTTGTCCCAAATCTCTTTAGCTGACCTACAAGAAGAAATACGGTTAAACTCATCAGTGCTAAGACCACAATAAAGTAAGTTAATAGCCCTGTAGTTTTTGGAGATGGTTTCAAGATCTGCTTGGTTGTATTCAGACTCCTTCTTTGCAACTTTGGTGTCATTTGGTCCATCTTTTTCTGGAATCTTCGGACCATTCTCTATAATGTTCCAAAGCTCTAGATCTTGGTCTATGATGAACATCTTCATCAAAGATCTCCAGTGGACAAAGTTGTTTCCTACAAAGAGTGGCGGTCTGCTTGTGGACCTTCCCTGTGCAAATCCTCCGCTTGCTTCACCAGACATGATTGAAAACTCACAAGATTGTTAGATCAAAAACAGTGAGTAAAGCTCTGATACCAATTGAAGGTTCGATAATGTAAAACAAAGTAATATTGAAATACTCTAGAAGGGGGGTTGAATAGAGTATGCCGGTTTTTCGCAGAAAGTCTCAAGACGTTTGAAGCTCTTGCCAAACCCTTTGAGATTAGACTTAGTCTTTTCTCTGAAAACCTGAATCACAAACAAGTTATACAATACGAACCAAGTGCGGAAATATGGTAAAGCAGTAAGTAAAGGACGCAACGAATTGTTAACGAGGTTCGGCACGAACTTGGCCTACGTCCCCGCCTAGGGTTCTTCCACAACCCTAGGATTCAAAGGCTTTATTGATTGCTTAGCTTAGGATCCTAATAGCTCACCGAGAAGCCTCTCTCCTATACAATTGCAATCTAGTCAACTCACGTTCCCTTGGAGTCCTAGACCAATCTAGAAGAGCCCCACCTCTCTCAGCTATCTAGTACAATCCTCTAACTCTCACAAATTAATAGCCTAGTGCAACTTCCCGAGTTATAAACTCTCGAGTAACACTTGAAATGAATATATCCTATAAGCTCACAGTGACTCTCAAAGGCTTTGAAATAAACAACAAACTCTTGAGCGCTTAGCAGAGAGACACTTGGAAGACAGATCGCTTGAATGAATGAAACTCGTGTAGCACTTGTATGTTCTGTCTTCTCCTTCCTTTCCTTTATAAAAGAGCATGGAGCGTGAGGATCTTCACCACCAGATCTCCAATGGCTCCTTCGAATCAGTTTGATCTTCAATCTTCTATATATGGACACTTCGAACGCCATGATCTATTTTGAACTGATCTCCTCAATATGTATTAAGGAAGGATATAATCTCGAATATACTTCCTGAAATGGTTAGGCATACATATATATATATAATATAATGGAAGTATATAATAAGATAAAATAATATACGAATAATTAAGATAGGTTTTGTATTTCATCAACTGTTAATGCTCCAAGGCCTTTGACACAAATATCCTGTCAAAGCCTTTGAAGCATCTATTCCGATTTTCATCAAGGGAGGGAGTTATCAATGCCTTTTTAGGACTCGTTGGACTAAACTGGTGTGTAGAGAATCAATTATATGTTAAATGCTGACTCGCAGCTGGTGTTGCATATATCCTGGTTAATCCTTAATCTTAATGCTACTATTAGGTTAAATCTTGACCGTGTTAAGGTTATCTAATTAGTAAGGGTTACTAGGACTCGTAGGACTAGTAATTTACACAAGATCAGGACAGGAACAATAATATGATGAAATGAGAACTTGAAGAAGAATCGATGATCAACTAGTCAAACTAAAGTGGATATTTGTAGATGAAACTATCTTCTTAATTGTTATCTCCGTTATTTGTTTATAGTTTATTTTATTTTCTTTCTTATTCTCATCACACCAAAACCCCCCGTTTTGTCTTAATTGGTAAATAAGCTTAACTCAGGAATAACTTGATTCTCTGTGGGATCGACTCGTACTTACTGCACTAAATTAGTTAGGTAGGTTCGAATTTATTTTGATACGGTTAACGCGACTAAAAACCGTCCATCAAATTGGCGCCGTTGCCGGGGAATCAAAGTTTATTTCTTTGTTTTGTGTGTTTGCCAATTATTGTATATAACTAACTTTGTTGTGAACCTATCTTACGGTTCATAACACATTTGCTACTAATTTTTTTGAGATGTTGATGTTATTGCAGTTTCAAGGTGAGAGCTTTCACCAATATCTTACCAGATTGCAGAGATATGTTGATATCCGTAATTCATGGGGTTATCAAGACAGCATCCGAGATATGATTCTTTGCATAATTGACGGGATGACTGCTGAGACACGAGCGCTTGATGAGTACATGAGTAACGGAGACCTAGCATAGTTAGGTTTGTCGGGTTTGTGGGATTTTTTCTGTTATATGGATTACCAAATTGCGCAGGAAGAATCCTTCACTTCGATATCTCCACCAATGGAGGACTCTGTTAGACACTTGGATGATGAAATTCAAGCCCTTGCTCAAGCGATACAGGAGAATGGTGAGAGGATCAAAAACTTGGGGGAACAAATTAGCCTACTTACTCAAACATCAAGCGAGATAATAGCAGAGCAGATGACCGACCCTCAAGTTGACAAAGAAAGCCCACCCATTCTGCCATCCCCTGAAACATTGAAAGATGCAAGAATGGAAGATCATGTCGAAGTCATTGTGCTTAATTCAGTCCCTCCTAGTTGGTTTCAACATGATAATGATGTTAAGAACGAGGAGGAATTATTCACAGATAACGATAGTTTCTTTGAGGATGGAGAAGAGGGTCTTGTGCTTCCTGACAGGGAATCTCATGAGTCGACGCATGAGGTTTCATGTGTTGTGTCTCCTACTCCATCCGATGCATTCATGTTTAAGTGTTGCTTGTCTTTACCTTGGTTAGGGGGAGTAGTGCTATGATTTTCTGGCTATTGAGCATTCTTCTGGACTACATAATGTGTGCTTTGAGATTTTTCCATCGAGTCTGTCTGCTCTTGTTGATTTTGTTGAGATGTCTTTATGCTGATTTTAAAGCTCTTTTTGTCTCAAACTCTTTGTAGCTGATCAGTGTCTTCTCATCATGTCTAAAATCAGCCGAGTTATTTTTGCTACTCTCTAAATTGGTTAGTTTAAGCTCAATGTCGACCTAAATGAGTTTTATGATTGGTTCGTGTTGACTTGCTTGTTTTCTGCTTCCTGTGTCCATATCCAATTTTCATGAATTTAGTTGCAAAATATGGATGAGCATGATCTAGAGGGCTGATTTTTATTCGATTGCTTAGTTGTTGCTTGAGTTGGCTCATGTCATACTTGATTTTAAGGAATTCTTGGATATGGCTTCTTGCTCTAATTTCTGATTGCTTTTATTTGGACAAGCCTATATATTTTGAGATGGTGCACAGGTTTCAATCTTTGCTTGCTAGTTTCTTCTGCCTGAAATCACTTGAATTTCATGTGTTAAATTTGTCACAAGTGATTGAGCATGACTTGCACGGACTGCTTTTGGTGTGGCTGGTTTTTGTTGTTCTTCTTTCTTGGATGATATTATTATGCTTGGAATGTTGGACTACTTTGTCTTGTGTCCTTTCTTTGCCTTTTGTTTTGGCTAGGACCAATTGCAAAGGAGACTGCGTATATTTTTTCGATTCCAAGACGATTCACAATGTCAATTACATCCGAGAGTTGCTGACAGTTTCTGCTGAACACCCAGGGCTGTAATTTCTACTGTTTTCTCATGTTTTAAGGGTGTTAGTACATCGGAATAGTAACCTATCTTGCTGAATTGTATGTTTTGATATTCCTTTGTTACTGAATTGAATTGGCAGCTGATTGCTATGCAAGTTTTGCTTGTTTTTTTTTCTGCCATTTGTGGTGTTGAACATGTCCGATTACTATGAGTAGTTGCTGATTTCTTGGTCTGATCAGAGGCTACATCAGTACCTCTCCTTTTGAGCTAAATGGTTTTCCGAATGCCTGATACATTGTGAGTTTCCTCTACTTCTTTTATTCATTTTCTTTACTTTGAGGACAAAGTAAGATTTTAAGCATGGGGTGGGGGATTCAAGTGTACCTTCGTATCTTATATGTGTTAGTTGTCATTTTTTTTTTCCAATTTTTGTTATCCATTACATTGCATTATAGATATTTATATTTAATAATTATCCCATGGTCATAGTAAGTTATGTTATTGAGTCTTTGTTTTTGTTTTGTTAGTTTTTCTTTTAGTTGTGTTATAAGAGTTGTTTCTATGATTGGTATGACCTCAATGATGATATATGGTTTTTCATGGCTTAAGAGTTAATAAAATTGAATTTTAATTGAAAAACGACACTTGTGGGATTCCCATAGATAATCTAGATTATGAGCTTTAGATATAACTTGATTATTGGTTGGATGTTCATAGTAGAGCAATTTTGAAAAAAAAATTATATGATTTGTAATGTATATGTATAAACCCTTGATGAAAAGCAATAGTAAATTCGGTTATCTATTTGATGTGATTTTTGATGTGATTTGATATGTTTTGGGTTGATGAGTGTAAGGAGAATATAATTCACTTGCACCGCTCGGGGAGGATAAAATTCACTCGAGTGAAAAGAATCATCAATAAACCAATGTTCGAGGAGAACAAAATTCACTCAACAATCATAAGAATTGGAAAAAAAATACAATTAGTAACCGATCCTGTTTGTGGAGAATAAAATTCACGCAAGGAGGAAGAAAAAGTGTTTAGAAAAAAAAGAGAAGAAAATAAGAGCTTTATTGAAAATCCGAAGTAGAAAATGCCTAGTAATCTATGGGTGTTTATGACGATTTTTTTTAAGTGCTTAATGAATTTGATTGCTCAATACATTCTAAATGCAAGCATCCCCTGAACCTAATCGGAGTTTAAAGCAATGAGTATGAAGAGTTTGATGTGGGTCTTATAGTGTCCTAACTATTTTGAGCTTAACCTACTAAATACTCTTGAAGCCATGATAACTATACTGATGAGTGATCATTCATAGAAATTTATTTTAGTCTTTGTCTTTCATTTTGAGTCTTTGTTTTGTGATTAGTTTGCTTGGGGACAAGCAAAAGTCTAAGCATGGGAGAGTTTGATAGGGTCTATTTTAGTTGTATAATTGCATATTATATTAGGTCATATTCATGCATATTTTACCTATTTTATAGTTAATTTATATTATTGAATTTTCGGAGTCTACACTAGTGTTTTTATATATTTCAGGTATCTTCAGGCTGGATCGTATAAAATTGGAGATAAAATGGGATCATTTCACAAATCGAAAGCAAGATGGGATGGGCCGTTTTGGAGTGATGGGCTGATTGTTGCGTTAAATTCACCTTTTATGCAATTGGAGTTCGGAAGCAGCTAAGGAGTTAGAAGTGTTGCCTATTATTACTTTCCTTTATTTTATTAGATGGATTAGTTAGATGAGAAAATGGTATTCAATATACCAAAAATTTTAGCTCTTTGCAAAAATGTCACCCCCCCATATAAAATGTGGTAAATGTCAAAAAGTAAATTTTTTTGCAAAACTAACAGGTCACCTTGACCTTGTATTGTGGGTTTGGGCGGGCTTTTAAAAATTTGGAGATTTTGGGAGGGATTTAAGGGATTAGGAAAGGAGAGAGAGAGAGAGAGAGAGAGAGGGTTCACATCTTCACAAAATCAAAACTTCAATCTGGCGACTGCGAGAGAAGTGCGGCGAAGGAGAAGGAGAGAAGCGGAGGAGGCGACGGATTCCGTTGAGCAATCTGGCGACTGAACCCATTGTCGGTTTTGGTTCTCGATTTTGCTTCCCTCGTTGTATCACTAAGAACTCCTCACCGAAGCCATATATACGCCGACGTGCACTCCCCGTAAGCACGCAACAGTCGCATTTCGCCGATTCTATCTCGATATGAGTCCCCGAAGTCGCGTTCTTCTTGCTGTTCCATTTTCTTCCCGTTGATTTCTTTCCCAATTCTGCAATCGAATCGTCGTTTGCGGGCTTCTTGTTCATATCAGGTTCCTCTCTTGCTCTTGCCTTCTCTGGTTCGGAATCAAGTTGAAATTTCATTTCCTTACTCATCGAATCTTCTGCCTAGGGTTTTTCATGTATCCCTTTCCCTATTATTCTACAAGTTTGTTCAGTTAAAGCCATTTGAGATCTATGGGAGCATTTTCTTTCTTCTTTCTTCTTTAACCAGCCCCTTCATTTGGTTAGACATTGCGGCTCATCAACTTCTCATCTAGAGGTTGATAGGAGGAAAGCTGCTTTTATCTTACAAGAAGAAAGAAGGGGCATCGAGAGAGGAGGAATCCGACGAAGTTCCTGAGGTAGACGAGATCCGACAGGGGTTACTCCTACATTGGGTAAGACATCGTTGTCACGGGCTAGATAATAGTATTTACTGGCTAGTAAGCACACATCGCAAATATTCGGGTTTCGCATCCGGCAGGACTGTATTGGTTAGGAACTTTAGTACTTCGTACGTAGTGTTTGGTTTAGGTCTTAATTGTTTAATCGTTTCCACCTTTTGGATGACTTGTGTTTGATGACTGATAAAGTATGTTATGGACACTTGTTTATATGTGTTATGGATGGTTGTTGTGAATTCTGCGTTATAACGCATTTCGTGTAGGTTTAATGGTTGATATACTTAGGATGAGAAGTTTCTGAGATAAATAAGATATGTCAGGATTTATTATCTTATTGGCATAGACTTTGATTTTAATGGCAAGGAAAAAACATATACTGGCTAGTAAGGAAAAAATTCGCAAACAATTGTCCTTTGCATCGTCGGCAAACTAAAGGGCCAGTTATGTGAATTCAAAACCACCCAAACCCCAAAGTATCAGTGAGTTACAAGCAAACTAATAAAATACTACATTCAACTACTCCGTCTAGTGATTTGGTGCGTTGTGACAAATTCACAACCATCAAGCGACTTCCATTTTGGCTTCCACTTTCTTTGACCGAAGCGTACACAGGAAAATGTCATGCCCCATCTCCACCACTTGAGTTCCAGTACTTGAAAGCATCCCAATGACTTTCATCATCCACATGAATTGGATAACATCCTTCCTTCTTCGCATCGAGTAGGTATTTCAACTCCAACTCGTACCAACTCGGGTCTATCGCGAGCTTCTCCATTATCTTGCTCCTAACGGACCCAAACGGCATACTCTCCTCTATGAGTATTGCCTTGTCAGAATTTCGACATTCATACACCCATCCCCCTCCTCCATGTTCCCACCGACAACTGCAAATGTCTATATATATTATGTTGATTACTAGGATTTCCCTTTGGCTGGCTAGTAACTAAATTTCTGGGTTTTCTTCTTCGAACTTCACTTGTTTTCCCTCCATTTTTCCACGTGTATCCCCACTTGTTTTCCCTCCATTTCGTCTGGGCGGGAATTTTAATTGGTTTGAGCTTTCTTTGCATTTAATGCATGTGATGTCACATGTTCAATTAGCATTAAATGTGTCAGATCAGCCCTCTCTCTCCACTGCAATTTGTTTTTTCTTTTTATTTTTTTTGCCAAGTAAAACCCCTTCACTCCTCTCCAAATTTGACACATGTCCCTCCTTTTTCATATTTCTGTCAGCTTAGCCCTCTCTCCCACAAATCGTTGCATCTTTTTCTTTTCTTTTTTTAATTTTTTTTGGCCAAATGACCTGCTACCGGGTGGGCATAATTTGCAAAAATGACATTTTGCTACCCGTTGCAATTTCTACACCCCATGGTTATTTTTGCAAAGCTAAATTTTTTTGGTATATTTATGCAAATCATCCTAGTTAGATAGATAGAATGAATAATATTAATATTATATATATTCATATTAGGATAGATAGACTATCTTGTGCTATATATACATTCATATGTATACGGCAAAGGGGGAGGCCGGAACATACAGTGGCCGACTTTAGTTTCAACCCTGAACCCTAATTATGTTTTGTCTTATTTTTATGGAGATCTAAAGTCTTTCGTTTCGTCTATGGATTGAAGCTTTGGGTTGATAAAGTTGTGAGATTTCTATTCTTGTTCTATTCATATTGATTCGTATTGATTCTTTTGCGATTATTGTTGATTTCTTCTAGTCCGTACAACTAGTTGAGATTATTGCTAGGATTTTGTAGATTCCTCGTAGCGAACCTTAATCCATAGTAGCAATCATGTCTTTTTAGGACTCGTAGGACTAAACTGGTGTGTAGAGAATCAATTATATGTTAAATGCTGACTCGTAGCTTGGTGTTGCATATATCCTAGTTAATCCTTAATCTTAATGCTACTATTAGGTTAAATCTTGACCTTGTTAAGGTTATCTAATTAGTAAGGGTTACTAGGACTCGTAGGACTAGTAATTTACACAAGATCAGGACAGGAACAATAATAGGATGAAAAGAGAACTTGAAGAAGAATCGATGAACAACTAGTCAAACTAAAGTGGATATTTGTAGATGAAACTATCTTCTTAATTGTTATCTCCGTTATTTGTTTATAGATTATTTTATTTTCTTTCTTATTCTCATCACACCAAAACCCCCCGTTTTGTCTTAATTGGTAAATAAACTTAACTCAGGAATAACTTGATTCTCTGTGGGATCGACTCGTACTTACTGCACTACATTAGTTAGGTAGGTTCGAATTTATTTTGATACGGTTAACGCGACTAAAAACCATCCATCACATACCTTTACCAAAAAACAACATACATGACAGAATGTACTGGTGGCCGGATAAAAATGTATGCTTTACAACTTCTAGGGCATATAAATTCAACACAAAATATACGAATCAGAGTGATGATGAGTACACATGGATATGGAAAATCAATGCACCCCCTAAAGTCAAAAACTTTCTTTGGAGAGTCTATCATGATGGACTACTGACTGCAACTCGACTATCAAAAAAGGGGGTTGCGGTCCCCCCTACTGTGCAATATGCAACCACCGTGAAGAGGATGCTACACACCTATTTTTTGAGTGTAGATACTCCATAGGCCTCTCCAGTCTCTCGTCTAATGCCAAGAAAATGATCAGTGAATGTATTAAAAAAACTAGGAAGATCAGGCCTACTAATCTCCCAAGAAAAGCAAAAAATGGCTTTTCACTAGTGGACTATCGGGCTAATCCGAAATCAATGGACTTTCCAACATCAAAGACTACCAAATATTGACGGATTCTTAAGAAAGTTAGAATCAAGTAGAAATGCATGGAGCAAAGTGTAGAAATTTAATAACATGAACAAGAAAGAACTCAACATCCACAAAAAGTCACAAAACAAAACGATAAGACACAGAAAAACTGACAAATGGAAAAAACCACCTAATGAGTAAATGAAATTGAATTTTGACGAATCCGCTCCCACCCACCGACAAGTGTCTATAGGATATATAATAAGGAACAAAAAAGGACTACCAGAAGCAATGAGATTCAGTGTAATTGGGAACCAAACACCCTTGATGGTTGAGGCTCTGGCTCTTAGGGCAAGAGTATTGAGAGCCTGGTTTCTATCTCGACGAACCGAGCTCCATAAGCACATCCGGAAATTCTTCGCCAACCTGCACGTCTTCAGAGCTAGATTATCGGCGACCCCTCAAAACGAAACATAGCCCCGCAGCAGTTGTAGCGCGTTGATGCAGTCCGACTCAACCACAACAGAAGGTAATCCTCTAACTAACTTAAATCTAAGATTACAATAAAGATAAAAATACAATTTAAAACATCAAAGATTCTTGTTACCTGGTGCATGCAAGCCTAGGAAGATGTTTACATTGTTGACTTAGAAAGCAATAACAGTTGCGATTTTGGTATCGGATACGATGCCCGACGAGGCACCTGGGGAACGTCTTATCTTTGTCGACGCCAGCGGCAAGGAAAAAGAAAATCTGCATGCAAGTTTGGGTTTCACGGTTTTGTTTGGTTGATTTTTTTTTCTTAATTTTTGGAGATTTGTTAGACATTAGGGGTTAGATTTGTTTCTGATTTGGGTCGGTTATTTTTTTTTGGGTTTGGTTCTGGGATATTTTTCTCTTTGTTGGGAATTCGGATAGATCTGAGGAATTGGAAAGATGGGAGAGAGGGCTATCAGTGGGGGAGGGAGGAGGCGCATGTCAGTTCACAACAAGAAAAACAGTTTTTTTGTGACAAATTTTTTCGTCGCCCAAAGTCATTTTTCCGTCGCCCAAAGTAGTTTGTGACAAAAAGCATTCCGTCCCCTGTTCGTCCCTTCAGCCCCGTTGCCCGAAGTTTGGGCGACCAAAAAAAAATCGTCTCCGTATGTAGCGCTTTTGTGATGAATTTCGAATTTTGTTGCCCTACAGTTTTTTTGACAGATTGTTTACTTTCGTCGCCAAAAGTAACAGTTTTGTCGCCCAAAGTAGCCCATTTTTGTGATGAATGTTTCCTCTTGTCGCCCAAAGTAGCCAATTTTTGTGATGAATTTGACCCTTTGTCACCCAATCTTCCCCTGTTTTTTGTGAGAACTGTTTTATTTTGTCACAAAAGATAAAAGTGATAAAATGTGATTTCCCCCTAAATTTGCACTTTTAACATGTTTTAAGTTTTAACCCTCAAACATACATACATTATAATACAATAGTAGCCAATTAGTTTAATCTCAATGTTTTATATTAAAAGAAACTTGGTTTAAAATATATTCAATCCAAACCATTTTTACTTAAATATTAATGTAATAAGTTCCAAATAAGTACCAAAAGATTAACTTGAAAACTAAAGGTTCCAAAGTGTCCACTCTCAACTTGCTCCATCACATCTCCTAGAATAAGTGTCCAACAAATCTCCATGACCATGACTTCTTTCTTCCACTGTGCTTCAAAAATATGCCCTGAAAATAAAAGGAGGGAGATTAGCAAAGGGGCAAAAATATTGCTCAAAATAATCATGGAAAAATTAAAAACACAATAACCATGGCAAATGGAAATAGGTGTAGTAAATCATGGCAAAATTAAAAACACTAACCATGGGTAGGGTGGGTGTAAATTTTGTGTATACTCTGTACCTACTTGTACCTTGGACAGGAAACTTACACCTGGGAAGAAAAATTGCCCACTCACTCTTATTTATAACATCAAAACAATTCAACAATGGTATTTTAAGTGCCGATACAAGCCAACTCAACAAAGACCATAGAAAATAACAATCTGTCAATCTGTCAACAAAAAGAACATTTTCATGGAATCTGTCAAAGGAAAGAACATGAGGAAAGGGAGCATCTATAATGGTCACAGACCCATTCAACAGAAAGAACATTTCTTTATGTTTTGACATCTCGTAACATCACAACCAGCAAGAAAAAAAATATAAAGATGAAGCTATTTCATTGGAAAAGAGGATTTCAGATTGTTCACAACAGAAAGAACATTTCTTTCTATTTCACAAGACTTCGTGATGACATTATTCACAATCATGAGCAAAATCAGAGATCACTGTAACAAGAAATTCAAGAAAATATCATGAAACTTCTATGGAGATTACAAACAAAAAGTGAGCACAAAAATCTTGAGAAAGCTACTGATGAATTCTTTAAAGATTGGGATGGTTTATGAACTAGAGGGAGAAAGAAAGCTTAGTTTAGCATTTGTGGTTGCCTTATGATGTCTTATCTTTGGTTTGTTCTATCCAGTGAGTCATTTGTACCACTAGTAGTACTTAGGATATTCAATGTACAGAGTATTATCGATTATATTATTTACCTGAAACAAATTGATTTCTGCTAATAACTGATTGATTTGAGCTGCATTATAATTCTGCTCAGCAAATGTTAATGTAATATTTATTTTAAGATTATTGGTCTGTTATTTCATAGGCTTCTGGTGCTAACATTATTTGGTTAGCTGCAACACAAACTGGCTTTGCTACTGTATTTATTATATATTCAGAGATATATGTAGAAATATCAGAAATATATTCAATAATATCAAAAATATATTAAAAAATATCAGAAATATCAGAAAATATAAAAAATATCACAATCAATTAACTGTGAGAGGGGCTTACCTGGATGGAATGCACTGAAGAAACCAAAAGCCAAGGTAAACCTGCACGGAAGAAATTTTATGATTATACAAGATAGGTACAGAAGAAACCTAAGTAATTGATGTTGTGTATGTAACAAGGGAAGAAATTATTTTAGAATCTCTTTTGGCTTGTGTGATGGAACAATCACTTTTGTATGTATCAGTCACAAGAAGACAGAAGTTCCTTTTATTATTAATCTCTCTTCCTTTTTCAATTAAACTTTGATGCATTGAAATAGTTTCATGTCGAATTGCAATCATTAATCATTGTGTAAAATATAGAAGCTTAGGATCTAACCTTATTTCATCAAAAAGGGAAAATACTGGGAATGAACAATGATGTATTTGAAAGCAAGGAAAAGCTAGGAAGGAAATCAACCGGAACATTTTCCAAATAAATTAATGAGATACTTAAAACTTATTGAATTTATAAGCCAAAATATATGGATCAAGTAAAGAGAAGAAAAATAACCTCAAATCCCGAGTCTGTAGCAAAGGCTGTTTGCCAGAGTAATGAACTGGCCTCAACGCAGGAGTCAACATCAATCCATGATTCATTCGTGAAGCCCGTTCCAAGGAAGCCTCTGCAATCACCAATTTCTATCTTAGTTATATCAAAAATCATAGAAAAAGGGTGACAAAGAGTTTTAAGAAGTACTTACTCCATTTGGAACAAGATTTATGGCATGATATCATAATGTAAACCATATAGAGTTTACCAGATGAGGGTAGTAAATTCAAAACCAAATAGATCTAGGCAACTATCAGATCCTTTTAAATTCAGTAAATCATATCCTGGATCATAGTTACACAGATGAAAGTCCTTACCTTCACAACTACAAGTGGATATGTTACAAGAGTAGCTCCAAGCCTTGCCAAAGCCCCAAGAAGGAAAACCTGCCAAGATTAATTTAGTTAAATCCATCAGGAGACTTAATAGGCTAAATAGCAGAAAAATACTCATAATAGCAGAAAAATATTCATAATAATAGGTGTTGGACAATAATTCATATTTCAAATATATGAAAATGTGGTTTGGGCTAAATAGTGGAATGTTCCGGAAGAATGTGGAATGTAGCGGAAGTCCCCGGAACATGGTGGAATATTCTAGAAGCATATGGAAGAGTATGGAAGATTCCGGAAGTGTGTGGAACCTTATGGAAGGTTCCGGAACCGTGAAGAGTCTAGGTGTGCCTAGACTTGTGTAGAGTTCTCCGGAAGCTTGAAGAACCTTAGGAAGATGTATGGAAGAGTCTAGAATGATAGGGATGATTCTAGTGTTGGAGTGTTCTAGAGATGTTCTAGATGCTCCTTGTAAGGGATGTCATGGCCTATAAATAGGCTTAGTGGTGTGTGAGTTAGGGGTGTGTGAGTGAAGTGTGAGTCTCCTCAAGTTGTGTAGTGTGTAGAGTTGTGAGTCGAGTGAATCCTCACAAGTGAAGTGTGAGTAAGTTGGTCAAGAGTGGTGAGTGTTGGAGAGAGTCTTGTATCGTGTGAGCTGTACAAAATACTTTGTACATTAATACAAGTTCTCATTTGTAAGTAGAGTCTGATCCATCCAAGTCACAAGTGATCGAGTGTTATCTACCCGGGTTTTTCCCAAACAGTGGTATCAGAGCCAGGTTGCGAAGGGCTTTAGAGTCGAAGAATCGGTGTAGGATTTGTTGGTGGAAGGATTCCGTGTAGACTAGATGGCATCGAGTGTGACGAAGACGTTCGAGATCCCACTCTTTGATGGAAAGACCAACTTCACAATGTGGCAGAGTACGATTCAAGACGTAATGGTGCAACAAGGTCTTGATCAAGCCCTTGAGGAGGAGAAGCCCACATCCATGAGCGAGAGAGAGTGGAGTAGACTCCAAAAGAAGGCGGTGAGTACCATCCGGTTGACGCTTGCTCCCGAGATCAAGTCTAGTGTGATGAAGGAGACCTCGCCAAAGGTGTTGTGGGAGAAGCTCGAGAGCATTTATGCGTCGAAGTCGTTGATGAAACGGTTGTGCTTGAAGATGGAGTTATACTCGCTCAGGATGGAGGAAGGAGGTAATCTTCATGACCACATTAACTTATTTAATCAACTAGTATGCCAGTTGATGAATGCAGACGATAATATTAAGGATGAGGAGCAAGCATTATTGTTGCTAGCATCATTACCAAGGTCCTACAAGCCTTTAGTGCAGACGTTGCTTGTAGGAAGGACGACTCTCACTCTAGAGGAGGTAATGGCTGCGTTACGAGAGAGTGAGAGGATGACGAAGAATGACGCTCTCAACAATGGAGGGGATCGCATACTAGTTGCGGAGAATCGAGAGCGAGGGAGGAGCCAGTCGGGCGGAAATGATCACCAGAGGTGGAGATCCGGATCACGTCCACGTCGTGACCCGGATAATGTAGAGTCGAGGAACGGTGACCCGAAATGGAGATCCCAGTCATATCAACGGCGAGATATTAGTGATGTGGAATGCTATTATTGTGGGGAGAAGGGTCACATACCAGTGAGGTGTTCGCAATTCAGGGAGGACGTGAAGATGTTGAGAAAGACGTCCTTGCGGAAGAATGATGATGGCTCCCAAACAAATGGGGTCAGTGTAGTTGATGGTGAAGTTGGTGGATATGAAGATGTGTACTTAGCAATGAGTGAAGAGGTTGCTAAGTCTGAGTGGGTGATGGATAATGCTGCGTCGATGCATATTTGCAGGGATCAAGCTTTATTTGACACCTTGAAGACTAATGGAGAGTTTGGTCATTGCAACCTAGCGAGCGGAGAGAAGTTGCGAGTTGAAGGCATCGGGAGCGTGAGGATGAGGCTCCATGACGGTACACCCCAGACTCTTCACAATGTGAGGTATGTGCCATCAAGTAAGGTTAACTTATTGTCATTGGGTTGGATGACTTCGGAGGGATACGAGTACGTTGGCACAAAGAGTTGGTGCAAGGTGTTTAAGGGAAGACGCTTGATCATGCAAGGCAGGAAGAATGGGAAGAACATTTGTTTCTTCGAAGGACAAGTCGTGCAAAGGAGATATCACGACAAAGAGATCAAGATGCAGAAGAAAGTGCGATTTAAGGATGAGGTGGAGATATTTGAAATATGAATTAAGGGAGGAATTGTTAGACAATAATTCATATTTCAAATATATGAAAATGTGGTTTGGGCTAAATAGTGGAATGTTCCGGAAGAATGTGGAATGTAGCGGAAGTCCCCGGAACATGGTGGAATATTCTAGAAGCATATGGAAGAGTATGGAAGATTCCGGAAGTGTGTGGAACCTTATGGAAGGTTCCGGAACCGTGAAGAGTCTAGGTGTGCCTAGACTTGTGTAGAGTTCTCCGGAAGCTTGGAGAACCTTAGGAAGAGTCTAGAATGATAGGGATGATTCTAGTGTTGGAGTATTCTAGAGATGTTCTAGATGCTCCTTGTAAGGGATGTCATGGCCTATAAATAGGCTTAGTGGTGTGTGAGTTAGGGGTGTGTGAGTGAAGTGTGAGTCTCCTCAAGTTGTGTAGTGTGTAGAGTTGTGAGTCGAGTGAATCCTCACAAGTGAAGTGTGAGTAAGTTGTTCAAGAGTGGTGAGTGTTGGAGAGAGTCTTGTATGGTGTGAGGTGTACAAAATACTTTGTACATTAATACAAGTTCTCATTTGTAAGTAGAGTATGATCCATCCAAGTCACACGTGATCGAGTGTTATCTACCCAGTTTTTCCCCAACAATAGGCATAAGCTAAATAACAGAAAAATACTC
Organism: Persicaria maculosa; assembly: GCA_963922045.1. Classification (NCBI taxonomy): domain Eukaryota; kingdom Viridiplantae; phylum Streptophyta; class Magnoliopsida; order Caryophyllales; family Polygonaceae; genus Persicaria; species Persicaria maculosa. Next base: position 67,192,872 of record OY998254.1, read on the forward strand.
ATAATGGTTGATGTATAGATTTAGCATGAAATTGCAAGGACACAACATTAGCTTAAGCTAAATAACAAAAAAAAATTACACATAATAATAGGCATAAGGTGAAAAAGGGAATCACATCAACCATGGTGTTTCACATAGAACAAAGAAAAGCTACCTGTCATAGAACTCCTTGGCTGACAACAGAAGGTTTCGTCGCAACAACATCACTGACCAAAGCATAATAACTCCAAAATTACATCTGCAAGTTAGGGATGAAACTAGCTTTATGTTTATATATATATGACTTGTCAATCTGAATTAGATAATCTAACTAAAGTTTGCAGGTTTTACTAAGACAATTAGCTAGTGAGGTGATCATTATACTAGTACTCTAGTTGTCTCTAATTACTGCCACCCCCTAAAAACAGACCCTATTTCATTTAGGTTATACTAAGAAAAGTGATTACATAATTGAATCTTTTTTTTTTATCTAAAGCGACCAATCCCAACAATCATGTATACTGATTAAGAATTATATATAAGTTACCCTCTGTCAAATTCTTAGTTTTTCGTCTTTAGTTGTGTTAGGCTCATCCCTCTCGACGTTGGGTAATTCTAAGTGTAACAATTTGACGTTTTACATGTAAGGTTGATTGTATTGGTTTTGGGCCAATCCGGCCCAAAACTGATCTCAACTATCCATGGGCCTTGAGCCCACTCGGATGCCTTGTGTCTCTCCTAATAGCTTGAGCAACGACGTCGTTCAAGCTTATTCTCTGTCACATATGGGTTTCAAAACCCTAATCTAAGAGTTGAGAGAGGTGCTTTCTTACTGTAACTCTGTTCTTGACTCCGAAGGCGATTTCTAGGGTTCCATCCCTATCCGACCTTTGTGAGCGTAGATCGAGCTCCCTTCCATCCAAATACACTCAGTGACATTGTGTTGAGAGAGATTTTTAGCCTCTTTTCCCTTTAGGTTATGACCTTGGTGGCTAGTGTCCTCGTTGAGGCTAATCGTTGCTACAAATTCTCTACTTTCTCTTTTGCTTTGGTTTTGTTTGGTTGTAACCTTCCTTCATTATCATTGCATTAGTTTTGGTTTATGTTTCTGGTGTTTTGAAACGATTCTCTTCAAATTGGTATCAGAGCTTTTAGGTTTTAAAGGGTTTACTCGTCTTAAAACCGGATTTGTTGAAGCTTTTGATATCTTAGTTCTCTTAGGCTCCAGATCTGGTATTTTCTTTGAGTTTCTGTTGAAGCTTAGAGGGTTCTTCATCCTTCTAAGCTCCAGGTCTACGAAGATAAAGCGTCACTTGTCCCGGATCTCTATATATGTTGAAGTTTCTGGAGCTTTCACTCCTTAAGGCTCAAGATCTTTCAAGATCTGAGAGCTCTTCTAATAGAAACTCTAGATCTGAGGTCTTAGAGGACATACCCTTGTCGCTCTTCTCGGATTCTGTTGAAGTTCCTCGAGCTAACTCTCCTTAAGGCTCTGGATCTCAAGGATCTAGTAAGCTCTTCTGAAAGGAACTCCAAATCTAGGGTTTTGAGGACATATTCCGTCGGAAATTTTAAATCTGATAAACCATTTCAGATTTGAACAAAAACCCTCGGAAATATTTGAGTTTTGAAGATTACCCTCTTCATAACTCTCCTTGTAAGCTCTTACTTTTGCTTCCGCTAGCACTTTACGAGATTCAAACTCTTAGCTTGATAGCCGAGGGTTTGAGTTCTCACCTCTCTCCAATATTTACTGATTTGGTCTTTCACTTGTTGCAGGAACTTTGATTTATCACGTCTGATAACTCCTATCGCATTAAACCATTTGATGGCACTACTGACTTTGCCATGTGGCAAGCTAAGATGAAAGCTATTATGATAAAAGAAAAATGGTGGAAAGCAGTTGCTAATGAGCTTCCTTCAGATATGACTACTGGGGCTAAAAAGGAACTTGATCTAATTGCACACAGTGAGATCATGATTCAAATATCAGATGAGGTAGTTAGATTGGTAGTAACTTGTGATACTTTTGTGTCTTTATGGAAAGCTTTGAAAGATCTTTATCACGTTAAAACTCTGTCCAGTAGAATATCTTTGTTGTGTCGTATTTTCAATTTTAAAATGGATGCTTTTGTGTCTTTGGATGATAATCTGGATAGATTTCTTAGGATGACACAATAGCTTGAACATTGTGATGATAAAATTGATGATACTCACCAAGTTGTTATTCTGCTTAATGCTTTGACATCTCAATTTGATACTTTTAAGGATGTTATACAGTTTAGTAATGAGTTCTTGACTAAGAAAAGAATTGTTGAGGCTATTGCTCAGAAAAATGAAGTTATCAAAGTGTTCAAAGTGAAAGGTGATAAATCTGATAAATCTGGTTCTAAAAATGATGTGCTTTTTACTAAGGGAAACTCTAAGAATAGAAAGAGGAACAAGAAAAAGGATAAGGACAAGGTTCCTAAACCTGGTAAGAAGCATTGTACTTACTGTAAAAAAAATTAACCATGTTATTGCTGATTGTTATAAGAAAAGAGATGATGAGGAAAAGAAATCTAAAAATGGTACAACCGCTGTGCTTGATTCATCAGTGTTTTATTCTTCTCAATTGCTTATGGTTGCTTGTGATAGTCCCTCTGATACTTGGCTTCTGGACTCTGGTTGTACTATGCATGTTACACGTGATAAGCATGTTTTTGATTATCTTGATGAGTCTGCTAAAGGCGAGGTTAGACTTGGTGATTTATATGTTCTTAAGATTAAAGGCATAGGCAATGTTCCCTTTAAAATGCATGATGGTGTTATTAGAACCCTCCAACAGGTCAGGTGGGTACCTGACTTGAAGAGGAATATGTTACCTATCTCTGTGTTTGATGACTTGAATTGTGACATTAATACTAGATATGGAATCAAAACTGTCTCTATGAATGGTAAGATTCTCATTAAAGGTGTTAAGAAAGGTGGCTTATAACATGTTATTGGAAACCCTTTCTTTGTGCTTCAACTTTGTCTGCTGAGTGCTCTACTTCTATGAATATGCATAAAACTATGTTGTGGGACTCTAGACTTGGTCATATTGGCAACAAAGGGCTCAATCATTTGTTCAGACAAGGCATGGTTGAAGGTAAACCCTTTGAGCTTAAACACCGTGAGAACTTTCTGTTTGGTAAGCATTCTAAGTCTGTGTTTACTAGATCAAAGCTTGTTGCTTTTAAGCCCCTAGACTATGTACACGCAGACCTATGTGGACCTGCCCAAGTGGATATAATAGGTGGAAGGAAGTATTTCCTTTCACTTATTGACCACTATTTCAGGAAGGTTAGGGTGCACATTCTTAGGGCTAAGAGTGATACCTTTGATGCTTTTAAACTTTGGAAAACAAAAGTTGAGGGTCACACCACCTTTAAACTTAAATGTCTTAGAACTGATAATGGTCTTGAGTTTTGCAACAAAGATTTTGATGGTTTCTGTCATACACATGGTATTAAAAGACACCTCATAATTCCAGGTAATCTACAGCAGAATGGTACAACAGAGAGAATGAATAGGACCTTGCTTGAAAAGGCAAGGTGCCTTCTCATCAGCTCTGGTCTGAAACCTTCATTGTGGGGGGAGGCAGTCACCACTGCAGCCTACCTGATTAACAGATCTCCCTCCTCTGCAAATGGTTTCAAAACTCCACAGGAATTTTGGAGTGGAACCAAGCCTAACATAGCACACTTGAAACCTTTTGGATGCACTGCCTTTGTTCACCAGAACATTGGCAAGTTGCAACCAAGGCCTGTCAAGTGTGTTATGATTGGCTATCCAGAGGGGGTCAAGGGCTATAAGTTACTTGTTATCCAACCAGGAGGGTACAAAATAATTCTTAGTAGAGATGTCATTTTCATTGAAACTGAATTTCATTTTAGAAAATCTTCTAACATTGATTCTGAGAATGCAGGTGTTCAGTTCTATGATTCAAATGCTCAAGAAGCAAACTTGGATGATGAATTTGATATCACTGTCCCCATTGGAAGCAGCTCCACTTATGATGATAATGTTGAGAAAAATATTGCTCCCTCAAGTATTGATGACAACCCTCACCAATCAGGTGGGGAGGTAAGCAACTCTAACTCAAGTTCCACCTCTACCTCTTCTTCTTCTAACTCCTCTAGTGCTGAAAATTATGAAAATGCCTTGTCTGAAAATGAATCTGAGCATGATATTGAGCATGATGTTTCTGATTCTCCTGTGCATGATGTTTTTTATTCTTCTTTTGATTCTGAGAATGTTTCTGAAAACTTTGATGAGGTGCCTGATTTGTCTAGTTATCAGCTTACTAGAGATAGATCTCCTAGAGTGAAAATTCCAAAAAAGAAATATTTCACTAATGAGATTGAGTTTACTTTTGTGATTGCTGAGGTTGTTGATGCTTATACTCCTGAGTTGCTTGAGCATGCTGTAAAATGTAAACATGCTGATAAGTGGATGCTTGCTATGAAAGAGGAAATAAATTCCATGATAGCGAACAAAACCTGGAAATTGGTTCCTAAGCCTAAAAATGCTAGGTTAATTGGCTGTAACTGGGTTTATAAACTCAAAAATAGTGTGGAACCTGGTGGCCAACCTACCTATAAGGCTGGGTTGGTAGCCAAAGGATTCACACAAAAGGAAGGGATTGGTTACAATGATGTTTTTGCTCCTGTTGTGAAATATAAAACTTTGAGACTTCTGCTTGCTATTACTACTGTTTATGACTATGAAATTGATCAAATGGATGTTAAAACTGCCTTTTTGCATGGTGAGCTTGATGAGATGATTTATATGAGACAACCCAAGGGTTTTGAGGATCACTCTAAACCTGATCATGTTTGCTTGTTAAAAAAATCCTTGTATGGCTTGAAGCAATCACCTAGGTAGTGGAATAAGAAATTTGATAATTGCATGTTTAAGCTTGGCTTTAGAATGATCAGTTATGATCCATGTTTATATTTCATGCATGTGAAAACTGAATCTCCCTTATATGTCTTGCTGTATGTTGATGACATTCTCATTATATGCAAGTCTAGAGAAAAGGTACTTGATGTTAAGGAATCTCTCAAGAAATCTTTTGACATGAAGGATTTGGGCACTACTCAGAAAATTCTTGGCATTAAGATTTCTAGAGATAGATCCAAACATCAAATATTTTTGTCTCAAAAGGATTATCTTGTGAAGGTCCTTAACAGGTTCAAGATTTCTAATTTCAAGCATGCTCCTATGCCTTTAGGAGGTCACCTGGATCTTACCAAGACCAGGATGCCCCTTGGGAAGGAGGAGGAAGACTATATGAAGTCTGTTCCTTATGATGCAGTTGTTGGGTCAATTATGTATTTTATGATATGTACCAGACCCGACCTTTCTTTTGCAGTGAGTGTGTTGAGCAGGTATATGTCTAACCCTGCAGAGAAACACTGGGTGGCCACGAAATATCTCCTGAGATACATTGCTGGTACCCTTGATATTGATTTGGTTTGTGGTTTGCATACTTCACCCTCTGAGTTGTTTGGCTTTGTGGACTCTGACTATGCTAGCAATAAAGATAACAGGAAGTCTACCACCTCTTTTTTTATTCTTGGTGTGGGAACTGTATTTCTTGGAAGGCTCAGTTGCAGCCTATTGTTGCTCTGTCTTCTACCGAAGCAGGGTACATAGCAGCAAATGAAGCCTCCAAGGAAGCAATCTGGCTCCAGAACATTATGAAAGAGGTGGATAGGAAAAACCACAAATCTGTATTGCGTACAGATATCCAGAGTGCTCTTTATCTGTGCAAAGATGTTGTCTATCATGAGAGGACTAAGCACATTGATGTTCGTTACCACTTCATATGTGTGTTGGTATCTAAAAATCTCCTTATTGTTAAGAAGATTGATGGAAAGCTTAATCCTGCAGACTTTGGCACGTGATCAAATCCAACTGATGCTGAGAAGGGTATGAAATAGCCGATGATAGACAAAGGAGTAAAGCCAGTCCACATTTCGACAAGGAAGATTTACGATTTGTGTAAAGTCGAAATTAGGAGGGTAAATTGTTAGGCTCATCCCTCTCGACCTTGTGTAATTCTAAGTGTAACAATTGGATGTTTTACATGTAAGGTTGATTGTATTGGTTTTGGGCCAATCCGGCCCAAAACTGATCTCAACTATCCATGGGCCTTGAGCCCACTCGGATGCCTTGTGTCTCTCCTGATAGCTTGAGCAACGACGTCATTCAAGCTTATGCTTTCTCATATATGGGTTTCCAAACCCTAATCTGAGAGTTGAGAGAGGTGCTTGCTTACTGTAGCTCTGTTCTTGACTCCGAAGGCGATTTCTAGGGTTCCATCCCTATCCGGCCTTTATGAGCGTAGATCGAGCTCCCTTCCATCCAAATACACTCAGTGACATTGTGTTGAGAGAGATTTGTAGCCTCTTTTCCCTTTAGGTTCTGACCTTGGTGGCTGGTGTCCTCGTTGAGGCTAATCGTTGCTACAAATTCTCTACTTTCTCTTTTGCTTTGGTTTTGTTTGGTTGTAACCTTCCTTTATTATCATTGCATTAGTTTCGGTTTATGTTTCTGGTGTTTTGGAACGATTCTCTTCAAATTGGTATAAGAGATTTCAGGTTTTAAAGGGTTTTCTCGTCTTAAAACCGGATTTGTTAAAGGTTTTTAGTTCTTAGTTCTCTTAGGCTCCAGATCTGGCATTTTCTTCGAGTTTCTGTTGAAGCATAGAGGGTTCTTCATCCTTCTAAGCTCCAGATCTACGAAGATAAAGCGTCACTTGTCCCGGATCTCTATATCTGTTGAAGTTTCTGGAGCTTGCACTCCTTAAGGCTCAAGATCTTTCAAGATCTGAGAGCTCTTTTGATAGAAACTCCAGATCTGAGGTTCTAGAGGACATACCCTTGTCGCTCGTCTCTGATTCTGTTGAAGTTCTTGGAGCTAGCTCTCCTTAAGGCTCTGGATCTCAAGGATCTAGTAAGAAATTTTGAACAAGGTGAATAAGGGAGTCACATAATAATAGGCATAAGGTGAATAAGGGAGTCACATCAACCATGGTATTTCACATAGAACAAAAAAAAGCTACCTATCATAGAAGGCTGACAGCACAAGGTTTGAGCGCAACAACATCACTGACCAAAGCATAAATAACTCCAAACCTGACAAACCATCTAAAATTGTTAGTTCTGAAATCAAATGATACATCAAATAGTTGGCAATACGAATAAAGCGGAGATACTTCCTGGCAATGGGCCAAACTAACAACTCTTATAGATAAATTTAAGACTGGTCTTATATGGTCAATAGGAAATGGAACGTCTATCAAATTTTGGACGGATAATTGGATTGCAACATCCTCTCTGTTATCTAGGGAGGAATGCCCCCAGATTAATAATATAGAGGCAAATGTTAGTGCTTATATCGTAGGTGGTAGATAGTGGACGGAAAAACTGAGCAATGCATTACCAAATGACACAGTCAAAGAAATCTTGGACATTCCACTTCCCGTTTCTCCTTTTGATGACCGTTTATATTGGTGGCCTGATAGGGCTGGTTGGTTCACCACGTCGAGTACATACAGACTTATCACAGATCAATCCTCTTTGAACATAGACAATAACGCCTGGATATGGAATTTGGATATTCCGCCTAAGATAAAAAAATTTCTATGGAAAGTTTGTCAGAATGGCCTCCCAACTATCGTCAGGCTTGCCCAACGTGGGACTTCTGTTCCTTCCACATGTAAACTATGCAACTGTGCAGTTGAAGATGATGTTCACCTCTTACTGGAATGTCAATATGTGCGCTCTCTCTTTCGTTTACCTACTCAGGTAAACTCAACAATATCCAGTATGATAAATCATTCACGGGAGATAAAACCTATCAGTTCGTTAATTGGAAACAAGCTTTCATCCGTTGCCAAGGTGGAGCTTGCCTTTGCTTGGTGGACGGCCTAGTACATTCGAAACCAACTTGTTTTTAGACTAGTCCCCATACCTCATAGAGACTGTTCATTACGTATTATCAAAACCCATAAGGAGAATTGGAGTAAAACTTCTCGCTTCGAGTTTAGCTTGGATGAGGACATCCCCTTACGCACACAAACCTCCAAGCACCCAAGGACGAAAAGAAAGAATGCTAACATTACATGGTGCAAGCCTCCTAAGGGAACTTTCAAACTAAATTTTGATGGATCCACAATTTCAAACAATGTCAGCTCCGCTGGAACTATAATCCGGGACTGGGAGGGTCGTCCGATACACATATGTTATAACAAACTTGGAACTCAAAGCCCCTTGAAAGCGGAAGCTCTGGCTCTTAAACTGGGAATCCACCACGTTGTACAACTCCGTATTGACAAACTCCACATTGAAGGTGACTCCTTGATAATCATAAACCACCTAAATAAAAAATCTAAATGCCCTTGGGAAATTGAACTGATCTTATCAGATTTTATACTTCTACTATCGACTATGAAAGAAGTTTCTTTCATTCATGTTCCCAGAATAGACAATAGAGTGGCAGATAAAGTTGCACACCTTTGCCACTCTGCCTGGGGTGTCGATATTCACAAAGATTCTGGCCTTTTAGACCTCATCCGTAAGGATGCCATCGGGTAGAGTGAGCTCGCCTGAATTCTTTCCTAATAAAAAAAAAATCTATTCATTTTCTCCTATTTCATTCGCTAGTTTGTATTAGTTATTCTATCAGGTGTGTTACCAAACATCTTACTTATAAACACTCTAATTTAACATATACTTAATACATTTAATGTCTTAATCTATCAGCTTTACCTACGTGCCAAACAGATCCTTAATTGGCGGGCTGCTCAAGCACTTTTCCTAAAATAACTGTGTCAAAAAAAAACAAGTGTTGACCACCATCATTGTCCATAAGGCGTGATGGGCCCATTGATTATGATACCTCTCACTCCCATGGGCTTGGTTCATGGACTCTTCTCATGTCTATTAACGAATTGCTCTAGCAATTCCATTTTCAAAAGATAATACTAATAAAATAATTTAATAATTAATATACCCCTGTTTCATTATTTAAATTATTTTAATTTATAATTACTTTATGAGTTAAAAACTTTCTAAAATATTATTTTTTTTAAAATATTGTTTTAAAAAAATAATTTCATTCTAGTGATAACCTCCAATAAGCCAAAACATACCATCATGTACGGAGAAGCAGATTGGAGTTATGTTTGGTACGTAGTTGTATCGATATTATAGACTTGTTATCTAAACACAGTGAATTCACCGGCTTTGATTGGCTCATTTTTAAGCCAATGATCCAAAATTTCCTCACGTTTGCTCATTTTTGGGCCCATCTTCATTGTCTTTCCACAGCAAAATTGGTAAACATAATCCCGACATGGCTTGATCACATTTGCTTTGATTGGCCAAAAAACAACAGTAATCCTCAATCTAAAATCGGTGTATGTTGCAAATCAAGAATATTATATACCGACTTGACTCTTTTCTACTTACTCACTCGCTTTTTACCCTATTATCCGTCTCATTTGATCTTGATTTTAGTTGTCCATCTGAGTGGAGTCGTTTCTTTTGTGCGGCTACATTTAGTTCCAGAAGAAGTTGCAGTCTTGGATGCCCTGTTGTTCGAGTTGATCGTGGCGGTTTTTGTGATACTCGAAGATCTCTCATCTAGGTGGGGGGAACGTCGTTTATCCACACTTCCCCAGGAGCCGCCTTTTCCGCTGATGGGTTTATGCCTCTGTCTCCCCGACGTCGAGACGTCGTGTCAGTCCCTCGACTTTCCCATGTTCTCGGCATTCACAGTCTTCACTTGGTGTTCTTCGACTGTTTATCTGTTGGCCATCTTTGCCAAGATTCTTTGTATTCGGATTTTTTTTTTATTTTTCGTATTTGTTTTTGTTATGGTTGTATCACGACGGTTAGTCTGTCTACCGATTTCCCTCGGCCTCTCGCTTTCCCAGATTTCCATTGCAGTCTGGGAACTCGAATTATTTCCTTTTCAAAAAAAAAAAATCATCGGCTTTCAGTGTTGATAAGTTTCTTGCTGGAAAAATTCTTAATAATATCGAAAATCGGTGAATAGTTGTACATTTGGTAAAATTTTAACCAAGTATAAAAAGACTTAATTTATTTCAAATTGTCGATTTATCAAACACAACGACTATCGATTTATTTTGAACAACCGATATATCAAATCTGGCCCGTAGCGTTTTACATAAATGCCAACAATTTATAACTGGTTGAGTAGTTGACCATCGGTCACTGTCAAAATCTAGCTTTCTTGCTCGATCTATGTTCATCAAACTCTTATGATCAAACGACAATCATCAATAATATGAAAACTTCAAGCTCATTCATGAGCATGGATTTAGCTTTGGTTATTTAGGGTTTCTGCAAGAGCAGCCCTTTCTCTCTTACTCCAAGAAAACGGAAAAATTAGTTTAAATAGTGCATACAGACCAAGACACACCATTGCTAGCTAGCTAGTGGTCCCAAAGGATATTATTTTTCTAAGAAATTAATAAAGGACATATTCTGTAAATAAGCAAATATTAGGATCTCAATACCCCCTCCTCAAGTTGGACTTGGGAGAGGATTGACAAGTCCCAACTTGCATATGAACAGCTTGAGATGATTCTCTCAAAGGGGTTTGGTCATGACATCTGCAATTTGCAACCCAGTTCTGATGTGAGGTGTCCCTATGAACCCTTCAAGGACCTTTTCTCTGATGAAGTGGCAATCTACTTTAATGTGTTTAGTTCTTTCATGGAAGACTGGATTTGCTGCTATATGTATAGCTGCTTTGCTGTCACAATGTAAAGGGATTGGCAAAGCAATCTCTATTGATGATTCATGAAGAAAACCTTTAATCCACACTAGTTCACTAGTTGTCTTGGACATACTCCTGTACTCCGATTCTGCTGACGATTTTGAGACTGTTTGTTGCTTCTTTGTCTTCCATGAAACAAGTGAGCTTCCAAGGAAGATACAATATCCTGTCAAGGATCTAGCACTGTAGGCAGATGCTGCCCAATCTGCATCACAATAACCAGTCATGCTAAAATCTGTTTCCCTCTTGTACAACAATCCCAAGCCCACAGTTTGAGCCAAATATCTCACAATGTGCATAGCTGCATCCATATGAGGTTCTCTGGGATTGCTCATGAACTGACTCAGGTGCTGTATAGGATAGGACAAATCAACTCTTGTTAGATTAAGGAACAAGAGCCTTCCTATCAGTCTTCTATACCTCTTAGGATCAGAAAGAAGAGTTCCAATCTCTGAAGAAAGTTTGAATCTCCTTGGCATAGGGAATTCACTTGGCTTGCATCCATTCATACCACAGTCCTCTATGATATCAAGGATGTATTTCCTTTGGTGTAAGGAAATTCCAGTTTCTGATCTCATAATTTCTAGCCCCAAGAAGTATCTGGCTAAGCCAAGATCTTTTATGGTGTATGCCTGATGCAGAGCTGATTTCACTGATTCTATCTCATCAATGTCATCTCTAGTGAGTAATAAATCATCCACATACACAAGAGCTATAACCTGACCGTTAGGATCTTGTTTGATGAATAAAGAATAGTCATTCTTTGACTGATTGTAGCCAAGAGATATCATGAACTGAGACAGTTCTGTGTTCCACCGCCTGGAAGCTTGCTTTAGGCCATATAGTGATTTTCTCAATTTGCACACTTGCCCTGGTTTAGCATCATACCTTTCTGGAGGAATCATGTACACATCTTCTTCTAGGCTTCCATGTAAGAAGGCATTGTTGACGTCTAGTTGGAAGATGGGCCAATCCTTCTTTGTTGATATTGAGAAAATTATCCTCACTGTTGCAAGCTTAGCTACTGGTGAGAAGGTATGCTTGTAGTCTTTCCCTTCCACTTGATTATAACCCTTTGCAACAAGCCTTGCCTTGTATCTCTCAACTGACCCATCTGCACTGTATTTCACCTTGTATACCCATTTGTACCCAATAGCCTTATGATCAAGTGGTAGGTTGGTCATGGTCCAAGTCTGATTTCCTTCAAGAGCCGTTAGCTCCTTGTTCATTGCTTCTAGCCACAAGCTATCTTTGGCAGCCTTTTGTATGTAATAGGTTCGGGTATATTTGTCATGTTCACAAAGGATGTGACAAATTCTTTGGAGTAATGTGACAAGTCTCCGAAGACATTGGCAAGGAAGGAGGATGAAAATTGGCTAGAATTTGGTGGTAAAGTGGGACATACAAACTCTCTAAGCCTTGATGGTCTTGTGTTTGGTCTAGATGATCTCTTCAAGGGAGAAAAATCATCTTGGTTGAAAATAGGTGGTGCTTGGTTTATGCTTTCTGGTGTACGTGATCTCCAAGGTGAGGTTTGGTCATTTTGTGGTGATGGAAGGTTAAAAGAGTTATTTGGACTTGGGGTTAGGTTTGGACTGGTGTTGCTGGATTGAGCTACTCATTCCTCATAGTCACTTGCAGGGTTTACTAACGATAGACTTGGAGAGCTTACTGTGTTTTCATCATCAGTATGGCCTGAACCATCCTTGAAGGGAAACTTTCCTTCATGGAAAACAACATCTCTGCTTATAAAAATCTTCCCACTTTGACAATCAAGCAATCTGTATGCGTTCTGTCCATGTGGATAACTCAAGAAAACACATTTTCTTTCCTTGGGAGCAAATTTATCTCTGACTGTGTGTTCAGTGGGTGCGAAGCATAAACACCCTACCATCCTCAACTCATCATAGGAAGGTTTCTTTCTGAACAACACTTCAAATGGAGTTTTCCATCCTAGTATTGCTGTGGGAAGCTTGTTGATAACATGAGTTGCAGCCAGTATGCATTCACTCCAGTATTTCACAAGTAAGTTGGCATGAATCTTCATTGCTCTTGTTGTTTCAACCAAGTGCATGTGCTTCCTTTCAACCCTCCCATTCTATTGGGGTGTGTAGGGAGCACTCTGCTGATGGACTATGCCATTTTCTGCAAACAACTCACCACATCCCTGGTTTACAATTTCAGTTCCATTGTCACTTCTAATACTTTTCATATTCCTCTCAAACTGTGTTTTCACATATGAGAGAAAAGAATTAATGGTTCTGCACACTTCTGTCTTTTCTTTCATGAGGTAGGTCCAAGTGACCCTGCTATGATCATCAACCACTGTCAGGAAATATCTTGCTCCTGTAACACTTGGAACCTCATAAGGTCACCACAAATCTATATGCACAAGATCAAAAAGGCCTTTGGCCATGGAATTACTTGATTCAAAAGGCAGTTTAAGGTGTTTAGCCACACTGCAGGTTTCACAAAACATATCATCTTTGACAAAATTCTTAAAAAATTCAACATGTCTTAGCTTATATACAGACGTGTGCCCAAGTCTGGCATGGTGGATCCTCAAATCTAACTTTGTAGAAGCAAAAACTGAAGGAAATAACTTTGTCCCACCCATATAAACCCTTGTCCCAAGGCATACAAATGAGCTAAGGCCTAAGCTGGAACAATGGAAATTGACGAATAATGTGTCCCGCTGGCTCCCAAGTGCCCTCATCGACGCTGAGATTCTTCCACTTGATCAACTATTCAATAACTGGATCATCATTCTTGAGCTTATGTACGCGATTATCCAGAATAGCCTCTGGTTCCACTAAGATCTGTCCATCCCAATCAGTTTCTGGTAACTGAGCATCCACCTGGTGTTGTCCTCTTTTCAATTTGAGCCAGGAATTATGGAAAATAGGATGGATACGAGCTGCTGGTGGTAACTGTAACCTATAAGCCACCTTGCCAATCTTTGATAACACCTTGTTAGGGCCATAGAATTTAGCACTCAACTTTAAATTCTTCCTGATTGCAGCAGAACATTGCCTATACGGTTGCAATTTGACATAAACCCAATCCCCTACTTGCAAGGATCTATGAGTTCTGTGATTGTCGACAAAAGCCTTCATTCTCGCCTGAGCTTGTTGAAGATGATCCTTTAATTGGGAGATCTTGTGCTGTCTCGAAGTGAGCTAATAATCCACCTGTGCGCCAGTAGCTGACAATGTATGTAGTCCCATTTGACAAGGTGGGCACCCATACAAAACCTCAAAATGGGTCATTTTAATAGAGGAATGGAAGGTGGTATTATACCGCCACTCAGCAAGGAATAACCATTGTGACCACTTCTTCGGGTTACCAAAAGTCAGGCATCGGAGGTAAGTCTCCTGGCAACGGTTGAATCGTTCCGTTTGACCATCCGATTGGGGATGGTAGGCTAAGATCATATCCGGGCTAGTATGTAAAGCTTTGAAGAGACGCTGCCAAAATTGACTTACAAAAATCTTGTCTCTGTCCAATATAATGTTGTAAGTCAACCCATGAAGCTTGGAAACGTTGTCCATAAAGAACTCAGTAACCTTAGCAGCAGAAAACGGATGGCACAAGGCTATGAAGTGGGCATATTTCGTCAACATGTCTGCAATAACAAGAATTGCAGACCTGGTGAAGCAACATTCTCAGACTTGTTTCTTTGACAGATGTCATACTCTTTGACAAATGTAGTGATAGCTGCCTTTAGCCTCTGCCAATAGAACATGCTCTTGACTCGCTGATAAGTAGCATGAATCCCAGAGTGGCCACCTACTGATTCCTCATGTAATACCTTCATTAGTTTCTCTCGTAACTGTGAATTACCTCCAATGAACAACCTACCCTTGTACCTTAGGAGTCCATTGGTAACTGAAAACGGCCTTGGATCACCAGAGACAGCAGTCAAAAAGACTTCTTGTACCACTTGATCTCCTTTGTAACTTTCTAAAATCTCTGTCAACCAAGTTGGTTGAATCACTGTCACAACAGCGCAATCACTCTTCTGATCTTCAAAAACTCTGGACAAAGCATCAGTTGCATTGTTCTCAACCTCTTTCTTATATGAAATTTCATAATGAAGGCCCAACAAATTTCTTACTGTTTTTTCCTGAACTTGAGTTGATAACTTCTGATTAAGCAAATGCTTCAGTGGTTGATGATATGTTTTTATGATAAATTTCCGGCCTTCCAAGTAGTGCCTTCATTTGTCAATGGCTAAAAAAATGGCTAGAAACTCCTTTTCATATACACCCAACAAGAGATGTCTTTCCTGCAAAGCTTGACTAATAAATGCAATCGGCTTACCGTTTTGCATCAAAACTGCACCAATGTCGGATTCACAAGCATCAGTTTCAACACTGAAGGGAACCAAGAAATCAGGCATAGCCAGCACTGGAGGAGATGCCAAGATTGTCTTAAGATCATTGAATGCTTTTTCAGCCACCTCAGACCAAATAAAATTGTTCTTTTTCAACAAATCTTACAGAGGTTTGGCAATGGCACCGTACCCTCTAATAAACCTTATATAATATCCACTGAGCCCCAAGAATCCCCTTAGAGCTTTAAGGTTCTTAGGAGATGGCCAACGCAGCATCGCATCAATCTTCTTTTGGTTAGTTGCCACTCCATTTCATGAGATTATATGACTGAGATACTCCACCTTCGACTGTGCAAATTCACACTTGGACCTTTTAGCATACAACCGATGGTGTCTCAAGATGGACAACACTTCCTTCAAATGACATACGTGTTGATCGACATTCTTGCTACAAACCAAGATGTCGTCGAAGAACACTAGTACTGATCTCCTTAACAAGTGCCCAGACACATCGTTCATCAGGCTTTGAAATGTTGCCGGGGCATTTGTCAATCCGAAAGGCATGACTCGAAATTCATAATGTCCATGATGTTTGTGAAAGGCAGTTTTAGCCACATCTTCCTCAACCATGCGAACTTGATGATAACCTGCCTGTAAATCCAATTTCGAGAACACACAAGCTCCATTCAATTCATCTAAAAGATCCTCTATATGAGGAATTGGGAAATTGTACTCCTTCACAGTGATGTCGTTTAATTTCCTGTAATCAATACAAAACCTCCAAGACCATCTTTCTTCTTGACTAACAAAGTAGAGGATGCAAATGGGCTATGACTTGGTCTTATAATCCCATTCAACAACATCTCTAAGACTTGTTTCTCAATTTCTGACTTCTGAAAATACGGATACATGTCTGGTCTTGTGGCTACAGGTGCTGCAACCACTTTTAAATTGATGGAGTGTTTGTGGTCCCTCACAACTTCACAACTTCAATTTCTTTGGGCAACTGCACATTAGTGACCTTGATAGTGAATACTTGAGCTAACTGAGCTATCACAGAGTTCCCTTGCTTATGACCGAGCTATCACAGAATACTTGAGCTAACTGAGCTATCACAGAGCACAACTTCAATTTCTTCACACCGGCTACCTCTGAATCTTTGTCTTTCTTGATGCCCTTGATGATCACTTCATTGCCCAATTTCATAAAAGAGATCCGTACCTTCAATAAATCAAAGAGGGATGGATTGAACCCAACCAACCAATATGTCCCTAGTATCATGTCACTCCCCTCCATCTTAAGCAATCTGAAGTTGAACTTCTTGAGCAATCAGACTGAATAATGACTGATTCTTGCACTTATGGCCCAAAAAATACCGATCCAAACATTTGTAGCAGAGACCTTTCTTGGCCTCACTCGATCGGCTTGTGCTCAACTCCAATGATGATGGCAGAGAACTGGATGGAAGGGTCACCTTAGATGGATTCCCAGTACTCTTTGCATCACTCTTGATTGAACGGTCGCGACTCCAATTTGATCTTTTTGTGCTTTTCGTGTTTGCACCCCCTGATGATGGCTTCCAAGGGTTTCTTGACACTCGAATCAGCACTTGGACGACCTTTTAATGGAGTCTAGCCTGTTCAAGAACCTCCTCCATGGACGTCGGTCTACCCAATTTGACAAGTGATTGAATCTCTACCTTGAGCCCACTTATGTAACTGGAGACAAAATAGGATTCCGACAATTGTGGATTGAACGAGAGCATCCCTGCTCGTAGCTCTTTAAACTTTTCATTGTACTCCTCCAAATCCTCTAGCTACTCCAGTTTGTTGAACTCGCCCACAATCTCTGCTTCTTGGCTCTCTGAATCTGAGACAAATGTTGTCATAAAAATTCTTCCAAGAAACTCAAGAATTCTGCATCACATACCCTTGCAACCAGGTGTCGGCCTTATCGGTGAGGTACATTGCCACGATTTCCACCTGTTGGTTCTTCGGGATCGAAAAAATTCCAAAGTACTTTTCACATTTCCGTATCCAGATTCTTGGTTTCTTTCCATCGAAACTTGGAAAATCAAGCTTAGGAAAACGATGAAACTTGTTATCCACTATCCCACTGTTAAGGTTTCCTTGATTTCCATTGAAGCCTTGATACAATCTTGCTCCCGGAATTTCTCGATCAGCTGGTCCATTCCCCATCAGTGAAGGTCTCTCCCCCATGGAACTCGATGAAACACCTCTCGGAGTCCTCTGATCTACATATGGGCCCTCGGACTGGCTGCCTTGCTCTCGCCGATCCCCTGGATCTGGTGGATGATGGACATACTCTGCTAAATGTTCCAGTTGCTGGTCATTCAGCTTCTTGAATTCCTCAAATTGCTTGATATGTTCCTCTTAGTATTTCTGCGAATCGGTGATGAATTTGATTGTGGACGCCATGAACGTCTTCGTGTCCTCCCGGAACTCGTGGAACTGAATCTTCAGGGTGTTCGATCTCGTGCCTTCAGGCAAGGCTGCTTGTGCGTGTCCAAGACCGGTGCTGTCATACCAAAATCTGTTATGGCCCTACACGATCAACTTCTTGAGTTCTTGTAAGTCCGGTACTGACTAGAATTAGCTAGGATAGAAGTGAAGAAGAGGAAAAGAATGAGAGATAGTCCCTAGAGATAGAGTAGATGAGGAAGAGGGAGATAGGGAATTACATAGAGAAAGAACTTGAGAGGGAAGATATGTATTTTGATATTGGATACCCATCCTCTCATCGTCTCATGTACAATGTCTATTTATAGACTTGGCTCTATGAGCTCTCGCAATAGCCCCTCACAAAGACTTTGTCCCACACTCTACAAACGAGCTAAGGCAATAACACATCGGGTACCTCTGCAAACAGTCTCCAATTTATAAAAGTAACACCATCATTCGGGAATGTGTTGATATTTGCAATTTTTGGCCTTTTTTGGCTTATTGCACCTATTCAACGTTTGATTAAAAAAGACATTGGCCATCTTGGTGTGCAAAATCTATTGAATTGCATCTCTTATGTTTATAACAACTGAGTGCTTACTGAAGTTGTTAGTGAAAGTTGCAAAGTTTATGGTTTTATTGTTGTATTTACAAAGGTGATTTTGTTGATGAATGATGTTGTTCCTCCCATTTGGTAATTGTGTTTTGTGAAATTGGTGTGCCTTTATGTATGATTATATTCTATTTATGTGTTTATTAGTAAAATTCAGTTTGTGTGGAAGTAGGCGATCGATTATTCTTTATCAAATTTGAAGTATTAATCATCTCGAAAAAAGACTTTATCATGACTACTGAAGATTTAGAAGAACGACATGATGAAGAGTATGAGCAAAATAGTATATTAGTAGAAAATTTACATGTCAATTATTTTATACGCATCAAACTTAAATGAAAATATTATATAAAAAAATTCGAACACGGTGCGGGAAAAGCGCTAGTTTTCTCTTATTTGAAATGCATCTTCAAATGTGAAAAACTTGTACAAGGAAATCTGCGAAGAGGCTTTCGATCACCTCACACCGGCCGGTGGAAATGAGCAATACATGTAAATCTATCTATATCTATATCTATATAATACATTAAAACAGAAGACATTTGCTGATGTGTCGGCCTCCCCTTGATTTTAGCATTTTTTTTTCAATTACAATTAAGTAACTTTTAAATAAATTTTTATATTTAAGATTTTTTTTTGGTGGGGATATCTAAGATTGCTATCTCGCTCAATTTAATCTATCTATATCTATATCTATATCTATATACTACTTTAATTTAGAAGTCTTTGCTGACGTGTCGCATTCCCTTTCACTTTAGCAATTCAACCAACCCCGTTTTTAACCTACTCCTTTTTTTTTTTTTCCAATCCTACTCCTTTTATTTCTCTTTTTTATTTCTTGCTTTAATTTCTTCCAATCTATTTGTTCATATGAATAAAAAATTTGGCATGTGATATTTCCAAACACATTCTGTTACATGTAAATCTTGAATTTATTGTGTTTTTTTTCCTACTTAAACAAAAAAATTATAGAAATTAAGATCTCACCTTTTAAAGATCTTACAATCTTTCCTAACCGATTTTTAATTTAAATTTTTTCCTATATCTTATCATATCTTATCTTTTTATTCGGTAATTAAAATTTATTTTAGAGATATATAAAATTTGTTTTTTATTATCTAAAAAAGTCCCACGACGACGACGGGAAAGATTGCAAGATCTATAAAATTTGAATTTGAATTTTTAATTTTTAATTTTTTTCTATATCTTATCATATCTTATCTTTTTATCTGGTTTTATCATATTTTTTTTTTCCTATCACATGAAAAGATTAATCTAACTTAAAATTAAAATTTAGATATAATTATTGTAGAGATATATATATTTTTTAATCTTTTGTAGATAATAAAAAAATCGATAATTTCACATTCTTTTTAAAAAAATCGGTTTTATCTCTAAAATATGATAAGATATGGGAAACTTATTGCCTCTTCAATGTTGAAACTTAGTTAACCTAATGATTTTGATTTTTTGTTTTAATAATTGAGTCATTTTTAATTTATTAGGAAACATTGATATTTTTTTCACACTCCTGATATTAGGAACATCAAGAATCAAGAATTAAAAGGATAACTTAACTACTACATATAACGATTTTTATTTCTTTTTTTTATATATAAACGCGCCATGGCGCGACAGCTTGGATCCCATAGAGTTGGTAAAAAACTTTATGGGTAGAGTTGGGAGGATCTCAACCACTGATTTTAAAATCAGTGGTTAAAAATCCCCCCCTCCTCCCCCCCCCCCCCCCCCCCCACCCACCAACATCCTCAATTTTTTTTAATTTCTTTTTTGTGAGAGGAATGAGAAACTCTCTTTGGTAGAGTTTCTCTTGAACTCCACTGGATCCAGACCCATGGCGCGGGGATTATGCGGAGATTATACTAGTTTTAGCTTAATCTCATATTCTCGATCATCATAAATTGCAATTTGCAATAATTGCTTATTTAGGATATATGCCTTGGTGATGCAAAAATAAAAATAAAATAAAAGGTTTGCAATTTGCAAGTGTATATTTTTCCGATCCTCCAAATGAAACCCCTATGATCGGTTGAGCTAAGCCCATAATCAAGTCATTCGCCAAAGACCATTTGTGGACCTTTCCTTATGATGAAATTGTAATCACGTATGATTTGATAATGGAGTCCTTAAAGAGATCGATCTCTCTATCTCTCCATATCCATATCCATATCCATATATACATATGATTCGGAAGAATCCCGAAATCGAAGATTACAATATAATTACAATACAGGTTATATTTGGTGAACACCCATTTTAAATGTGAAAATTAAGTAAATATCCACTTTTTTCATAATTAGGTAAATGTCATTTTTTGACAAAACTACCCCTGCCCTTACGTACTATTTATTCACCTTCTCCCAAAATTAAAAAAGCAGAACAAGTGAAATCTGGCATGGAGAAAGAGCGGAGCATCCATGGCTTCCACACCGATCTGAATTGGCCAATGTAGGCCTTCTTTGATTCAACGGGCAGGACTACTGAGTCCGATTCCAACGGAGATGCCCCTGCCACGGGAGACGAGGAATCAGAAGATGGCGAGGACAAGGAGGTAATCGATGTCTCAAATTTCGGGTTTTGGGGTTTCGTATTCTCTCTATGTTCAATCTGGGTGAAAAAAATTTCAATTTGAAACACTGGATGCGATTGAGGGATTCGACAAAGCATTTTAGGGTTTTTAATTGATTCATGTTTTTTTATAGGCGAATATGACAATAATTAGAAGCAACTTCTGAGGAAATTCGAGATGAATATGGTGTACGATCCGTGTTTAGGGATGATCTGAGTAGGACTGCGAGATGTGAGCGAGCTAACTGGTTAGGGTTGAATCCGCCTAAAAACGTGATATCAATTCGATCTTACAACTAGCAATATCAACGACGAATTCTTGTGGAATGGTTGTGTTTCATTTGAATTGAAATTAGTCGAAACTTGTTTATGTGAAAAAATGTTGTCTCTAGGTGTGTTGGTCGGCATGAAATCTATGTTGGAATGATTCCTAATTTTTAAAATGCACTTATTCATCCTTTGCTCATGTACTGTCATTTCGAATCTTTTCAAGCGTTCCAAATAGCCAACAACTACTCTATCTACATTCATACCACCTGATCGATCTAGATTTTGAGATGAAAATTTGATGGGCACAAGTTACTGAACACAAATTAATATTTCGACCCCACGGGTTCATGTACTAAATTACTGAACACAGATTGATATTTTTGCCTCCTTTTATCTAATGATGTGTGTAGTGCAGGTCTGGTTATATGCATCTTTTTCTATTTGTTGATTTCATATATAGGTTGAATGTTTTTGAAATTTGATATAGATAATAGGATTTAATTAAGCATTGTGTATATTCATGTCTTGGCCATATATGATGTAGGAATGCAGGATGTACCAAAAAAAGTTTTCATCACACGTGTCACCCCTTATAATTAAGGTTAGTGACATTGACATCGTAAAAAAACAATAAAAAAAAGTTATCACTAACTAAAGAATATTGTCACCAATTTGTTTGTCATCAACTATTAAAAACGGTCACCACCTATTTTCTCTAACTACATAAAATTGTCAACAACCTATTGTCACCGACTATGGAACAATATCACCCTATTATTTCCTCCAGCATATTGTCACCAACTTCAAAACATTGTCACTGTTATATTGTCATCAATATCTTGTCAGTAATCTATTGTTACCAACGACATAACATTGTCAACAACCTATTGTCACCAACTACAATATATTGTCACCACTATATTATCATCAACATCTTGTCAGTAATCTATTGTCACCAACGACATAACAGTGTCAACAATGTCACCAACTACAATACATTGCCATCAATCTATTGTCACAAACTACACAACATTGTCAGCATATTCTTTTCTCAAACGTATTGTCGCCAATAACAAAACATTGTCAGCACCCTATTGTCACCATATACAAAACACTATAACCAAACTATTGTCCCTAACTAAATACAGAACATTGTCACCACATTACTGTCACCAATCTATTGTAATCACTCTATTATCATCAAACTATATATTGTCACCAATGACAAAACATTGTTATCAACCTATTGTCACCAACTATAGAACATGGTCACCAAATTATTTCCACAAACTTATTGTCATAAACTACAGAACACTATCACCAACAATTGTTACACCAACATGTTGTCACCAACTACAAAACACTATCACTAACCTATTATCAACACCACAACAAAAAGGCTTATTAGTGCCAAGAGTTAATAGTGTTGAATTTATTTTCCTCGACAAATGTAATTTTTGGCGACGAATATATCCACTGCTCATAAAAGGGGATGCCGACTTTAGAGAGAAACTTATATTCCTTGCTAAAAGTGATATTCGATGACAAATTTTTCGACTCATCGTTAATATTTTGTTATCATAATGTGTTAAGCTAAACCATATTTTCAAATTTTTTGATCGTTGGGTCTTTAGGGAAACCATCACCACATATGATACTAGTTCTCAATAAAAAAAATGTCACCACGATATTGTCACCTGCATAAAACAACCACCACGAAACTATTTATCACCAAGATATTACCATCAACTCGTATTTCCAAAATTTAACCATTGATTGACTATCTACAAAAATTGTCACCGCAATACTCACTTATCGTCATCTTTGTCACTCGGTATTGTCACCACTATTGTCACCGTGAGACTATTAACACCATAATTATCACCACAAATATTGTAACTAACTATTGTCATCAAATAGTGTCACCACTCAAATATTAGTATAATCACATGTCTAAATAAATTGTCACCAAATATAAAAATTCACCAAATATTGTCGTCAAAATGATTCCACTTATTGTCACCAATTATTATCATCAAAATAATCTTAATGACTGTCACCAAATATTGTCATCAAAATGGTCACTAACTATTTGCATCAGATAGTGTCACCACTCAAATATTAGTAGAATAACATGTATAAATAAATTGTCACCAAATAAAGATGGTAGTTATCTCGTTTTCACCAACTATATAACATTGTCATCTACTATTGTCACTATTTATAGAAAAATTCACCAAATATTGTCATCAAAATGATCACAGTGATTGTCACCAAATATTGTCATCAAAATGATCCCAGTGACTGTAACCAAATATTGTCATCAAAATGATCCCAATGACTGTCACCAAACTCAAGTAGAACATAATGACACAAAATACCTTATAACATGGTTAAACTAACTAACAGAACATTGTCAACGACTATTGTCATTAATATAATTGTGTCATCAAATTACTATAGCATATTGTCGCCAACTACTATCATCAATTATTCTCATCAACTATAAAATACCATCATCAACATACTATTGCCATTGAGGCATTTTGTTGAACAATTGATATGCATTATATATAAATAGTAAATTGGGCAGAAATACAACTTCACTGTCGTTGAGGCATTTTTTCGAACAGTTGATATGCATTAAGCAAAGCACATTCCATGACACACGGGGAGAGAGTACAATCCATCACACACAGGGAGAGAGTTAAACTTATCGAATCACTGCTTAATTAATGATAACATGAGATCAGACAAATCCTAACAACATCAACAAACTAGTCTCTTAGGCATAAAGATAACCATAATTTGCGGTGAAATTTGGTGCCGATTCAAATCCAAACAAAGGCGATTGCTTTTTCAAATCACTCTCGCACGCACTAGAGAAAGCAATTCGATTCAACGGTGCTCAATCTCTCAATCGCAAGTAGGATGGGCTCAGCAACTCTATAGTAACCTTCAACATCTCTTGCAACCTCGGCGCGATAAAGCACATCTCCCATCTCCCATATACTCTCTATCTGATTTGCTTCCACTCTTTGACTTCCCAAATCAATTGAAAGAGGTTGCAACTTGTGAGATTGAAAATGAAAATGTAATGTTAGGAGGAAAATCAAGTATGAAATATAAATCCCAAATTTGACTCACTGATCTCCGCAAATTAATTACAAGACTTCCTCCCGCTGTAGTAGAAGGTAGTCAGGATCGATCCACGAGGAAGTGTGTCAGTGCCCGCCTTTTCAGTCCCAGATCTCAGCACAAAATCGACCACAAGAGCTCTCGATATCGACCACTTACCTTGATATCGACCACACTGTCGACAGAAACTGTAAAACACAGAAACATGGAGAAATGAAAAGAAACAGAAAACCGATCAATATCGACTTACCTACTCGATATCGACCAAAAATTTCGACCAACAGTACTCGAATTCGACTTATCACATTAACTAAAAATTGCAACTTTTCGCAACACAGAACTCAAAACTGGTGAAATAAATCAAATAAACTAAAGACTTCCAAGATCAGGGTTTCCACACCACAACGATAACCATGTAAAATAACACATAAAGGCATAAAAGATCATGCTTTTCATCGAATAACTTTCGTTATTAACAAATAGGTAGATAGAGGCTTTCGCATAAACCCTAATTGTTACTAATCCTTTTTCACATAATTAATCCAAGTTGCATTAAGATCACTTTCACTTCAATAACATAAGCAAGGATCACCTTCAACTTTCGCAAAAGAATCATGCTTGTAGGGATAGAACACGAATTCGCATCAAAATATTGTACCTTTACCGCATCACCTTACATAGCTACCATCGGGCTCACCCCGACCCTAGAAGTTGGGTGACTACTCGCTCTTCATCATCAAGAAAGACATCAATATTAAAAGGGAACTAAATTGCATTAATAAAATCAAAGTAAAACTTACAACCGAACAAAGCCAAAACGCCTCTCGACAATCTCCACCTTACTCGGCCACAAGCTTCTCTCTCTACCTCTCTATGTGACTAATTGTAACTAATATTGAATGAATAAAACTCAGCCCCTAAGGCTTTATTTATAGTATTCATTCCCTAGCTAATCTAGGAAAGAAATCTCTATCTATATCTAAATTTATCTATTGTTGTGAGCCTAATATGCCATGTTTTACACTTACTTTTATATCGATTTCTGCATACATTGCATGCATTTGGGTTAGAATAATACAGAATCTGTGTAGTTTACACTTATTTTCAATATATGGAGGTCTGCACAAGTTTTGGTTATATTTCGCAGAAATCGGACGCACTTTGGAGCTTAAAGGAAACTCATGGAGAAGCTAAGAATGGTGCAGCTGGAGAAAAGGCCATTTTTCATCATTATTCGTTCTGAATCAAGCTTTGATGTCTTCATGAGAGTTGTAGCCCTCGGAAAGAGCTTTCCAACGCATGGTCATATGCGTCTATCCGACGAACGAGGACTCGGGAAAGTGCGTTTCAAGAACAGAGCAGAAAGCTGAGAGAACTTTACTCGATCTCGAGTACACTTACTCGATCTCGACAAAGGCTGTCTGAGCACACCTGGTTGAGCAGAGCTGATCGAGGACACTGAGTCAGAGACAACCCGATCCCGGAACCCTACTCGATCTCGAGGAGGCCTTGTCGAGATCAACTACACCTCAGTGCAATGTCCGGAGTCGACGAGCTGTGCCAAGTGGAGAAGCCGAAAACGGAGAAGCCGAGCACCACCTCTACTCGATCTTGAGGAGGCTTAGTCGAGATCGAGGAGCCAGGAGCCAAGATCCGAGCTTGTCGAGAAGAGCCACCCGAGAGGCCCAGCTAGACCAGGTCGACGAGCCGATCCTACTCGATGTCGAGGAGCCCTACTCGAGATCGAGGAGAGCCGTGTCCGAAACCGAGTTACGCGCTTTGGCTGTCCGTGTCGAGCTGGGAGTCCTTGGGGCCGAAGGAAGCCAAGTCTATCCAAAATCCATCAAGTTCTATCTATGGAAGACAAGATCTATCAACATGAGAAGACTTACCTATTTAGATTTAATTTCCCTTTTAGATTTAACTCTTTAATTGTTTTTATTTATCTTTTAAGCTTTTTAGATATAGATAGATATATTCTATCCTTGAATAGCAAGGAATAGAAGGCTATAAATAAAGCCCTAGGGGCTGGTTTTTCATTCATTCAATTTCAGTCAGAGACAAGTAGTTCCACAGAGAAGTTTTAGGAAGTTCAAAGGTTTTAGGGATTTGGCATTCTGCGAAAGTTTGATTGCCGGGATTGTAAAGGCTTTGAATATAGTTTAATGCAAGTTTTTTTTTATATATCAAAGTCTGCGATTGCGATGAGGCGTGAGTAGTCCACCCACTTCTGGGGCTGGGGTGAGCCCGACGGTGGCCATGTGAGGCGATGCAGTAAAGGTACGATCTTGTTATGCAATTCATCTTCTATCCCTATGAGCATGATTCTTTTTCGAGAGTTGAAGGTGATCCTTGTTTGTGTTATTGAAGCGAAAGTGATCTTAATGCAACTTGGATTAATTATGTGAAAAGGGTTAGGAACAATTAAGGTTTATGCGAAAGCCTCTATATGCCTATTTTTTAATAACGAAAGTTATTTTGATGGAAAGCATGATCTTTTATGCCTTTATGTGTTACTTTGCATGGTTATCGTTGTGGTGTTGATACCCTCCCTTTGGAAGTTTTTCATATATTGAGTTTATTTCTGTCAAATTCTGCGAATCTGTGTTCGAATCTGCAAGTTTACAGTTTCTGAGTTTTAGTCGAGACAGAGGAGAGGCTTGTCGAGATCGAGTAGGACCTTAGTCGATCTCGAGTTGGCTCTTCTCTACGTCGAGTTGAGTTTCTGTTTCTGTTTTCGATTCTGCAATTTCTGTTTTTACTATTTCTTGTTGATCTCGAGTAGCCTCTTGTCGAGATCGAGTACTGTGTTGTCTGAGTCGAGTTTCTGTCATCGTTTTTCAGTTTCTGTCTTTATTGTCCCTTGTTGATCTCGAGTTACTACTTGTCTAGATCGAGTAAAGTTGCTGCCTTTGTTTTACTTCTTGTCTTCGTTTGTTATTTCTTTCTTTGTTCCTTTGTTTCTGTCTTCTATTTGCTTTTCTGTGAGATTTACAGCTGCCTAGGATCCGCTGACACGCTTCCTCATGGATTCGATCCTGACTTTCTCTTACTACATTAGAGGAGTCTTGTAATTATTTGCGTCGGCCTAAATCTGGTTTGATCTATTTTGTTATATTTCATACTTGATTTCCTCCTCACAACATCTATCTAAAGACTTAAAGATTAAATTTGGAAATAAAACAAATATATCTAAAAGGAAACTAGGATTAGTGTGGATAGATCCTTCTTCTCTTGATAGAACTTGATAAATCTCCTCTTGATTTGATAGAATATCTCTTGCTTCATGTGGAAGAAAGCCAGCTCAACACTAGGACTTGCTCGAAATCGCCCTCTGTTGGTTGGTCGATATCGACCAAGTTTGGTCGAAATCGAGCTACCTTCTTGGATTCGGCTTCTGACACTTGATATTGGCTCCCAGGAGAAATGTCGACCAGTTTGACTCGATATCGACCACTTCTGGTCGATATCGACCTCTCCAGTTTTGCTCGAATTCTCTGCTCGATTTCTAGAAATTCGGCCCGTTGTGATCCACTCGATATCGACCTAGTCTGGTCGATATCGACCTCTTTGTGGTTTTCCTTCCTTTCTTCGAATTGCTGTAAAATGCCTCGATTCCTGCGAAATTAAATAGAAACTAGTGTAGACTCTATCATTTGGCAAATAAGCATAAACTACATAGAATATGTACTATTCTAGCCCAAATGTATGAAATGCATACGGAAATCGGTATAAAAGTAAGTATAAAACATGGCAAATTAGGCTCACATCAAACACTCCATACTTAAGCTTGCTTGTCCTCAAGCCATACTTTTAAGTGTCATTCAGGGGAAGAAATCAAAACTCTCAACATCTTAGATTCATTCTCATATGTCCCTGCAATCAATTACCATCCTCGAAAATGTACTAATGTCACAAATCCATGCATGTGCAATAAAAAGCAACATCTACTCATGAAAGGAGGGTTATGCAAAAACATTCATTCGTGACAAAGGATTAATAATCAAGAGGACTTTAATTTAAGCTCAATAAGGAGTAGATTGGTAAAAGGATAAGGGTGAGCAATTTTTTGGCCATGGAGTGCTAATGATCCGGGGAAATGGAGTACTTTCCAAAATTTTCATACCACATTCCTTCTTCCTTTAATTTCTCACCTATTGCTCATTCGCTCAGTGCTTTTTTCAATATTATGTTTTTACCTCTCTAACCTCAGCACTGCCTTCCCGCGAGTCGCAAACATGGGTGTCATGAATGACCCCGGATACATAGTGCTTCGGACTCATCACCTTGGTGTCCCATCCTGCGGAACTATTATCTCAACGCAGACAGGGTCGATCTACCTTTATCTCCTGAGGTGACCAGATTTTCTTTCACTCATTAAATTTTCCATATTTTTTAAACATTCCTGACAAACTCCGTATATGATATATAACAACAACACAAACACCATATAATAATCTCCATAATGTAGCTTTCATTCTCAACATAATCACCGGATAGGAAATAAAGTAAAGAATGTGCAATATTTAGATCATGTGGAGCAATAATTGAAATAAGGTTCAATATGGCTTTTGTGATGCATAAGCATAGGTAAAGGCTAGGATATAACAATATGGGCATTATATGGAAATATAAAGTCCTCCATCCTCTTATCATGCAACATATCAAATGCAACTTCAAATTTTACTTCTCATGGTTTTCAATAAAAATATGCACTTTATTGTGACTTTCCTTTACTAGGAAATTTCATGCTATATCTCTAATGAA
The DNA here is from genome assembly GCA_963922045.1 of Persicaria maculosa. Classification (NCBI taxonomy): domain Eukaryota; kingdom Viridiplantae; phylum Streptophyta; class Magnoliopsida; order Caryophyllales; family Polygonaceae; genus Persicaria; species Persicaria maculosa. The sequence continues at coordinate 67,221,865 of OY998254.1, forward strand.
TCCAATTTTGCATCGTCGAGTTCAATATTAAACTTCCATGACACTAATCAAAATTTTCAATGGTGGTGGTTTTAATAAACTTTAGAAAACATGCATATAAGCACATAAATAAAATATGAAATCCAAAGTAGCCATGTCTAAGCAATTCAAGAAATATCATAAAAATATGCACACATAATGTCAAATAAAGTCAAATATGCATAAAGTAAGCCCTTCCCCCACCCCATACTTAAACATTACAGTGTCCTCACTGTATAAAAAAAAAGGGATAAACAAAGAAACTCACTATATAGGTGTCCTAATCGTCAGAATCGAGTGCATTGCTTCTGTAGGACTGATCGATTTCGAGTTAACTAGTCGATATCGACTGAGGCTGCTGCTTCCTTCTTTGTACCTATAAAAATTATTAGAAAAGAAATACCCACAATAGAAAAACTTAAAAATACTGTCCAAATCCAAAAACAAAACCAACAATGTCCAAAAAATCCCGAAAACTAATTGTCTATTTACAAGCTCTAGACTTTATAGTCGCTAGGTCGACTTCTCTATTGGGATCAAGGTGGCATCTGCAGGGCCCATGTTGGTTGGGCTTCAAACAGGAATCCATTCTTTTCCATTAGTTGTAGTCCTCCGGAATGGATCTTGTTCACCGTCAAAGGACCCATCTTCTTCTTTTTGAACTTGTTAGGGAACCAATGATCTTTTGATTTGGAAACATAGACCTTGTCTCCAACTTCGTATTCCTTAGGATCGTCATTGGAAACCCTGCATAAGCGCACATACCAAGGCAAACCTCTCACATGTATAGATAGATCTTTAATTGAAATAGGAGAAGAAAGATGCATACCTAGGCTTACCTTTGCAGATCCGGTGTTATTCAGCTCCTGAGGGTCTAGTCGATTTCGACCAATATTAGTCGATATCGGCTGCTGCTGCTCTGGTGGAGATTCGTTCGACGAAGATGAAGACATGTCGATTTGGATTGGTCGATATCGACCAAAAGTGGTCGATATCGAGCTATGCTGCTCGATTTCGGCTGGCTTCATCTTGGGAGAAATCGAGTCGAGTTGATCTGGTCGATATCGACAAGGTTTGGTCAATATCGAGTTGTTCTGAGGCTCAGTCGATTTTTCCTGGTCGATTCTGACCCCATACTTAAGACCTGGCAAAGCATCTGAAAAATAGTTAATCCATATCGACTTACCTTGGTTGACGTCGAGTGGATCCTCTGTATCTTCGTTAAGGATGGCCATGATCTCCTCCCCTGGGCTTCCATATTCCTCTTTTCTAGCTCCTCGGGGGTCATATTTCTTACCTTAGGCTTCTCGCAAGTGATGTACCTGGCTGGTATGGACTTGACCTCTTCCATGGGACCTGTAGGCCTTTCAGTTTGATTAATGGAATACTCAATTACCTCATCACTGATGTTGAAAGTGAGCACTCCCTTCCTTACGCTTATGTTGGCATCCACCGTCGCCAAGAAGGGCCTCCCTAAAATAATTGGACAAGCAGGGTCATCCGCCATATCAATAACTAAGAAATCAACAGGGACAAAAAACTTACCTACTTGTACTGGTACATCGTCCACCATGCCTGTAGGGATGATGACAGTGTTGTTCGCCATGTATAACTTTGCATCCACATGCTCTAGAGCACCTATCTTAACATTCGACCATATAGATAGAGACATTATACTCACACTGGCTTTCAAGTCACATAAAGCATTGAACTTGTATTGACCAAATCCAAGTTATAGAAAACTTACCTGGATCTGGCCTTTTCTCCGTGACATCCATCTTGCTGCATTCCTCTGCGATCTCAGCCATTGATCTCTTCTTGCTTAGAATCTCCTTGAGGAACTTAACGTAGGATGGCATCTCATGAAGTGCTTCTGTGAAGGGGATGGTGACGTTGAGCCTTTGAAGTATCTTCACGAATCGCTGAAACTTCTTCTCTGCAGGGTCCTTTGGAGATTTTGTCGGGAAAGGCAGCTTTTTCTTCGGCGAAGGTGCTGATTTCGAGTGAAGGGGGTCAATATCGATCTGTGTCTGGTCAATATCGACTACTTTCTGATCGATATCGACTGGAGTTGCTGGCTTTAGGTTTTGTCGAGGAGTTGGGTCGATTTCGACCATGGGGGGTGGGGGGGTCGATATCAAGTGGTGGGGACTGGTCGATATTGACTGGGTTGGTCGATATCGACTAGTCTCCAGTGCCCTTCTCCTCCGTCGTTCGCTCGGGCATTTGCATCTGTCGCCCACTCCTTAGATTCATGGCCGCTACCTGTCCTGTAGATTTAGTCTTAGGGTTAGGTTCTGAGGAGCCAGGGAGCGTACCTGATTGTTTGGGGACGGATGTTGCCAGTTGGCCAATCTGTGTGTCAATCGATTTCCGCCAGATATCGATTTCTCCAAGCCTAGAATTGACACCATGCATATGAGTGTAGATGAAATTGATAGATTGCTTGGTGTCTGAATGATTCCTCCGCATCTCCTCAAGAATGGTCTACCGGTCATCCTTCTTACCTTCTCTATCATGGTGACCAAGGGCTCTATAGGGAGGGGGATTTTGATGTTGGGGCTGGCGATAATGTAAGACCCGGGGTCTTAAGAGGAGCCAACCCATATCACCTAGCCTTCTCAGATCCGTTGTCCTCACTTGGAGTCTGAAAAGGAAGAGCTCTTGTGACATAGGTAGGGCTTGAATCACTTATAAATCACTCCCAACATCCTTATGATATCCGATGAGGGACGGGGTGTTATAATCTCCCCCACTTAAAGCACTGACGACCCCGTCAGGCCCAAGGGACTGCCCTCCGGGAGGAGTGTACCCGAGCATACTATCGGAGCACCTCCGAGCCTAGAGTCGGCTTTGATAACATCTGTAAGACCCGGGGTCTTAAGATGCGCCAGCCCATATCACCTAGCCTTCTCAGATCCATTGTCCTCACTTGGAGTCTGAAAAGGAAGAGCTCTTGTGACATGGGTAGGGCTTGAATCACTTATAAATCACTCCCAACATCCTTATGATATCCGATGTGGGACAGGGTGTTATAGATAATAGCTCCAGTTTTGGTTCTGATGTGGCCCTGAGTAGTGTCCCCTGCATACCTTACCTGTTCGTGGGTTTCTCCTTGATGTACTTGATCGACGTGTGGGCACGTAGTAGTGTTGTGCCTCAAAGACCCACATTCCAAGAAATGCTTATCCTTAGGCAGAAACTTAACCTGCTTGGTGAGACGACATACCTGGTCGTTGTGGAACTAGTCCCTGACGTCTGGATCAACCTCCCAGACGTCCCATATGTGTGGTCGTAGTTAGCCAGCATCTCAAACACCTCCCAAACACGCGCGTGGAGTGTATTCGAGATACCCATAGGCGGTGTAGTTGTTGATCCTATCCTTAGTAGGTGCATCCAGGCAGTTGAAGATGATCTCCTGGATGACGTAGGGTGGCTGTCCATGCGTAGGACAGGATGTCAGAAGCCTCTTGTAGCGCTCCCAGACCTGCGCTAGTTTCTCCCCTGTCTTTTGTCTGAAAGCCGTGATCTGTTGTCTGAGAGCAGCTGTCTTTGCAGGAGGAAAGAACTTGTTGAGAAACAGGTCCTGTAGTTCGTTCAAAGTGCGAATTGATTGTGCAAGCAATCCTTCCAGCCACTGTTGTGCTATTCCTGCAAGGGACCAACGAAAAGCCTTTAGTTTTAGATATTCTAGATTAGCACCATCAGCAATTGCTTCACATAAATCTTGAAAAGTAGTAACATGCTCTAAAGGACATTCATTGATTCTTCCCCTAAATTGACTCCTCCTAATTTCAGTAATAAAAGAATGACGAATTTCAAAATTATTAGCGGGAAGAAAGATTGGCGATTCTGGAACTTCCAGAGTAGGATGCAGATATTCCTTTGCGTTGGCTGGGGCATGCCCAATCCGCTCCTCAAGTTCCCTTCTTGCGTTGATCTCGCGATCTACCCTTGTCTTCTACCGTTGCTGATTCTGGGCATATTCCGCCTCTCGTCGGGCGTGTTCTGCTTCTCTAGTGGTGAACTCCTCTATTCGCAGGCGGAGTTGCTCAAGCTCGTGTGCTAGTGTGAGCCGGCCCAAATTCTCGTTGGGTAGAGTCGCCATAAGTCTCCTCCGAAGCCTTTGCTGAAGATGGAAGAAACGTTCTGGTTCGAGAATTGGGTCTATGGGTGTGCGATCAATTTTTCACATACATCTGAAAAGAAAAAACAAAAAGAATCAAGTAAAAAGAAACTACAAAGCAAAAACAAATATAAAGAAGAGAAAATGAACTAAAAAGGGTACGATTGATGGCTTCCCCAGCATTGGCGCCAAATTTGTTAGGAGGAAAATCAAGTATGAAATATAAATCCCAAATTTGACTCCCCGATCTCCGTAAATTAATTACAAGACTTCCTCCCGCTGCAGTAGAAGGTAGTCAGGATCGATCCACGAGGAAGCGTGTCAGCGCCCGCCTTTTCAGTGCCAGATCTCAGCACAAAATCGACCACAAGATCGCTCGATATCGGCCACTTACCTCGATATCGACCACACTGTCGACATAAACTGTAAAACATAGAAACAAGCAGAAATGAAAAGAAACAGAAAACCGGTCGATATCGACTTACCTACTCGATACCGACCAAAAATTTCGACGAACAATACTCGAATTCGACTTATCACAGAAACTAAAAATCGCAACTTTTTGCAACACAGAACTCAAAACTGATAAAATAAATCAAATAAACTAAAGACTTCCAAGATTAGGGTTTCAACATGTTGTGAGGAGGAAATCGAGTATGAAATATAATGAAATAGATCAAACCAGATTCGTGCCCCAGCAAATAATTACAAGACTCCCTCCAATGTAGTAAGAGAAAGTCAGGATCGAATCCATGAGGAAGCGTGTCAGCGGATCCTAGGCAGCTGTAAATCTCACAGAAAAGCAAACAGAAGACAAACAAAGAAACAAAGAAAGAAATAATAAACGAAAGCAGAAACAAAAGCAAAGACAGAACTACTCGATCTCGACAACAGCTACTCGAGATCGACAAAACTCAGCAGAAACAGAAACTTTAAAATCGACGACAGCAACTCGATTCAGACAACAATGTACTCGATCTCAACAAAGCCTACTCGAGATCGACTAAGGCTTCCTCTAGATCAACTAAAAAGATAGAAACTTCAAAAGAAAACTTCGAACACAGATTCGCAGATTTCGACAGAAATAAACTCAATATATAAAGAACTTCCAAAGCCAGGGTATCAACGCCACAACGATAACCATGCAAAGTAACACATAAAGGCATAAAAGATCATGCGTTCCATCAAAATAACTTTCGTTATTAACAAATAGGCATATAGAGGCTTTCGCATAAACCCTAATTGTTACTAACCCTTTTCACATAATTAATCCAAGTTGCATTAAGATCACTTTCGCTTAAATAACACAAACAAGGACCCCCTTCAACTCTCGCAAAAGAATCATGCTCATAGGGATATAAGACGAATTGCATAAAAAGATCAAACCTTTACCACATTACTTCACATGGCCACCGTCGGGCTCACCCCAGCCCCAGAAGTGGGTGGACTACTCGCTCTTCATCATCAAGAAAGACATTAAATAAAAAAAATACTAACTTGCATTGAATTAAATAAAGAAAGCTTACAACCGAACAAGACAAATCCGCTTTCGCCTTTCCACCTTGTTCGCCACAAACTCTCTCTCTCTCTCTCTCTAACTACTACTTACTTGTTCTCTCTGAAATTGAATTGGAATAAGATGCCTAATGCTCATCCCCTAAGGCTTTATTTATAGCCTTCTATTCCTTGCTATTCAAGGATATAATATATCTATCTTTATGTAAATCTATACCTAAAGACTTTAAGATAAATAAATGTAATTAAAGAATTAAATCTAAAAGGGGAAATAAATCTAAAATAGGTAGAATATCTTCCATGTGTTGATAAGTCTTCTCCATAGATAGAACTTGATAGTTGTTGATAGATCTCGGCCAAATTGGATAGAATCGGATCCAAGGACTTCCAATCCGAGTAGGACAGCAAACCGCGTAACGCGGCTCCGGACACGGTTTTCTCGATCTCGACCAAACCTACTCGAGATCGAGTAAGGGTGACGTCGACTTCGGCTTGGCTGGGTGTCTCGGGTAGCTGCTGCTCGATCTGGCTCGGTCAGGTGCTGCTGGGGTAGAATGGTGCTCGACGTCTTAAAGTTGGGTGACTACTCGGTCTTCATCATCAAGAAAGACATCAATAAAGGGAACTAAATTGCATTAACAAAATCAAAGTAAAACTTACTACAGAAACAAATCCAAAACGCCTCTCGAAAATCTCTACCTTACTCAGCCACAAGCTTCTCTCTCTACCTCTCTATGTGACTAATTGTAACTGATATTGAATGAATAAAACTCGGCCCCTAAGGATTTATTTATAGTATTCATTCCCTAGCTAATCTAGGAAAGAAATATCTATCTATATCTAAATTTATCTATCTAAAGACTTAAAGATTAAATTTGGAAATAAAACAAATATATCTAAAAGGAAACTAGGATTACTGTGGATAGATCCTTCTTCTCTTGATAGAACTTGATAAATCTTCTCTTGAGTTGATAGAATATATCTTGCTTCATGTGGAAGAAAGCCAACTCAGCACTCGGACTTGCTCGAAATCGCCCTCTGTTGGTTGGTCGATATTGACCAAGTTTGGTCGAAATCGAGCTACCTTCTTGGATTCGGCTTCTGACACTCGATATTGGCTCAAGGAGAAATATCGACCAGTTTGACTCGATATCGACCAGAAGAGGTCGATATCGACCAGAAGTGGTCGATATCGACCTCTCTAGTTTTGCTCGAATTCTCTGCTCGATTTCTGGAAATTCGGCCCGTTGTGATCCACTCGATATCGACCTAGATATCGACCTCTTTGTGGTTTTCCTTCCTTTCTTCGAATTGCTGTAAAATGCCTTGGTTCCTGTGAAATTAAACAGAAACTAGTCTAGACTCCATAATTTGGCAAATAAGCATAAACTACATAGAATTTGTACTATTCTAGCCCAAATGTATGAAATGCATACAGAAATCGGTATGAAAGTAAGTATAAAACATGCCAATTTAGGCTCACATCATGTAATAGGGGTAGGGGTAAGGGTAATGTGGGTATTATAAAAATATTATGGAAACATTCCTAATTACAAAACAAAAATGGATATTTACTTAATTTCACATTTCAAATGGACATCTCACCAAAATTTTCCTACAATATATATATATGGTTTATACATAAAATCATGGGAATCCTAAATATCGCTCTGGATATCTTTCCTAACAAAAACTGGAAAGAGTTTCATTGTCTTCCATTTATTGGTAATTTAATTAATTAGCTGAACTTGATCGATCATATGCACTTTTGAAAACAGTAATGAAGTTATAGGATTAGCTCAACTGGAGAGTATATAATAGAGTATGAGAGTTTGCTTTTACAGTAGAGCACACAAGATTGGGACCCCCTTAAGGTCATGACTTTGGCTATGGTAGGGTTGTTGTTTGAATTGAACAGCTTGAGCTCGGCTCGGGAATGACTCAAAAAAAGCTCGACTCAAGCTCTTTCGATTAAAGCTCGAATAGCTCGAATTTTATGGAATTTCTAAATTTTCCATAAAGTTAACACTCCGTATATTATAACAAAGTAGAACTACTTAAAGCTTAAAAAAAATTCGGCTCGAGCTCGTTCATTTTCTAAACAAGCCAAGCTTGATCAAAATGAAAAGCTCAATTAAAATTTGGGCTCGACTTGGCTCGAACTCCTTTAACAAATGAACCAAGTTTGAACATGTCAAGCTCGGCTCGTTCTGCTGAAATAACACCCCTAGCCGTTGATCGGTGGTGGAAGAATGATTTTTTAAGTTGCGGCAAAATTTTTATTTTGGATTTTTTTTCTCAGGGATTTTTTTTTAAAATATTAAAAGAAAATCATAAATTGTGATATAAATATGATTTTTTATTATAAAAATTTATATAATAAAATTTAATAATAATAATAATTATTATATATATATATAAATGTGTGTGTAGCATGATGGAGACTTTTTTAAAAATCATTGAAAGAAAATTATAAATGTTTTTTAAAAAAACTCCATTTGTTATTTGTAAAAAAATAGACTCTATCTTGAGTATAAGATCTTGAGAACTAACGTGCAGGTTATCTCTAAAGGTGATGAAAGACAAAAACAGAAGGCTTCGTTTCAAGGTCTTCAAACCCAGACTAAAATGTTTGGATGTATATTTGTTCGTCCATATTTTGACTTGTTCATATGCAAGAAATGTTTCAAGGCCAATGTCTTTGGACCTAAATATTGTCATGGGCTTCTTACTGGGCCATGGGAAATCGGATTGGATAAAGCCCTCTCACATATTCTCCCCTAACCCATTTTATGCGTTAGATACATTTTGAGTGATATTTCAGGAAATGGGAAGTGATACAAGGAAACAAGGAAGATCGTGTCTTTATCTGATCATACTCAATCATGGAGAGGATTGCAGCTACAGCTTTGGAAAGTATACAATCGGAAAGAATTCAAACGTCTTGGAAAGGATTTAAATTTCGAACGGTCATCCCTCTAAGAATCCTTGAAGACGTTCGGCTATATAAAGACGAAGGGCAAAGGGACCCTACCACCTAGGCAAGCACTCGAGCATTCCAGTTGTCCTAAAAGCATTCATCATCTCAGTCTCTCTCGTAGATTCTCATAAAGTCTAAAGTGTTGTTTATTGTTTGAGAGATGAGGGAAACACAAGAACTTATTGTACAAGTCATTCATTTTACACTAAGAGTATTTTATACTCGATCAAACACACATTGGTGTGTGGGATGATCTTTTATTTCACTTGTAAGATTGAGAGCTAGAATAGAAGCGGTGAGGCTTTGTATAGAGGGATGCAAGTTTCTCTAGGAAGTTCTAGGCTCAAGTAAAGTGAAATAAGAAGTGGTTGAATCCTACGGGTTGGATAACCCTAGGCGGGGACGTAGGCCAAGTTTGTGCCGAACCTCGTTAACAATTCGTGTGTTCGTCTTTTACATTCCGCATTGATTTTATCCTGTTCAGTTTTTATTTGTTGAGTTTTGATAGAAATATCAAGGTCTTGCAAAGTAATATGAAAATCTTATTTAGAGTTTTGTTTTGCAAAAAATCGAGCATACTTTGTTCATACCCCCTTATAGAGTATTATTCATCGCCTTATAGACTCTTCAATTGGTGTCAGAGCTTGGCTCACTGTTTGATATAACAATCTTGTGAGTTTCAGTATGTCTACCATAGGTGATGGATGATTTGCCCAAGGGAGATCAGCCAACCGACCTCCTCTCTTTTGCGGCAACAACTTTTTTCATTGGAGATCTTTGATGTAGATGTTCATCATTGATCAAGACCTTGAGTTATGGGACCTAGTCGAGAAAGGACCACGTATTCCTATGAAGACTGTTGATGAGAAAGAAGTCGAGAAGCCTGAAGCTGAATATACTCAAACAGATCTGGAAAACGTCGCTAAGAATTTTAAAGCTATGAATCTGTCATATTGTGCTCTTGATGCTAATGAATTTAACCGTGTGTCTTCTTGCAAGAGTGCCAAGGAAATTTGGGACAAGCTTGTAGTCACTTACGAAGGCTCCAGTCAAGTCAAAGAGAGCAAGATCAATATCTTTCTCAGGCAGTACGAGCTTTTCAAGATGAATCCTGATGAATCAGTGAAGGAGATGTTTACGAGATTCACTCAAATTGTGAATAACTTCGACGCACTTGGAAAGACTTTTTCCATCCCCGAGAAAGTAAGGAAGGTTCTTCGGAACCTCCCAAAAGCCAAGTGGGGTCCTAAGGTTACTGCAATAGAGGAAGCTCAAGATCTTTCCACAATGCCATTGAATGATCTACTTGGAAAACTTGTCACTCATGAGATGGTATTGAATGAAGAAGACGGAGAAGCTCCCTCAACCACAAAGAATCTAGCTCTCAAAGCAAAGAAAGAAGAAGTACAGACTGATGATGATGAAAGTGATGATGAGGATGACCCATTTGCTCTTATCACTAGAGGACTAGCACGGATCATGAAAATGAAAAAGGGATTCTCCAACCGAGACAATGCTGGATCATCCAAATTCAAAGGTAAACAAATGTCAATTGCATCCAAGAGCTGCTGAGAGTTTCTGCTGAACACCTAGGGGGGTTGATCAGAGACGACACCACTCCCTCTTCTTGAGCTTCAAGCTTGTTTTTGAATGCCTGCTTATTTCGTGAGTTTCCTCTACCTTTTTCATCCTTTTTCTTTACTTTAAGGACAAAGTAAGAGTTTAAGCATGGGGTGGGGAATTCAAGTGTAGCTTCGTGTTTTATATATATGCTAGTTTTTTGTTATTTTGCAATTTTTGTTTCATTTCATTTCATTATAGGTTGCATTATAAATATTTATGTTTGATAATTATCGATCTCATGGTCATAGTAAGTCATTGAGTCTTTGTTTTTTAGTTTTTAGTTTTTCTTTTAATTGTGTTAAGAAGCTGTTTCTATGATTGGTATGACCTCGATGATGATATATGGTTTTCATGGCTTTAAAAGTTAATAAATTCGAATTTTAATTGAATAACGACACTTGTGGGATTCCCATATATGATCTGGATTATGAGCTTTAGTTGTAACTTGATTATTTGTTGGATGTTCAGCTTAGAGCAATTTTTTTAAAAAAATATATGATTTCTATTGTATATGTATAAACCCCTGATGAATAGCACTAGTAAATTCGGTTATATTTAGTTGATGTGTTTTGAAATATGTTGGGTTGATGAGTGTAAGGAGGATAAAATTCACTTACACCACTTGAGGAGGATAAAATTCACTCGAGTGAAAAGAATCATCAGTAAACCAAGCTTTATAGAAATGTTCAAGGAGGATAAAATTCACTCGACACTAATGAGAATTGAGAAAAAAAAAACGGTTAGTAACCGATCCTATTTATGGAGGATAAAATTCATACAAGGAGGAAGAAAAAGTGTTTAGAAAAAAAAAGATAAAGAAATATGAGCATTAATGAAACTCCGAAGTATAAAAGGCCTAGTAATCTATGAGTGTTTATGACGATTTTTAAGTGTGCTTAATGAATTTGATTGCTCAATACATTCTGAATGCAAGCATCCCCTGAACCTAATTTGAGTTTAAAGCATGAGTATGAAAGGTTTGATGCGGGTCTCATAGTGTCATAATTATTTTGAGCATAACATGATAAATACTCCTGTAGCCATGACAGCTATACTGATGAGTGATCATTCATATAAATTTCTTTGAGTTCTTGTCTTTTTTAGTTGTCTTTGTTTTGTGATTAGTTTGCTTGGGGACAAGCAACAGTTTAAGTATGAGGTAGTTTGATAGAGTCTATTTTGGTCATGTTTTTAGTATAGATTTGCATATTAATTTAGAGTATGTTTACATATTTTATAGCTTATTTGTTATTATTTAGTTGTCGGAGTCTACACCCGTGTTTTATTGATTTCAGGCATTTTGGAGCGAATTCGAAATAAATTGTAATGGAAAAATTATATAAGGTGGGGGGAGAGTTGCAGATTACTCAAATTCTGGATCGCCAAGTTATATATATATATATATATATATATATATATATATATATATATATATATATATATATTAGGATAGATTAGAGAGTTTTTAGAAATAGCACTATATATTCTTTCATTACGGCAAAAGGACGCCGAACGTGAAGCCGTGTATACGGTGACAAACCGTGATCATCTTAAACCCTAATTGTCTTTTGTTTTTTGTTTATGAAGACTTAAACTCTCCCGTTTCATCTTCGATTTGAAGCTTTATTTGGATTGATGGTGAGTTTCTAATTCTCGTTCCTTAATTTCTAAATTTGAATGTTTCAACTTCTTTGTACTTGATTGTTTATTGTTTTGTTCTATCTTGTCTGGCCAACTCGCGCCGCTAGATCAATTCAATTGCTAGGGTTTTGTACATTTCTGATTGTGACTGCAAATATCTTGGCTAATCTCTGAACTTAAAGCTATTAATTGGGTTAAATCATTCTTTAGGGACTGTTCGATTGATAAGGGTTTCTAGGACTGATTGGACTAGTAACTATATTAGGTCAGGACAAAGGCATTCATAGAAAACTTAAAAGGACGAGAAGAAGTTACAAGAATCGTTTCACCCAAATAAAGTGGATATTTGGAGATGAAACTATTTTATTAATCGTTACCTCCATCAATCTGTTTATAGTTTAGTTTGTTTTCTTTCTTATTTCAATCAACCAAAACCCTCATTTCTACAAATTGGTAAATACACATTGCTGAGAAATACTTGATTCTCTGTGGGATCGACCTCTTACTTACTTGCTATACTAGTTTGTAGGTTTGAGTTTTATTTTGATACGGTTTACACGACTAAAAATTGTCCATCACCTACACTGCTACATGCTCTATCATGCCACTGGATCCAAAAGTGTTTGATCATGTTCGTGAGAAGACCGGGAATGTCATCTTGAACTATGAGAACCAGGTGAAGAAAAGATCGATTCTGTGCCCCACGCACAAAGAACCCACCATCCTCACTGTTGAGGAATATGATGTGGTTAAGAAGTACATGGATGTGGAGCGGCAGAGACATCTTACAGAGATAGAGATAAACAAGATCACCAAGAAGGCCATGGAGAGGTGGCAGAAGAAGTGTAGGGACAAAGTTAGGAGGAAGTACCTCCCGCCCAACAAGCAATATCTCACGTGTGCTTAGTTTTCCATGTTTCGCATTAAATTTTGTATGGATTTCTGTCCACATTTCATATTTCTGGGTTTTATTTATACAGAATTTGTGTAGTTTATGTTTATTTGCAATATATGGAGGTCTACACAAGTTTTATCATATTTCGTAGAAATCGGACACACTTTGGAACTTAAAGAAAGTCATGAAAATATTGGAGAAGCTAAGGAAGAGCACATGATGGTGAAGATAGAGAAAATCCCACTTTTCACCATTCATCATTCTGAATCAAGTTCTGATGTCTTCATGAAAGTTGTACCCTCGAAAAGAGCTTTCCAACGCATACTCATATGCGTCAATCGGACAAACGAGGACTCGGGAAAGTGCGTTTCAAGAACGGAGCAGAATGTTGAAACCTAACAGGACTAGTCGACGTCGACCACTTTGGTCAATGTCGAGTACGTTTGGTCGAAATCACCCAGTCGAACACGAGATCGAGCAGCAGATCACTCAAGGAGCACAACTCTACTCGACGTCGAAGAGTTTACTCGATGTCGAGTCCAGAAGGTAGCCGAGCTCGAGTGCAATTCGAGGAGTCACAAGACTACTCGATGTCGAGTACTTTTACTCGATGTCGGGTACTCACTAGCGCCAAACCGAGTCGAGAACGAGTGGAGTCCGAGCATGAGGATTACTTGCAAGCTAAGTCACCAGATATTCTATCAATCCAAGTGAAGATCTATCAAGAGAAGGAAGATTTATCCACATTAGATATTTATTTTAGAGATTTATTTCCTTTATTCATCAAGTTTTATCTTAAGCTTATAGATAAATAGTTTTAGATATAGATAGAGTATTCTATCCTTGGATAGCGAGGATTGACTACTATAAATAAGGCCCTAGGGGCTGGTTTTTATTCATTCAATTTCATTCAAATTCAATTCCAATTTACAACACAATTACATTCGAAATGTAGGAGAGAGAGCTTGGTGCCGAGAGAGGTTTTGTTTGGCGAGAGCGGAATTGGCTTCGATCGGTTGTAAGTTTTTATTTGATTTAATGCAATTTAGTTTTTTTATATTATTGATTTGTCTTTTGATGATGAAGAGCGAGTAGTCACCCAACTTCTAGGGTTGGGGTGATCCTAACATAGATATGTGAGTTTGATTTATGAATTTATGAATTTGATATAAAGCATGCATTTTTATGTGATTTAAAATCGACCCATATGTTTATTGTTGTGGTGATCCCTAACCTTGGAAATTTGTTCTTTTATTATTCTATTTTCGTTATTTTAAAGTTTTTGCAGCCACTCGACATCAAACCACCATTCCCTCTCCATCCCTCGACATTGACCAAGTCTTAGTCGACGCCGACAGCAACCCTCGCCACTTTTTCCCGCTATCCCCGAACCCCAAAACCAACTAAACCTAGAACCGCTGACTTCTCTCCTGAGGACGAACCTGACTCCACTATCCTATAGCGAGGTCTTGGCTATAAATCTATTTGGTCAAGAAACTCTCTCGTCAAATTGGCGCCGTTGCCGAGAAGCAATCAATCACGCCCTTTTTAGTTCATTTTTACTCTTTTATTTTTGTTTTTGTTTTTCAGGTGCATGCGAAGAACTAATCGCACACCTATCGATCCTATTCTCGAATCTGAACGTTTTTTCCACCTTCGGCAAAGGCTAATGAGGATGTCGACAACCAATAACACGAATGAGGTCCAGCTCACTCCAGCACAGGAGCTTGAGCAACTCCAGACACGGATTGAGGAATTCACCACCCGAGAAGCAGAATACGCCCGACGAGAGGCGGAATATCAACAGAATCAGCAAAAGTGGGAAGCAAGGGGGGATCGTGAAGTCAATGCCTAATGGGAGCCAAATGGGTCAATTAGCTTCATCAATCCCAAACAATCAAGTATGCTTCCTGGATCATCTGAACCTAATCCTAAGAATAAATCTAAAGGACAGGTAGCTATCATGAATCTCAGGAGTGGGCATCAGATTCAAACGTCCGAGCAAAACACAAACGAAGAAGTTGAAGGGGACCACTCGACGTCGAGTAAACCAATCGACGTCGACCAGAACCTACTCGATGTCGAGGAGACCCTAGTCGACATCGACCAAAATTCAGCGCCTACCCAAAAATCGAATACTGTAGTCGATGTCGAGGACTCCCCAGTCGATGTCGACCACCCTCCACTCGATGTCGACAAGACTCCAGCACCTCCGAAGAAAAAAAACCCTGCCATTCCCGATAAAATCTTTGAAGGATCCAGCAGAAAAGAAGTTTCAACGTTTCGTGAAGATGCTTCAGAGGCTCAAGGTCACCATTCCCTTCACCGAAGCTCTTCATGAGGTGCCATCCTACGTCAAGTTCCTCAAAAAAATCCTGAGCAAGAAGCGGTCAATGGCTGAGATCGCAGAGGAGTGCAACAAGATGGACGTTACAGAGAAAAGGTCATATCCAAGTAAGTTTTCTTTAACCATTGGATTTGGTCAATATAAATTTAATGCTTTATGTGAATTGGGAGCCAGTGTGAGTATAATGCCTTTATCAATCTGGTCCAAGATGAAGATAGGTGCTTTAGAGCTTGTGGATGCGAAACTCTATATGGCGAACAACACGGTTGTCATCCCAACAAGCATGGTGGACGATGTACCAGTACATGTAGGTAAGTTCTTTGTCCCTGCTGATTTTCTAGTTATTGATATGGCAGAGGACCCTGCTTGTCCAATTGTCTTAGGAAGACCCTTCTTAGTGATGGTGGATGCCAACATAAGCGTAAGGAAAGGAGTGCTCACTTTCCATATCAGCGATGAGGTAATTGAGTACTCTTTTAATAAAACTGAAAGACATACAGGTCCTATGGAGGAGGTCAAATCAATATCAACCAGGTACATCACTTGCGGGGAGCCCAAGGTAAGAAATATGACCCCCGAGGAGCTGGAGAAGAGGGATATGGAAGCACAGGTGGAGGAAATCATGGCCATCCTGAACGGGGAGGCAGAAGTACTCGACATCGACCAAGGTAAGTCGACGTCGACTAACTATTTTTTGGATGCTTTTCCAGGTCTTAAGTATCAAGTCGAAGTCGACCAGAACGTCGAGTACTTTAGTCGACATCGACCAGATTCGAAGTCCTCCATCGAGTACACCACCACCGAGCAACACACCAGGAGCCGAGCAGTACTCGACGTCGAGTAGACTACTCAACGTCGACCAGTCCCTCACATCGAGTTCTCCACCTCCATCGAGCAGACCACTAGACACAGTAAACTACTCGATATCGAGTACTACTACTCGACGTCGACTAGATCCTGAGGTCCCGAATTCCGATTCTGCAAAGGTAAGCTAAGGTAAGAACATCTCTTCTCCTGTTTCAATTAAAGATTTATCTATATATGGGAGATGTTTGCCTTGGTATGTGCACTTGTGCAGGGTTTCCAATGACGATCCTAAGGAATATGAAGTCGGAGAAAAGGTCTATGTCTCCAAATCTAAGAATCATTGGTTTCCCAACAAATTCAACAACAACAAGATGGGACCTTTCACCGTGCACAAGATCCATTCAGGAGGATTATAGCTGATGGACAAGAATGGAGTCTTGTTTGAATCCCAAGCTATATGGGCACTGTAGATGTCACCCTGAGCCTAAACGGAAGAAGTCGGCCTAACGACTATAAAGTCTAGAGCTTGTAATAAAACAATCAATTTTTAGGATTTTTTGACATTTTTGCTTTTAGTTTTTGGTTTGAGACATTATTTATGGATTCTGCTATTGTGGATATATCCGTATAACGAAGCTTGCAGGTACGAAAAAGTTGCAGAAGTACTCGACGTCGAGTACTCTACTCGACGTCGACCACCCATGACAAGAAAAGGAGCATGTGATCGAGGAAGGATCACCCTGAGGCTTCAACTCTACTCGAGATCAAGTGGATCTAGTTGACATCTACTACTTTACTCGATTTTGACCACTTATGCAGCAACATCAGCACTCGATTCCGACTTTCTGCACACCTGTCTAGTAAGTCTCTTCCTTTACCCTTGTTTTTATACAGTGAGGACACTGTAATGTTTAAGTATGGGGTGGGGAAGGGCTTACTTTATGCATATTTGAGTTTATTTGACCATATGTGTGCATACTTTTAAGTTTATTTCTCGAATTGCTTATACATGGCTATTTTGGAATTCATTATCAATCTATGTGCTTATATGCATGTTTTCCAAAGTTTATAAAAATCACCCCCGTTGAATTTTTTTTATTAGTGTCATGGAATTTTTTTTATTAGTGTCATGAAATTGCCTAGTAAAGGAAAGTCACAATAAAGTGTATATTTTATTGAAAACCATGAAAAGAGGTAACATTTGAAGTTGCTTTTGACATGTTGCATGATAAGAAGATGGAGGACTTTATATTTTCCACATAATGCTCATATTTTGATATTCCCAGCCATACCTATGCTTATGTGTCACAAAAGCGATATTATACCTTATTTCATATATTTCTCCACATGATCTAAATATTACTCATTCTTTACCTTATTTCCTTATCCGGGGATTATGTTGAGAATGGAAGTCACATTATGGAGATTATCATATGGTGTTTGTGTTGTTTCATATCATTAATGGAGTGTGGCAGGAAAGTTTCAAAGTTTATGGAAAGTTTAATGAGTGAAAGAAAATCCTATCACCTCAAGAGATAAAGGTAGATCGACCCTGCCTGCGTCGAGATAATAGTTCCGTAGGATGGGACACCAAGGTGAGGAATCCGAAGCACTAAGTATCCGGGGCCATTCATGACACCCATGTTTGCGACTCGCGAGAAGGCAGTGCTGAGGTTAGAGAGGTAAAAGTATAATATTGAGAAAAAAGCATTGAGCGAATGAGCGAAAGGTGAGAAATCAAAGGAAGAAGAAATGTGGTATGAAAGTATGGAAAGTACTCCATTTCCCCGGATCATTAGAACCACATGGCCAAATATATCCCACCTTAAGCCTTTTACCAATCTACTCCTTATTGAGCTTAATTAAAGTCCTCTTGATTATTGTTGCTTTGTCGCTTATGAATTGTTTTGCATAACCCTCCTTTTGTGTGTAGATGTTTCTTTTATTCACATGCATGAATTTGTGGCACAAGTACCTTTTCAAGGATGGTAGTTGATTGTAGGGACATATAAGAATGAATCTAAGATGTTGAGAGTTTAGTTTCTTCCCCTCTATGGCCATCAAAAGTATTGCTTGAGGACAAGCAAGCTTAAGTATGGGGTGTTGATGTGTGCTTAATTTTCCATGTTTCGAATTTAACTTTTGTATCGATTTCTGTCTACATTTCATATTTTTGGGTTTGATTTTTACAGAATTTGTGTAGTTTATGTTTATTTGCAATATTTAGAGGTCTACACAAGTTTTTGTCATATTTCGCAGAAATCGGACGCACTTTGGAGCTTATAGGAAAGTCATGAAATCATTGGAGAAGCTAAGGAAGAGCACATGATGGTGCAGCTGGAGAAAAGCCCAATTTTCACCATTCATCATTCTAAATCAAGTTTTAATGTCTTCATGAGAGGTGTAGCCCTCAAAAAGATCTTTCTAACGCATACTCATATGTGTCAATCGGACAAATGAGGACTGGGGAAAGTGCGTTTTGAAAAGCGGAGCAGAATGCTGGAAGCTGACAGGACTAGTAGACGTCGACCACTTTGGTCGTTGTCGAGTATTTTTTGGTCGAAATCACCTAGTCGAACACGAGATCGAGTATCAGATCACTCGAGGAGCACAACTTTACCCGACGTCGAGGAGTTTACTCGATGTCGAGTACCCATGTCGTGTCCCGAAGGTAGCTGAGCTCGAGTGCAATCCGAGGAGTCACAAGACTACTCGACGTCGAGTACTTTTACTCGATGTCGAGCACTTTTACTCGATGTCGAGTACTCACTGGCGCCAAACCGAGTCGAGAACGAGTGGAGTCCGAGCATGAGGATTACTTGCAAGCTAAGTCACGAGATATTCTATCAATCCAAGTGAAGATCTATCAAGAGAAGGAAGATTTATCCACATTAGATATTTATTTTAGAGATTTATTTCCTTTATTCATCAAGTTTTATCTTAAGCTTATAGATAAATAGTTTTAGATATAGATAGAGTATTCTATCCTTGGATAGCGAGGATTGACTACTATAAATAAGGCCCTAGGGGCTGGTTTTTATTCATTCAATTTCATTCAAATTCAATTCCAATTTACAACACAATTGCATTCGAAGGTAGGAGAGAGATAGCTTGGAGCCGAGAGAGGTTTTTTTTGGCAAGAGCGGAATTGGCTTCGATCGGTTGTAAGTTTTTTATTTGATTTAATGCAATTTAGTTCTTTTATATTATTGAATTGTCTTTTGATGATGAAGAGCGAGTTGTCACCCAGCTTCTAGGGTTGGGGTGAGCCCAACGGTAGCCATGTAAGGTAATGAATCAAAGGTACATTAATCGTTATTGCGATTTCATCTTCTATCCCTATGAGCGTGATTCTTCTACGACAGCTGAAGGTGATTCTTATTTGTGTTATTGAAGCGAAAGTGATCTTAATGCGAACTTGTATCCTACCTTCGGTGAATGGCATGAGGAAGGACCTGGCGTTGCTCTTCTTGAAGATCCAGCAGCTTCTGACGCTCCTAGACCATCCTCAGTTGCTGGGCCGTCATCTGCTAAAGGGACCAAGACGTATCAAAAGAAGAAGAAGAAGTCTGCAGATGGGGCATCCTCCTCAAGGCCTTGAAAACCCTTCTTCCCTCTCCTGAGTTTTAAAACTCTCTACCTTTTTGTTGATGGTCTTTTGAAAACTTCTTGCTTATGCTTGCTGGTTTAAGACATTTTCACCTCTCTGCCCTT
The DNA here is from genome assembly GCA_963922045.1 of Persicaria maculosa. Classification (NCBI taxonomy): domain Eukaryota; kingdom Viridiplantae; phylum Streptophyta; class Magnoliopsida; order Caryophyllales; family Polygonaceae; genus Persicaria; species Persicaria maculosa. The sequence continues at coordinate 67,241,531 of OY998254.1, forward strand.
TTGTTGGAAGACAAAAAGGGGGAGAATGTTTCGGTGTTTGTTTGAATGGTTTTGATGTTTTTAAACTTTGATGATCCCAACATTTTATGCACTTAGCACTTATAATATACTATACGCCTATATTATATGCCGTATTTATTGGTATTCGATTATGATATCTGAAACAGGTTTTCTCTTCCATCAAGGGGAGATTGAAGACTCCATCTTGATTATAAGATCTTGAAAACTAACGTGCATGTTATCTCTAAAGTTGATGAAAGACAAAAATAGAAGGCTGGATTTCAAAGTCTTGAAACCCAGACTAAAATGTTTGGATGTATATTTGTTCCTTTATGTTTTGACTTGTTCATATGCAGGAAATGTTTCAAGGCCAATGTCTTTGGACCTAAGTATTGTCATGGGCTTCTTACTGGGCCATAGGAAATCGGATTGGATAAAGCCCTCTCACATATTCTGCCCTAACCCACTTTATGTGTGATAATGCATATCTTAGATAAGCATTATAGGCATTTTTAGTTTAGTTAGGTTGCATTTCTTTGGTATTTTGTTGCTAAATTGCATCTTGTGATTATTTTGGAAAAGTTCGGATTCTGCGCAAATTTGTGTTTATCTTGCAGATTGAATCGGAACACAATTGGGAGATGCAATACCTTGAAGAGGAATACAAGAAACATTGGAAAGGAGCAAGGAAAGAAGAAGAGAAGACAAGTGGAGCTACTCTCGGAAAAAGCCAAATGGACACGGCAAACAGCATGCCACGGCCGCAGCAGGGGCCGCTGCAGCGGGTTGCCAGAGTTTGCTGATGACGCGGCCGTAGCATATGCCGCGGCCGCATGATTGGTCGTCAGCGCTGTTGCGCGTCGTTTTGATTATTAAAAACCCTAGAGCCTATTTGTTTATTTCATGGCCGACTTTGGAACATATATAAGGCCAATTTAATTTATTTTGGAACACTTCTATTCTATTATTTCATCAGACACTTTAGAGATTTTGAGCAATGTTTTCCATGGGGAACTAAACTCATCTATTCTGCCTGCAATTTGAAGCTTTATTTGGATTGATTGTGAGTTTTTAATTCTCGTTCCTTGTTTCCTATATTTGAATGCTTCAACTTCTTTGTACTTGATTGTTTATTGATTTGTTCTATCTTGTCTTGCCAACTTGTTAGATCAATTCAATTGCTAAGGTTTTGTAGATTCCTGGTTGTGAACCTTAACCTAAGTGGAAAACTTGTTCCTTTAGGGTTGGTTGAACTAATTTAATGAGTAGGAAGTTGAATGTGTTGTTAAATCCCTCTTTAAAATACCTTGGCTAATCTCTGGACTTAAAGCTATCAATTGCGGTAAATCCTTCTTTAAGGACTGTTCGATTGATAAGGGTTGCTAGGGCTGGTTGGACTAGTAACTATATTAGGTCGGGACAAGGGCATTCATAGGAAACTTAATAGGACGAGAAGAAGTTACAAGGATCGCTTCAATCCAATAAAGTGAAAAATTATAGGTAGAATTGCTTCTCCAAATTGTCTAAAACAAATTCATTTACTTTGCTTTCTTTACTTCGCTTTGATAAAAGGCGAAACTTTCACACACAAAATCCCCCAAAATTGGTTACTTTGATTAACACTTGAATCAAACTAGAATTATATCTTTCCCTGTGGATCGACCTCTTGCTTATTGCTATAATTGCTATAGGTTTGAGTTTTCTTTGGCGGATCAACGACAGGTTTTCCCTCCGTCAAATTTGGCGCAGTTGCCGGGGATTTTTATTTAATTCTTGTGTGTTTTTAGTGTTGATCTTGGTTTGGACTGTCTTATATGGTCCATACCCGTGCTACTAATTCATCTTTGTTGCTGTTTGATTCAGAGATTGAAAGGACCCTTGCCACTCTAAGGCGAGAAACTCGTGATTGCTTTCGCGAACTCCCTTTTGATCAAGAAGAACCTACAACAAAGATGGATGTCGACGCGAACCACACTCTTAAGGAGCTTTTTGCTCCTGATCTGGCACAACAACCCCTGGCAATCCAATTTTATGCTCTAGCAGAAGGAGTCAACTTTGAGCTGAAGTCGGGGGTAGTTCATCTTCTACCCAAATTCCATGGGTTGAGTGAGGAGGACCCCCACAAGCATTTGTCTGAATTCCATAAGGTGGTTGTTGGGATGAAACCAGAGAACATAACTGATGATCAAATCAAGCTGAGAGCTTTTCCATTCTCTTTGAAGGATGAGGCGAATGAATGGTTCTTCTATCTACCACCTGGATCTATTTCTACTTGGGTTGAGATGAAGAGAGTCTTCCTAGAGATGTACTTCCCTACAACATTGCTCAATGCTTTGAAAAGGTCAATCCGCAGCATTGAGCAGTACGCGACAGAGTCGATACATGAGTACTTTGAGCGCTTCAAGAAGCTCTGCGCCAGCTGCCTATGCCATGGGTACTCTCAAAAGGATTTGGTTCTCTTTCTCTTCAATGGGCTGACTGATATAGAGCGTAAAACAATGAATTCTGCTTGTGGAGGAAACATGCTGAAAAAGACGTCTGTCGCAGCTTGGGATGTGTTTAAGGAGCTATCTGAGGGCTCTAGACAGTTCAACAAGAACCCTCGTGCTAGAGGAGTACTCTCTGTTGATGCCTCTGTGGCTGCACTTCAGACTGATATGGCAGAGGTAAAGGAGATGATGAAACAATTGGTCATTGATAGAACTCCTCAACAACTGAAGGCATGTGGTCTTTGCAATCAATACACTCATCCTATGGACATGTGCCCGCTTCTACAAGATCCTAATTTTGATTTGAATGCCATTGGGAATTTTGCTCAACAAAGGCCTAGGCAAGGCAATTATGGAAATCCTGGGTATTTCAACAACAACAATTACAACAGAGGCTATCAGCAAGGCTTTGGAACTACCAAGCCTCTTTTAATCAGCAAGGGGGGGAACAGGCAAGGCCCCAACAACAATATGAACCTCAACAGAGAGGTCATCAGCAATCAAATGAGGATAATGAGGATCCACTACAAAAAATGTGACGATTGGTCTTAAAGAATGAGAAACAACAGTCAGAGCGGATGGCAAATCTAGAAAAGCAACAGTCCGATCGGATGACAAATTTTGAGAATCAAATGAGTCAGATCATTCAAATCTTAAGTGATAAGGAGGCAAATAATTGAGGAAAGCTTCCATCAGAGACCATCGAGAATCCAACTAAGGAGAATGTTAGTGTTGTAACGCTTAGGAGTGGCAAAGAACTGGTAGTCACACTTCAAAAGGATGACGAGGAAATAATGGACAAGGAGATAGAAGTAATAGAAGAAGAAGACGGGACGCACAATGTGCGGTGGCTGCAGCAACCTTGCGGCGCCCAGGGCCAATCAAATGAGCTGCGCCCGCAGCATAATGCGGCGCCCACCGTCAGTGGGCCCGCCGCCATCTCGGTGTCAGGTAATCCTCTTTCTTCTTCTTCCCCTCTTCCTCTCTCTTCTCCTTCTCCCCCTTCTTCATCCTTACCTATGGAGACTCGAAAGCCAATTCCACCCTTCCCGGAAGCCTTGAAGAATACACGAAGGTATGAGAACGACAAGGAGATCTTCGAGACATTCAGTAAGTGTGAGGTAAACATTCCTTTACTTAATTTGATCAAGAGCATTCCTATATATGCTAAATTTTTGAAGGAACTTTGCACTATCAAGTGGAACCAGAAGCTAAAAGGTAAGCAAAAGGTGAAGGTAAGTGAACATGTCACTTCTGTATTTCAAAAGCGTATGCCTGAGAAGTTTAGTGATCCTGGTATGTTTGCTATTCCATGCATGATAGGTGATACTAAATTTGACAAAGCCATGTTAGATCTAGGAGCATCTATTAATGTTTTGCCTTCTAATGTTTATCATGCTTTGGGGTTGGGACCTCTGAATGACACTCGGGTAGTAATTCAACTCGCTGATCGATCTACTATCTACCCGAAAGGGATTGTTGAAGATGTCTTGGCTATGGTTGACAACTTGATATTCCCTGCTGATTTCTTTGTGATTGACATGGGTCCTGGTAACAATGAAGGCCCTATTCTGTTGGGCAGACCTTTTCTGAAAACTGCTAGGACTAAGATAGATGTCTATTCAGGATCTCTTACTATGGAATTTGATGGTCAAAGCGTTGAATATAATATTTATGATTCCATGAAATTTCCATCTGATGATCCTTCTCTGTGTTTTGTGGATATTATTGATACTATGGCACAACATTGCTTTGATTTGGAGTGTGTTGATGAGATGGAAGTTGCTTTACAGGCTCCTATAGATGAAATTGCTAGAGATTATGTATTGTCATCTGATTTGCAGGAGGCTATAGTAGCTTTTGACCATCGATCTCCCACCTATGTGCCACCAATGGGAGACCACATCGAGCTGACCATTCCTACTGAAAAGCTTCTTCCATCTATTATCCAAGCGCCTGATGTGGAATTGAAACAACTTCCTAATCACCTTAAATATGCTTTTCTTGGTGAGAATGATACTTTGTCTGTCATTATTTCTAACAAATTGACCTTTGGACAGGAGGAGCGATTGGTGACTGTTCTAAAAGAGAACAAGGAGGTGTTAGGATGGACGATAGCAGACATTAAGGGCGTCAGTCCTACCCTCTGCATGCATAGGATACTATTGGAGGATGATGCCAAGCCATCTAGACAACCCCAGCGGAGACTCAACCCGCCAATGATGGAAGTGGTAAAGAAGGAGGTGTTGAAGCTCCTACAGGCAGGTATGATCTTTTCCATATCTGACATCAAATGGGTGAGTCCTACTCAGGTTGTCCCTAAGAAGGGAGGTATTACTGTTGTTGAAAATTAGGATGGTGAATTGGTCCCTAGCAGGGTACAAACTGGTTGGAGAGTATGTATTGATTATCGTAAATTGAATGTAGTTACTCGCAAGGACCACTTCCCCCTTCCCTTTATTGATCAAATGCTTGAGCGCCTTTTCGGCCGCTCCTTTTATTGCTTCTTAGATGGCTACTCAGGATATTTTCAGGTACCAATAGCACCGGAGGGTCAAGAAAAAACGACATTTACATGCCCCTTTGGCACTTTCGCATATCGTAGGATGCCTTTTGGACTATGTAACGCACCTGTGACTTTCCAACGGTGTATGGTAAGCATATTTTCTGAGTATGTAGAGCGCTTTATAGAAGTATTTATGGATGACTTCACTGTGCATGGAGATGATATTGATACTTGCTTGCATCATTTGTCACTTGTGCTTAGGCAGTGTGTAGACACCAACTTAGTTCTTAATTCTGAAAAGTGTCATTTTATGGTTGGAAGGGCATGTCATCTCCCTGTGGAGCTTCAGCATAAGGCGTATTGGGTTGTAAAGAATTGCAATATGAGGTTGGATGAAGTGGGTGAATTCAGAAAGCTTCAATTGCAAGAGCTGGAGGAATTGCGTCTAGATGCTTATGATAATGCAGTGATCTACAAGGAAAAGACCAAGGCTTGGAAGGACAAACACATCCTTCGGAAAGAGCTAACAATAGGAGACAAGGCCCTTCTATACAAATCACGCCTGAAACTTTTCCCTGGAAAGCTTAGATCAAGGTGGGAAGGACCCTACACCATCTCAAGGATTTTCTCTCACGGAGCAATTGAACTATATGATCCTAAGTCTAATGAGCTCTTTAAGGTCAATGGTCATAGAGTTAAGCCATACTTTGAGAACATTCCGCATAACGAAGAAGAGGAGTTGGTGCTTGCTTAACCAACCTATTAGGCCACTCAAGGACCATCACATCGAGCCAACGACTTGAAACAAAGGCGCTTCTCGGGAGGCAACCCGAGGTAAGTTCTTCTTTCTTTATCATCTTTATTATTTCTTAGGTAGTTTCATTAGCTAATTAATTTAGGATTAGTTGACATAGGTAGTGGAAATAAACATTAAAAAAAAACGAAGCACGAAGCCACCTCACTGGCGGCGGCCGCCGCACATCAAACCCCCAGCACACCCCGCTGCAGCGGCCGCAACATTCATGCTGCGGCCGCCGCTTCTCAGGTCCGTGACCCATATTTTTTTTTTTTAAAAGATAGATAGATCACGGGAGGCCTTTTCTTCAAACCCTACCTCCTTTCTCTTCCAACCCCTGCCGCCATCTTCAAGAGCCTCAACACTCCATTGTTGTCTTCCTCCTTCCTTCTCCTTCAACCTTTGAAAAAAAACCACCTTAACCACCCCCCAAGCCCTCTCTTTAATCTCCTTCTTCACCAAGCCGACACCCCCCCTAGCCGGAAGCTCGAGCCCCCGGATCCGACGTCTCGCACCCACAGCAATGCCGGATCTGCGCCGCAACCTCACATGTTGCCTCGCCGAGCCGTTGCGGCTGCCACCTCCTTGTTGCGCCCGCCACTTCACCCGCCAGGTTCGATTCTTTCGTTTGGATTGGTGTTGTTTGGTGTTGAACTCTTGAGATCTATTGAGCTTTTGTGTGGTTGGTTGAGAAGTGGTTATATTTGTGCTTGGTTGGATTTGGAAGTTCTGAATTTGGGGTGTTGATTGAAGAATTGATTTGTGGTGGTTGGCTTGAGAAATATTTGTGTTAGTGAGCTGATTTGGTTGTGGATTTGGTTTATTAGCTTGAGGTGTGTGGAGTTTGATTTGGATTTTTGTTGATTCGCTTGGGTCATGTTGGAGGTTTGTTGTTGGATTTTAGAGTTTTTGGGGTGTTGATATCACTGCTGAGATTTGATAAAAACATGGTGCGCCGATTAAGGAATGCGTCTGATGGACAAGGGAAGATATTTAAGAGCTTCGATTCAAAATGATTCATACATACGAAGTTTTTCCATATCCCTGCCTTACAGACATTGGGCATGTTAAATGTTACAAGGCAGATGCTTAGCCATGGCGGTTTGGGGGATTTATAGACTGTGGTGCCCCCACGTACCCTGAGCGGGCATCGGAGTTTTTGGCCACGTTTCAACAGGTGGATAACTTGAGGATTAGGTTCAACTTGTTGGATCAACCTCACATTTGCTCATATGACGAGCTGGACAGATTTTTGGGATCTCTCGGGCACCCACCCTAGATTGGTATTTCATGGCGACAGAGCAGCAACGCCATGATGTCTTGTTCGCGGCGACTAGGACCAGATTTGACGGCCACAAGGGAGAGTACAACTACAATTTCGTCCACCCATGCCTCCGTCTAGTTCACAAGGTCTTGGCCATGTCTTTCAGCGGACAAGGCGACGTGAACAAATTGCCTACTAGAGATCTATCCTGGTTGTGGAGCCTTGCTCCCCAGTCAGGGAGGTTTGGCCTGGGAGGCATGATTAGCCTCATAGCCTACCGATATCTGGAGCCTGCACAGTGCGGTGCACTCATGACTGGTGGGTGCACCTATACGATAGAGCAGCTCCGGAGGGCTTGATGTCTACTAAAATAGCCATGTTGAAATACACATTTTAGCTCCTTATTCCATACACTTTGCATATTTCGGGATGAGAATATGTTGAATTTATGTAATATGTGCTTATTTGCAAGAAATAGAGGTCTACATAAGTTTTGGTTTAATATTACAGAATTTGGAGCCATTCCGATACAAAACCAAGAAGCAAAGACGGAAGTTGAGCCTTACTCGATATCGAGTACCTTTCCTCGATATCGACCATACATGTCCGAGCAAAGCATGATCGAGGACAAGCCATATCGAGAAGCTGAGAGGCAAAGCTACCCGACTCCAGAAAGTTACTCGATATCGAGTACTTTACTCGATATCGACAAGACCTGAAGACCAGCCTGGAGTCAAGGAGACAACACCTGATCGAGAAGCCAAAGACAAAGCCATACCGAGCAGCACTTCTTCGATATCGAGTAGTTTACTCGATATCGACAAGACCAGCAGCACTTGTCCGAGCCAAGTCGAGGACTAGTTACTCGAGCAAGCTAGTGAAGCCCAGTCGACAACTCCTTTCCTCGATATCGAGGAAATTACTCGATATCGAGTAACACTTTCCTGAGCTGCGACGCTGTTGGGCTGTTGTATAGGAGGAAATCGAGTATGCAAATAAAATATAAATAAATCACAGCAAACCAGATTTCGTCCCTTGCAAATAATTACAAGACCTCCTCCTGATGCAACAGCGGGAAGTCAGGATCGATCCACGAGGAAGCGTGTCAGCGGATCCTAGGCAGCGGTGGAGTCTCACGGACAGAAGTCGACAACAGAAGTCCTCGAGCTCGACTAAGGTTTAGTCGACAGAAGCTTGGACGAGTCGAACACAGCAGCACTGCTCGGCACAGGTCTAGTCGATCTCGACTGGGGTCTACTCGAGATCGAGTACGGCTCGTCGAAGTCGAGTTGGTCTGGTCGAGAATCTGCACAGGTAAGCTACGGCGACTCTAGGTCGAGAATCAGTAGTCGAGGTCGACCAAGGTGTGGTCGAGATCGACGAGGGCAGGGAAAGAAAATGAAATAAAGAAAGTAAAAACAAATGCTTTTGGGGTTTCGACTAAACTTAATGTAAAAGGACTTCCAAGATTGGGGTTTGCAACAACAATAACCAAACATGCATAAGGTAGAACCAAACAGATTATCATATAATTCGCATTAAAGGACTAAGCTTTCGCCTTTTCCAACAATTAGACAACTCTCTCAAGAAACCCTAATTGTCTCTACCGATTTTATGTTTATAATCCAAGTGGTTAACATGGATCTCCATTAGATGGGCAATAAACACATAAACAAGTAGGAAAATGCTCAAAACATGATAAAGGTCGGATCTTTACCTCAATTATGCATGGCTATCGTCGGGCTCGCCCCAACCCCAGAAGTGGGTGGACTACTCGCGCTTCATCGCAAACTCAGACATCTTTGATTGAAAGGAAATAACTTGCATTTAAACTAAATTCAAAGATTTTACAATCCCGGCGATCCAACTCTCGTTGAACGCCAAAACCCTAAAACCTTCGAACTCCTAAATCTCTACTTGGAACTACTTGTCTCTGACTGAAATTGAATGAATAGAACTGAGCCCCATGGGCTTTATTTATAGGCTTCACTCCCTAGCTATTCTAGGAAAGAAGATATCTATCTATATCTAAAACTATATCTATGACTTTAAAGATAAACAAAAACTATAACATAATTAAATCCAAAATAGGAAAATATATCTAAAGTCTTCCATGGATAGATCTCCTTCTCTTCATGATGTATCTTGATAGATTAGGATAGAATCGGCAATCTTCAGGCCCAAGGAATCCCAAGTCGAGTAGGATTCGTCAAGTCGAGTAACGCGGCTCTGGAGGTCTACTCGATCTCGACAAGGGTCTTGTCGATCTCGAGTAGGGTTGACTGGCTCGGCTTCGTCGTCTCGGCTAGCTGGCGCTCGACAGACTCGGACTTGATTCATGGTGCTCGTCGATGTCGACAAGGGCTCGTCGAGGTCGAGTAGACTGGCTATGTCGACTGGGTCTTCTTGGGTGGCTCTACTCGACAGGCTCGGATCTGGACTCGGGGCTCGTCGATCTCGACTAGGGCTCGTCGAGGTCGAGTAGAGGTGGTCTGCGTCTTCGTCCTCGGCTTCTCGGCTCGGCACAGCTCGTCGACTCCGGACATGGCTCGTCGATCTTGACCAGGGGTACTCGAGATCGAGTAGGGTTCCGGGAGTCGGGTTGTCTCTGACTCAGTGTCCTCGATCAGCTCTGCTCGACCAAGTCTGCTCGACCATGGCTCGTCGAGATCGAGTAGAGTCTAGTCGATCTCGAGTAGCGTTTTCTCAGCTTTCTGCTCTGTTCTTGAAACGCACTTTCCCGAGTCCTCGTTCGTCGGATTGACGCATATGACCATGCGTTGGAGAGCTCTTTCTGAGGGCTACAACTCTCATGAAGACATCAAAGCTTGATTTAGAATGAAGAATGGTGAAAAATGGCGTTTTCTCTAGCTGCATCATCCTTAGCTTCTCCATGAGTTTCCTTTAAGCTTCAAAGTGCGTCCGATTTCTGCGAAATATAACCAAAACTTGTGTAGACCTCCATATATTGAAAATAAGTGTAAACTACACAGATTCTGCATTATTCTAACCCAAATGCATGCAATATATGCAGAAATCGATATAAAAGTAAATGTAAAACATGGCAAATTAGGCTCACATCATGGGCCTGTCCGATCACGAGTTGGGCTGTTGGGTTGCGAGATGTCCGAGATCTATCAAGTTCTATCCGAGTCTATCAAGGTCTATCCATGGAAAGAAGATTTATCCACACATGAAGATATTTAGATAGTTTAGATATAATTCCTTTTAAGATAAATATTCCTTTTATTTAAGTTTTATCTTTAGAAATAAATATAGATATTGTCTTCCTTGAATAGCAAGGATTAAGCCTTATAAATAAAGCCCATGGGGCTGAGTTTTTATTCATTCAATTTCAGAGATACAATTACACATATAGTTTAGGAGTTCAAAGGTTTTAGGGTTTTGGCATTCAACGAAAGTTGGAGTGCCGGGATTGTAAAGACTTTGAATATAGTCAATGCAAGTTATTTCTTTTAAATCAATGTCTGCGATTGCGATGAGGCGCGAGTAGTCCACTTACTTCTAGGGTCGGAGCGAGCTCGACGATAGCCATGCGTATTTGAGGTAAAGATCCGACCTTTATCATGTTTTGAGCATCTACTACCTTTTATGTGTTTATTACCCATTCAATGGAGATCCATGCTAACAACTTGGATTGTAAACATAAAATCGGTAGATACAATTAGGGTTTCTTGAAAGAGTTGTCTAATTGTTGGAAAAGGCGAAAGCTTGATCCTTCGATGAAATTTGCATGATTATCGTTATTTATCTTGCCTTATGCATGCTTGGTTATTGTCGTCGCAAACCTTGATCTTGGAAGTTTTCTTTTATAAAGTTAATTCCAAAATCTACCAAAGCTTTGTTCTTTATTTTTTTCTACTGTTGCCCTACTCGATATTGACCTCCTATAGGTTGATAATGACTTTTGACTTTCGATCTAGAAAGATCGCTGCTCGTTTTTGTTTCTGCACAACAGGTCGATTTCGAGGAGACACTAGTCGATATTGACTGACCTAAGTCAATATCGAGTGACCTAAGCCAAAATCGATTGCCTTGCTGAATACTGCCCAAAATCGACTGAACTAGTCGATATTGACTGCCTCTAGTCGATATTGAGTTGTTCCCTGGAGTCGAAATCGAGTCAGATTCTTCTGCTGCCTAGGATCCGCTGACCAGCTTCCTCGAGGATCGAACCTGACTTCTTTTTTCTACATCGGGAGGAAGTCTTGAACATTATTTGCTCGGAACGGGATCGGTTTGCTTATTTTATTTAAATTTTATTTGCAATTCTCGATTTCCTCTGTCAACAGGGCTTTCGTGCTTGAGGGCTCTGATGACTCGGGCTAGATTTGGAAGTCGGGGAAGCGTGGAGAGCACCGACTGAGCCTTCCTAGGCCTTTATCTTATGGCCCTTCCAACAACACCCTATACATCGCAGCTGATCCGGTCCAGGTAGAGTTGTTTATCAAACTTGTCCAAACATAATTTTCCACCACCATTAAAAGCCTTCAAATAGATGGATGAGGTGAATATCGAAATGTCTCGACTATGCTTCGCAGTCTAGGCATTCAGCACCAAATCTCATGTCCTTACACCCCATAACAGAATGGGTCATCAGAACGACACAATCTGTTCATTGTTGAAAAGGGTCTCTCACTTTTGGCTCATGCTCACCTCCCACAAACCTTTTGGGAACAAGCATTTCATACGTCTGTGTATCTCTCCAACCGTAAAATCACTCCTAACTTGGGATACAAGTCCCCATTTCAAACTCTCTATAACCAAACTCCCGATTATGCCTTCTTAAAGTCCTTCGGTTGTCGTTGCTACCTTTTTCTTCGGCCATACAACAATTCTTAACTTGAGTTTCGCACCCTTCCTTGTCTCTTTTTGGGATACAGTTTTAAACACAAGGGCTGTCAGTGTCACCATGTTCCCACTGCTCATTGTTACATATCTGGATTCGTTGTCTTTGATGAATCCCTATTTCCCTTTGTATCAGACATCTCTCCTAACTCAGAACCGAGTCCTACACCGCCTGTGCTTCCGCTAACCCTCATGCAAACAGCGTCCGGTGTCTCCCCTATGGCTTCTGTGTCTCCCCCGTCACCATTCCCATCACCACCCAGCTCCCCACCTATCTCCCTAGCGTTTGTCCCCTCTTCGCCCTCAGTTTCCTCGGAAGGTATGAGCCCTACTGCATCGACACTCGCCAGTTCCACATCCTCACCCTCTCCGAGCCCTGCTGCATCAACCCTTGGCAGATCCACATCCTCGCCCTCTCTGAGCCTTGTTGCATCAACCCTCGGCAGCTCCACGTCCTACCCCTCTCCGAGCCGGCCTCCTACTGCACCGGCACCTCCATCAAACATCCCCTCTTGGTTTCGACAAGCTAATGCCTCAACTCATACCATGGCCACTCGAGCCTCTACGAACTCCCTCAAACCCAAGACGTTTCACTCCACAAGATTCCCACTTCCCAATGCCCTCATCACCGTGGTTGAACCCAGACTTTTCCATCAAGCAACCAAAAGTCCTCACTGGCAACATGGAATGCAATTAGAATATGATGCCTTGGTGAAAAATGGGACTTGGGACTTAGTTCCTCAACCAAATGCTGCTAACATTGTTGGGTATCAGTGGATTTACAAGGTCAAACAGAAATCAGATGGAACAGAAATCAGATGAATCAGTGGATCGCTACAAGGCTCTCTTGGTAGCAAAAGGTTTCAGTCAAGAAGCTAGGGTGGCCTTCTTCGACACATTCAGCCCGGTCATCAAACCTATCACCATTTGGCTTGTGCTAAGCCTTGCTGTTACGCGCTTTTGGCCCCTTCGACAAGTTGATGTCAACAATGTGTTCTCGAATGGTGACCTTACTGAAATGGTTTACATGTCACAACCTGATAGCATATATTTAGTGATGATTTTATGGCATGTTTGCATCAGGTTTAGGGCCTTTGAGTAAGCATTATATATATTTTTGGCCCTTTTTGGTTTAGTTTGGTGGAATCGGTGTCTACCGCTCGGTTGTTATGATTTCAGGCGTTGCGGAGCGGTTTTGGTGTCGATTCAAGAGTTTAAAGAGAAAGAGGTGGCTCGATGATGGTCGCTACGCTAAAAAGTCGTCAAAGATGAGCTAGGAAGCACGGAATCAAGGAAACATGCCAAAAGAAGTGAAGCAAGCTCGGCAAAGTTAAGCTCCAGAAACCACTCGGCCGAGTGGTGCCAGAGTGAAGTCAAGATGAACAACCCAGAAGGCACTCGACCGAGTGAAGAAACCACTCGAGACTAACTCTGGTCGAGTGCTTTACAGGCATTGCTTTTCAGAGTCCACTCGACCGAGTGCAAAAACCACTCGACCGAGTGTTTCCTGTGTTCCGAATTAAATTCGTTTTCTTTTCTAAACAAAAGGGGATTCGAAAGGTTGAAACGGGGGGAGACCAGTGGAGGCCGAAAAATCTGACATTGTAGGAGAGCTTTTGAGAGCTTTGGAGACTAGAGATTTTTGGGAAGAAAACCTTGTTCGATCTATCAAAGTCCGGTAATTTCCGTTCCATCTCCGTTGTTCTATGTTTGTTTTGCTGAATTTGATTGAATCAAGCATGTACTTATCCATGAGTTGCTAGATTTCCTGTTCTAGGGTTGGGATTGTCCCGACGATGCGGAAATAGGCTTGTTCTTAGTATCTCTCGAATGATTCCCGAATTAGATTGTGGTTTAATCGTGTTGTACTAAATCTGATTGATGCGAGTCGATTAGATCCGATTTAGGGTTTGAAATCGAAAGACTAAAACCTTAAATTGGAATTTAGATGGTGATTCGAGACCGACAGGCGATTAGGATCCATCGGAACTACATGATTAAACCCGAAGTTTTTTGATCGAAAGTTAAACTAAACTTCTTGAGGATTTGTAGGTTGTCATAGACGTTATGGGCAATTTTGATATTATTCGGAGCTAAAAGGCGATGTTAGTGTGATTATTGCCTAGAACTCTACGAACTTAAAGGGCCTGAATCAGTTGCTTGAGCTCGAAAGGAGAATTGCTAACCGATTTAGGCACATTCGCGCTAAACCCGAAAGGGGATGCGCGATTACCTTAGATGACCTACCTCCGCAATCTGATTTGGAATCACTCGAGCAAGAAAATATTTTATACCTATTGATGATGCATTGTTGGTAAATCCTTTTCCCTAGAACGCTTTCCCCATATATATTTCTCAACATTAAATCGATTTTCTTGGTTACTTTATACACACTCTCTAAAATCTGTTTGTTTATTCTGAACTTGGTTGAGCTAGCTTGAAAGAACAATCGATACTCCTCCGGTCCTTGAGGATACGACACTTGATTACTACAACTGAACCCATATACTTGTGGGTGTAGGTTTTTAGCCTATCAAGTTTTTGGCGCCGTTGCCGGGGACTGGTGCTAGTATCGATCGTCTTTTTGACGACTGGTTCACTAAGTTCTTTTTATTGCTTTGATTTTTTTTCTTTTTGTTTTTTGTTTCAGATATGCATTTTTGAAGATGAGTCATGTTCCCTTCTGTGATATTTGTGCGTTCTTTGGTCATGCCACTCGAGATCATCAGTTCTCTGTTTATGGGACATATGCCTATTGCGAGTTTTGTGGTGGTTTTGGACACACAATTAGTGAATGCCCGGTTTTGCTAGCTCCCACCTCTCGTGATGCGGATTTCATGTACCGCATTTGCAATCCCGATGGACATTACGAGTGGGAGAGCACTTATGAAAGAGATTCAGTCGAGCTTCAGTGCCAACCTTTGCAACCTCCTCCTGATCCAGAGCCTTATTCACATTCATCCATTGATGAACTAGTTGCTAGGATAGCGGAGCTCAAAGCTCAATTAGCGCATCACACATTCAATGATGTAGCTATTCCGGAAAGTCTCCCAAGCCAAACAGATGTCAGTGACAATGAAAATTGCACTGGTATTTCTTTTGAGATTGCGGAAAGTTAGGAAGAGCATGTGCAAGAGTTGATGGAGCCAGAGATCGATTTTGAGGAGGATGAGCCCAAAGAAGAGCCCCGATTTGATGTTCACCAAGCATACATGGTACCATCACTGTTTTCTGAAGGATTAGTTCAAGAGAATGTTGATCAACAATTTGGGGCATTTGCCGGAATGCTTGCAAAATGGCACAAGGAGGATATATCAATTGAAGTTCCTGATGACATACCGCCTCCCATCAAGTCCCAAGAGGTGATCTTATTATTTGAAGACGGTGGTGACAATGAAGGCACAAAGGGCCAATGGGCTAAGAAGAAGAGGAGCACGCGCCTATGGAGCTTAAGCGAAAAGCGATCTAAATCATGTCGCTCCAAGAAGACTCTTCTGGAAGGATGGGACGAGCTATGGACCATTCATTCAGGTCGATTTAAGCTTCTCGAAGGTAATAAGGGTCGGCTTCAGACCTTAAACTAGCGCTTCTTGGGAGGCAACCCGAGGTATGCTTTCTTTATTTTTAGTTTTCAGTTTTTTTTTTCTTTTGTCTTTTTTTTTAAGCTGATTTGCAAAAGTGCAAGTATGGGGTGGAGAGTGTGCTATATTGAGAATATTGTTTGTGTTTTGAGATGAATTGAAGGTGTTTGGCACCTATTTACTAACCCCCATCTTGCCGAGTTTTGTTGTTTTGTTGGTGTTGTTTGACTTGGTTCAGTTTTCGACACATATGACTTTGGCTTGACCACCATCAAGACACCCGTTCTACATGTTGAAATTGTGAGTATTCACATCTCTTCCTTGATTGGTTTACACATTGAGGACAATGCTTTGTCTAAGTATGGGGTATGGGTGAATATTTCACAATTTTTGCAGTTTTTGTGTCTATTTGGCCCGCGCTTATTGGAATATTTGATGATTGCTTGAGCATTGAGCTACTGCCTTGTTTGACTAGATAACATGTATACCCTCTATTATGTGTATATCTTGCCTCATACTTGGATACTCGAGCTTGATTTGATACCGCATTATTGGGTTTATGTGCACAAATTTAAATATGATTGAGGCAGTTTGTCAGCCCATTTATCCTTACTTACCCTTGCATTTGACCATCCGCTTGAAGCCTTCTGAGCCTTAGAAGCTTGTTTCTTTGGTAGCTCCACAAGATTTTCATAGCCCGCTATTTGCCTTTACCCAATCCGGGATTTTGGGTCATGATAGTGTGTTTTGTTGTGTGGATGTGCTTCAAGTATGAGATGATTTCTCTTGATTGTGATTGGAAAAAAAAAAAGAAAAAAAAAGAGAAAGAGAAAAGTCTTGGGATAAGAGGAGGATAAAATTCACTCTTATGCAAAAGTCAAGAAATAAAAAAAAATACGGTTAGTAACCGATCCTGCTTGTGGAGAATAAAATTCACACAAGGAGGAAGAAGTGCAAAGTGAGATGGTCAAGACACTTAGTAACCGGGTGCATTCATCACAAATGTTTGTATTCGCGTAAAACGGTGTCGACACTAGAGAGTGAAAAAAAAAATCTTGAAAAAAATTTGAAAAGAAAAAAAAACAGAATTTTTTGAAGTGGTTGACAAGAGTGAAGATGAAAAAGTTGTTGTGATGGAGTTTGTTTGGTGGATTGGTATGGGTTTGATTCTTTGAAGTTGGTGTTTTCCGATTGTTCTTGCATGATCATTTTTCCCAGATTTTAGCACCACATGGCCTGAAATTTTCCATACCTAACTGTTTTCACCTTAGCCCCATCATAACCCTATAAAGTCCTCATGATTTTATTGTGTGCATAAATTCAAGCGGTGATTTTGTTGACGATTTTCAAGCTTTGTGGATGATGAGTTTTGAGGTTGAGATTTGAGCAAAATGCATTTTAAGGGTTTGGAAATTGATGAGCTAGTTGAGCTTGGGTTGTTGGCTATGATATGCTAGGACGGCATTCGTCGAATATTTTACATTAGTAGATGCTATTTTGTGATTATTGTCTTAGTCTTGCTTGGGGACAAGCAAGGTTAAGTATGGGGTATTTTGATAGCATATATTTAGTGATGATTTTATGGCATGTTTGCATCGGGTTTAGGGCCTTTGAGTAAGCATTATATATATTTTTGGCCCTTTTTGGTTTAGTTTGGTGGAATCGGTGTCTACCGCTCGGTTGTTATGATTTCAGGCGTTGCGGATCGGTTTTGGTGTCGATTCAAGAGTTTAAAGAGAAAGAGGTGGCTCGATGATGTTCGCTACGCTAAAAAGTCGTCAAAGATGAGCTAGGAAGCACGGAATCAAGGAAACATGCCAAAAGAAGCGAAGCAAGCTCGGCAAAGTTAAGCTCCAGAAACCACTCGGCCGAGTGGTGCCAGAGTGAAGTCAAGATGAACAACCCAGAAGGCACTCGACCGAGTGAAGAAACCACTCGAGACTCACTCTGGTTGAGTGCTTTACAGGCATTGCTTTTCAGAGTCCACTCGACCGAGTGCAGAAACCACTCGACCGAGTGTTTCCTGTGTTCCGAATTAAATTCGTTTTCTTTTCTAAACAAAAGGGGATTCGAAAGGTTGAAACGGGGGGAGACCAGTGGAGGCCGAAAAATCTGACATTGTAGGAGAGCTTTTGAGAGCTTTGGAGACTAGAGATTTTTGGGAAGAAAACCTTGTTCGATCTATCAAATTCCGGTAATTTCCATTCCATCTCCGTTGTTCTATGTTTGTTTTGCTGAATTTGATTGAATCAAGCATGTACTTATCCATGAGTTGCTAGATTTCCTGTTCTAGGGTTGGGATTGTCCCGACGATGCGGAAATAGGCTTGTTCTTAGTATCTCTCGAATGATTCCCGAATTAGATTGTGGTTTAATCGTGTTGTACTAAATTTGATTGATGCGAGTCGATTAGATCCGATTTAGGGTTTGAAATCGAAAGACTAAAACCTTAAATTGGAATTTAGATGGTGATTCGAGACCGACAGGCGATTAGGATCCATCGGAACTAAATGATTAAACCCGAAGTTTATTGATCGAAAGTGAAACTAAACTTCTTGAGGATTTGTAGGTTGTCATAGACGTTATGGGTAATTTTGATATTATTCGGAGCTGAAAGGCGATGTTAGTGTGATTATTGCCTAGAACTCTACAAACTTAAAGGGCCTGAATCGGTTGCTTGAGCTCGAAAGGAGAATTGCTAACCGATTTAGGCACATTCGCGCTAAACCCGAAAGGGGATGCGCGATTACCTTAGATGACCTACCTCCACAATCTGATTTGGAATCACTCGAGCAAGAAAATATTTTATGCCTATTGATGATGCATTGTTGGTAAATCCTTTTCCCTAGATCGCTTTCCCCATATATATTTCTCAACATTAAATCGATTTTCTTGGTTACTTTATACACACTCTCTAAAATCTGTTTGTTTATTCTGAACTTGGTTGAGCTAGCTTGAAAGTAAAATCGATACTCCTCCGGTCCTTGAGGATACGACACTTGATTACTACAACTGAACCCATACACTTGTGGGTGTAGGTTTTTAGCCTATCACAACCACAAGGCTTTGTTCACTCCACTCATCCTACCCATGTATGTCGCCTCCGTAAGGCTATGTATGGCCTAAGAAGGCGCCTAGAGCTTGGTTTCAGAAGCTCAGAGATGCGCTCATACGTCATGGCTTCAAAGGTTGAGTGTCTGACTCATCTCTTTTCATAAAATCTCATGGTCATGATGTGGTTTATGTCCTCGTCTATGTTGATGATTTGATTATTACGGGATCTCATGCCTCATTTATTGGTGATTTCGTTGTTAGTCTGCATCGTGCTTTCTCTTTGAAGGATCTTGGTGACCTTAGTTACTTCTTGGGTATTGAGGTCACTAGCACTAAGTCTTCCATTCATCTCAGTCAACATAAATACATCACTGACATCCTCGAGAGGTGTGGTATGGCAGGTGCGAAGCCAATTTCCACACCCGTTGAGCCAGGGTCTCGGTTGGCGCAAACTGGTGACCCTTGCTCAGATCCCCACTTATAACATTGCATCGTTGGGGCACTACAGCACGACACAATTATACGGCCTGAGATCTCTTATGTAGTTAATCGTGTTTGTCAGTTTATGCATGAACCCACATAGCAGCATTCGGTTGTGGTTAAGCGAATTATTCGCTATCTCAAAGGCTCCATCACGGTAGGTTTATCCCTTCATCGGGCGTCTGATAGTCGCCTCGTCGCTTTCTTCGATGCAGGATGGGCGTCTGATTCGGGCGACTGCCAGTCTCAGCTTGGTTTTGCGATCTACTTTGGGGGAAATCTGATCAGTTGGTCCTCAAGGAAACAGAAGGTCGTTGCCCGCTCTAGCACTGAGGCCGAATACAGGGCACTTTCTTTTGCCTCGGCCGAGCTCCTTTGGTTGCAGCAACTGTTACAGGAAATGGCTCTCTCGGTTACACACACTCCTATCCTTTTGTGTGACAATATGAGTGCTACCTTCCTCAACGCCAATCCAGTGTTTCATCAGAGGTCCAAGCACATCAAGATCGATTTTCACTTTGTTCGTGAACAGGTTGCCTCTGGTGAGCTCATAGTTCGGCATGTTTGATCTCTAGATCAGATAGCTGACATGTTTGATCTAATAACGAGCGATGATGAGTCCTAAGTTATGTTGATACGTTCGCATACGGACTGAGCTCTCTAAAATTCTTTTTCTAAGAATTTGTTTTTTCAAGGATGTTTAACTTTGGTTGAATATCGTTTAACTTGAAAATTGAGCGGATTTAAATAATTCAATCTTGAATTGTTTAAAATTATTTTTGAGTTAACGGATAGTTATTACGTATAACTTATTAACTTAAAATGGAAAATTGACTTTATGTAAGTTGATTAAAATCTGAGAAATAAATCTTTTATGTAAAGATTGTAAGAGATAGGCATTTGGGATGCATCTCTGAACCTTGCGGAAAATTTCATGTTTTACTACTAACGTGGTGATGTACTGGAAATTATGGAAAAACACTTAATTTGTTTGAGTGTGATTGCAAGGTAATCGAGCAAGTAATTCATTTGTTAAATGGATGAAAGTATTCAGTAGTTTTGAATAGCGTTTTTTAAACGTAGTTCTAAAAAATCTGAATAAACCCTTAAGGGGTAAGGACCTATATGTCTAGGCTCCTTAAAGTCGATAGTCCTAATGAAGACATGTTATCTGACTTTGCTCGATTATACTGGATTCGTTCTAGTGTATATCCATATGTTGGACATATAAATAAAGTGAGCTGATGTTGAGTACTTTGGGTACGTCAACAGTAACGCAGTTCCCTTGAAAATTAGAAAATGAGCAGATGGACTTGATGAGAGTTCAACTCTTGCGTCCTAGGCTTTAAAAATTATTTTCTAATTTGTAAAGCTCACTTTAAATTTTCTCAGATCAAGAGAGTTGTAAAACTAAATTTCATGGTTCTAAGGCATTTTCATGCTAAGGAAGATTGTCATTTAGTATACTCTGTTTCACTTAGGGACATGGTCCTAGTGGGAGCAAATCTTTAGACTGACTCGCACAGTTTGGAAGATAACTTTAAACATACGTTGTTTGGAAATCGTCAGATGGACGATTATGTCGTCATGAATCTGTGTTCTAACGGAGTTGATTGCATGCTATAAGTATGTTTTTGCTTCGAAGGTCATGGTAAATGATGATATGTGTTGGTTTGTGCTTCGTGCATAAACGATAACATGTTTCTGGTCAATGGTGATAGACGGGTAATATACTCATTTCACTGATCTAAATCAGAAGTTAGCAGAACTGAGGTTACATCGATTTATATCGTAGTAATAAAAGTTTAGCTTTCCTGAAAATGTTAGGGGCTTCTGAAGTTTCCTTAAATAGACCATGTGATGTCATGATGCTAGTAAGGGAAAAGACCTTGAGATCTTATTGGATTTCGGTTCCAATGTTAAGATCAAAAGTTAATTTACTGATTCTTGGTTCAGTAACAAGAGGTTAATTTGTCACTTGTGTGATAATGGTTGCAAATAAGATTTGTAACTTATGCATAATCTGATCATTGGAAGTAAGCAAATCTTTGCTAGGTCCAAATGATGAAATTGCGATCTACTTGGTTCAAGTTGATTACTAGGCAACTAGATCAGATGATATACCCAAGGATTGGTGCTGAACTTCGAAGTTTAGCTGAAGCCAATCGTATGAGATAGTACCAAGTTCAGATCTTGGTATTCTCTAATCCTCACTGAATTTTTGTAATTCATGAGAAGTGTCACTATGGAAGCATAGTTTAACCACTTTGCAAAGTGATAAAGGGTACATGAAATGCACACTCTGAAAGGTATTCTATTAGCGAGTGGGAGAATAGGTTCAACGGAACCTGAGAAAAGACAGAGTTGTCAGAAGAGGATGTTTCCTTATCTGAAAATGATGTGACACACCTTGGGGTATGTCCACGGAATCCATACTAAAACCAACAAGCAAGTGGGATGCAATTCCAACGCGATCCCCATGTCTACTATCAACAGCAGGGTCCTGTACCTACGACGGTCAATCACTTCCCCAACCCTCCTAGCAGTCCTCTTAATCCAGGTCAAGAACGCAACGCGAACGTCAACAAGATTACCCGGGGCTTCAACACCAGGGATGTGTCATCGCGTTCAAACTCCCCTGAAGCACCTGATCAAACCCGCAAAGGTGAACCAACTTTTCCATCTTCTTACTGCAGAGAAATACGCGAGGCACCCGTTCCCAAGAGATGGAGGGACGTCTCTATCTCCAAGTATAAAGAAGATACCGATCCTAATGATTATCTCAACCAATTTACAACGTCAATGGGGATGAACGAGGACAATGATGTCATGTTCTGCCGCTCATTTCCATCCACGTTAAGCAGGGTAGCCTTGACAAGGTTCACTAATCTGGCCTGATCCTCCATTAACAACTTCGCACAGCTATCAAGCACGTTCGTCACTAATTTCGGTAGTGCCCGCACGAGGAAGAGAACCATGCTAGACCTCAACTTCATCAAACAGGGAACCAGTGAATCTTTGGGAAGCTTCTTCAGCAGGTTCACCAATATGGTGGTGCGGATCCCAAGATTCAATCAAGAGTCCACAATGCAATTAGAATATGATGCCTTGGTGAAAAATGGGACTTGTGACTTAGTTTTTCAACCAAATGGTGCTAACATTGTTGGGTGCCAGTGGATTCACAGGGTCAAACAGAAATCAGATGGAACGGAAATCAGATGGCTCAGTGGATCGCTACAAGGCTCGCTTGGTAGCAAAAGGTTTCAGTCAAGAAGCTGGGGTGGCCTTCTTTGACATATTCAGCTCGGTCGTCAAACCTACCACCATTCGGCTTGTGCTAAGCCTTGCTGTTACGCGCTCTTGGCCACATCGACAAGTTGATGTCAACAATGCGTTCTCGAATGGTGACCTTATTGAAACGATTTACATGTCACAACCACAAGGCTTTGTTGACTCCACTCGTCCTACCCATGTATGTCGCCTCCGTAAGGCTATGTATGGCCTCAAGAAGGCGCCTAGAGCTTGGTTTCAGAAGCTCAGAGATGCGCTCATACGTCATGGCTTCAAAGGTTGTGTGTCTGACTCATCTCTTTTCATCAAATCTCATGGTCGTGATGTGGTTTATGTCCTCGTCTATGTTGATGATTTGATTATTATGGGATCTCATGCCTCCTTTATTGGTGATTTCGTTGTTAGTCTGCATCGTGCTTTCTCTTTCAAGGATCTTGGTGACCTTAGTTACTTCTTGGGTATTGAGGTCACTCGCACTAAGTTTTCCATTCATATCAGTCAACATAAATACATCACTGACGTCCTCGAGAGGTGTGGTATGGCAGGTACGAAGCCAATTTCCACACCCGTGGAGTCAGGGTCTCTGTTGGTATAAACTGCTGACCCTTGCTCTGATCCCCACTTATACCGCTGCATCGTTGGGGCACTACAGTACGTCACAATTACACGGTCTGAGATCTCTTATGTAGTTAATCGTGTCTGTCAGTTTATGCATGAACCCACATAGCAGCACTAGGTTGTGGTCAAGCGAATTATTCGCTATCTCAAAGCCTCCATCACGACAGGTTTATCCCTTCATCGGGTGTCTGATAGTCGCCTCGTCGCTTACTCCGATGTAGGATGGGCGTCTGATCCGGACGACTGCAAGTCTCAACATGGTTTTGCGATCTACTTTGGGGGAAATCTGATCAGTTGGTCCTCAAGGAAACAGAAGGTCGTTGCCCGCTCTAGCACTGAGGCCGAATACAGGGCACTTGCTTTTGCCTCGGCCGAGCTCCTTTGGTTGCAGCAACTGTTACATGAAATTGCTCTCTCGGTTACACGCCCTCCTATCTTTCTGTATGACAATCTGAGTGCTTCCTTCCTCACCGCCAATCCAGTGTTTCATTAGAGGTCTAAGCACATCAAGATCGATTTTCACTTTGTTCGTGAACAGGTTTCCTCTGGTGAGCTCATAGTTCGGCATGTTTGATCTCTAGATCAGATAGCTGACATATTCACAAAAGTTGTGGGTATTGGTAATCATCATTTTTATTCACTAACGGTCAAGCTTCATGTTCGTACTCGCCCATGAGCTTGCAGGGGTCTGTTAGACTCTCTCTCGATATTTTATATATATATATATATATATATATATATATATATATATATATATATATATATATATATATATATATATATATATATATATTGAGTATCTTTTATGTAAAGATCTCAATATCTCTATATCTTAAACTTTGTAATCTCTATATATTATATATACGTTAGATTTAACGAGAAGAGAAATCCGAACCTTTCATCACAAACCCTATTGCTTTACACATCAGCAAAACATAATTGAAGGACGAAGCAAAACATAATTGAATACATAATCAAACATTATTTATCGGAATTTAATTATATTGGAGGGTTCTGACTTTTGATATCGAACTGAGTTTACGCATCAATCGATCTGATCGAAATAAATTCTTCCTTAGAGTAATTGAAAGTATCAAACCACATGATTTATTATATTGTGAGCACTAAACTCGTGTTATAAAAAACCAATGACTTATAAATTAATGAGATTAATCAGGCCGGCCAATGCACTTTGTTTGTTATTCTGAAGATTTTAATCATCATTAAATTAATTATTACATCAGTACTTACAATTATGAGTTCTTAATAATATCATACTCCGTATTTTTTTTAATAAATTATTTTATACGGAGTATAGTTTTTGTCATCCTGAGAAAATGTGCGTAAATAGTAAACGACCATTAAAGATGAACGAAGGGAGTAATTGATTTTGCCTTAAAACAATTGAATAACCTTTGCATTTGTTGGTAATCCGAGTTCAACATATCAGGCCTAATTTTTATGGGTTGCATTAGTTAAAAAAGAATGATGATATCTTCACCGCTAATTTTTACTATTTTCACCGCTAATCACCGCATAGGTTGACAATGGATTTAATAACGGTCGACGAGGCCACCGCATAGGTTGACGGTGGACACCGCCATACATTGCGGTGTCCTAACAATTCAAACAACCATATCTTCGAATTACAGGCGAAACTATGAATTTAGCAACTCATAGGCCAATTCTCTCTCTCTCAAATTGTGTTCATCGTCTCGCAATAATCGACCCCCTCTCAAGAATAAACTAAAAAACAACTTATAAAGCCTCCCAAAAGTCGGCAAAACCCTAGTAGAAAATAGGATAAAATAATGTCTTCGGATCCAAAACCGCGTTTCCGGAAAACTGAGCCAGGGCGGGCGCCGTGCAAGGGGCGGCGGGCGCCGTCTTTGCAGTGTCCGACGTTCCTCAATTTCCTTAAATAAATTCCAATGTCGTGCCTCCTTTCTCCTCTCTAGCTCCTCCTTAGCCTCCATATGCTCCAAAACATGCTTCTTAAGCTCTTCCCAAAGTCAATCCAAGGTCGGAATGTAATTCTGCAGAATAACACTAAAAAACGCATAGATTCTGAACTCGAATACTTCACAAGTAATAAACAGAACTAGACTCAAAGAATAGCAAAACCACTACACAATTACAATAAGAAACACCTATAATGTCTATATGAAATATGCATTATCAATCGGTGAAAAAAAAACAAGCTATTTGAGCCACCGTTTTGCACAAAAGTTTCGGATGGGAGGAGTTGTTGGTCGGCTTCATCTTCCTCAATAGCAAGGATATATACAAGGTGGATGTTCTCAAATTCTCAATGCCCATCATCGATTCAACTTACTCTTCCTCCCCGCCCTCTTTGAAGGTTAGATTAGGTTTAAACTGGAGATTGATTGCTTAGAGAATTTCAAATTTTGGTAGGAACAGTGGATTAATGGAATGTTTGGTTTCCAAGTATTATCAAACGTGTTACTAGAAAATATTGTGATTTGTACATTGAGCTTCATATAAGTATTATCAAATGTGTTACTATCGATAAGTTTTTTCAGTTGATGGATTGAGTTTTCCAATTGATTAGGTCTTACAACGAGTAAAAACATAAAAAATTTATTTTCTTTAGATTAGTTCACAAGTATGGTATGAAATCTATTATGACGACTAAAATAAGGATTCGATATTAAATATAATAAGAATAAATAAACCAACAACTTAGCTACACATGAAAATAAATCGACTATTATAGGTTAATTTGGAATAAATTGGATTCCTATAAAAATACACATAACCTTAAAATAAGTAAAAACATAAATTGTTCATTTTATCCAGGTTGATTCACCGCAAGGTGTGAATTATATTAAGACGATGAAAGTCGAGTTTTAATATTACATACAATAAGAATAACAAATACCAAAAATTAAGATTATCTTTGAAAATAAATAGTCTATTAGAGGTCAAAGTGAAATAATTTGGCTCCGATTAAAATACATGTGACCTTAAAACGAGTAAAAACATAAATCATTCATTTTTACAGCCCGTTTTACAGCCAGGATGTGAGCTCTTTTTATGGTTATGAAAATCAATTTTCAATATTAATACAATGAAAATTAAAAAAAAAATTCAAAAGTACTTTATGCTCAACATGTTATATATTTAAGCGTAGGAAAGAGCTTTAAAACTAAGGTTCTAAACTCAAAATGTTAGAATCTTCATTGAACGATCTCTCCTATATTTACAATCTCCGATGACATCTCCATGCGTCGACCACATCTCTAATCATCATGTTATGGCCCTACAAGATCAACTTCTTGTAAGTCCAGTACTGACCAGAATTAGTTAGGATAGAAGTGAAGAAGAGGAAAGGAATGAGAGATAGAGAAGACGAGGAAGAGGGAGATAGGGAATTACAGAGAGAAAGAACTTGAGAGGGAAGTATTTTGGTATTGGATACCCATCCTCTCATGTACAATGTCTATTTATAGACATGGCTCTATGAGCACTCGCAATAGCCCCTCGCAAGGACCTTGTCCCACACTCTACAAACGAGCTAAGGCCATAACATTGCCTCACCCATACAGAGCCTTGTCCCAAGGTGTACAAACGAGCTAAGGCCTAGGCTGGAACAATGGAAATTGACGAATAATGTGTCCCGCTGGCTCCCAAGTGCCCTCATCGACGTTGAGATTCTTCCACTTGATCAACCATTCAATAACCGGATCATCATTCCCATGATACATAAAATCATGGGAATCCCGAATATCGCTCGAGATATCTTTCCTAACAGAAACTGGAGAGAGTTTCATTGTCTGCCATTTATGGGTAATTTAATTAAGGGGTGATTACCTCGATGTCCAAAATTTTGGGCTTTATTAGAAAAATGTCCACCACCCTCTCTATATTAGCAAAATGTCCACCCCTAAAATAAAGTTGCTGAAATTTTTGTTTTCAACAAAAATAAATTTCCGCGAAATTTAGTTTTTTTATTTTTTTTTCCTGCGTTGCTGAAACTGCTGAAACCGAAGTTGCTGAAATTGAGTTCTTTTTTTCCACGTTGCCGAAATTACCAAAACCGAAATTGTTGAAATTGAGTTTTTTTTTTCTCGATGTTACCTTTTTTCGCTTTTTTTTTCCACGTTTCCTGAGTTGCTGAAAGTCTGAAACACATGTGCCACCTCTCTGTTTCAGCAGTTTTTTTCTTTTCGCGTTACTGTTTTTTTTTTTTTTGCTTTTTTTTCGCGTTTCCAGAGTTGCTGAAACCCCTATGTCACCCTCTATTTCAGCAGTTTTTTTTTCGCGTTACTGTTTTTTTTTTCACGTTGCCGAAACCGGAGTTGCTGAAACCCCGATTTTAGCACTGTTGTTGATGCTGAAACCCTGATTTCAGCAACGTTGTTAATGCTAAACCCCCGATTTTAGCAACGTTGTTGATGCCGAAACTCCAATTTCAGCAACGTTGTTGATGTTGAAACCCCGATTTCAGCAACGTTGTTGATGCTGAATTGTTGCTGAAATCGTGTTACGGGATATAAAATTTAGCCTATGCAGGATTCGAACCTACGTATTTGTGCATAACACATCGCTCTACCATTGAGCTAAGATGCTTTTAAAAGAGATTTAAAGCATTTCAATATTCATTTCAGCATTTCAGTATTCAATTCAGCATTTCAGTATTTATTTCAGCATTTCAGTATTTATTAGCTGCGAAAATAAATATAAAAAATATAAAAGGGGGAAAGCAAGAAATCTAACATTTTTAAAGGCCTACAAATTGATTAAAAGTTAGCAAATAGCGACAGCATATCATCTATGACTATCAATTAGACCCGGGCAAACGCGGGCGCGGGCCGGGCTTGGGACGGGCTTTAGCCCAAAATTTATCCCGGTGTTGCGGGCACGGGCCGGGCTAAGCCTGCTTAACGGGTTGAAAACATTGTCCGAACCCGTCCGCTATTGCGGGTGCGGGCAGCCCGCGGGTACCCGCTAAATTTTACCCTATACTAATACTACGTATTGTACTCGTTAAACACGTAAAAAAAAATGCAATACTTGTTGAGTTGTTAATAGCTGTTGTTTACACTTTAATGAGGGGAAAACAATCGGGAATAATAAAGTCAAAAAAATGCAATACTTGTTAAATAGTATTGCTCACACAAACTGTAAATATATATATACTTGTCCAACAGAGAATTAAAAATTTAGCCATTACCATAGTCTGTATGTATACTTATAGTATAGATATATTTTTTTTATAATTAATAATTTATGGTATATATATTATTTATATATTTTAATATATACATATAAAATTGCGGGTACCCGTTACGGGCTGACATACCCAATCCCGTACCCGCTACGGGCGCGGGTCGGGTTTAGCGGCCCGCATGGGCTTTTCCTTCTACCCAAGTCTGTCCAACTCAGCGGGCGGACGGGACAGGCCGGGCGGGCCGGCCCGCGTTTGCCCAGGTCTACTATCAATACAGTATGTAGTGGTTCCAAACATGTATGACATGCCCTGCTCATCATATCAGATCAATTGTTTGGATGAAACCATTATCTTTAACTAGCTGCACCGTGAAAGAAAACACGCAATTTCTTTATTTTTAGCCAACATATTTTTATCATATATCCAATATGTCAAATACACGGTATAAAATGACATAAACTTTCTTGAAATAAACAAGCTGCTTAGTATCCTTTATTTGAACAAACAAGCAGTTCAGACACAAATAAGCTGTCTATTATACTTCATTTCAGTATTTATTCTATTGTGTGCAACTGTGCAATGGTTAAAGAGATTAAAATCTAAATCCATTAGTAAAGAAGACTGAGGAAATTAGCATACATATATTATTTTGCTGAAATGAATCAATATTTCAATAGTTCGAATCAATCGGACACACAAGAAGATTATAAAGCAATATCCCTAGGTACTATGATACTAATTAAAATCTGCACTTTTTCAAGAACTTCATCACTATGGCAAATGGAAAGTTACCTTTAAAAAAACGCATAATATGATTATATATGTCCTGAAGGTTGCTCCCAGCTTTCAGCCGTATAAGCAACTGACTGGCAATGCCATGCAATAGCTTTCCTCTTTGATCATTGCTGGCAGAAAAAATCCTTATATAAGTATCTGCAACCTAATAGAGGCTGGCATAAAAAAGCTTCTTTCCATGGGCTTCGCCTCCGGCTGAACACCTTTGAACTCAAGGTGAGTGCAGAGGCTTGACCTGAAATTCAAAAGGGATTGTTCCATATAACATTCAGTGCTTTCTCATTGAAATTTGGATCAAAAGAAATGGGGCATATTCCTTGTGGGTTAGAGTGGTACCCTTTTTCCAACTTAAGAGATAGGAAAAGTGGCTAACAGGGATATGAATGATTCAAGAAGCAAAGAAAGTAGCACAAATGAAAGTAGCAAAACAAGGGTCACAGCGTACATGATGTTTCAAGTTACATGATATTGAAGTCTACACAACGCACAAGCCCCAAATGAATAATAGGTAAGCTGTAACCTGATTCCATAAGTGTCGAAAGTTGCGTACGCCTATCGAACAATAGAAAGACCAACTAAATGGCCAAAGATATATCATCACTATGCAAGTTCAAGCTCATAGAGCCTCATTCCCTCCAGCTAAAGGATACTAAACATTATCTAATCCAAACATATCATTAACACAGCTAAAGGATACTAAGAGCAACCACATCAATGATTTTAGTGATTTTTAAGGGTAAAATGTCAGAAAAAGTAGGAGAGAGGTAAGAGTTGAAATTAAAAATCCATAGGAGAGTTTTGTACTTCCAAACTCCCTTAAAAACCATGAAATGGGACCCACATGGAGCAAAGGCCGGTTTTTACAATTGTTTAATATGTTTGCATGGGGTCCACTACACATTGTTGAATTTTGATGTTTGGAAGTGGGGTATTTATTGATAGTATTAGGCCATTTTTGTATTCTTTTATATTTATTTTAGCTAGTTTTTAGTCATTAAATATAAAAAATAAAAAATAATCTTTTTATTAAAATTCATAATTTATTTTAAGCTATTAATATACACCAATATTATATATGTTAAAAAAAATATAATACATACATAAATAATGTACAACATAATATTTTTATGCATATTGTATTATAAAAAAATTCAAAATTATTTTAGATATTATTAAAAAAAATTATCTATTTATAGACACTAACATAAACTTAAATAAAATTGTTAAAGATGGTACAAAGATGTGAAGTATTTTTTTCCACCGAAATTGTTAATTAAAGATGAATTTATGAAAAAATAAAATTAAATAATCTATTTCCCTATAAATATGTCCATCTCCTTCTCTTCTTCCACACATCCATCCACCATCTCCTCAATTCTCAGCTTCCCCTATTGAATCTCTACAATCTTGAGATGGATCCAAATGACCCACAACACCCGTACAACTTCCGAAATTTTTTTACTAGTATGGAGAATTCCTCAAGTATAAATCCTCAACATCTTTCCTACTCTCCAGATTTTTCCAACTTATATTCATCACAATCTCCCATGACCCATCACTCTAATGCTCAAAACTTCTCATCAAATCCCAACTTGTATTCATCGCAATCACCTATTACCCCTACATCTCATGGGAGCTCTTATGGGGTGAATATGTGGAGCCAAGCGGAAGGAGTGGCAAGTCTTGACGATATTCAAGATTCACCCCTAGAGGCTAACCATGCAAGAGGCACTCATGGGGGAGCATCTCGTGGGAGGGCCACACGTGGGAGAGGGGCTCGTGGGAGATCCGCTCGAGGAAGAGCCACTGGTGAAAGGGGAGCTAGAAACTCATGGAGCAAAGGTGAAGATTTGTTACTCATTAGTGGTTGGATTAACACAACCACTGATGGTCGAACAAATACTCAACAAACAGCAGGGGCTTTTTGGCAGAGAGTTGCTGATTACTACAACACCAATAGGGATGAAGATTGGCCAGAGAGGGTTCTTTCGACGGTTAAGCCAAGATGGTATATCATTTCCTCTATTGTTTCCAAATTCGTAGGGTGTTATGCGAGTGCCAATAATCGCCAAGGCAGCGGAGAAAACGATTGTGATGTCATGAGGAATGCACACACTATCTACAAAGGCGATCATGGAAATGACTTCCTATTCGAGCATGCATGGAGTGAGCTCAAGACTGAGCCGAAATTCCATAGGTGGGTTGCAGCAAATGCTACTCCTAATGAAGGAGGCTCGAAGAGGACCAAGGTTAATGAATTTGGATCATACACATCAACTGAAGGGTCGGGTACCCCTTCTAGTGTTAGTGGATCCGAGAGTACTCCAGTGCGACCTGAAGGCACAAAGGCAATGAAGCGAAAGGGAAAGCAGGTGGTGGGAAGCTCAAGTGATTCTGCCAGTAGAGAAGCTGAAGAGGTTGTGAGGGGATTATTTGAACAAGGAGTTCACATGAACGCCCAGGCAGAATCCAATAAGGCAAAAGCTGCACATGAGTATGCAGTAGCACAAAAGACTATCTTGCTTAACAAGTTGATCATGGAGCCGAACTTAAATGATGCACAACTATTCACTAGGGATTCACTCATTAAAGAATTGTTCGGCGAAAAATGAGAATCGAAGGCGATCATGCTTCTGGCTATTGATGTTGTAGTGTCAACTGTTTATTTCCCTAAGTGAAGACTAGCTTCACATTGTTACATGTTGGTTGTTGTCACTTTGTTTCAAATTTCCCTAAGTGAAGATTAGCTTCACACTATTATGTATGCTTTATATCAATGCAATGTTCAATTCCCATTAAAATGGTTAGTATGTGATTGAAATGTTTTATTAGTCTTATGCGACAAGAAGACGAATTGCTCTGCTCGAGGGTCTGCAAAGATGCTCTACGACAAGAAGACGAATTGCTCTGCTCGAGGGTCTGCAAAGATGCTCTGCGACAAGAAGACAAATTGCTCTGCTCGAGGGTCTGCAAAGATGCTCTGCGACAAGAAGACGAATTGCTCTGCTCGAGGGTCTGCAAAGATGCTCTGCAACAAGAAGACGAATTGCTCTGCTCGAGGGTCTGCAAAGATGCTCTGCAACAAGAAGACGAATTGCTCTGCTCGAGGGTCTGCAAAGATGCTATGCAAAGTAGTATAAATTAACTCAAATGTCTACCATTCAGTATCCATCTCTTTAGTTTCCTCTAATTTGCAAACACAAACCTCAAATGGATCCTCAAGAAATGTATGACTACCTCACCCAATCTTCAGGTCCATCCACTGATGAGCTATCCCAAGCTTACGCCAAGTGGTTGTATCTATCCACAAAAAATAAGTCAAGCGTGGAGGCGGGAAGTTCTAGGCCAAGGAGACCTCGAGCTTACATTGAAAGAGAACGTGAGAAGGGCCACGATCAGCTTGTCGCGGATTATTTCTCAGAGGACCCACCGCCAGTGTACCCAGATGCAGTTTTCAGAAGACGGTTCAGAATGCGAAGGCCATTGTTCTTACGCATTGTGAACCAACTCTCAAGCGAGGTCGATTATTTCATGCAAAAGCCCGATGCCACTGGTAGGCTTGGCCTATCTGCATTACAAAAATGTACCGCGGCTATGCGCATGTTGGCGTATGGCGTAGGTGCGGATGCGGTTGATGAGTATCTTCGACTAGGAGAAAGTACAGCCAGGCTATGCTTATCCAATTTTGTGGATGGTGTCATAGCTTTGTTTGGTAATACATACCTTCGGAGACCAAATACAACAGATATACAACGCCTTCTTCATGTAGGAGCACAACGCGGATTCCCGGGTATGATCGGTAGCATCGATTGTATGCACTGGGAATGGAAGAATTGTCCGACGGCATGGAAAGGCCAGTTCGAAGGCAAAGATGGAAGACCAACCATCGTGTTAGAGGCAGTAGCATCATATGATCTATGAATTTGGCATGCATTTTTTGGCACCCCAGGAACGTGTAATGATATCAATGTTCTTGATCGTTCTCCTGTATTCGATGATGTGCTACAAGGGATATCTCCACCAGTTAACTTTGAAGTCAATGACCATCAATATCATTTAACCTACTATCTAGCTGATGGTATTTATCCAAACTGGACGACTTTTATACCATCTATCAAGCTCCCACAAGGAGAGAAGGCTAGGTTGTTTGTTCAATACCAAGAGGCTACTAGAAAGGATGTAGAACGAGCTTTTGGAGTCTTGCAAGCCCGATTTTCCATAGTTAAAAACCCAGCACTTGCATGGGATATTACTTTGGTAGGGAGGATAATGAGAGCTTGTATAATCCTTCACAATATGATAGTGGAGGACGAGCGAGAGAACTACAGTCTTTCCTTTGATTTGTCGCAGTTCGATCAAGCTGAGGATACCGACACTTCGTATTCAAATAGGCGACCCGTCCCCATGGAGAAATACATTGAAAAGCGAACGCAACTTCGGAATAAAATTACACACTATGCATTGAAGCAAGATCTGGTTGAACACATATGGCAAAAGTTTGGAAATGGCTCTTAGGAAAATTAAAATTTTCTTCAAGCATTTCATGTAAGATTAAGAGTACTCTTTGTATTTTATTTTTATTACTTTTGTATTTCGATGATTTTCCATT
Source organism: Persicaria maculosa (assembly GCA_963922045.1). NCBI lineage: Eukaryota > Viridiplantae > Streptophyta > Magnoliopsida > Caryophyllales > Polygonaceae > Persicaria > Persicaria maculosa. The sequence continues at coordinate 67,275,076 of OY998254.1, forward strand.
TCATGTATGATGGAGAGTACTCTTTGTATTTTATTTTTATTGTTTTTGTATTTCGGTGGTTGTTTTGTTCCAATAAAGTTGTTTGCATTAAATTTTATTATCTAATTTTACATTTTGGATATTTTTTTAAAAAAATTATTATATACTATTATTATATTAATTAACGCAAAATATAATACATATATATAGATAATATATAACATATTATTAATATGTTCATTTAAATATATAATAGATAATAATTGGTGAAAAGTAAATTAAGAAACTCTAGAAACTTATATTGATGTGGACGAAAAAGTAAGTTGGGGTTTTTAAGGAGAGAGAAAGTGATAAAGTGATATTAAGAAACTCTAGAAACCCGCATGGATGCGGATGGTCTAAGCATCACTATGCAATTTCAGCCTTTCAGCCATTTTCAGCAATCGATGTCTGCCAGATTTCAGCAGTGCTCATCCCGTAGGTCCCGACGACAATCGAGATCGGAACGAAGAGAGGCCAATCGATGCTGAAATTAGAGTAGATTGAATTTGAAACATCCAAAATTTGAAACTGAGATTAGAATCGATGCTGAAATTAGGATCGATCAATGGATTTCATACCTGTGTGTGCGTTCTCCTTGTCCTTCATCTTCTCCATCATCCATCAATTTCAGCACAGTGATAAGAAAGCAGGGGATGTACCACCAATTTCAGCAACTGTGACAGTCGTCTTCATTGAGAGACTACGGATTGCAGAAGCAACTGAAGTAGAAGAGCACCGTGGATGCAGAGAACGCAGCAACTGTGACAGTAGTCTTCATCAAGACGCTCAGATCCGACGGCGGTTGAATCCAAGACGCTCAGATCTGAGACGGCGAAATCCAAGGTGGCAAGATCTTGTGGAATTGCCGGCGAGATCGAAGGCGGGGAGATCTGAGCGTCTTGGATGTGTTGGATGGCTTAGAAGAGGCGATGCCTCATCCCACGAGCAGGATCGGATGTGCTGGATGGCTTAGAAGAGGCGATGCCGTGGGTACCATCTGAGATCAGAGGGAGTTGCTGAAATCGTCTGAGATCAGAGGGAGGCCGTCTGAGATCAGATCTGGCCTCGCACAATCTGTTCTTTCACTAATTCAGACCTTAGAAATTAGGCGGCCATGGCCAGCGAGGTCGAATGCCGCATCGGCTTCCTCCTGCTTGCCGCATTGGAGACGCCATTGGAAAAAGATCGATTCGTCGTTGGAAAGAGACGCCATTGGAGAGAGACGCCATTACCACATCAGCCTCCTCCTGATTGTCGCATCGGCCGCCTCCTGATTCACCGTTGGAAAGACCTCAAACTCCCCGATCTCGCAACCAGGTCCTCGATGAAGATCGGAGCACATCCATATAGAAGATCGGAGGGATTTGAGCAAGATCCAAAGAGAGAGCAGTTTGAAGATCCAGCTAGATCTGGAACGATCTCAACAAGCGGTCGGCGGCGTTCGATCATCACGGACACAATCAAGGCCGCAGGTCGCCGGAGAGGAAGAGAGCGAGAGGAAGAGTGCGATGGGAGGCTTCATCTCTGTTGTTGCGATTGAGGAAGGAGATGGAGGACGAGGAAGGAGATCGGGTTTTTTTTACGTTGTGCTAAAACGGCGAGGAGGATATAAGATTAGGTTTTGGTTAAAGGGGTAATTTTATCTAAAAAAATTTTGGTGGACAAATCCCCAATTTGTCACACTTGGGGGACACTCCCTCAATATGATAAAAAATTTACGCCTTCGGCGCAAATTTTCTCTTTAATTAATTAGCTGAACTTGATCGATCATATGCACTTTTGAAAACAGTAATGAAGTTACAGGATTAGCTCAACTAGAGTTTGCTTTTACAATAGAGCACACAAGATTGGGACCCCCTTAAGGTCGATCATGACTTTGGCTTTGGTAGTGTTGTTATATGAATTGAACAGCTTGAGCTCAGCTCGGAAATGACTAAAAAAAAGCTCGACTCAAGCTCGTTCGATTAAAGCTCGAATAGCTCGAGTGTTATGAAATTTCTAAATTGTCCTTAAAGTTAACACTCCGTATATTATAACAAAGTAGAACTACTTAAAGCTTAAAAAAAACTCGGCTCGAGCTCGTTCATTTTCTAAACAAGCCAAGCTTGATCAAAATAAAAAGCTCATTTAAAAATTGGGCTCGACTTGGCTCGAACTCGTTTAACAAACAAACCAAGCTTGAAAATGTCAAGCTCGGCTCGTTCTGCTCAAATAACACCCCTAGCCTTTGATCAGTGGTGGACGAATGATTTTTTAAGATGCGACTGTTGTGATGTGTGGATGATCCGTCCCACATCGAAAAACACGGAACCCCGAGCCTTGCATATAAGTCCGTGGGCCCACTCCTCCTATTGCCAATTGGTTTTAGGATGGAACCTCGCTGGTCTTGTGTGCTCGGCTTGGGTGCGCATGATGCGCTCGGACGTGTGGACATCCCACGTTAGATGGCCCACCGAGATTTATCAGCGGCAAAAAAAAAATTTGGATTTTTTTCTCGGGGGATTTTTTAAAAAATATTAAAAGAAAATCATAAATTGTGATATAAATATGATATTTTATATAATAAAATTTAATAATAATATATATGTGTGTGCGCGCGCGCACCTCACTCTTAACTCATCCCTCTCATATATATCAACCCTTCAAATTGAATTGTTTAGCCTTCCATCATCCCGCCCCAAACCCAGTCCAAGAAAAATGAAGCCTTCGACTCTCCTCGTCACTGTTTGCGCCATCCTTCTGGCCGTGTCCGCCACTGCAGGCCCCAGTATCGATCAAGTTATGGCCAACGCAGTTAGTGTAGTAGCTATTGGGAAAGCAGAGATGGGGCCGCTCGATAAAGATGGAGAGTATATGCTGTCGTTGTGCAAAGAAAGTTTGAGAGGAAAGTCATTAGATTGGTGCAAGAAAACTAAGCACTTCGACCAAAAAAAGTGCTGCAATTACGTAAATAATGATTTTTCTATCGCCTGCCATGATTTTATCGGCCTAATCTTAGGCGAACTCCAGCAATTATGCCCCGATCTCAACGATTGAGGGCATCCATCGAGAAATAAGCCGCGCATTAATGTCGTTACCTTAATTTCATCTTTTATTTATTAATCGAATGTGCATTGTCGTTACCTTAATTTTTATGTGTACGTACCTTTATCTCTTTGAATTACAGCATCTTTTAATTACCTACGTACCTACTTGTTTAAGGATGTGATATGTGTAAGCTGTGGAACTTAACAGCGTACTTTTTTTTATTATAATAAAATGGACCCTAGCCGGCTTGTTCTTTTACTCCGTAATATAACAAGGCATGTTTTATGTTGATAAATATAATGGGTACCGTGTGTTTCTTTTTTATCGGAGAACCTCTTGCTTTTTGCATATATGGGAAAAACAACCATTCTATTTTATATAATCCCCAAACGGTTTGGTACGTGAATTAATGTAAACATCAATCGATGAGTCCCAACAAAGGCTAGCTGTCTCGACCCATCATCCACGATTCAATCCTCTTCTCTATAGCCTTCGTTTCGATACCCTTTTGGTTCACATCACAAGGGTGTTGCAGGCATGTTGATGGATTAGTTTTCGATCTCGGATGAGCTGGGCCTTAGGGGCTTGTACGTTTCTGGGTATTGTGGTTATGTGGTGCGCATTGAAAATACCTTTTCTTTCTAATTTCATCTTTATTTATTACAGTAATTGAATGTGCATTGTTGTTTAATAATGGAAAATTTGAAAACATTTTTTTTTAAATATCGATCCTAAAAAATACCAATAAATTGAGAAAGTTAAACATAAATAAAAATATATATATTATCAAAGTTTGTATAATCTCATCATATAATGCATGAATCTCAATGTGATAATATTATAAATTAAGGTAAATATGTCGAAAATTATAATAGATATTGTATAATACTTTCTAGAATAATAAATTAATTAACAAATCTTATATTGGATAATTAAACAATATATATATATATGTTTTTAATGGATATAAAAACAATTTAAAATTTTTATTGAGAATATAAACAATTAATTAAGATTTTATGGGTGTATAAACAATTATGTTATACAAAAAGATTGAATAAGACAGTACTGGAGGAGGGCGGAAAATGGCAATGCAGTGCATTTGTAGAAAAGGTAGTTCAAGTACGTGTAGTTAGTTGGTGCCTCATTTCTAAAGCATTTTTTATCATGTGGAATAGTAAAATAAAAGTTGGTTAAATCTCAACCATTTAAAATTTTTTAAATAAGTGATTTAGATTTAAATTAGTTTATTATTTTTTAGAATCGATAGGTTTGTATAGGGTAATTTTATCAACTTTATGGAGTTCGAATTCACGGGATTCTTTTACTATTGAAAGTAACATATATCGCTCTCTTTGAATTGGTAAATAAAGAGAGGCCAATTCGGGGTTCGAACCTGGAACCTATGGGTACTACCTGACGATGTCATAGAAAATAGACTTACTAATTAACAAGGATATGACGTCATAAATAGGTCACCCAACGCAAAAGACATCTGAGCCCTCTACAAGATTCATCGCGAGTAGAGTACTTGGTCAGACCCTGCCCCAACTCAACACAATAAGTATCTTCAACATGAATAGCCTCGCGATCAATATCTTGACGTAAGCGTACATGGAATTCATCGCATGTCCCACAAGTACCTCGTGGCTCTTCAGGGTCCAAACAAGCAGCTCACTGGTTAAGCACATATCTTCTAACAGTGCAACGTGTAATGCCTAATTCCCTAGAGTGAGGGCATGCATTACACGTGTCCCATGTTGAACCATGAGGTCGCCAGCAAGGTCCTCGCTTGGTCTCCCTATAAATACCCCCCTCCAACCCCCAAGAAAGGGATCCGATTGAAGAGAGAAGAAGAAGAGCTCTGAATATCTCCCTGACCTAAAGCCCCCGGAGTTGATTTCTTAAGGTATTTGATCGGAGAAGAGCGTTCTTAGGATAAGAACATCACCTAACTTCCTCTAAGGACGACGATATAGTAAATTAACCCCTCGCGAGCCAATCACACCACCCCCATTGCTTGGACTAGTAAATATATAATCTGATCACCACCCTTCTCAACTAAGGCTTGCAGGTATTTTAATACATTTTGTCATCATGAAGAAGTAATAAGTATTGGTGAAATTCCATGACCGCGTCATTGGCGCCGTCTGTGGGAACCTTTCACGACGAGAGGTTCCGCGTAACGTACGATACGCTTCTTTACATTACATTCTTTTAATTCCCTTTGTGTCATTCTTTTTTACTATTTTTTTTCACTTTTTTCCTTCTTCATGAATCCTACCTAAAGTGTAAAATGGCATTGCTTGCTACTCTTTCAACACTGATAATTTTGCAGGAATCATGAATTTTACACTATTCGGGGAAGAGTTTGGAAACCAACATCACGATATCGAAGAAACTGACGGTCTCAACCTTAACAATCCCCCCAGTAACGAAGCTCAACACCACAGCAACGAGAACATCATCCCTCAACAACCTCCCTGGGGTCACTAAAACATCCCTCAATTCTTCGTGGGGAATTATCCACGGAATCCATACTACAAGTCTACAACCAACAAGCAAGTGGGATGCAATTCCAGCGCGATCCCCATGTCTACTATCAACAGCAGGGTCATGTACCTACGACGGTCAATCACTTCCCCAACCCTGCTAGCAGTCCTCTTAATCCAGGTCTGGAACGCACCGAGAACGTCAACAAGATTGTCTGGGGCTTCAACACCAGGGATGTGTCATCGCGTTCAAACTCCCCTGAAGCACCTGATTAAACCCGCAAAGGTGAACCAACTTTTCCATCTGCTTTCTGCAGAGAAATACGCGAGGCACCCGTTCCCAAGAGATGGAGGGACGTCTCTATCGCCAAGTATAAAGGAGATACCGATCCTAATGATTATCTCAACCAATTTACAACGTCAATGGGGATGAACGAGGACAACGATGTCATGTTCTGCCGCTTGTTTCCATCCACATTAAGCGGGGTAGCCTTGACATGGTTCACTAATCTGGCCCGATCCTTCATCAACAACTTCGTGCAGCTATGAATCACGTTCGTCACTAATTTCCGATAAATCCACTCCCTTGATGAAAATCAGAAATGTTTTCAAAGGCTTTGACACAAAACTTGTGTCAAAAGTCTTGAAGCTAAAGTTGTATTGATAAAATTCAAAACATGTACTGTATGTATTTTATTTATATTATTTACGTGTGGTTTCCGAATATTATTATACATATGTTACACTAACCATACAGTGAAGATATTTGAAGAGATCTCCTTCCTTAAGCTGAAATTCGTAGAGATCAAATTTGGAAGATTATGGCTTCGCAGTTTCCATCTTTAGAAGATTGCGAAGATCCATCCATGGCCATGATCTGGAGTAGCCGTTGGGCAAAGATCCTTCTTTCAAAATGGCACCGATTTGATGGAATATAAAATGAGACGAAGAAGAGAGAAGAAATACAAGTGTTGAAAACAAACATCATTGAACTACAACGCACACTCAGCCCTCAAGTCAATATGTCTTCTTCATGTACTCTCTGCTAGGTGTTAAGAGTCGTATCTTTTGTTTCAAAGCATTTGAGAGTTACACAGTGAGCTTATAGGATATATTCAGAGAGAGTGTTATACTCGAGAGTTTATAACTCAGGAAGTGAGCACTAGGCGATTGATTCACGAAGTGTAAGAGGATTGTACTAGATAGCTGAGAGAGGTGGGGCTCTTCTAGATTGGTCTAGGACTCCAAGGGAACGTGAGTTGACTAGATTGCAATTGTATAGGAGAGAGGCTTCTCGGTGAGATATTAGGATCCTAAGTCTTGTGAATCAATAAAGCCGGTTGAATCTTAGGGTTGTGGAAGAACCCTGGGCGGGGACTAAGCCTTTAAGGAGCCGAACCTCGTTAACAATTCGTTGTATTCTTTACTTATTGCTTTACCAATATTTCCGCACTTGTTTCAAATTGTATAACTTTATTGTGATTCAGGTTTCCCAATCGAAAGAATTGAGTTTATTCTCAAAGGGTTTTGCAAGCGTTTCAAAAATCTTGAGATTGACAGCGAAAAGTTGGCCTACTCTATTCAACCCCCCTTCTAGAGTATCTTTATTCTACTTTGTTATACATTATCGAACCTTCAATTGGTATCAGAGCCTTACTCACTGCTTTTGATCTAACAATCTTGTGAGTTTTTTATCATGTCTGGTGAAGCAAGCGGAGGATTTGCACAAGGGAGGTCTACTAGTAGACCACCGCTCTTTGTGGGAAACAACTTTGTCCACTGGAGGTCCTTGATGAAAATGTTCATTATAGATCAAGATTTGGAACTTTGGAACATTATAGAGAATGGTCCGAAGATTCTTGTGAAAAACAGACCTAATGGAAGCAAAGTCGCGAAGACTGAGGCCGAATACATCCAAGCGGATCTTGAACTCGTTTCCAAGAACTACAAGGCCATTTACTTATTATATTGTGGTCTCAGTACTGATGAGTTTAACCATATTTCATCTTGTAGGTCAGCTAAAGAGATTTGGGACAAGCTGGTTGTCACCTACGAAGGAACCAGTCAAGTGAAGGACACCAAGATCAGTATCTTCCTTCGAAAGTATGAACTTTTCAAAATGAAGCCTGATGAGACTATTAAGGCCATGTTCACTCGATTCACGGAAATCACGAACAACCTTGACTCTCTCGGCAATACCTAAAGTGAGGAAGATATTGAGGTGCCTCCCAAAAGACAAATGGGGCCCTAAAGTGACAGCCATAGAAGAAGCCCAAAATCTCACCACTCTACCCCTTGACGACTTGCTTGGGAAGATGATCACACATGAGATGATTCTCAATGAAGACGATGGCGAACTTCTAACTAGCACTAAGAACTTGGCACTCAAGACTAAGAAGGATGAGCCCAAAGATGTGTCTGATTCTGAAGATGAGGATGATGATGAGGATGATCCCTTTGCTCTCATTACAAGAGGTATTTCCCGAATCCTCAAAATGAAGAAGCAATTCAAAAACAAAGATGGATCAGAGTCTTCTAAATTTCGAGGTAAGTCTCAATACAACAAATATGACGAGAAGACTAAACCTTTGTCTTGTTTTGAATGTGGTGAAACAGACCATCTAGTGAAAGACTGCCCTCAAAAGAAGAAGAGTCATTTCAAGAAAGGTGATAGATGGAAAAAGAAAGCCATGGTGGCAGCTTGAAGTGATTCTGACTCAGGTGACTCGGACTCTGATGATGAAAAGGCCAACCTTTGTCTCATGGCCTCAGGAGATGAATCCCACGATGAGCAACTTGAGGTAACTGTGAGAGAACTCATGGCAAGTCCAAAAGAGGTACTATCGGAATTCCTTTCTAATATGATTGCCAATGAAGAGAAACTTATTGCCCAAACCAACACTCTTATTAAAAAAACCGCGGACTAGGAAAGAACTGTTGAGGAACTGTCAATGAGGCTCAAAAGTCTTGAAACCTCTTATTCAGGTCTTAACTTTAAAGTCAAGACTCTTGACTCAGAGAAATCTGAACTCAAGCAAGATCTCTCGTCTCTAAGAAGTGAACATCATGACTTAGAGAGCGAGAAGATCTCCCTGAATAAGAAGATTCAAGACCAACAGACGGCCCTCATAAGTTTTACCAAGTCCAAGGGCACTCTTGATAGGATGTTGGGTGAGCAATAAAGTTCTCTAAACAAAAATGGTATTGGCTACAATCCGAGGTTTTTAAAGAAACAACACATTACCACTTTTGTGAAGGCAAAAGGAAGCAGAACCTCTCATATATGTCACCACTGTGCAAGAAAGGGACATGTAAGAGAGACCTGCCCCTATAGAAGAAAGGATCCACATATTATTGGCAGTACATTTCCTGTTCACTTGAGAAAAGAACGGATAACGCAAGTTTGGGTCCCCAAAGGCACTATTTTACCAAATATGGTTTATCCCAATAATGGATCTAAATTTGCATATTGGTCTAGCCACAAAGGTTGATTTTTGTCTTGCAGGAGATCACCAAGGTGAAAGAGCAAAATTGATTATTGATAGTGGATGCTCTAGACATATGAGTGGGAAGAGGTCTCTCTTCCATGAACTACAGAAGCAATCCACTGGAACAATCACTCTTGGTGACAAAGGAAAGTGTGACATCGTTGGTATCGGTAGTGTTGGGAGTGATCCTAACCACAACATTAAAAATGTTTATCTTGTTAATGGATTGAAGTATAATTTGCTTAGTGTTTCTCAATTATGTGATAGTGGTCATGATGTTGGATTTAATAAGAAAAGATGTTTAGTGCGCAGAGAACATACAGGTGAAATAGTTCTAACTGCCTATCGCTATAACAACATCTATGCCGTAAATGATGAGCAAGTGGCACAAGGAAGCTTAATCTGTCTAAAGGCTTTGACGGACGATCCAAAGCTCTGGCACAGGAGACCCGGTCATCTAAGCCCATATACACTACAAAAGCTTGTGTCCAAAGGACTGGTAAGAGGACTACCTGAGATGGACTTGAAAAGTATTGATATGTGCAAAGCATGCACACGAGGTAAACAAACACGTAGCTCTTTCAAACCCAAGAAGGTTGTAAGTAGTTCTAAACCCCTTGAACTTTTACATATGGATTTATGTGGTCCTATGCGAATCAAATCTCCCAATGGTAAAAAGTACATGCTTGTTGTTGTTGATGATTTTTCGAGATATACTTGGGTTGCATTTTTAAAAGAAAAATCTGAGGCCTTATTTGAGTTGTTGTTGTAGGAAGGAAATCGAGTTCAAAATATAGAAATATAAATCAAACCGGATTATGCCCACGCAAATGATTACAAGACTCCCTCCCGATGTAGCAGTGGGAAGTCAGGATCGATCCTCGAGGAAGCGTGTCAGCGGATTTCAGCCAGTGGCAAATCTCACGAATGGTGATCGACCATAGGGTACTCGACCTCGACTAAGTGGTAGCCGACAGGGGTCAGGCACGGCCGATTTCAAGCAACAGAAGATGCTGGTGGTGGTCGACGTTGAGGAGGCTTACTCGACGTCGAGTACGGTGGTCGTAGTCGAGTAGTCTATCGAGTACTGCAGAGACACAAGCAACAACGATCTTGCTCGATCGAAGGTCAGTGGTCGACGTCGACTAGGGTCTAGTCGAAGTCGAGTAGAAGCAGTAACTTAAACGAATGCAAATCTCGAACTTTAAACAATGTATGAAAAAGACTTCCAAGATCGGAGTTTGCAACAGCGATAACCAAACATGCATCAGGCAAGATAGATAATGATAATCATGCAAATCGCATCGAAGGATCAAGCTTTCACCGTTTCCAACAATTAAGAAACTCTTTCAAGAAACCCTAATTGTATCTACCGATTTTATGTTTACAATCCAAGTTGTTTAACATGGATCTCTATTGAATATGTAATAAACACATAAAAGGTAGTAGATGCTCTGAACATAATAAAGGTCGGATCTTTACCTCAAACACGCATGGCTATCATCGAGCTCGCCCCAACCCTAGAAGTGAGTGGACTACTCGCTCTTCATCGCAAGGAAACTCATCAATAATAAAAGGAAATAAACTTGCATTAATAAACTAAATAGAGCTTACAACCAAATGAAGCCAATTCCGCTCTCGCTTCACAAACTCCTCTTGGCCTCTACTCTCTCTCTCTCTACCTCTTCTCCTTCTCTTCCTAAGATTGAATGAATAAAAATCAGCCCTATAGGCTTTATTTATAGGCTTCCAATCCTTCCTAATCAAGAAAGGAATATCTATCAAATTTCTAAAGATAAAACTTAAATAAAAGGGAACATATATCTTAAAAGGAAAACTATCTAAATATCTTCAAGTGGATAAAATCCTTCTTCCCATAGATAGATCTTGATAGAATAGGATGAATCCAGCCTTGCTTCATGCCCAAGTAGTCCGCATATGCTCGGAATGGCCCAACAACCTCACAGCCCAAAGATGCGTAGTCGACTTCGACCAAGCCTGGTCGACATCGAGTAGGGTGTACTCGACTTCGAGTACATGTCACAACTTCTCGATCTGGTTCTTCTCCTCGAACTCGGGTGTGGGTCAGTGGTGGTCGACCTCGAGTAAGTCTACTCGACGTCGAGTACGGCTCATGCTCGATCTCGTCCTCTGGAGCAAACGTCGAGTAAAAGTTGGTCGACGTCAACCAGTTTGGTCGACTTCGAGTAACTCTGTCGGCTTTCAGCATTCTGCTCTATTCTTGAAACGCACTTTCCCGAGTTCTCGTTTGTCTGATTGACACATAGAGCATGCGTTGGAAAGCTCTTCTCGAGGGCTACAACTTTCATGAAAACATCAGAGCTTGATTCAGAATGATGGATGTCGAAAGTGCGTCCGATTTCTGCAAAATTAAACAGAAACTACTGTAGACTCCATAGTTTGGCAAATAAGCATAAACTACATAGATTTTGTACTATTCTAACCCAAATGCATGAAATGTTAACAGAAATCGATATAAAAGTCAATATAAAACATGGCACAAAATATGGACATCAGTTGTCAAAACTTTATAAGGACTTGTAAACTTTAAGAAACGAGCCCATAGTGTCAATTCGAAGTGACCATGGTAGGGAGTTTGATCAACTTCAGTTTGATTTGTTTTGTGTTAAATATGGCATCTCCCATAATTTTTCTGCTCCTAGGACACCTCAACAGAATGGGGTTGTGGAGCGAAAGAACCACACGTTAGAGGACATGGCTAGGACTATGCTTTTAGAAAATGCATTACCTAAAACCTATTGGGCTGAAGCTGTTAACACAGCTAACTATATTCTGAATCGTTGTCTTATTCGTTCCATTTTAAAGAAAACTACTTATGAACTTTTCAAAGGCCGCAAACCCCTTATATCGTATTTTAAACCCTTTGGATGTACTTGTTTTGTTCATAATAATGGAAAAGATAAACTTGGGAAATTTGATGCGCGTAGTGATGAGGGTATATTTCTTCGCTACTCCACAAGTAGCAAAGCATATAGAATCTTCAACAAAAGAACCAAGATGGTTGAGGAAAGTATTCATGTTATATTTGATGAATGCAATGATGGTTCTTTAAGTGAAAATGTTGCAGATCTAGATCTTAACAACCATATAGAGAATGAGGATGGTGATGATATTGCTACTAAGAACACAGAGAAGAGAAACATGCAGGATTAGATTCTTAACACTAAGGAATTGTCCCAAGGTCTTGAAGCTCAGTCCAAAGCCCTTGACGACCAATCCAAAAGTGTTGAGACTTCAGAAACTGCTGTAACTGAGCCTAACATATCCATGGAGTCAGATGTACCACAAATCAATCCAGTTGTTGTGACGAACAAGGGAGCTGAGACTAGCTAGCAAGAGAAAGTTCAAATACTCTTCATCACACTCATTAAAGGATATCATCTCTGACCCTACATCTAGTGTTCAAACTCGTTCTAAACTTACAGATCTTTGTGCTTTTCACGCTTTTGTTTCACTTGTAGAACCAAAGAAAGTAGATGAGGTCCTTCAAGAGCCAGACTGGATCATTGCTATGCAAAGTGAGCTTAACGAATTTAAAAGAAACAAAGTCTGGACCTTGAAGCCTAGGCCAAAGTATCAATCAGTCATTGGCACACGTTGGGTATTCCGGAACAAGCTAGATGAGAATGGTAAGATCGTGAGGAACAAAGCAAGGCTTGTTGATCAAGGCTACAATCAAGAAGAAGGTATCGACTACGAGGAGATTTTTGCTCCCGTAGCCAAGCTTGAAGCCATTTGCATTTTACTAGCATTTGCATTGTTTATGGGCATTAAATTATATTAAATGGATGCGAAGTGTGCATTTCTTAATGGTTTCTTAGAAGAAGAAGTTTATGTGGCTCAACCCCCAGGTTTTGAAAGTTTGGAATTTCCTAATCATGTTTACAAACTAGACAAAGCGTTATATGGTTTGAAACAAGCCCCAAGAGCTTGGTATGAGCGCTTGTCAAAATATCTTTTAGAAAATGATTTTAAAAGGGGGTTGATCGACAAGACTCTTTTCATCAAGACCAAAGGAAAGGACATATTGGTTATCCAAATATATGTTGATGATATATTGTTTGGGGCTACTAACACATCTTTGTGCAAGGAATTTTCTGATATTATGTGCTGTGAATTTGAGATGAGCTTAATGGGTGAACTCAACTTCTTTTTGGGGTTGCAAGTTCATCAATCTAAGAAAGGGATCTTTGTCAACCAAAGCAAGTATACTAAGGATCTATTGAATAAGTTCAAGATGGATCAATCCAAAGCAGCCAAGACACCCATGAGCTCAACCTTGTCCTTAGATCAAGACAAGACCGGGAAGAGTGTCAATCAAAAGAAGTATCGAGGGATGATTGGATCTTTATTATATCTTACTGCTAGTAGACCTGACATCATGTTTAGTGTTTGCATGTGTGCTAGGTTTCAAGCTGACCGTAAAGAATCTCACCTCGTGGTTGTGAAGAGGATCTTTCGATATCTCAATGGCACTAAGGAGTTTGGCTTGTGGTACCCGAAGCAAAGAGATTTTACACTAATTGGGTATTCTGATGCAGACTTTGCAGGCTATAAGGTGGATAGGAAGAGCACGTCGGGATGTTGCCAATTCTTAGGGCATCCTTGATTAGTTTGCACTTAAAGAAACAAAACTCAGTTGCTCTTTCCACTGCTGAAGCCGAATACATAGCAGCTGGAGCATGTTGCTCCCAAATCCTTTAGATAGCTCAACAAATGAGAGATCTTGGCATCGACCTCAAAGACATTCCCATTAAGTGTAACAACACAAGTGCCATCTCCATTACAAAGAATCTCGTTCAGCATTCAAGGACCAAACATATTGATGTAAGACATCATTTCATTAGAGACCATGTCGAAAAGGGTGATGTGTCCATATCCTTTATTTCAACTGATTATCAATGGGCTGACATTTTCACTAAGCCATTGGTAGAGGACATGTTCACCTTCATTAGACGTGAGATCGGAATGCTTAACAGGGATGAACTTTCGTAGGGGGAGCTTTCCCTTTACGAAAGAAAACTTCTAGTCAGTGTCAAGACCTTTGAGATTCATGTCAAAGTTTGTGAACTGAATAGTAGAGCACTTATAACAGATCATATATTTGGTTGATATCTTTTTAGACACTTGATCAAATACGGTTTTAATGGATTTTAACCTTCTTTATATGTTACCTATTTTATTTTCGGAAAAAAATCTTTTATTTTATCCGAGTATAGTTTATTTGTGGAAATTATTTTAAAATCGGATAAATCTTTTCTTGCCTTTAAGTTTTGAAAGGATCTTTTTGAATTTTGAATTTTTTGGTAAGTCAGATTTTTTAAACTTGGCAGTTGTGTTATGATTATTACCATTGGAACCACAAACTTGTCCCATCAACTTACCTCACTCACCCCTTTTTAAACCACACATTCTTACCCACACTATTTACCTCTCCAGAACCTACCAAACCCCTCCGACCTTTAACCTTCTTCTTCAACCTTTCTCTGGAATTTTCACCGAATCTTATCCCTGGCACCCAAATCCAAGAAAATCTCCACACCCAAACGCCTTTGCGCTACCCCCAAAGGTCATCAGATTCCCCTTGTGATTTCCCCTTAACCCATACCTACTCCTCAAACCACTGTCCCGAGCACCATCCCTGAGAGCACCATTGCCGAAATCAAACGTCCTTGAAGCGTCCGACAAAGAAGCCACTCAGTGCAAAGCTTAAGGGAAAGAGAAAGATCATTGCGGAGGAAGAGGAGGAAGAGGAAGATCTTGATGAGATTCTAGAGAGAGATGCTGCAAAAGAGGCCGATGAAGAGGCCCAAAAAAAGAAAAAGGCTGAGGAAGAGGCTGAGAAAGAAAGGAAAAAGGATGAGGAAGAGGCTGAGAAAGCAAGGAAAGAGGTCGAGGAAGAAGCCAAGAGAGAAGCAGAGAAGGAGGTTTCCGCTGTAGAGGAACTAGAGGAAGAGGAAGAGGAGGACGACGAGACTGATGATGATGAGGAGGCCGATGGAGATGAGGCTGAAGTGTCTGTTGAGGACTTGGGGTCTGAGAAAGAGGAGCTGGAACTTGTTCCCTCTCCTACTCCTTCTCCTCCTCCCCCATCTTTAAAGAAGCGCAAAGCCGCTAAAGCCAAGAAGTCTCCACCTCCCAAGCGCTCGAGGAAATCCACTCTCAGAAGCTTTGACGCGCCTGTCAAGTCGGCCTCTCCTACAAAAGCCCGAAGAAAGAACGCCGATCCCCTTGCACTTATCCAGGTAAACCAATCCTTACCCTCCTCCTAGTTTGAGAATGCCGAGATGGCTGGCAAATGGGTAGACGAGTTTAGAACTCGTAAAAATTTGTTGTTCTGACTTTATTGATCTTGATTTTTTAGAGGCTTTGAACCTACCCTATATCTCTCTTCTCAAACAAACTTCTGCTTGGACCCTGTTGAACCTTGAATCTGAGTACTACCCCCAACTCACCCGTCTCTTCTATATAAACCTCAAAGCCAAACACACTGCTGAAGGCTGGACTCTGGAGTCAGTCGTCAAAGGGGTTAGAATCATGTTCAACTCTCTTAACTTCGCTAAACTCCTTGGTCTTCCCAAATCAAGTCCACCCTCCCCTGAAACCCCCACAAAAGACCAGTGTGTTACTCTTTCCCGATCCAAATACCTGCTCCCCGAAGCATCAAGCACCACCACCAAACAACTTACCCACTCGCCCCTCACACTTGAAGCCAAAATCATCTTCAACAACATTGTGAGATGTCTTTTACCCCGAATCAACTCTGGCTCCCTTCTCACTGACAATGCTATGGTCCTCCTATACCGAATATTAAATGGCCATGATCTTGATCTGGCCAATACCATTCTAGGATACATTGCTCACACCTGCAAAGCATGAAAAGGAACTCCCCTCCCATTCGCATACCTTTTGACCCATGTCTTCAAAGCTTCAAAAATTGATTTTGAAAATGAAGAACAACAACATCACACAGGTAAATTTGACTCCAAGAGTTTTGAGAAGATTGGCATCACTCAGTCCCCTCAAGAGACTTGGAGTCTTGCCTCTCTTTCCTCAAAAGCTCTTCCCACTGCCTCTACCATCGATGAGCGCATGGAGAATCTGGAGTTGGGTTTGGAGGAAGTTCGCTCGGACGTCAAGGAGTTGCACCACGAGTTGATGCTTGAGATGGGAGAGATGGCCAAGCTATTGAACAAGTTGAAGACACTGATCACGGACGGTGCTCAAGACGATGAACCCTGAACCCTTATCCTAGCCCTTGATTTAAACTCTCTAACACTGCTGGCCTTGTTTTCAAAACTTTTGGTGACTGTTGTCATACTCCTCCCTTTGTTGACAGACAAAAAGGGGGAGATGGTTTAGATGTTAGACTTTAAAACTGCTTTGAACTAGGGTCTTGGAATACCTTATTTTGTCTTATTTTGTTGGATGCACTTATCATTGGTTTTAAACTTATATGATCCAACATTTGTCTAACCCATGCAGGTACTTAGTCCGATTTTTCCTTATGATATATTTGCATGACTAAATTACAGGGATGCACATGTTTTGTCTTTCATCAGGGGGGAGATTGATAACTCCACTCCTTTGATGAAAATCGGAAATGGTTTCAAAGGCTTTGACACAAAACTTGTGTCAAAGGTCTTGAAGCTAAAGTTGTATTGATGAAATTCAAAACCTGTATTGAATGTATTTTATTTATATTATTTATGTATGGTTTGCGAATATTATTATACATATATTACACTAACCATACATCGAAGATATTTGAAGAGATCTCTTTCCTTGAGCTGAAATTTGTAGAGATCAAATCTGGAAGATTAGGGCTTCGCAGTTTCCATCTTTAGAAGATTGCGAAGATCCATCCTTGGCCATGATCTGGAGTAGTCGTTAGGCAAAGATCCTTCTTTCAAAATGGCACCGATTTGATGGAATATAAAAGGAGATGAAGAAGAGAGAAGAAATACAAGTGTTGAACACAAACATCATTGAACTACAACGCACACTCAGCCCTCAAGTCTGTCTGTCTTCTTCGTGTACTCTCTTCTAGGTGTTAAGAGTTGTATCTTTTGTTTCAAAGCATTTGAGAGTTACACAGTGAACTTATAGGATATATTCTGAGAGAGTTTTATACTCGAGAGTTTATAACTCAGGAAGTGAGCACTAGGCGATTGATTCACGAAGTGTAAGAGGATTGTACTAGATAGCTGAGAGAGGTGGGGTTCTTCTAGATTGGTCTAGGACTCCAAGGGAACGTGTGTTGACTAGATTGCAATTGTATATGAGAGAGGCTTCTAGGTGAGCTATTAGGATCCTAAGTCTTGTGAATCAATAAAGCCGGTTGAATCCTAGGGTTGTGGAAGAACTCTAGGCGGGGACTAAGCCTTTAAGGAGCCGAACCTCGTTAACAATTCGTCGTGTTCTTTACTTATTTCTTTACCAATATTTCCGCACTTGTTTCGAATTGTATAACTTTATTGTGATTCATGTTTTCCAATCGAAAGAATTGAGTTTACTCTCAAAGGGTTTTGTAAGCGTTTCAAAAGTCTTGAGATTGACAGCGAAAAGTTGGCATACTCTATTCAACCCCCCTTCTAGAGTATCTTTATTCTACTTTGTTATACATTATCGAACCTTCAATTTCGTTAGTGTCCGCACGAGGAAGAGAACCATGTTAGACCTCAACTCCATCAAACAGGGAACCATTGAATCTTTGGGAAGCTTCTTCAGCAGGTTCACCAATATGGTGGTGCAGATCCCAAGATTCAATCAAGAGTCTGCGAGCACAATATTAATGGGCAACTTGGATGAAGGAGATTTTAAAACCTTCCTATTCCGAAAAGAGCCAGAAAATTATGATGGTTTGCGAAAACTCGTAACCAAACAAATCCACGCCATGGAGGCTGCAAGTTCTAGCTCGCGACCCGTTGAAACAAGGCATCCTTCCTACCATAGGGTCCCTAACAAGCGTCAAGGGAGGGGAGGTTTCGAGAATCAACAATATCGTAACCCTCCTTGGCAGTACTTGGTCGCCCCACCACGACCTCACATACAAGAAGTACAATACAATCAACGAACATGACCAGGTCCGCACGATGCTCCAACAAATGTTATGATGGCTCATCCTGACCAGATTTCGCCTCCTATCTATGGGATTCCAACGACTCTCCCCCATAAGGAAGTACCCCTGCAGATTTGTGCCCCACCAGTGAATCCCAGTCAGCCGGTCATGATGCCACAACAGCAACATCCTCCTTTGGTTCCTCCTCGGCAATACAAACCACCTAAAGTTCCGCCCCGGCCTTACAATCCCCAGTATGCAACTAGAGGAAGAGGAAAGGGGATCTACCCTCAGAACAGATGAGGAAGAAATGGGTACCGGAGAGGAGGGTATAGGCCCCTACCTAGGGATGTGAGGAATGCCCCGGAAGCAAGGTCCTCATCAAACCAACCAGAACGCTCCAGTAGGGATCGCCGGAAACCCCCCTCCCCAGACGGATGCATCAACACCATAGGGGGAGGACCCACCTTGTCAGGCACTAGCAAACAGGAAAGAAAAAACTACGAAAGAGAGGCCATGCGTCCTCTTTCCGAAGCCAGCGGCAGACAAGCATACACTGCACACGTGGTACTAAGTTTTTCTTCTTCTGACGCTCGCGACCTCAGGGTGCCACATTCGCATCCTATGGTCATTCATGTGCAGCTGGGGACCAAAACATTCAAGCGAGTGATGATTGACACTGGTTCATCCGTGGACGTCCTTTACTGGGACGCCTTTGAGCAACTTGGGATTGGAGAAAGTGCATTGCGTCGCTAGTCAGGAAAGCTAGTCTCGTTCTCAGGAGATGAAGTTGAGATGGCTGGAACGATTGAATTGGCTCTAACAGTAGGGATGACTCCAAATAGAAGAACTCACATTATTGAGTTCACAATGGTCCGACTGCCGTCCATTTACAATGCTATCATGGGCCGGGTGAGTCTATTCAAATTCCAAGTGGCATGCTCCATCTATCATTTTAGTGTCAAGTTCCCATGCGCTGATGGGAAGGTAGGCGAAGCTCAAGGAGAACAGGCAAAAAGCAGAATTTGCTACCTTGCCTCGCTGAAAAAGGACCATAACCGAGTATTCACTATTGATTAGCACGATCAATGGTCCTTAAAGGTAGAAGAAGCTGATGAACATGAGTAGGAAGCCACGTCTGAACAACAAGCAGAACTGAAAGTCCGACCCGAAAAAATGGCTAATAAAATTGTTGAGGAGAAGGTCGTATTCTTTCCTTTCCCCAACAAGACCGAAGCCCTATACCATGGCCACAATGTAACTGGTTCTGCTTTAGACCGCCTCAAAAACATGTTGAAAAAATCACGTGATGTCTTTACGTGGTCACCATAAGACTTGAAAGGGCTCCCTCGAGAAATCGCGGTGCATTCTTTAAGGCTCAATCGCGATACAAAGCCTATGTGCCAAAGAAAGAGGAAAATGGCTACCGACAAATCAGAAGCAGCAAAACAGGAGGTGCACAAACTTTTACAGACCGGATTTATCCGCAAAATCAACGACTCGACCTGGTTGTCAAATGTAGTATTGGTGCGAAAGAGCAACAGTAAATGGAGGATGTGCGTAGATTTCAAAGACCTAAACAAGGCTTGCCTGAAGGACAACTACCCTTTTTCGTTTATCGAGGAGCTGGTAGATACCACAATAGGGCACGCCACGCTATGTTTTCTCGATGCGTACTCAGGATACAATCAGATCAAAATGAGTCCACACGACGAAATAAATACCGCCTTCATCACCAACCAGGGGACTTTTTGCTATAAAGTAAAGCCATTCGGACTCAAGAACGTCGGTGCCACTTTCCAGCGAATGATTGAAAAAGTTTTGTGTCCCAAATTGGAAGAAATATTGCAGTGTATGTCGATGACATCGTGATTAAAAGCCTTAAAAAGGAGAGCCACTGCAAGGATCTACAGGAAACAATAGACACTCTAAGAAGGAATCGTATTTGCCTGAATCCAGAGAAGTGTGTTTTCGAAGTGGATTCTGAAAAATTCCTAGGATTCATGATAAGTAATCGCGGTATAGACGTGAACCCGTCAAAAGTTCAGACGAAACTCGACATGGCTCCTCCTAAAACATTGAACGACATCCAAAAGCTAAATGGGTCTGTCCACTATTTGAACAAATTCTACTCGTGATTAGCTGACCACTCTCTGCCTTTCTTCGAGCAGCTAAAAAAGAAAGGTCCGGTTGAATGGACTTCCACCCTAGATAAGGCTTTCAAAAGCATGAAGGAATACTTAGCAACTCTGCCCACTCTTCGTTATCCACGCGAACATGAAGCTCTACAGCTCTACCTCGTTGTCGGATCAACCACTATTAGCACGGTGCTCACTAAGGAGTCTTTCAACCAGCTGAATCCAAATACACCCCAATAGAGAAGATGACCCTATCAGTAGTTTCGACAGCGCGAAGATTCAGTCCTTATTTCCAGGCTCACACCATCGAGGTACTCTTCGATCTGCCCCTCCATCAGATCCTGCACTCACCATCACTTTCAGGAAGAATGGTTAAGTGGGCGGTAGAGCTTTCCGAATTTGACGTTCATTTCAAACCTAGAAAATCTCATTTGGCCCAAGCCTTGGCCGATTTTGTTGTCGAAGCTGTTTTTATAGATTCTCAGGATCGTGATGGAGATGATTGGGTTATTAACGACGACAGATCGGTATCAGCAGGAGGATGTGGAGCGGGAGTTACCATCACGAGCCCCAGTGGAGTTATTGTTGATTTATCTTTCCAGTTATTATTCGAAGCTACCAAAAACGAAGCAGAGTATGACGCCTTGATCGCCGGTATTGAAAAGGCACTGATCAACGAGGCTCTACAAGTCCAAATTTTCACAGACTCAGAAGTAGTTACTCTGCAAATAAAAGGAGAGTATGAAGCAAATACAGGGATACTGCTTGAGTATTTAGCTCGCGTACAAACGCTCACGGCCGCTTTCGAAAAATGTTCCATTTCATCTATCCCTCGCGAGCAGAATGAGCGCGCCGATACACTGGCCAGAATGGGAGCCACACTACCCCTAAGATTGAGCAATCGCGTGGTGATTGAACAAAACCATGCTCGAGGAATCCACAAGGGAGTTTTCATAATATCCAACCTCGGACAGTGATGAATACCTCTCCTAGAATACATAACTGAAGGTGCATTGGCAGGTGAGCTACATGATAGCCAAAACATCAGAAGAAGAGCAGCCCGCTTTCGATTCAGAGACGACCGATTATACGAAAGAGGTTTTAACCTCCCATACCTCCTCTGTGTCTCAAACCAAGAAGGTCTTAATCTAGTCCGAGAACTACATGTAGGCCTATGTGGCAACCACCTAGGATGGAGAGTTGTGGCATCTAAAATCACACGTTTAGGTTACTACTGGCCCTCTCTCAGAGCGGATGTTGAAATCATTATTCACATATGTGACCCTTGCCAGCGACATGCGTCACTCAATCATCGCCCTCCTCGTGAATTTAAGTGCATATATGACGAGAGGGTTTCTCGACGAAATAAATTTGTAGTCAATACCCCGCTATAGTATAGGGGAGTCAGGTTCGTCCTCAGGAGAGAAGTCAGCGGTTCTAGGTTTAGTATGTTTTGGGGTTCAGGGATAGCAGGAAAAGGTGATGAGGGTGGCTGTCGACAAAGAATAGAGGAGTCGATGTCGATGGATGGAGAGGGAATGGTGGTTTGATATTGAGTAGAATATGTGCCGAATAAAAATAATAAAATAAAACAAATAAAGATGCAAACTTACAGGAAAAGGTGATGAGGGTGGCTCTCTCTCTCTGTCTCTCTCTCCGTCTCTCACTCTCTCTCTCTCCTCCTCCTCTCTCTGCTTGCGCCCTAAGACGACTTGACTTGAATTAATGAAAATCAGCCCCCTAAGGCTTTATTTATAACCTTCATTCCCTAGCTATTCTAGGTAAGAAAGTCTATCTAAATCTAAATCTAATTATCTAAAGGCTTAAAGATAAATAAATGCAATAAAGGAATTAAATCCAAAAGGGAAATTATATCTAAAATAGGTAAATCTTCCATGTGTTGATAGGTCTTCTCTCCATAGATAGATGTTGATAGATCTCGGCCAACTCGGATTCCTTCGGCTCCAAGGACTCCCAAACCGCGTAGGACAGCAAACCGCGTAACGCGGCTTCGGACATGGCTCCTCGATCTCGACCAAATCAACTCGAGATCGAGTAAGAAGGACGTCGACTTCGGCTTGGCTGGGCGTCTCGGGTGGCTGATGCTGGATCCGGCTCGGACAAGTGGTTCCGGGGTCTTCGAGATCAACTAGGTTTACTCGATCTCGAGTAACTTGGTGCTCGGCATCTCGAGGTCCTCGGCTTCTCGACTCGGCACAACTCCTCGACTCCGGGCATGGCATCAGGAAGTTGTCGATCTCGACCAGTTTACTCGAGATAGAGTAAGACTTCCGGAGTCGGGTTGTCTCTGACTCTCAGTTCCTCGATCATGCTCTGCTCGACCAGGTGTGCTCGGACATCTTTTGTCGAGATCGAGTAGATTAACTCGAGATCGAGTAAATCTCTCAGCTTTCTGCTCTGTTCTTAAAACGCACTTTCCTGAGTCCTCGTTCGTCGGATTGACGCATATGACCATGCGTTGGAAGCTCTTTCCGAGGGCTACAACTCTTATGAAGACATCAAAGCTTGATTCAAAATGATGAATGGCGAAAAATGGTGTTTTCTCCAGCTGCACCATTTTTAGCTTCTTCATGACTTTCCTTTAAGCTCTAAAATGCATCTGATTTCTACGAAATATAACAAAAACTTGTGTAGACCTCCATATATTGCCAAATAAGTGTAAACTACACAAATTATGTATTATTCTAACCCAAATGCATTAAATGCATACAGAAATCGATATAAAAATAGGTGTAAAACATGGCGAATTAGGCTTACAACAATATATGCGCCCTGTCCCTTCGCGATGTGGGGAATGAATATTTTGGGCCTTTTCCCAACAGCACTAGGCCAGCTGCGCTTCATTATTGTAATAGCCGATTAATTAATTTACCAAATGGGTAAAAGCCGAGACCATGGCCACCATCACAGCGGAAAAAGTGCGCAAATTCCTCTGGAAAAATATGATTTGCCGATTTGGAGTCCATCAAGCTATCATCACCGATCACGGTCCCCAGTTTGATTGCAAGGGAATTCGCAATTTCTGTACCGTGCTCCATATCGATTTCCAATTTTCGTCAGTGGCTTACCCACAATCCAACGGACATGTCGAAACCACGAATCGCTAGATTTTGAATGCCCTGAAGAAAAGGTTAGGGACAACGAAATGAGAGTGGGATGAGATCTTACCGCTGGTACTATGGTCATATAGAACCTCAGCCAAGAGTCCAACTGGAGAAACGCCATTTGCGATGGCATTTGGAGTCGATGCGATCATCCCGGTGGAAATATTAGTTCCGTCAGCCAAGATTGTTAATTTCAGCAAAGACACCAACGACGAGGCCCTTGAATTGGAACTCCACTTACGGAAAGAAAGAAGGGACACAACTTGTCTCAAAGCAAATGAATATCAACATCGACTAGCCGAATGATACAACAAGCGTGTTTTCGTACGCCCAATACAGAAAGGAGACATGGTCCTTCAACAAACAACAACAGGGGGAAAACTTGAACCCAAATGGGAAGGTCCGTACGTCATCCACAAAGAAGTAGGAAGAGGTTCTTACAAACTTCAAAATTCAGATGACACAATCCTCACGAAGTCATGGAACGCCAAGAATCTCAAGGCTTATTTTGCGTAAAGGTTAGGCATGTTAGAAGTCTGGTGACTTAGATTTTCATGTATAGGGGCCACCAGGGTTCCCGATTGGGTATAACACTTCATATATATAAAAATGAAAGTTTCAAACCCAATACGGATCTGCAAGCAAGCCTCCAAGGAGAATAAATTTAGCAATCACGTGTCTTTCGAATCCGGATCTGCAAGCAAGCCGCCAAGGAGAATAAATTCAACAATCGCGTGTCTTTCGAACACAGATGTGCAAGTAAGCCTCCAAGGAAAATAAATTTAGCAATCGCGTGTTTTTCGAATACGGATGTGAAAGTAAGCCTCCAAGGAGAACAAATTTACCAATCGCTTGTCTTTCGAACACTGATGTGCAAGCAAGCCTCCAAGGAGAATAAATTTAGCAATCGCGTGTCTTTCGAACACGGATGTGCAAGTAAGCCTCCAAGGAGAATAAATGTAGCAATCACATGTCTTTCGAATACAGATATGCAAGTAAGCCTCCAAGAAGAATAAATATCGCAATCGCTTACATCCTTGTTCACCAAATGATCTAGAAATTTAATAAAGGCAATATGTTCTGTTTCTTATTATTTTTTGTAGACTATATGGATTTGTTTTGTCGTGATACTATAAATCATGAATCTTCATCTATCGCGATTAATTGTTTGTTAAAATCTGGCATATTAATGTAAAGCCATGCAAGCTATTTTAATCCGAAACCCAATAGACTCGGCGAGAACAAATTCATCAATCACGCATTTCTCACAAGTGAATATACAGACAAAACCTCAAAATATAAACACAACACGATCTTCATATCAGAGCGATCGTCATATTTGAAAAACAAAGAACGAGTAGCAGAATACAGTCCGTGCAACAAATAGTGAAATAACAAACTACAAAGGAAAAGCAAAAACTGAATCCCAGCCCAACCCCACGATTTCACTCACTCGCTTCCAAAACAATTATCGTAAAGTGACTACTCCCCTCGTATTTGAAAATAATGAGAGATCCCCCAACACGCAAGCCACTATCCTCGGCAAAAGCACACCAACCTTCGGTAAGAATACAATGACCCTGACTATCTCGAAACACCCTCAAACGAAATTCTCGTCCAGTAGGAGAAACCAAACAAACGTGACTCAATCTATCGCAACCATATATAGCCCCAAAAGAGTCAGGCAACAGCTACAAACCGTCAAAACAAAATTTTGTTATGAAACCCAATAAGTCAAGAATGACAAATAAAGGGACAAAAGAGCTACCATGAATTCCAGTTTCTCCTCAGAATCAATGGAACGGAAAAAATCACGAAGGCGAGGGTTAGAGGAAGTCGTGATTCTTCGCTTCGATTCAGGAAAGCACAAACAAAATACAAATAAGATTGCATGACTTTCTCCTACACTATCGTATTTATGAGAAAATAAAACAAATCATAAACAAAACTTGCGTCTTCACGTCATGGCAAAGAAACAGCGTCAATCCAAAAGATTTTTGCCAAAATCAACTGCATGCAAACCAAGTGGCCACATCTCAGAAGCACGCCTCTGTTACCCCCGACAACCCATATCAGGTGGTGTCAGAGAACGGTCACATCTAATTCAGAAACATACAAGAGCACAAGTATCGAAACTTTGCTTAAAAATATTGTTTAAAAAAGATCATCAAATAGATCCTCGCAACCAAATTACACAATATTGATTACGTAATTAGGATTAACAAAGGTCCGGCATAACAACATCTATCCTGTTACATCAGGGTCATGATCTCAACGCTCTACTCATCTTCAAAAATAAGAACCTTGAAACGGTGCCCTCCCACGTACTTAAAAAACACCATAGACGATCCGACCTGAACATCAATACTATTCGCGAACCTTCTCCAACCTTCAGTCAATCACCAACGATTGAAACTATCCTTTGAAACCCCAACACGGAAGTTTTGCCCAGTGGAGGAAACTAGGCAAGCAGGGTCAGATACAATATAACCATACATCCTTTGAAAGGCACAAGGGAGAGGCTGCAGGAAAGAACACCATTTCGTGAAAACTTTAAACCAAATAGCTATAAAGCACATCGGGCATTAAAATCTTACCGACAAATCAAGCCTTTCCTCCACATTGATGCAACGATAAAAATCTCGCATCTCATAAGTGGACGACGCCATCTCTCTTTTCCCCAAACAAAGATAGCAATGATTAAAAGGGATAAATGAGTTGCTACAACTCCCACGCCCTTATATATTCAAAATAAAGTGATACAGACCACGAAGTCTGCAACAACATTTATTGCATCCATTGAACTAGGAAAGGGGTCTGAATCGAGATTTTCAAAATAACCTGCATGGGCTACACATGGCAAGAATCTTTTCAGAATCCAACCAAATCCATTCTACAAAAAACAATCACTCACACAACAAAAGAGATGGCGACTGGTGCAGCAGATCAAAATTCAAACAACCCCCTCGTCTTCGATATTTACTTAGTCGGGAATGAGTAATACATACGCATGATGTTACCGTAATGCTTTGGTGAACATTTTAAGCCCCAGGTACCCGAGCAAATCTTCTTATCCACTCGCATCGTCAAAGACTTCCTTGTTTATATCACAGGGGGGGCTTACAGATTTCACTGGGTGGCACGCGGATGGAGAGACTTTGTCGAAACTCACGACCTCGAGCTGGAAACATCTATAGATTTCACTCACCTTGGCGAAGCAAGATTAAAAGTCCATTTTTTGGACAAGGAAGGCTACGACATCGAAGAAGAGATTGATGCCACCGGATATAATGGACTGGAAGCAAACGGGTTCCATTGAAACTAATCTTTAGTTCGCTAGGCAGTACTTCTATTTTATGCAATATAATGTAATGCGAACTATCAATAAAAACCCCTATTTTTTGGTCTACGATTGTTTTTAATAGGTCTCTCCATCGCGTAGAGTACGCTGGAGATTACCTAAATTTTAATTCAATCTCATTCACATGTAAGGACGCTAGAGATTTTTTTTAAAAGGTCTCTCCATCGCGTAGAGTACGTTGGAGATTATTTTTTAGGTGTCTCCATCGCGTAGAGTACACTGGAGATTACCTAGATTTTAATTCAATCTTCTTTGCATCCAAGGACGTTGGAGATTATTTTTCGGTATCTCCATCACACAGAGTACGCTAGAGATTACCTAGATTTGAATTCAATCTCCTCAGCATCGAAGGACGCTGAAGATTATTTTTAATAGGTGTCTCCATCGTGTGGAGTACACTGGAGATTACCTAAATTTTAATTCAATCTCCTTTGTATCCAAGGACGCTGGAGATTATTTTTTCGATATCTCCATCGCGTAGAGTACCCTGGAGATTACCTAGATTTTAATTCAATCTCCTCAGCATCCAAGGACGCTGGAGATTATTTTTAATAGGTGTCTCTATCGCGTGGAGTACGCTAGAGATTACCTAGATTTTAATTCAATCTCCTTCGCGTGCTAGGACGCCGAAGACTGTTATCAATCTTGCAATTTTCCTCCAACAAGTATCAAACCCGAGGATTTTCACATTATATCCTTCGCAACATGAATATCGACACCTAACTTCTTAAACTACAACAATACAATAATTGTGACAACTTCTCAAAAAACAAATGTAACACATTCACACTGGTTTATTTATTATACTCCGGATCAAAAACACAGAACACATGTCGCGATTTTTAAAGCAGAGTGCCCCCTACTTCTCTGTTCAACACCGAACGAAAAATTCAACATCACCGTTTTGATCTAGAACATGATTTACGGAAACAACATCAAAGCAAGAGTGCCCATCATATTCAAAGACCAAACGTGATCTCATCTGAAGCTCGTTAGGAACAACAAACTCAGGCCAACCTGATGTGAACCAGTAATTATGAAGGCCCAAGGGCTCAACCATCACCATAAATTCTTTATCTGCTCGGGTCCACAACTGTACAAGACCGAGGGCCTCATCACCATAATCTCGGTACACTTGCGACAAAGGCAACAACAACAATCAACCCCTCAGAAATGATCAATTCCCAATTAGAAACCGAACTATTCAATAAAAACTCACCGACTTGTATAAGTGTCCCTCTACCACAATATCTCGGGTTATCTATCGGAAAGGTAGACGTCATTATTACCAAACTGCACTACATAGTACGAGAGCACTCTCCCATTCATGGTGATGGACAGGATACACACAAAAAAAATCTACCGCAAACACACCTTATCCGCTCCACGAGGTTGCTAAAGATCAGTAGTCATGACAAAAACCACCTGGAAAGTACATCTCTTGTTCAAAAAACACCAACAAACGGACAAGCAAACCTAACACCCCTAGCGACCCGGAAAACTAGCATGTGGCACGCACCTCCTAGCTTAAGGACACCTCAACTTAACCTGGAAGAACAATTCTTATCTCCACAAGAAACAACCTAATATAAATAAAGTTCCCCCTTCATAACACTTCCTTAAAAGGGGGGGGGGGGGGGGAGGGGGAGAGAGAGAGAGACAATGCCAAGTTTCGACATTATTTCTGGCGAAGTTTCTCCACCTACCTTTATCACAAATACAAAGCTTTTTCCAAATCCCAAATTCATCCGAATAATCCTCAGAGAAAGCCAACTACATAGGCTCCCCTTACCTTACATCTTTGTAGAATTCGGGGGAGACATACTAAACCAAATCATCATATGTTCTCCTTCAAACCAAGAATTCCTGGTCTTAGTCGAAAGAGACGAAGGAGACTGGTTCTCTCTGCCTCACTTTCGAATACCAAGGAGAGTCACACTTTGATGTCACCATAGAACAACCAGTCCCAGAAGAGAACGAAGATGTATTCCCCGACTACTTGTGATATGAAAAAATATAGATATGCATGATATAAGTCATTTTCTACTTTATGTCGCACCAAATAAAAGTGCTTATAGCACTTCATTATGCAATAAATCCGCAAACCCTTTTTTTTCATCTCGTGATTCATTTCATAAAACGCTCAATAACAGGAGATATGTAAGGGCATTGCGAATAAATTCTCCAGCGAAGACAAGCGATGGCAAGTTAAACTCTAGTCGCGAACAGACAAGAGTATTAACGATAGGTTAAACTCTACAAAAATAAACAAAGGGCATAAACGGATATATACTAAAGCTAGAAATAAAATATTCACAGCATCAACATACCATAACAAGGCATATCGCCCGTCATGGGCCCAAATGTTTCCCATCTAAAAAACAATGTACGAACCGCAGCAAAGCATAAAGCTCACACCATGGGCAGAAATGTTTTAAACTTACTTCCCAGCACAAGACAGTTACAAATATTTAAAGTGGAAGGATGGCTTGTTAAGCGTCAATAGGAGGGTCATTGTTTTCATCGCGAATCTGCTCGGGGTTGTTCTCACCAGCTGCAGGAGGCTCGAGGTCTGCAACATTGTCGAGAGGGGCATTAGGTAAGGGGAAGGCCGAGCACTTCAATAGCCCCTCGACAAGGGCAAAGCGCCTTGGAACGGACGTTAATCGTCTGGGGTATCTACTGGACCTAAAGGGAGTAATCCTAACTCTTCTACTCTTAGACCTATGTACGTTCCTTGCTTTTTATGCCAAGGTAGATGACATGTTATGAAGGATTGCCCAAATAAGAAGACTTTCATGAGTAATCACCTAGGCGAAAATGAATCTGAAAATTCTAGTGATAAACATGAAGAGCATGTTAATAATGATCAAGATCTTAAATTACTTGCATATGACGATAATGTTTGCATTGAATATGAGCATGATGATTCTTTGATTGTTAGTAAAGTTTTAAATGTTCAACCTACACCTTGTGATAATAATCAAAGAGAAGATTTGTGTGAGACTACATGCTTAGAAAAAGGCAAAGTTTCTACTATGATCATTGATGGTGAAAATAGTCCTAATCTTGCTAGCCTTGACTTGATTGAAAATCCGGCCTTGAAAAAGGAAGAAAACTTGCTAGCATTTGATGGACACTTAAAGATAAATGAACAAGCAGAAGTGCATATTAAGTTAGAACATAATAACGATGATGTGAAATATGACTTGTGCACTAATAAGGCTTCTTTTCTTGGTTTTGTAAAAACCTCTAGTGGTTTCCAAGATGGCGACACCAAGATCAAAACCATCCAGACGTGGTCAACCCCTACTACAATCGGCCTTGTGAGGAGTTTCCATTGGCATGAGGTATTCGATCCAGGAGCTCGTGTGGATGCATTTGCGGAATCTTATGCAACCTAGCTTGGATTCGAGGTCGAATCCTTTTCAAGAAAGGGGGAATGATGCGGGACCATCCAAGACACCTTCGGACACATCTATAATTGGGGATGGACCTATGATTAGAGCTCGTGAGAATGATGTCATCCTCAAGAGGAAGAAGAATGCTCCACCATGGGAGAAGATCCAAAGGTGCAAGCTTGATGGTCGTTCGTTTATTAGATTCGTTCAGCATTTGATAACTTTTCGACGTATCAGTAAATTGAGTCGTACGGAGTCAATATTAATCGGATTGAGGAGTGCCATACCTTTCCGGAACGAGGAGGAGCAGATATACAACTTTGCTGTTGAAGGTTTTTCCAGAATCTACCGGGAACATGGCCGAAAATCACATTATTTGCAAGCTGTCACTGTTTTGCGCGGGCGTGCAGGTAGGTGCGCAGGCGTGCGGCGTGAGCGTGCAGCTCCGGGCTGTTGGTTACTGGCCACCGAATTCACATTTGCCGGATTTGGGTTTCTTTGTGTTGTTATTTTAGAGACCTTAATTAATTATGTTATTTTAAGTTATTTTAGGGTTATTTAATTAATTCCTTTTATTTATTATTTGTATTAGAAAATCAACCTTTTAGGGTTATAAGAAGGCCGATCACCATTGTTGAACATTCACGTTATTCATTATGAAGAAAGCCTCTCTTTTTGTGTGAAACACAAGAGTGCAAGTCAATTGATTCGAAGCGTTGCTCATCGATTGCAAATTGGTTATAGATCTTGCTTGGTTTGCTTTGACTTCATCAACCTCGCGAGAGCTTGGTAATCCTAGTAATCACAAGTCCCCTCCTTGTGCCTCCAAGTTGTCCGCTTGGTTGTGTAAGGTTGTAGAGGCGGGCTTTGTAGTCGTCGAGTCACCCAATCTATCGGTCTTTATTGGTCATCGAGTCTTTGCTTCCGTTCTTGTTATTTCTAGTTTGATTGTCAAAGATCGGACCATCCTACGGCTAACCCCGTATCAGGAGGCAGGTCACGTTGAGGGTCGGGTCATCGAGTTTCATATCCTCGGTATCATAGCTGGAAGGAAAACACCTCACAGAGTCCCCGAGGTGAGCGAAATGATTAACGCTCTAGACAACCCCAACATTCACTCCATGCATGAAGGCGTCGGTCGGCTTGTCTTAGAGAACGTCATGCCCGTCTGTCTCAAGATGGCGACCTAACCAACCTCGACCATCCTTTGTCAGAAAGCTGGTCAACCATGTTTGACCCTCGTCGCTCAAGATCAAATCATGAAGTGTGTTCTTGGTAAGAACAGCATCTTCATTGGAAGTAAAGCGCTCCAATTGTCCTCTCGTGCGGATAAGCTCTTCGCGCACCATTTCTAACTCAGCTTCGAGCTCCCTGATCCAAACATTCAAGCGCGTTACCTCCAGCTCACGCTCAGACCCCATCTCTTGAAGTTTTGAAAGTTCAACTCGCGATACATCCAACTCGCCCTTCACTGCCTCCATTTCCTTCTGGGATTTTTCCAAAGCATCTTTCAAACTGTTGATAGTCACCTCTTGAAGCTCTGCATCTTTCAATTTTTCCACCTTCATTTTCAGACTGTTGTTTAGTTTCCTTAACTCCCTCACCGTGTCATCATAGTTCCTTAAACGTCCGGCCACCTCGGACCATTACAGGTTACCCTACGACAATACGCGGAGGATAATAAACATGCGTGCAAAACAAAATAGTTGGAAAAGAATAAATCGCGAAGGAAGTTACCCAGCCCCCGGTTTTCTGACCCTGTTCCAACAGCTCTTCGTCTGTCAGATGATGAAGGTAATCCCTTTCAGTTGGGCAGCTCCTTCCGGGGGTCACCCGTTTCTTAATATTAAGTGGGGAAAACCTAGGTTGCCTGTACGCAGTCATGGAAATCCTTGATGAGGTTATTGGCTCAGCACTTAGAAGCTTATTTATTGCCACTTCCTCCCTGGGCCTTTTTTGCCCACGTTGAGCTAGGGGTATGTCCTCTGACGATAAAATCTGTTTATCTTCAATATGCTCTTTCCCTCTTGTGCTCTTCATCGCGAGGGGGGAGTCACAGGATACGATCTGCTGCTGATTATCACCCACATGTAGAGTGATAGTGAGAGCAGTTCTGGCTGCACCTTTCTTCTTCACCAATGCAGAAATTTTTGCCTTGTCAATCAACATATCTGCAAAAGAATTAGGGCAAAGATCAATAAAAGAAAATCGTGATCAAAATAATAAAAAATCTAAGCACCTAGACACCAACTCGGACGGTGCGGAAGATTGAGCCCGACCATCTATAGGCGAGTTGGGGTCACGACTTCCCTATAGCCCGACTTCGATGAGGCCCCTTCCCCCGGCTAAATGCGGCCCTCCACCTCTCCATCGCAATATTTTTATTTTTGGAGGGAGGGGCATAGTCACCGGGGGTGGTCACAAAGTTCAAAAAGGTTTTGGTGGGATCACTAACAAGAAACCATTTCTTTCTCCACCCCGAGCTACTAGACAATCTCTCAACTATATTCCCAAATAGGGAAGCAGATACCAGTCCCTTGTTATGTCTCAAGGAAAGAACTGAGAAAAGATGATCTAAAATAGGTATTTATTTGATAACGGCGCATCGCATGATGTAGGTTGCAAGATACATCCACACGTTGAAAGCGAGTTGAGCCGGACATTGGTTGATACGCTTCAAGAATTCAGAATAAAGAGGGGGTAGAAGAAGGTGGAACCCCTGAAGAAGGCTTCCAAGATGAACAATGACATGGTCTTTGTACGTGTTTAGACATCCCCCATTCCCAGTAGCCAAGCCTATTTCATTCCCAGTAGCCAAGCCTATTTCTATCCCAACCGGCCACGGGTAGAGCTTAGATATCGTCTCCAAGTGATCAGCTTCAGGAATTGAATTTTCTCCCAATGTTTCAATTTCAGTAGGAGCCACACACTTCTTGAAAATTTTAGGGAAAGGTGGAGGAGCTATTGGGACGTAGCCTTCACAGAAGCTACAATTATCTACCTCTGTTTTTGTTGTTGCAGGAGGATGGTCAAGTATGAAAATAAATATAAAATCTAAAAGCAAACTGACTCCCTATCTCAGCAAATAAATACAAGACTTCCTCCCGTTGTAGGAGAAGGTAGTCAGGATCGATCCACGAGTAAGCGTGTCAGCGCCCGCCTTTTCAGTTCCAAAACTCAGCACGATTTCGACCAGAAGAGTCCTCGACTTCGAGTAAAGTACTCGACTTTGACCACGCTGTTGATTAAAACAGAAAGCAGAAAGCAACAGAAAATGAAAACACAAGTAGTCGAACTCGACCAAATTAACTCGACGTCGACCAAACTTTCATCGGCGTCGACCAACAGTAGTCGATCTCGAGTAAACACAGAAACCAAAATCGCAACTTTTCGCAAGACAGAACACAAAACTGATGAAATAAATCAATAAACTAAAGACTTCCAAGATCAAGGTATCAACACCACAACGACAACCATGTAAAATAAAACATAAAGGCATAAAAGATCATGCTTTTCATCAAATAACTCTCGTTATTAACAAATAGGAAAATAGAGGCTTTCGCATAAACCCTAATTGTTACTAACCCTTTTTCAGATAATTAATCCAAGTTGCATTAAGATCACTTTCGCTTCAATAACACAAAAAAGGATCACCTTCAACTTTCGCAAAAGAATCATGCTCGTAGGGATAGAAGACGAATTCGCATAAAAAGATTGTACCTTTATCGCATCACCTTACATGGCTACCGTTGGGCTCACCCCGACCCTAGAGGTTGGGTGACTACTCGCTCTTCATCATTAAGAAACTCATCAATAACAAAAAGGAACTAAATTGCATTAAAAATAATCAAAGAAAACTTACAACCAATCGAAGCCAAATTCCGCTCTCACTTTCTCTAACCTCAATCGGCCTCCATCTTCTCTCTCTAATCGCTATCTCTCTATGTGTGTAATTGGAACTGAAATTGAATTATTAAAACTCAGCCCTTAGGGCTTTATTTATAGGGTTCCTTCCCTAGCGAATCTAGGAAAGAAATATCTATCTATATCTAAACTTTCTATCTAAAAAAATTAAGATAAAATTTGGAAATAAAATAATTATATCTAAAAGGAATTCAAGCTAATGCGGATAGATCTTCCTTCTCTTGATAGAACTTGATGTCTCTTGATAGAATATCTTGAATCTTGGCTTGCAAGTAACCTCTCATGCTTGGATTTCTCCTCGTACTCGACTCAGACTGCTTCTGAAATGTCCTCGACGTCGAGTAGAATTCTTCTCCCGGGGTTGTACTCGAGCTCGAGCAGCATTCAGACTAGTCATCTTTACTCGACATCGAGTAAGTTTACTCGACGTCGACAAAGACTGGGCTCCTCGTGTGGCTTCTGCTCGACTTCTGGATTTCGACTTGGCTTTACTCGACATCGACCAAAGTTGGTCGACATCGACCAAACTGTGTCGAGTTGATCTTTCTCGTTCTTTGCTCGATTTGTCCTGGTTCCGTTGCTCCTTGACCTTGGACTTTCTGTTGTTGACTTTGAGCTTTCCGTCCTTTCTCTGAATTGCTGTAAAATGCCGTGATTTCTGCGAAATTAAGTAGAAACTAGTGTAGACTCCATAATTTGGCAAATAAGCATAAACTACACAGATTCTGTACTATTCTAACCCAAATGTATGAAATGCATGCAGAAATTGATATAAAAGTAAGTATAAAACATGGCAAAATAGGCTCACAACAGTTTTCTTATAGGGAAGCACGGAAAAATCACTCGGTACTACGCGAATAGATTTCTTTTTCTCTTTAGCTGCGCAAGATGACTCGCCTTTCCCCAGTTCATTAATAGACTCCAAGGTATGACAATACTCCGGATCTTCTCTCTTTAAAGGGCATTTGATAGACCCAGTCATCTTTTGTCGCTTCGCACTTTGTGTAGCCCCAGGATTGATTTTCTTTCTCTTTACTTCGCGTGACTTCTTATTGTGGGGGGGGAGGAGTAGGAGATACTGTAGATTCCAAATCGGCAGGTGCTAGGGTTTCTGCCCTTGTATGCGAGTTGCTAACCTCCTTATCCTCGTAACTGTAACGACCCAGAATTTTGATTTCCGGGTTACGTTTCAAGGGATGAAACCCCTTCTTCGGATCTTGCAATCCAGGTACGGGTCGAGGTTTCAAACTCATTTTAAGATTAGTAGAAAGAGGGATTTCAAACCCTAAAAGCCACGAAGGGTCGTTGGGTACCCTTAACCTGTCTTATGACTATGTCGAGAAATTCAATTCGAATAAAAGTAAAGCGGGAGCAAAGTTAAAATACAAAGTGTCACGGCAAAGCCGGGCCAAAACCAAAACATAAGCGAATAATTACCATTTATAACGAGTTAGAGAATTAGCCAGGTTCTTCGATTCCCAAAAAAGGGAACCCCGTCATATAGGCATCGAGCACTCAAAATCTGCAGAAAATACCTTTAAAAAAAACGGGGAAATGAGTCAGATCGAGCCACTCATGCGGGACCGGTAGTCCTCGCTGAGGCCACATAGTATGTGCTATACCTAATAAAGATGATCTAATGCAGTAAGAAAGTTAAACACACTAACATGCTCCTAGTTCATGATAATGTGCAAAAATACTGTAAAGGGCACAAGACAATGCCAAATGGCATATCCCTCTCCTACATCTGCACCCCTTCCCGTTAGTGCAGAGACTGGCCAGTTCGGGCTATATCATAGCAATTTCCTCGTGGTGGTGCACAAACCACGGCCTCATCATATCATATCATCTCATCGATTGCCCGATGGTGCTGGGCTATCATATCATGCTCATATCGACTCGATTGACTCAGGGCGCCCGATGAGACTAGGCTACCCTATGACCCTAGTAAAGACTCTAGGACTTTCACAGATAACGGCCGTTCTGTTTCAAACGCATAAAGTAAGCAGATGCTCATTCAATTAGTGCAACCTAAACAGGATACCACATGTCATGCTTTTATGCATATGCAACACCTAACATAAAATGCAACAACAGGCATGAATGTCCAACCTGAGTAAGCCCCCTAGGGAACTTACCTGAAAATGCAGAACAGTAGGATAATACAAGCAAGGGCCCAAATGCAAGTCCAAAGCAATCCATAAGCAATACACACCTATCATCAAGCCATTTCCATAAGATATCGGTCCAACATTCATACGCACGAAACCCAAGTTCTCAACATACTCAAAACCAACCGATAGTGAAACCGTTTTCCAAAACCTTTCCGATATGATCAATATCAACCAAAATCACTCTTCAAATTTTCTTCTCAAAACCAACATCATCAAACCAAGACAAAATCCCGACATTAAACATTTAAACCTCAAAATCAATATCTCAAAATCATATCATAGAAATAGTTCCGGCATTTTATCTCAAAACATTGACTTTAATGTTTCAAGTAATTTAAGACATTGATAACATTTCCAAAATAAATCCATCTTTATAAACCCCATTTATAAATCAATCCCAACAATCACTTTAAATCCCATTTATAAACAACATCTACTAAACTTACTCCAAATGATATTTAAAATATAAGAAATCACCAAAAACAAATCCATTTTATTAACTTACATTTATAAAATAACAATACTAAATTACTTAACATATAATATAACATATATAGCAACTAACCTATAGTAACAACAACCATATAAATCGATTAAATAAACAAAGTTTTGGAATGAATAACAACACCTAAACACTCAGCCCAACAAAGCAAGAGGCTCAACTCAAAGAAAAGAAATAGACCAGCCCAGAAGCCCAAATTTCGGATGGAAATAAGCCCAACCCGGAAACCGACCCGGATCCAATAGAAAAGAGGAAACCGGATCTGATGGGGATCCGGATCCGGGGAAGGATTTAGGCCCAAGCCCACATCCCACATCATCTTCCTCCTTCACTAGGAGAACACGGACGACAGGAAACGGAGGAGAAAAGGGAAGCAAAACCCAGGCTCGCCGGAGCTCGGTTCTCGACTGGAATCGATCCCAACTGACCGACATACGTCCCCGACCACCACCCACACGTAAAGAAGGAAGCGACGCAAGAAATGGAGAGGGAAAAGCGACCTCACCGAGGGGTTCTGATTCGGATGCAAGGGCTCGCTGGAACGGAGCTCGGAGCTCGATTGGGTCAGCCGGAGTCGGAATCAGGGCTCTCCGGTGGCTCGGGGGAGGCTTCTCAGACCTGTGTTGAAGATTCAGTCAAGAAAGGTGGAACTTTTGAGTTTTTTTGGGAGAAAGAGGAAGAGAACCCTTACCGGCTATTTCAGAAGAAAACAGGAGAAAAAGAGGGGAGGAATGGTGATGCCGGCGGTCAGTGTCTTCTTCCGGCTTGACGGAGGAGGCCCTCGGAGATACTGCTGCTGCTGGTTGGAAGAAAATGAGCGAAAGAGGAGGTGGGCGCGTTAGGTTCCCTTCTCGGCAGAACCGGGGTGTGGGGATTGGGCTACTGTTTTGGCGGAGGTGAGAGGTTGGTGACGACGGCGGTTGGTGGTAGCTGCCGGTAGAACAGAAGGTGGAGTGGTGTGGTTGCTTGGCTCTCGGCAAAACCCAAGGGAAAGAGAGGGTGTTTGATTTCTTTTGGGTTGAAATTGAAATGTGGTGAATGAAGTACCGTGTCTCTGATTTTCCAAAAAGGGGAGGAATAAAAGAAAGGAAGGAGGGATGGAGAGAATAAGATTTAACCCAAGGGAGGAGAAGATGAGTTAGATAGGAAAATTGGTCAAATATGGGATCAATTGTAGAGATTTGGGTAAGAATTGGTGACATGAGACGGAAAGAATTTTCGAATCCCGAGAAGAAAGACGGATTCAATCGTTAAAATTAAAAATTGGGTCGGAATTCACTTTAAATTCATTTTTAATTTTCTTTTTCCAAGAATTAAGATTTGAAAATCCGAGCCTTTACAGCAACCCACACTTCGGTTTTGGCTATCGCTTTCATTCGACGTCTTAGGTTATGTTAAGAAAAAAAGCCCCTGAAAAGGCGCAAAGAAAGAAAAATCAACAAGGGGAAATGACCTTTTCAGTATTGCGATTGAAAAAATTTGGCGCCAAAAAACCCCTTTCTAGGTTTATGTTGGCGCCTTACGCGCCCCTCAAGAGGGCATTGAAAAGACATTTCCCCCTAGAGGATGACGGCTAAAAAATGCCTTTTCATCTCCTCCATAAAATTTCTCGGTTTTCGAGAAGCCACTTGAAAAAAAGCAAAAAGGAGAGGAGGCAAAAAGCCTCGTCCACCCACCACCGTCGAAAAATCCCCGAGAGTCTTAAGAAAAACACTACCCTACCCCAACAATGTCGTACTATCACCGATAACTTAAAATTTTCCTATGAAAGCTAACTATAAACCAAGAAAAAAGAAGAAAAAGAGAGAATAAGGCACCTGGGAAGCACCATAGTCTCTGCCCCATAACCGTCGTGCTCCTCACCGGAGGAGGGCGGTTTCCCCACCAAGGGTTTCTTCCCTCTGCCCTAAAAAGTTTAAATACAAGTACGAATCTAGAAATTGGACGAAATATAAAGAAAATCAAG
The DNA here is from genome assembly GCA_963922045.1 of Persicaria maculosa. Taxonomy (NCBI): domain Eukaryota; kingdom Viridiplantae; phylum Streptophyta; class Magnoliopsida; order Caryophyllales; family Polygonaceae; genus Persicaria; species Persicaria maculosa. The sequence goes on from OY998254.1 coordinate 67,313,798, forward strand.
GGACACTTACTCGAGGAAAGCGGAAGAGAGACGTCGGCAAACTTGAAAAGTTGAGAAATGGCCACCACCTACCTCCGGTCTCGCCTTTCTAGAAACAAAACCTTTCAAGTTCTCCTTCTCTCTCTCTCTCTTTCCTGTCTTTGAAAGTGTAAAATTAAATGACTCGGGTTGAAATCATAACTTATAGGTCTCCGTGGGGTCACCCCCCAAATGGGCCGAAAAACACCAGGCCTAGTCCAAGCCCATGTAATGATAAGTTTTTGGCGAGAATCATCGTGTTTGTCGAAACCTAATCACGAGCGATATATCACTCGCGATCTGATTACGAGGAGATATGAAGATGCCATAGAAAATAGACTTACTAATTAACAAGGATAGGACGTCATAAATAGGCCACCCAACGCGAAAGACATCTGAGCCCTCTACAAGATTCATCACGAGTGGAGTACTTGGCCAGACCCTAGCCCAACTCAACACCACAAGTATCGTCAGCTTGAATAGCCTCCCGATCAATATCTTGACGTAAGCGTACATGGAATCCATCGCAGGTCCCACAAGTACCTGGTGGCTCTTCAGGGCCAAAACAAGCAGCTCGCTGGTTAAGCACCTCTCTTCTAACAGTGCAACGTGTAATGACTAGTTCCCTAGCGTGAGGGCATGCATTACACGTGTCCCATGTTGAACCATCAGGTCGCCAGCAAGGTGCTCGCTTGGTCTCCCTATAAATACCCCCTCCAACCTCCCAAGAAAGGGATCCGATTGAAGAGAGGAGAAGAAGAGCTCTGAATATCTCCCCGGCCTAAAACCCGCGGGGTTGAGTTCTTAAGGTCTTCGATCGGAGAAAAACGTTCTTGGTATAAGAACATCACCTGACTTCCTCTAAGGACGAAGATATAGTAAACTAACCCCTTGCGAGCCAAACGCACCACCCCCATCGCTTGGACTAGTAAATATATAATCTGATCACCACCCTTCTCAACTAAGACTTGCAGGTACTTTAAGACATTTTGTCGTCATGATGAGGTAATAAGTATAGGTGAAATTCCATGATCAAGTCAATACCCACAAGTCTTTTTCGGTGAGCCATTCCGAAAGTTACTGATCGATTGCTTACAACAAACAAACCTTTTTACATTCATCTGACGCAACGGAAGTTACTGATCGATTGCTTACAACTAGACCTGAGCAAACATGGGTTTACCCGCCCGGCCCGCCCAACCCGTCCTGTAAAATATGCGGGCTTGGGTAAAACAATTGGCCCAAGCAGGCCGACAGGGCCGACCCGGTTGGCCCATAGGGCCGGGCTTGGGCTAAGGGTTAAGCCCAAAATGGTCGGTAGGCCCGGCCCGCCTATAGATATTACTTATATTACTTTTGTATATTTGTATGAAAATACTACGGAGTATATATATTGATTAATTATAGGGCAAATTGCATAAAATAGCACGAACTTTAGGGGTGGTTGCACCTATAAATTAAGGAATACAATAGTACAACAAAGAAGCAATACAATACTAATAGTATTTAAATACTAATAGTATTTACATCACATATAAATTAAGTAATACAATAGTATTTACATCACATATAAATTAAGGAATACAATAGTACTAAATAAATTATTTTCAAGATTTTTTCATTGAAATGAACCTAGATAAAGATTGTAGTGTCTAAAATTTCACATTTGTGTAACTTGTATACCTTTTTTTTGTATAAAATTTCAATCTTTTGAGACACTTAGCACATTTGTTTATTTTGAGATCAAACGCAAAAATAATAAAATAAAAATAATATTTTATGAAATTATATGTGCGGCCCGATAGGCTACCCGGCCAGCCCTAGTGGGCGGGCTTGGGCAAGAGAGTTGGCAAAAAACCGGGCCTAGCCAAAGCCCGGCCCGCTATAATGGGCCAAGATATTCTCATAGGCCCGGTCTAAACCCGCCCATGCTCAGGTCTACTTACAACAAACAAAGAGTAGATATGATATGAATATATATGTGATCAATAACGTACTCCAACTTAACTTGCAACTTAAAAAGAAGCACACTGGCCGAAATACTGGATGAACAATCAACATGCAAATGGAAAGCTAAATGAAATCAATATTTTAGTGCATATTTAAATGAGACAATTTGGAAAATAGGCACTTTTTCGGCCTAATTGGCGGAATGTCCAAGGTTTGGGACAACTTGTTAAATTGTATATCCTCTAACACCCGATTGTTGCTCCATCGTCTCTCCAATCTTTCTCCGCTCCTGATTGATTGTGTCTGACATCGAAGGCGATGGAGGTCTCGATCTCTCCGCTCTTGTAATCTCCTGTAGATCTGAAGGCGATGACTCTCCTGTCGATCTCTCTACTCTTGTAATCCTGTAATCTATCCGCTCCTGGAGATCTGAAGGCGATGGAGATCTCAAATCTTCCCCTCCTTTGTCAAGCCAGCACCGGATTGAAGGTCTCGATCTCGATCTATGGAGGCGAAGACTAGACAGTAAAGTGGCGGCGAGATCTAGATCGATCTATGGCGGCGAGATCTCGATCTAGATCGATCTATAGAGGAGAGATCGAGAGAGCGTGGCGCCGAAGGCGGTGTCTGGTGGCGAGATCGAGGGAGCGAGCGCCTTATCTAATTCCAGATCGGGGAGGGAGGTTGATGATGAAAATTTTGTTAAATTACAAAACGGACCCCATAAATATGGGAATTAAAAAAAATATCTATATTTTATTACAAAAATCAACCTATGAATATGAGAAATTAAAAAAAACTATCTATATTTTATTATGTGATCCATAATCTATATTTTTATTTTTATTTTTGCACAACAAAATGTTATATTTGCACAACATATGGTTATATTTGCACATCGTACTCTTATATTTGCACGACAAAATGTAAAAAAATAAAAAAAAATAAAAAACTATAATTGGGTCATATTTGAACAACGTACGGTTATATTTGCACATGCACAAAGTACTCTTATATCTGCACGACAAAATGTAAAAATAATTTTAAAAAAAACTAGACTTGGGTCATATTTGCACAACGTACTCTTATATTTGCACGACAAAATGTTTATAAAAAAACTAGACTTGGTTCATATTTGCAGAACTTACGGTTATATTAGCAAAACCTACTCTTATATTTGCACGACAAAATGTTAAAAAATAATTTTTTAAAAAAAAACTAGACTTGGGTCATATCTGTACAACTTATGGTTATATTTGCACAACGTACTCTTATATTTGCACGACAAAATGTTAAAAAAATATAAAAAATATAAAAAATAAAACTAGATTTGGGTCATATTTGCACAACATACGGTTATTTTTGTACATGCACAACATACTCTTGTTTTTGCACGACAAAATGTATAAAAAAAAGAAAAGAAAAAAGAGTTAGTCTATAGGCAAGATGATAAAGCTGCTACTGGCAAGATGGACACTCCGCCAATTTGTCCCAAAGTGTGGATATTTCACCAATTGAGATAACGTTTTTGGACATTTTGGAAACTCCCCCTATTTAAATTATATAATTATTATCAAAGTCTGACTCGTACCGATGACTGGGGGTCGTGTGCACGAGCGCACATGCGCTAGTAGCCTAGCACACAAGCCGAATGAGGTTCCATTCTAAAACCAATTGGCAATAGAAGGAGTAGCCCACCGACTCATATACTTTGGCTTCATATGTTCAACTTTCCGATGTGGGACACTTCGGTCTCATTCACATCTCTAACACGCCCCCGCAAGTCCAACTAGGAATGATCATCTAGTTGAGACTTGGACAACTGGGTAACCCAGACCAGGATCGTAAGACGGGCCGTTAGGCTAACCGCTCTTATACTATATCAAAGTCCGACTCGGACCGATGACTAGGGTTGTGTGCACGATCGCATGCACATGCACTAGTAGCCTAGCACACAAGCCGAGTGACGTTCCATTCTAAAACCAATTGGCAATAGAATTAAGGAGTAGCTCACCGACTCATATACTACGGCTTGATATGTTCAACTTTTTGATGTGAACACTTTGGTCTCATTCACATCTCTAACAATTATGATTCAGTAATTATCTTACTACACACATTTTTCATACTCTCTCCTATAAAGAATTAATTAGAATGTTTTAAAAATGAATGGTTGATATATAAAAAAATATGTAAGAATTTCTAGGGTAATAAGTATTTTTTTCTATTTTATAATTAATGAGTTTTCAAGTTATATGCACTCGGTGCAAGTGTTATATGCACTACATATGGACTGATCCTCATGTTTTTGAGATTTTATAGGACGGATTCATGATCCGTTTTTTTTTGTTTTTCTATCTTCTTCTTCTTCTTTTTTTTATATGATATGCCCTTGTTCTCTTCTTCTTTTTCTTTTAGTGTTCCTGTATTTCTGTCCTTTTTTTTTTGCTTTTTAATTTATTAGGATGGATCCTTAATCTGTCTTGATTACTGAACATGTGTCATATTGAAGGTGAAATAGATCCAAGATCTACCCGTTGGAGCGGTGCATATCTTCTGTCCCAATTCCCCGCCCCACGACCCCGTCCCACAAAAATATTTCACCCTTAAATTAATATTAAAAAAATTAAAAGAATATATTTAGCATCTACATGATTATTATAACCTCTTTGGAAAAAAAATCTTAAAAATCAACTTACATAAATTATAAAAAATTATATAGTAAAACAACATCTTTCTATAACTTTAAAAAAATCTCTATCTCTATTGAATTATTATAATTTTTATAAGTTGATTTTCTAGGATTTTTTTTTCAAATATGGTATAATAATCATGTAGATGTTAAATATCTTTTTTTTAAAAAAATTTAATATTAATTTAAGGGTGAAATATTTTCATGGGACGGGGTCGCGGGACGGGGATTTGGGGCAGAAGAAAGTCAAGAAACACACTGCCGTTGGAGTGCATATAGTACCATCCATTTTAAATTGTTATTTTCAGTAGAAATCCTCCAATTAAAGCTAAGAGCACTCGCAAATCCAAAATGGTTGGATGTACCCTCTCCATTCTACTTTTTCAATCCATTTGAACAAGTCAATCATTGTGGACAACCTCTCAATTTTTGGGCTAATATATTGAGACCTTTTCGAATCCGGAACCAATTAGACTATGCTAGGTGTTCCCTCAAATATAAAACTTTCTAAATTAATTAACATGTCCAAATATAAAACTTTCTAAATTAACATGTCCAATTAATTATTCTCCTTGTTTCTTGGGCCATGGGGGATCATAAGCTGCAGAAGATCAGTTACATACTTTCATTAATGATTAAGGGTTTGGATCTTGTTTCTCTTTTTTTTTTTTACAGTAGGCAAACATTAGAATGTGTCCAAGTAGATCATTCTTGATCATCCTTTCGGATGATGTTACAAAGATCCCTGTTCAAAGGGAGAGTAGAGATGTTACATGCATCATTACATCGAGCTATATAATCAGCTGCACAGTTAGCTTCTCGAAAGCAATGTTGAAATTGAGCTGTTGTGAATTCCTTCTCCAGCCTCTTGATCTTCTCAATGACTCTGGCGATTTCCCATGGAGGCGTATCTCGATCTTGAACTGCATTAATAACTCCCAAATTATCACCTTCAATTATAATATTCCTTAAGCCTCTAGAACGAGCTAATTCTAAACCTTTACAAACAGCAAGAGATTCTGTAAGAATGGAAGATCCCTTTGAAACTGTTTCACGGCAAATATCAATAACCTGGCCATGCCAGTCCCTAATAATTACCCCAATATGGTATTCCCCAAATTGTTTGACAGAGCCATCTACATTAATTTTGTAGCTATTCATCGGTGGTTTTATCCATTTTCCATTCTTACTCCGCTTATTCTTAGGCGCCGGTTTGATTTGTAGTTGGGACTCATCCCATTCTTTGATTTTCTTAATTGGTTTTGCTACTGTGTCTTCTATACTTTCAATATTTTTATTTTTAAATATGCAATTATTCTTGGCTTCCCATATCGTTTCCCAAATAAAGCATAATTGCTGAAAATGTATATTGCTTCTGTAAATAGTTTCTAAGTTTGGGGAGGCCCCTCCCCGATTTCTCAATCCAAGAAAGTGTTTACCCGTTAGATTTTTGAATTTATTGATAACAGATTTTGTGAATGGGAAACTAAAAAGTAAATGATCGTTGTCCTCATCATGAGTGTCACAGAGGCAACATCTAGATGGGACTCTATTAAAGAACCTATTCAGTCTTTCTTTTGTTGCCAATCCATCCATTGTAATTTTCGAAATGAAGTTCTGGGTTCTTGGTGGTAGCCGAAGATTCCAAATCCAAGAATTATCTGGAGTGCTTTGATTTGATGAGACGATCGGGTTTGTAGCGTTTTTTGTGGAGAAGACTCCTTCTTTGTTGTACTTCCATATGAGCTTGTCGGGAGTGTCCCATTCCGGAATCAGGATCTGTGAGATTTAATGACTAATTTGCGAAGGAAAAAGTTGATTTAGTAGACCCATATTCCATTTCTTGTCTTGTGTTATTAGTTGGGATACTATCATATCCTTGTCTTGGTTGTTTCTAACATTATCTAGGATACCCTCACCTAGCCAAGGGTCAGACCAGACATTTATCTTTTCACCATTACCAATTATCCAAAGGAGGCCCTCCTGGAATCTGTTTCTAAGTTGAAGGAGACGACCAAATTGCCAAGATGTGTTGTGGATATTTAAATCAGCAATGTGTCTATTTTGAAGGTACTCCCCATTGATAATTTTTACCCAAATATTTTCTGCTTGTGTGTAAATTTTCCAGAGTAGTTTCATTTGAAGAGAAACATTTTGATCTTCCGCAGTCTTAATACCTAGGCCACCAGCGGCCTTGGGGTACAAATTTTGTCCTAACTAATTAAAGGGCTATATCTTTCCGATTGAGTTTTGTTCCAGAAAAAAAATTTGTTTACTTGATCAATTTTCTTGAGAACCTCTTTTGGCAGAAGAAAACGTTGCATAAGGTAGTTTGTTTTTGAACTTAGGTTTGCTTTTATAAGGGTCATCCTACCTGCTTGGGATAGGGAGGATGCTTTCCATCTGGGTAATTGCTTTTTAAGGTTTTGAATAGCCTCATCAAAGACGCAATTTTTCACCTTGCCATTGATTATCGGTATTTCCAGATATTTTTCCATTCCCCTAGCTATAGGAATGTTCATTTGTTGAGCCAGATTCCTACCTTTGTTTTCTTCTACATTTTTCGCGAATTGAATTGAAATTTTTTGGTAATTAATAGTTAATCCATATTTGTTGGAAAAGTTATTGATCATATTTTTAATCATATCAAGACTCTTGTGAGACGCCTCAGCAAAGATAAGCGGATCATCAGCAAAAGTCAGAACATGAATCAACATGTCAAATATTATAAAACTTTCTAAATTTTCCATCGGAGTTAGTACCAGTTTTTTATATTTTCCTTCTATTTCAGTTACTATTTTGAACTGAGGGTAATAATAATTAGACCTGGGCAAACGTGGGCTTGGGTCGGAATTTTGTCCCGTTGTTGCAGGTGCGGGCCGGGTCAAGCTCGCTTAACGGGTTGTTGCGGGCGGGGCGGCTCGAGCGGACCTTCACGCGTTTACACAGGTCTAATAATAATCCTTTCATCCTCATTTGTTGGAATGTGGTATTTGTCCCACATCAATTATAGAGAACGCTTGAACAATACAGAGATTTACGTGGTTCAGCAACGGTGTGTTGCCTACATCCACGGGCAGAGAACCAGTTTTGTATTAGAGGAGACGAAAAAATAGATTAGGGTTACAAGGGGTCGGCGTTTCATGAGTATACGAAGAGACTCATGAAACCCTAAACAGACAATGGACTGAAAGCCCAAAACAAACAGACGATAGGTCTGTTTACAACAAACATCACATACCGTAAAGGTGGGGTGGCGCCGCCCTCCGGGGGGCTCCGCCTTCGGACCCCCCGACGTGTCGTCGGTCAACAATGATTCAAGGCATATCAATAAAATGAAAGCGATAACACGTGGGAGCAACACTTGGACTTTGAAGGCTGGTCCCAACTTCAATTAATCTAGCTTCGATATCCCCGACTAAAAAAGGTCATTAGCTCCAAACTGAGAGCCAATAATATTTCTACTATCAAAGATGAGACTGGTCTACATAGCGAAGCGTTGCAAGTCTGGATGATGTTATGGTGGTTTCAAATCACAAAACCCGTTGTTTGCTCTTCTCACCAAGAGTTTCTCACTCTCATCTAAAAAAACCTTATTGGGTGGTGGATCGGTAAAGTCTAACACCAATCAAATTTTTCCCTCTTAAAAAAAAGACAGCTACTGACTACTGTAGATTGTTAATTTGGTGAGGCTTTGACATTTCACCACAATATATAGGGCCTCTCTCAACGCACTCAGCTCACAACTAGCTTCAAGCTCTCATTTTATGATAATATTAGTAAATTACAGATACTAATGTCGACCAAATGGTGCTAACATTGTTGGGTGTAAGTGGATTTACAGGGTCAAACAGAAATCAGATGGCTTAGTGGATCGCTACAAGGCTCGCTTGGTAGCAAAAGGTTTCAGTCAAGAAGCTGGGTTGGTCTTCTTCGACACATTCACCTCGATCCTCAAACCTACGACCATTCGGCTTGTGCTAAGACTTGTTGTTACGTGCTCTTGGCCACTTCGACAAGTTGATGTCAACAATGTGTTCTTGAATGGTGACCTTGCTGAAACGGTTTACATGTCACAACCACAGGGCTTTGTTGACTCCACTCGCCTTACCCATGTATGTCGCCTTTGTAAGGCTTTGTATGGCCTCAAGCATGCACCTAGGGCTTGGTTTCAGAAGCTCAGAGATGCGCTCATACGTCGTGGCTTCAAAGGTTGTGTGTCTGACTCATCTCTTTTCGTCAAATCTCATGGTCGTGATGTGGTTTATGTCCTCGTCTATGTTGATGATTTGATTATTACGGGATCTCATGCCTCCTTTATTGGTGAGTTCGTTGTTAGCCTTAGGACTGGCAAATGGTACGGAAATTACAATACTAACCACGTACCAACTACAAACCGACTATTTTGGTAATCACACTTGTGGTAACCAACATGGTGGTAACCATCTTGGTGGTAACCACGTGAAGATGGTACGGTAATGGTAATCAAATCTGAATACCTTGGTTACCAAGTATATATATTAATTTTTTAAATTTGATGTTTTATTGTTATTACCTTTAAATTTTAAGTTTTTAATTTATATTTTATGTTTTGATTTTGATCTAAATTGGTTCTTTCTACTTTTTTCTACTAGGAACAGTAGGAACATTTTGAATGTTTGAACAATTGAACTTGGTTTGATTCAAGACTTTGAACTTAGTTGGTTTGAATTTGTTTGTACTTTAGGTTGTGAACTTGATTTTTTGAACTTTTAATAGGTGGTAACCATATTTTTTCATTCAATAACTAGCCCTTTGATGACTACCGGAAGGTAGCCAAGGGGTTTCAAAAAAATACAAACAAAATTACAGCTTGGTAGCCATGGTAATGTACTGATAATAACCACAAGTCGGGGTTACTACATATGCGGTAACCACGACTTGTGGTTGGTACGTGGTATGAAAATTTGAGTACCAACACTTTGTGGTTGGTACGTGGTAATGACCATTTTTTGGTGGTTACCGTACCATGCCAACCCTAGTTAGTCAGCATCATGCTTTCTCTCTGAAGGATCTTTGTGCCCTTACTTACTTCTTGGGTATTGAGGTCACTCGCACTAAGTCTGCCATTCATCTCAGCCAGCAGAAATACATCACTGATGTCCTCGAGAGGTGTAGTATGGCAGATGCGAAGCCAATTTCCACACCCGTTGAGCCATGCTAGGGTCTCGGTTGGTGCAAACTGGCGACCCTTGCTCTGATCCACACTTATACCGCATCATCATTGGGGTACTACAGTACGTCACAATTACACGGCCTGAGATCTCTTATGCAGTTAATCGTGTATACTAGTTTATGCATGAACCCACAAAGTAGCACTGGGTTGCGATCAAGCGAATTCTTCGCTATCTCAAAGGCTCCATTACGGCAGGTTTATCCCTTCATCGGGCGTCTAATAGTCGCATCGTCGCTTACTCCGATGTAGGATGGGCGTCTGATTCGGACGATTGTCAGTCTCAGCATAGTTTTGTGATCTACTTTGGGGGAAATCTGATCAGTTGTTCCTCAAGGAAACAGAAGGTCGTTGCCCGCTCTAGCACTAAGGCCGAATACAGGGCACTTGATTTTGCCTCGGTCAAGCTCCTTTGGTTGCAGCAACTGTTACAGGAAATGGCTCACTCAGTTACATGCCCTCCTATCTTTCTGTGTGACAATCTGAGTGCTACCTTCCTCATCGCCAATCCAGTGTTTCATTAGAGGTCCAAGCACATCAAGATCGATTTTCACTTTGTTCGTGAACAGGTTGCCTCTGGTGAGATCATAGTTTGGCATGTTCGATCTCTAGATCAGATAGCTGATATATTCACAAAAGTTATGGGTAATCATCATTTTCATTCACTAACGACCAAGCTTCATGTTCGTCCTCGCCCATGAGCTTGCGGGGGTCTGTTAGTAGGGCTGGAAATAACTCGCAGGTACCCGCTCAATCCGCTTTACCCGCATTAATTTTGCGGGTGAAACCCCGCAAAAAAGTGGGTGACGGGTGGAGCGGGTGTGGGTGAAGCGGGTGATGGATGGATCATGGGTAAAAATCCGCAAAAAAAAAAAAGAGTGACGGGTGGAGCAGGTGCGGGTGAAGCGGGTGCTGGTTGGATTATGGGTGAAAATGTTTCACCCATAACCCGCCCCATTAACCCACCCCGCATACTCGCCCCGCAAACCCGCATAAAACCCTATATATATATATATATATATATATATATATAATGTGTGTGATTTTACTATTTTGCCCTTTTCAAGTTAATTCTAAAAACCCTGATCCTTGATTACTGCTTTGCCCACCAAATTTCAATTAGAATGGACATGGTCTAGGCTTGCTCTTCCACGTTATAGTAAGGAACATACTAGATTAATATATAAATAGTATAGAGATATATACCCTTCCACTTTCAAATTTCAATTAGCTCGTAATTTCAGTGCTTTGCCGATCAAAAATATAAATATATAACCCAATTGTAATTTTGCGTTAGATTTGGACTACTTGTGTTGATTTGTTTTTTTCTTTTGTTTCACCCATTAGGTACCTGCTCCACCCGCGCGGGTCGGATGCGGGTGAAAAGGTTTGCAGGTGATGGATGGAGCGTGTGAAATTTTTTACCTACTGAGCGAGTGATGATGTGGCTTCATCCACCCATAACCCGACCCATTTCCACCCTTACCTGTTAGACTATATATATGTAGAATATCTTTTGAATATCTTTTCTGTAAAGATCTCGATATCTCCATATCTTAACCTCTGTAATCTCTATGTAGGGTTGGCATCGTACGGTAACCACCAAAAAATGGTGATTACCATGTACCAACCACCAACTGGTGGTACACAAACTTTTATACCACGTACCAACCACAAGTTGTGGTTACCACATATGTGGTAACCACGACTTGTGGTTACCATCGATACATTACCATGGTTACCATGTTGTAATTGCTTCCGGCGTGCATCTTCCGAATGAACCCCGCCAAGCCATTGAGAGAGAGAGCAAGTGAGAAATTGGGAGATCTTGAACGGTCAGAGGGGTTAGGAGGATGGAAGCAACAACTGAATGGGCAACCCTTGAATGGCCGCCACTCGGAAGCTTTGAACGGAGAGGTTAGAGAGTAGAGACTAGGGCTGTCGCGGACGTGCAGTCCTGCTTGATTCCTGTATGTGTTTGTTTGTTTGAACAAACTAACAAAGATACTAGAAACAGTAGAAATGACCAATTTAAGTTAAAATCAAAACGCAAAATATAAAGTAAGTTAAGATTAAAAACTTAAAACTTAAAGGTATAAAAACAATAAAACATTAAATAAAAAATTATATATATGTATATGTATATATATATATATATATATATATATATATATATATATATATATATATATACACACACACACTCGGTAACCATGGTAACCATGATATTCAGATTTCATTACCATTACCGTACCACCTTTACGTGGTTACCACCACGATGGTTACCGCAATGTTGGTTACCACAAATGTGGTTATCAACATAGTCGGTTTGTGGTCAGTACGTGTTTGGGATGGTAATTCCCGTACCATTTGCCAGCCCTATCTCTATGTATTATATATACGTTAATCTAATGAGAAGAGAAATCAAACCTTTCATCACAAACCCTATTGCTTTACACATAAAACGAAGGACGAAAAAAAAAAGCAAAACATAATTGAATACATAATCAAACATCATTTATCGCAATTTAATTATTGGAGGGTTCTGACTTTTGATATCGAACTGAGTTTACGCATCAATCGATCTGATCGAAATTTCCCTAGAGTAATTGAAAGTATCAAACCACGTGATTTATTATATTGTGAGCACTAAACTCGAGTTTATAAAAAACCAATGACTTATAAATGAAATTAATCAGCCCAATGCACTTTGTTTGTTTTTATGAAGATTTTAATCATCATTAAATTAAAATATTACTTCAGTACTTACAATTAGGAGTTCTTAATAATATCATACTCCGTATTTTTTTAAATAGAATATTTTATACGGAGTATTGTTTTTGTTATCCTAGAAAATGTGCGTAAATAGTAAACAACCATTAAAAGTGAACGAAGTGAGTAATTGATTTTGCCTTAAAACAATTGAATAACCTTTGCGATTGCCCCATTCTCTCAGTTCTGACAATTCAGTTGTCAAAAGAATGGGTGGCATTGTCATCCGCTCTCCTGAAGATGTTGATATGTCCCAGTCCAATGATCAAAGCAAGAGGAAGGAAGATGAAGAACAGAATGAGACCAATCCACCAGCCACCAAGAAGTCCAAGAAGAAGAAGACCTGATGATGCTGCCTGATATGATCCAGGGTTTGATGACTGATCACTTCGGTGATCAAAGCTACCAAAATAACACTAGACATTATAATGTCCATATCTCCCTGGTCACTGGTTCTATGTTTTTCAAATTAGCTGCTGATGTTTCCTTATTTATGTTCTATTTCCTATTCTCTAAGACTATGGATTGGTGGCTTCACCCAAGGCTTGTCCTTGGCGGGAGCTACTTGTTTCTGTTGTTTCTATGGAAATCTTATGACTATCACTATATTAATCTCTACCTCATTGTCTCAAAATTTGATTCTCACTATTACATATGTTTGATCCTTTGGTATTTGCCTATCTGTCAATATTTGATCTCCCTCCTACTAACTAACAGCTCCTATCAAAGTTTCATTAAACAAAAGGTGGAACATTGCAACAGTCTGATCATCACCACAGGTATGCTCTCTGAACAAAACTCTAAACAAAACTCGGTTGCAACTCCCACAACACCTTATGGGTTAACTGTGGGGGAGGGCCAACCCAACCCTCTAAACAAACCTTTCACACCCAACTCTTTCAAAATAAATCTTGATCAAAAAACAGATGTAAAAAACTGCTGGTCTGCACAAGAGCCACCAACAGTTGAGGATAGTCCCAGTTCCAATTGGATTTTGAACTCCAATCCCACACAGCTACCACCATCAGGTATAAACTCATTTCTTTCAATATTGCATTTAGTTGAAAATAATCTGCTCCTGGAAGTTTGTTCATCGTGCACCTCTTACATAACTAGATGCAACCACAAAGGACATCATCTCAACAGGAATTTAGTTAATACTAGCACTGGTAAGCTATGTAGCATAGCTCTAGTTACTTTAAATGATTAGAGCAGCTTACTGGAATATTAGAGGTTTGAAGAGGCCCTTACTGTGGCAAGAAATAAATCAGATTAGCTATAATAACAAGCTTGACATACTTGCTCTAACTGAAACAAAATCTTTACTTCCACCTTCTGAGTGTCAGATTCACTCTAATGGGTTTAATAAAGTTATAACCATCCCTTCAATAGGAACCAAAGGTGGTCTCTGGATCCTGATTAAGAAGCACAAAATACTAGATGATTCTGTAATCTTAGAGACACACCACAGATTTTGTATGATTCAGGTGAATATTGATCAAATGAACCTTATTATCATTTTTGTCTATGCCCCTTCCATTGATCATGAGAAGGATGCTTTCTGGTTTGACATATATAACACTGTCCATGATACGGGGTTAGCCGTGAGGTGGTCCGATCTTCGACAACAAGCAAGAAACTCAAGAAAGACTCAAGAACTGAAACTGACGCAACAAAGAAACTTAAAGAATCGATCAAGAAACAAGCAAGATCGATCAAGACTCAACAAAAACGCAGCAAGACTTCAAGAACTCGACCAAGAATTGATCAAGAACTCCAAGAACGACGCAAGACAGCAACAAGAACAATAAAGACTCGATAAAGATAGATAAAGACTCGAAATTGAATGCAAGAATGGAAAGACACGACCTGATAAGGACTGAGTCGATCTATATAGAATAAGATAAAGACCCCAGGCCTCCTCAGAGGGTAGGAACCAATACCAATGACTATATAACCCGCCTCTATAACCCGCCTCTACAACCCTACACAACCAAGCGGACAACTTGGAGGCACAAGGAGGGGGCTCGTGGATACTTGATAGCACCAATCCTATGACGACAATCGACACACACCATGCATGATGGATAGCACCAATCCTATGACGAGAATCGACACACACCAAACATGTGGTAGCACCAACCCACCAAAGAGGATCGACACACAGAAGACAAACCAAGCTAAGAACAACACATCGAAACCTATCCCACGCAGGGGAACTCGGTTCCTCCCTAGGAGAACTCTCCAAATCTGACTTTTGTCAAAAATTCAATTCTAATATCTGATTTTATTGAATGAATAAAAACGTCTTAAATAGAAAACATAATCCTAGATAAAATCAAACTACTTGGTGGCCAAGGAAATATCTTAAAGATAGATTTTTCCTTTTCCACTTTATTTATCCTAGAAAATAAATATAAAAACTAATTAGTTATAATATCAATTAATTGAAAAGTCAACTAATAGATATTATTCTAATTTACATTATGCCTAAATAAATATAAAGATAGAATGATAAATTAAATAGGAAAAGATAATTATTTTCGTCCAAAAAATGAACAGCTGCAAAGATGTTGATTTTCGGCCATGTTCCCGGTGGATTCTGGAAAAACCTTCAACAACAAAGTTGTAGATGTCTTCGTTCTCGTTCCAACAAGGTATGGCACGAACCAATACGATCAATATTGACTCCGAACGACCCGTTTTACAGAGACGTCGGAAAGCTGTCAAATATGATGAACGATTTAAACTTGTTGATAAGCACCACTCGTTTACCCTTCATCAGTCCACAAATACAGTCTCCCTATATTAATAATAGGTGATTTAAATGATTTAGAGAATATTTCAGAAAAGGTTGGAGGCTGCTCTCCAACCCCAACTAGATTCCGCCGTCTCAGAAAAATCAAGGAAGACCTCAATCTTCAAACAATTCCTTTCACTGGTTCACCCTTTACTTGGAGGAAAAGCACCAAGAATATCTCTAATAACACCTTTGAAAGACTAGACAGAATTCTAGCACACCAAGATCTGATCATTCACTTCAAAAATCTTTGTACCCATCACCTACCTTTCTACTCCTCTGATCACTGCCCTATCACCATTCAATTAGGATTAACTGAGAACTCCAAAGGTACTCCATTCCGCTTTGAAATGGCTTGGACTGCTAATCCTTCCATCAACTCTCTGGTTATCAAAACTTGGAACAACAAACTTACTGGCTCCTTTGCATACTCCTTCATGCAAAAACAGAAGTACCTAAAAAAGAACATTAAAGAGTGGTTCAAAAGAAATAGTAAAAACAATATTCAAAAACAACATAAAAGTGTCGAAGATGACATCCATAAATTTCAGCTTCAACTGCCTTGGGGTAACCTTTCAAATGCAGAAACAAGGAAACTAACAAGACTTGAGAGTACGAGATCAGCTCTACTGAAATACAATCTTACATTCTGGAAACAAAGGGCCAAAGCCAAGCATCTCCTTTTAGGAGACAGAAATTCCAGATACTATCAAACGATGGCTAAAATTAAATCTTCGAAAAACTACACAAAGAATTTTACTACCAAGAATGGTATTCAGCTCTCAAACATGCAGGACATAGCCGACCAAATCTCCCAAGAAATGGCAGACAGATTCAAACCTCAGAATAGGACATCGATCTCTAGTAGTGAGATCACACACATTCACAACCAAGTCACCCATACGGACAATATAAGACTTCTCTCTAATCCAACTAACAAAGAGATTAAGGATACTCTTCTGAACATGGCAGAAGATAAAACCTCGGGTCTTGATGGTTACCCACCGGAGTTTTACATTAACTACTGGAACACTATAGGACCTTCTCTTTGCAAAACTGTGAAAGCTTTCTTTCATTCAGGAAGTCTGCTATCTCAAATCAACCAAACTTTCATAGCCCTCATCCCCAAAGTGGAGAATCCGATTAATATTAACCACTACAGACCGATCAGCCTGTGCAACACCATATACAAGTTAATAACTAAAATCATTGCAAATAGGCTCAAAGCAATTTTACCAAAATTAATCAATCCCTTCCAAGGAGCTTTTGTCGAAGGACGATCGATTCAAGATAACACCCTTTTAGCACATGAAGTTTTTCATAATTTCCACAAACAGAAAGGCCGAAAAGGATGGATGGCTTTAAAACTGGATTTAGAAAAAGCATATGACAGAATAAGCTGGGATTATATCAAGGCTACGCTATCAAAATTCGGTTTTGACCCACAATGGATTAAATGGGTAATGAACTGCATCACCACTACTTCCTTCTCAGTTCTAGTCAATAACAGACCTGGCAACTCCTTCAAACCGGGAACACTACAAAAAAAAATTGCTTTAGAAACGGCATATTGCCGTCGCAAAAAGTAGGTTTGCCGTCGCTAATAAGTATTTGTGACGGCAATGCGACGGCAAATCATCGGTCGCTAGCTCTAGTGTGGTAAAAGGTAGGGGTCCCGTCGCAAATAAGTAGTTGTCGTCGCAAGGTATTAACGGCGGTAATTCGCGACGGGGGAGGTCACTACCATTTACCCCCAATTTTACCTCCCTTTTTTCCTGCCATTCTCCCTTTTAGGGCGCCATAGCCTTATTTGCGACGGAAAACATGCCGTTGCCAATGGATTTATCATTTTTAAAAAAAAAATCCAAATGAGAAAGAATTTTTTATTGTAGCCTATGAGGGATTTGAACCCACATCTTTGTGTATAATTAAACACAAAGCTCTACCAATTGAGCTAATAGGCTAGCTTATAATTAACAAGAACAACTCTATCCTATCATTCGTCTAAATCACCCTAAAAATTCTATCGTTCAATAAATAAATAAATAAAAGATTAAACTAATGTCAAAGATGTAATAAAACATAATATAAGGTTGGCATTATGCAGGTGAGCATACCTCAAGCTTAAAACATATGCACTGCCCAGCAGCAAGCTGACCTTATAATGATTAGAGTTCCTGCAATACAAAATTTGACCCAAGAAACAAAAATTATGCATGAGTAATGACAAGTTAACATGTAGTGAGCTAAAAACAATTGGGAAAACAATATTTTGAATGCAAGCAGGATGAACCTGGATGCAAGCAGGATGTATGTTGTTAAGATAAAGAAATAAACATAGTAATAGAAGAATTAGATTTGCTCATCACAAGGGCCAACCCAGCATATGTAATTTGCTCAAATTTGGTGTTTTTCAATTCTGATTTTTTTAATAAAAAAATTAAAGGCAGGTTAGTGCAAGCAACTTTTCCTGGTAGTTCTGTCTATTATGGTTAAATAAGAACTCACTACGGAGAGGGAATGACAAGTGACAAATCTGTTTGTTTGAGTTGTTGTTCAAAACTAGAAAATGGGATGAAAACAAGAAATTCACAATGGGGATGCATGACACAAGGGAAAGGGAAAGGGAAAGGGAAAAGAGCATATAAAAGCTCAAGTAGAAAAACAACATAAGGGAATTCAACAAGAATGATTTTCAAGTTATAAGTTAGGCATTTTTCCTAAAGTCTAAACTCATAATCTACACCACAAGTAGTAAATTAGATTAAGAATTAGAGTGCATGAATCAGTAACACAAACCTTGGTTGCAGTAGCTCGCACGTACTTCACGGTGTGCACCAGAGGCCGGCACCTAGTCATGGCCCCAAATCACGAATATTTGAGCAGCACCAAAAGAGCAATCGGAATATGACCCAACTATGATTAAATCGACATGGAAGCAAAAAAATTTTGTAAAGTGAACATGCTTAGCACAATGTCATAACAAATTACCTTGCAAAGAGTTTTTCCACTGACAGAACTTCTGTTCATATCATATCACCAAGACACTAACATAATGACTAAAAAACAAGAGAAATGGTCAACTTACCTCAAACCCTTAGCATCTCAAACTTTATAAATCTTCAACAGCAAACCAACCCACAAAATCACAAGAGAGAGCAGTAACAACTATCAAGAAGCGCCAGAGCTGCCTCCATAACAATCATGATGTCTACTTCAATTTATTTAAGAACTAACTAGGGTAGATCATCACATAAGAGTACAGAGAAAAATACAAAGCAACCACATCAGTACATTGTTTTACACAAATATACAAAGAGATCACACTTGTGATTTATGAAAGCAATGTTACAGATTATGAAAATCATACCTTTCACCAGAGCTGCCGCCAAACAACCCACCCTTCATTTTGGGCAGAACCATCTTGTTGCTTCAAGTCTAACTGATATGGCTGGAATGTCCCACTTGTTTAGATTTTTTATTCGAAGACAAATACTGAAAAATGCCACACATTTTTTATTCTGCTAATGGATTTATTTACGAAAAAAAAGTAATCTATACTAAGATATAACACAATTTTAAGAATTTAAATCAAATCTTTATAAAATGACTTACTTCCAGCATTGTGAATTGATAATAACAGAAGAACTTATAAAGCTTCTTCACTTCTTCACTTATCGAATATCCTTAGATATGCACCAAGGGAATCGCTATACAAGAAACACATAAGAAAGTATGAAAATCAGGGAACTTTGAAACATGCATAGATTAGAAGATGCTTCACCTGGAGACGAGGAAGCTTCATTACATCTCTCATGCTTTCCCGGGGTATGGTAGATTAGAAGATGCTCCAAGTTCTCATGGATTTGGAATAATGCCTCCCCTGGAATTTTTATAGAGTCACATCAGTATAAAATTGTGATCAAATGAGCTACAGCCATACCTCAATTGCATCCTCAATTGCATCTTAATGCCAGTCACTACAAGGAATAGAGTCTGTAACTTAAACAAAAACTTACCAAGGAAATTAACTAAGATGCAATTGAAATTAACTAAGGTAATATACTACATATGTGTGCGAAGAAAAAAATAATTAAGATGGTCATAATGAGTTAAATAATATCATGGAGCATCCACTCACTTTTTATAAAAAAAAATAGGGGAAATATATGCCTCTCTGCATCCCCTCCACCAAATGCAGCAAATACTATTCAATGATTCATGTTTTTTTTTTTTCACTTAAATAACAAAAAAAACATATATCTCTCACAGATGGGATTTTCATTTTCCCAATTTATTAGTCACCACCCACCTCTTAGTTTTACTGTAAAATTAACAGATTAGAAGATAGGGAAAAGAAATAGTAAAAAGATTGTCTTTTTTCCTGCTTCAATCCCATTTGTCTCTTAAAGTTATCATGTTTTTGTATTGCTGTTGAATTCATTCTCGTACCCCTTTTGCACTTTAGTCCAAATCTTGAATTCACCCCAAAACCCAGATTCTATTTTCTAACCTTACATTCATACCTTTTTCATTTTCTTTGTCTTGTGCTTATTTGTATGCATAACATTCCTTTGAGCAAAGAAGTAAAAATGACCCTACCTGCACTTATAACCAATGCCTCTGTTAGAGGATGGCTCATCTTGACCTTCGATATTCCAGCTTGAAAATTGTCCTCTTCCAGATGATCTTCAATTCCTCTGCCTCAAACTGCCCGCCATAAGAGCCTGAATTTCCACTGTCCTAGGCAGGTGTCCCGGAGCTTCTGCATTTGTAAAAAACAATCATGACCAAACCTATAAATTAAACCAGTTGTGAATAATTCCAAAAAAGCCTACCGATCTTTAACCAATAAATGAAATAATATATATACTAACATATGCATACCCAGCATAAATTTTAACAAATATCAGAGATAGTGATACCACAACAGCTTGGCCAATCTATGTGTCACACGTATCATAACAATCATTATGTCTACTTCAATTTCTTTAAGAACTAAGGTAGATCAACAAGGCTTTCAGCCTCAATCACATAAGAGTAAAGAGAAGATAAATATAAAGCAACCACATCAGTACAGTGTTTTACACAAAGATACAAAGAGATCACACTTGTGATATATGAAAGCACGATGCCCCACCACCTTAAACGCCATCACCACAAATCTCTCCTTAGCCATTCATGGGATGTCGAGCTTCCTACACAATTATCCTCATCAATTAGATTCCAAATCACTTTGATTTTGTGGTGAAAAAAATGGGAGAATTATCGTTCTATTTTGTGGGTCATAAACTTTAAATCCTTGGGAGTCAATTAAAAACAGAGAACTGAATTTTGATTACACAAACAAGAACCAGCACAGTCATCGACTAATCTAGATTCCAAAACATCAAATTGGGCAGGAGATCTTCCACTCAAAGCGCAAAATCCCCAAACTAGACTCCAATTAGACCCAAGATTCATCAAAATTTAACAACTGAATAAGCAATTTGTGTTGAAAATTGAAATCCAAGTCATACAAAACAAGAAGGAATCACTCATTGATTTCTCAAAATAATGGATGTACAGACATCGGATGTGCATGCTAATCGATGCCCGTTCTTCAAGTAAATATTTAAATTGGAAAAGAAATCATAAAGATAATGCCAAAGAAAGATGAAAAGAACAGAAATTTGGGATTTGAGGGAGATGAACGATACCGAGGAGCTGGAAACCATCAAAAGGGACAACGAACATGTAAGGTTGAAGGATGTGAGAGACAGGGGAAACGAGGAGAGACTTGAGAAAACTTCGGCGTCGGGATCGTAATGAGAAGAGTGAGCAGTGTCTTGGCGGCGACGACGTTGAACATCACCATCTCTCTCACCTCCTCCTCGTTGAACATCACCATCTCTCACTCTCTTGCAACCCTATTCTCTCCATCTTCCACAACAGGCCGCCTAGTCGCCATCCTCGATCCCTTCCTATATGCCCTAGTAAAGCCAGACCCCTTTAAAACAACAAATCCAAGCCACAATATTTATCAGTTACGCCTCTCATTCATGGAGATCTGCTAGGGTTTTGGGTTGCGAGGGAGAGTGGAGATCTGTAAAGGGGAGGGAGATTTGACGGGAACTGTGTTGCGAAATGGAGATGTAAAGAGCGGCGAAGGAGTAGGGCAAAGAGGAGAGAGGGGTTGGGAATATGAGATGCAGATGCCCTATATCTGCGGTCAGGATCCTGTGGAGTTGAACTCCGTGGAGTTGGTAGGATTACCCAATAGGAATGCATCGACCCTAAAAAATAAATTAAAAAATGGCTAAATGCATTTAAATCTAAACCATTTATTTAGAATTAGGTGGTTAGGATTTAACCAACTTCACATGGAGTTATTTTAGCAACTCTATAGGATCCAAAGTGCTAGATCTGAGATCTGAGAGATGAAAAAAGAAGTTTGGGAGATTTTGGCAAATTGGAGGCGGAGGGTGAGAGATTAGAATGGCAGGGTAGATTTTTTATTTTCTTTATTCATTTTTATTTTTCCTACTAAATTATAATTATGCAATGGCAATGCATTTTGTTCGCAAATTTTGCAAGGGGTATGTATTGCCGTTGCTAAGTGGTGTAGCTAATACAACTTTTTTTTAAAGCCGTAGCAAAGGAGTGGCAAAAACCTACTATTTGTCACGGCAAATCTTTGCCGTTTCTAACTAGTGTAGCAAAAGGAATTTTTTTTTTGTAGTGGAAGAGGCATTAGACAAGGTGACCCTCTAGCCCCCTATATTTTCATCCTTGTCATGGAAAATTTAGCGAGAGAGCTTATTGAGGAATCCAACTACGATGACGCCTTAGTTGGTATTAAATTAACTAAAGACGGCACACCAATCCCTTTCCTTACCTTTGCAGACGACACCATTATCTTTGCAAAAGCTTCATATAAAAGTCTTCATACAATCAAAATTATGCTTAACAAATTCGCTAACCTCTCTGGTCTAACTATAAACTACAACAAAAGCTCACTTCAAGTGTCCGAGAACACTAATCAAAATCTGGTTAACTCACTTGCTAGTGAAATGAACATCCCCATTTCTAGAGCACTCGAGAAATATTTAGGAATCCCAATTGTCAGAGGAAGGGTGAAAAATGAAATATTTAATGATGCCACTCAAAGCCTTAAAAAACAGCTATCCAAATGGAAAGCCAATTCGCTTAGTCAGGCAGGTAGAGCAACTCTTATCCAGGCAAACCTTAGCTCGAAAACTAATTATCTAATGCAAAATTTTCTTCTTCCAAAAGGAATCCTAGATCAAATAGACCAAATCCAAAAGAATTTCTTCTGGAATAAGTTGCAATCTGAAAGATATACGCCCCTGATCAGCTGGGAAAAAATTTGCAAACCCAAAGACCAAGGTGGGTTGGGTCTAAAACTAGCTGAAGAAATGAACATAAGTCTTCAAATGAAACTTCTTTGGAAGATTTGCAATGAACCAAACAACATTTGGGTCAAAATTATCAAAGAAAAATACCTTCAACAAGAAGGGTTAATGGAGAGGTCTACTCGAAATACTTCTTGGCAATTTGGCAGACTTCTTCATTTACGTAACAAGTTTATCACGGGTCTTCATTGGATTGTGCGAAACGGAGACCAAATTAATGTCTGGAATGATCCCTGGCTCTGGGGTTTCGATCTATCAGACTACAAACAACATTTTGACCCAAACCTCAAGGTCAACCAGTTATTTGATAACAATAAAGATTGGGATGTTGACTTTCTTAATGAGATCTTCCCCACCAACATTATAGATCAAATTTTCAAAATCAAAATTGCAACTTGGGATGTGGAGGATAAACTTATTTGGAAATATAATTCGAATGGACAGTTCTCCACTAGATCGGTAAGACAAATCCCCACTCACCATAACCACAATAATTTAAATCTAAGTTGGATCTGGAAACTTAACCTCCCATCCAGAATAAAAAATCTCTTATGGAAGATAATGTCAGATAGTCTTGCGACAAAGGAACGGCTAAGCAGATATTTTAATAGAGTTCCATCCAATTGCTGCTTCTGCGATTCTCACCATGAGAACACAAACCACCTTTTCATCCTTTGCCCTTTCACAAGATTGACGGTGGCGATCTATGAACAACTGAAGGGCAAACCAAATCAATTACTCCCAACTCAATATAATAACATCGACGATATCATTAAAAATATTAACTCAAAAAAAGATCTTGAGGAACTTTGCTTTATTTGGCAAAATATTTGGGAAGCTAGAAATGATCGAATTTTCAAAAATAATAAATCCAGCCAACGATTAATTGCAATCCGAGCCTCAGCAGACTTTGCTGACTGGCTATCAGCTAACGATAACTCAAAGCCAAAAACTAACCATTCCGAGAGAAGGAAACGCAATTCCAAATGGACAAAACTGTCTACGGATATCTACAAAATTAACGTGGATGGTTCACTAAAGCCCACGGGCGTTTGTCAGGTGGGGGTGATCATTAGGGATCACAAGGGATCGGTGATTGATATTTTTCAATCAAAATTAGCAGCTTCTTCTCCTATACAGTCAGAAGCTGCAGCTTTCTGTGCAGGGATTCAATTAGCCTCTTCCAGAGGTCTCAAGAGAATCATAGTGGAAGGTGATTGCCTAGATGTAATCAACAACATCAACGATAGGAGGCATGTCAGATGGGAAGTGTTGAGGGAAGTGGAATTTATCAAGAACCTTAGCTCGAGCTTTGAAAGCATAGAATTCAGACACTGCTACAGGGAAGCAAACAAGGCAGCTGATTTCATAGCTAAGTCTAGTAATACTTGTACAATTAGTAATTTCCCTACTTTTAGGGATCTTTGTAACATCATCCGTTTGGATGATCATGGCGGTGCTTTACTTCTGTAAAGACTGCCTATTTCTTGCCTACTGTAAAAAAAAAAAAAATTGAATAACCTTTGCATTTGTTGGTAATCCGAGTTCAACATACCAGTCCGGCTCCGGTACAGTTCATTAATGAACTAAAGGATACAGTTGAGGAGACATTCACCATTGAATTTAACCAATGGCTGGGATTATTCCTGAAATGGTAAATATATAAATGTGGTAATTAACCTGATTACAAAAGACAGAAGACCATACGGAGGGTCCTCTGTAAAAGGGATCGTATATCAAACAAAAAGGATCCCCTAAACCTACCCAAAAGCCCAATATGTCCAACAACCATCTCTAACCCGAGCTCTCTCATAGTTGCTCTAATTAACGCTATCCTATTCCCAGCTGAGTTTTCGTTCCAAGCTTTTCACTAGTGGTT
This sequence comes from Persicaria maculosa, assembly GCA_963922045.1. Classification (NCBI taxonomy): domain Eukaryota; kingdom Viridiplantae; phylum Streptophyta; class Magnoliopsida; order Caryophyllales; family Polygonaceae; genus Persicaria; species Persicaria maculosa. Next base: position 67,338,536 of record OY998254.1, read on the forward strand.
TGCACTTCCACTTAGCTGAAAAGCGTGAACGACAACTCGCAACAATATGTCTAGCACACACAACAGGGTTAAACTGTTCACCACTAAATACTAGCTTGTTTCTGTACATCCAAGTAAAATAAATAAGTGCCTGAAACACCTGCAGTTTAGCCTGGTACAACTGCGTCCTTTGCACCTTCACCGGTTCATTGCCAAACCATTCAAGCCAATCCGTTACTGTTGGGAGTCTAATCGAAATCCCAACCCATCCAAGTATGAGATTTTGCACTTCCCTTATAATAGGACATCGAAACCACAAGTGATCCTCACATTCTTCCTCTGTTGTGCGCATCATACAGACGGCTGCTTCTTCTCCTTTCCAATGCTTCACCCTCCTGCCCGTGCTGAGTCTTTTGATGGATGCCAGCCACACTACGAATGCCCACCGACGACATTGCAGTCTTCCCCAAATCAGCTCGCCCCAACGACATTCTTCATTTCTTTCTCTGAGCAGATTATAAACCTTAGAGCTAGAAATGTTCCCATTAGCACCAAGGACCATGTCCAAAGACGGAAGAGCATCTCCATCATCTGTATTCAGTACAACAAGCATGTCATCCCGGGTAGCCAGCGGCGACTTCCACAGCTGGTCCAGATACTCGGTTTAGCTTGGGCTAACTCTCCAACTAGCTTGGCTTGGATGCTTTGATTCCATGAGAGTAACTCTTTAATGTCTAACCCCCCTTCCTTGAAGGGATTATTCCACAATTTAAGAAAAAAAATTGAAAGAAATTTTACAAGATCGTTTCCTTCCCTTCCGTCCTTCCATACTGGCGGAATCCCTGGTCTCTTTCTTTCCTCCTCCTTGACTCCTTTCGCTATTCGTGATTACCCTAGCATGCCAGAAGGCCCAGAACCCCAAATTTGTGCTTATCTATAGTATTTATAAAAGAGCCAAAGGCTCGAATGAACAGTATCCCAGTATCTCATTACGATGTCGTTTTATGTAAGAAGCTTCATTCTGTCGTCCTCTCCAATCTATCGCTCTCTCCCCGTGCTCCCTCTCTTCAGATCACCTCCTTAGCCCCTTCTTCTTCATCTCTCTCCTCCCCCGTCGCTCTCTCTTCCTCCGACTTCTCCTCCTCCTGCCATCAGTCCCCGACGCCCCCTGAATCGCACCCCGACGCCCCATGAATCACGGCATTTGCGTGTCTTAGGGCTTGATTCGGTGAGCATTTTTTGACCTTCGATTTGAGTCATTCCTGCTATTAATGTTCAATTTGATTTGTTTGGCTCGATTTGAGCAATTTGAGGTTTAGGGTTCTTTGTTATTTGTGTTGAAACTGAAAGCATAGATCCAAAGACCTTAAAATTGGGTGAATAGAGGAAGGGGATTAGGGTTAGGACGAGGTCTGTGGAGGTTATCAGGAAGGACAACGAATTTGAATGTGAATATTTAGGGTAAATAAATCAATCTCCTCGACCAATTCTATTTGATTGGTGCACACCAGGTGTTTGTTAAAAGTTGTGGTTTGTGGGGGATTCTTTGTGGTTTTTTAGTAGTTCTGCACATTGAATTGATTAATTTTTTTTCCTTTTTAGGGCGTTGTCATTGTCAGTCAATAAATAACTCAAATGTGTCTGGTCCAATTATATTTTGATGGAGAGAATTGCTTGAGATTATTGGTGTATGCAATTTAATATCGATTGTGTTTGGGGGATGATTTTGAAAATGCTTCTTTTAAATGCTGGAATTTAGCCTTCTAAAATGCATTCATGCTTGAATTTTTGCGACATTACATAATTGATATCGGTTGTCAATATAATTTTGGTAAATATCCTCTGATATAGGATAAAGCTGCCCAACCAGTGACTAAGGAAGAACTTGGAAGGGCTACCTGGACCTTTCTTCACACTCTTTCAGCTCAGGTATCAAAATGCTCATCATTCTCGGGACATTTTTGCGGCTTTTCATGTGTTTTCTTGTTTTTTAAGTCACACCATCTCATTACGATGTATGTTGGATTCTTAATTGGATGATATAAACTTATCTATCTCACTCACGTTGGTATGAAGAGTCCCCTCTGGATTCTTTTGAAATAGATGTTGCTGATAAAATAGACTGATTTCATTAGAGAAAGACTGATATTTAACCTTGTCGTTTACAAAATTTTAGTTTTTAATATTCAATATAGTTCTGCTGTTATTGGCTATATATGTTTATGCAATCATTTAAACTCGAGTCTTTCGATTGAATACACTCTCAAAGTAATTTTAACAAGTTTCGTGAGTAATGCAAAGAAGTAATTTTCAATCCTCATTTTAATGCAGACATTATGCAATATGAATCTTATGATAACTAGAAGAAACATGTAGCCACACAGCTCTCTATTATTTGTCACCTTAAAGAAAATGTGAAGTTATTCACAACAGGGACGAAGTGAATGAACATATGATTAATTGATTGAGTCAAACTAAAAATTCAGCTTTACATTTGATTTTAGAAAGATGTTATTTGACCTTGTACAATCAGCTGATAAATTTATGTTACAAAATTTATTGTATTTACAGTGCCCAAAAAAGCCAACTAAACAACAAAGGAGTGATGTGAAAGAACTGGTAAGCGTAAGCCAATGATAATCATTTACCATTTTTTTCCCCAACTGATTCTATGATAAAATGAAGAAAGGCATCAGTTTCTGCACAATTAAAAAATAATCACTGTCTAACGAAGGCTAACTGGCATTTCTTTTTTAAATATGTGAGATCCAATTATCTCGAATGCCGATAGCAATACTATCTCGAATGTATACCCTTGCAAGGAGTGTGCAGGTTACTTTAAACAAGTTCTCAAGCGATCTTTTTCCTATTAAATAAAAACAGGTTAAACAGGTTTTCGTCTTGTCATATCTCTTAAACCTATCACTAAATCTGTCTGAATTGAAGGCCTAACTAAATTCCAACATTTAATTTAAGTGGCATTTGTACAACATTGTTCTGTTCAGAGGTCAAGGAGGATTAATGCAATATTGCTTCTAAAATTTGTGTAAACAGTTTTTACATTTTACTCCATTTTCAAAATGTATGAATGTATGATATTATCACTTGGTCCTTCAAAAGGAGTTCCTGATTGTGAAAAATGATTCCTAAAGCTGATGTATCTTTCTATAATTGAGGTTAAATGTACACAGTACTCCTTTGTAACATGTTTCGTCTATAATCTGAATACTTAGTTTTCTTTTCTGGATCTCAGATCAGAGGATTAGAAACAGCTACCGCTGATTGAGCGAAAAGAATTCGAAGATGAAGATGACTTTTTTGAGGCAATTGATAAGCGTAAGTCGATCTTTCACGTCAGATCTGTTCGGTTTTTGCTTTTCCACCCTCTTTGCAAACCTTCAAATTTCAATTCAATCAATTACTGAGTTGTGGCCGAATGCAAAAATTATTTTCTGCTGATGGATGATCTGTAGTATTATGTCATTTTTACTGTGTGTGCGAGCGTCTATATGTGTGATTTTTCCTTTAGCTGAATGCCAATCTGAAATCGATCTTGATTACGTTATATCAGTAATTATTTTGCACATTTTCGAGGGTTCTGATTCCGGCGCTTTCTGTGACTGAGATTACGACAGGGATTGCTCATGGAACTAACGCTGGAAACGTGAAGAAGCTTACAAAGAAGGTTTGTCGATTGTTTCTGAAGACTTTCAGTTTTTCTTGCTAGAAGAAGCTTAGTAGTGTTTTTCCTTGTGGTAGAATTTGACTGGAATCAAAGGACTGTCAGAAGCTAAAGTAGATAAGATATGCGAATTTGCTGAAAAGATAGTGGCAACGATCTGCTATTTCACTCTTTCTCATTTGTTATGGCATTTTAAATTTTACGGAGTAATAATCTTATTTCTTCTAACTTGTCTCTTTGAATTTTCACAGAATTTCAGTTACATCACTGGAAGCGATGCTCTGCTGAGAGTAGGATCTAGCTTCATTTACTTTTTTTTTTCCCAAATCAAGAGAGTTTGTTTGACAAATGATCATTTAATGATGTCAATTAGGTGGTAAGATCACAACTGGTAGCCAATCCGTAGATGAGCTATTAGGAGGTAATTTAGCAGCATCACTAACGTATTAAGTTAGTTTAAGCCTAAAAAAAATAGCTTCTGAAAACTACTTTCATTTGCCTGGACTACTTTCAACAGGAGGTATTGAAACATTGGCAACCACATAGGCTTTTGGGGAGTTTCGGTCGGTAATTGCCAATACATCTTCTAGATCCTATGATCAAACTATTGATGTTAGAGTATCTTCTTTAATTAGTGGCAATATTTTCCAAAGTTCCTTTTTCTTCCGTTCCATGTCAGTGTTTTGAATATACTGACATAAATTGCTATCCTGGTGTTATTCTCATGAATATGTCAGTTCTGGGAAGACACCGCTAGCTCATGCTCTCTGCATTTCTACACAGGTATTTATGCAAAGATTTGTGGACATGGCAATGTACTTGCAAGATAGGTATTAGATTAGGTCAGTTGAATTAACAAGCATTAGTTATCTTATTCGAAAATGTTAACAAGTAGAAGTTTAGGACTCGTTTGTTTAGATAACTAGGGAATGGAAAAGTAAGGTATTAAATTTTAGACATAAAATGTATATGATCATCATTTTTTGTGAGCTTGGAGGAGAGGATGAGGGGGATTATTAGCCCATCCTAGAGGTATTAGTTACCCTCCTTCAAATTAGGGAATAGAAGGCTAACACATTTGTATGAAAAATGGGAGAAGAAGGGGAATGATTAGAATAGTGATAAATGTATCTTAACTTAAATATGGACTACATTCATAAGGGTAATCATTATTTTTCCCTACCAAAAAACAAACGGCGGGTTAGTTTAATGGAAAAGGCTTTTGCCAAAAGAAGAAGGATGTCTACAATATAGCTTAATGCAAGCTAGCATGAAAAAATGAGAAGGATATGTGTAGAAGATAAACACTTGTTGATTTGTTTGGAAAGCTTGTGATTCTGGAACAATGCTACTGCATTTGAGGATATTAAACTTGTGATTCTGGAATGATGCTACTGCATCGGAGGATAGTTTGATCATGAGATCCACTAAGACTTATTTCGTATTTTTCCATCAACTGCGACTCCACAAGCCTTGTCTTCCTTTTAGAGCCTGTTTTGCTTCTTTAAAGACGTAGAATATACCCTAATCTGAAATGTATTTGCTTATTAACTTTTACAATCAACTTTGTGTTTCATTCCTTGATTGATTACACAGATTGATCCTCTACTTAAGTGAAAATGTGGAGGTGAGAAAGAGACATGGTAACATAATAATATTATATATATATATATATATAATGCAATTACGATAAAACCGCGCGCGCTCGCGCGCGGTTCTTACCTAGTTACTAGAAAAGCAGATGAGTACCGATTTCTTGGAAGATGACGGCGGCGACCGAAGACGGCAAGAAACACGATAACTAGTTGCTACTTGACTTCTCTTTTGTTCTTACCGACTAGCCTTCTATTCACAATTGTCATGTTTTTCATACTTTTATGGTCTTCCTCTATTCAAAGTTTTTGATCGAGACACAAAAATACACTACATAAGCCAATGGTATGTTGCTGTTGCTGGTGTCTATGCCATAAATCCATATTCAGCCCAAAAGAAAGCCAATGGTATATAGGTTGTGAGATTGGTTTGATGGCAAAAAAATTCAGTAGGAATTAGCACATTTCACAGTGCGTCACAAACCGTCACCCTCTCACTCTCAAATAAGCTGATGCTTAATAGTTATAAATAAATAATAAAATTGCTTTGTGCAGGAGAATCAAAATCTACCCTGGCTTTGGATTGGTTGTTGCATTTATGAGTTACTTTTTTCATATGGCAAGTAGAAGAATAGCTTCTATGTGCCTAAGCACACTGCTCTACCATTTGAGCTAATAAGCTTCAATTTTTTATTTTATTTTTGACATTAAAATGTGCCACAACAATATTAATCTTACTTCGTATCATTCAAAATACACTTACATTACAAACATCTGATGGCAAGCTACTGTCTCAGACATTAAGTCCTTCAACCAACAAATCAAGACGAGCAAGCTCGTGTGCTACGCAGTTACCCCACTTCTAGTATACATCCATTGTAGATAGGTTCCTCATTTTTGTAATATCATCTACCAACATATGAATATCAGCTGGACATTTAACAATACCTAACAAATGTATAATAACTCGACAATCAATTTCGACTATTTTATTTTGTAATTTTATAGTAGTAGCTAACTGGAAGCCTTTGAAGATAGCCCTTGCCTCAGCTGTCATTGGAGAAGTTTGCACCTCCAATTGTTCAGAGAGTCCAGCAATGGCGTTATCTTGATAATCCCTGATAATTGCTCCCATGCAAATACCTTTCTCCTCAAAAACCGCGACATCGATGTTTAGCTTAGGGACATTTTCTGGCGGGGGTGACCATTTATCTCTTTGGGGTTGCTCATGGCTTAACTTTTCCTCCAATGATGGTTTGCTAATGATTCCCCCAATAATGCTTTGCTTTCTTCACCCAGAAGCTGATAATCTTTGAATTTTCCATCAAATAGCCAAGAGTTCCTCCTATTCTAAAATGACCAGCACATAATGATAAATCAGGCGTATTCCTTGTTGCTTAATCAGTTTAAGAATATGATAATCTATCTTCAATCAAGACCACTATGAAAATCTTGTATATCAAAAGCTTCACACAAATGTTGTTATGATATAAAGAAACATAAATAAATCAAAAAGATCATTCAGAAGCCAAATTCATGCCACAAATCACCAAATTGAAACATACCCTGATACCCATACGGCCATACCCAAAAATCCCTATATTCGACATGTGAATTCATTCAATTCCAATAAATCAAGCACAATTTGTGAATTTCCAAAACAATAAACCCTAATTTTATCAAACCTCAAAATTGATGCACATATCTATGTATTATTGTTCACCGTCGCACAACACACCAAAGTCGATGCTACCTTCTTGTCGTCTTCAGTCGCCGGCGTCGTCCTCCAACAAAATTACACTCTTTTGATTTTCCAGTGATAAGCTCATATTACAAATATGAGGTTCCAGCAATGAGACGGGATTTCCGTTACAAGCAATTTTTTGGGTCATCGCGAATTAGGGAACGAAGAGGAAATGAGACTCTTCCTGATGGAGACGGTTTATTTGTTAAATTTCTTTTAAAAATATTTTTTTAATGTAAAATGATCTTAGCGGTTTGTTAAAATCAATGGTGGATAAACCCTCAACTGTATCCTCCAGTTCATTGTTGAACTGTACCGCAGCCGATTAGTTCAAAAAGTACAATTTAATCTGGGCCAGTCCATAGCTTAAAGTGGGTTTATAGCTGGGCCGGTAGTCATCAGATGTAAACTACACAAAGTACAATTTAATCCTTTAATTTTATGTGCTGCATTAGTGCCAAAAGTACAATTTAATCTGGTGATTCTGGTCCAATCCACAGCTAAAACTAAAAGTAGGTTTTAACCTCCCATTTTAATTTTAATTTTTTTAACGACGGTGAAATGTTGGTTTAGTGTGATTTTACAAGGTCTCGGCAATTTTGACCAAAATTTTAGTATTAGAAAAATGAGAATTATAATTGGTATAAATTAGGAATATTTTGTTTGATCGAAACACAAAGCTTAACTAGTTAATTAAACTTCCATCCATAGATATATGTGTGTTCAGTTGTTTTGGGTTTAGGTATGGATTCGGTGGGGTTTAAGAGGAAATTAGTAGACTTCTCGCGTCATGACGCGATTTTTTAAAAATAAAAATTTAATAATAAAATAAATTAATATTATACAATTAAATAGAATATTGGTTTTACGTTTTGAATTAAACTTATAAGAATAGACTCATAAGAAGAAGGGTATAATTGACTAATTGAATATGGACTCAATATATTGTTATAGTTTATGAAAATTTACAAATAGATACATGTTATACATTAATTTAATATTTTGAATTAAACCCAATGGTTATTTTAAAAATGAAAATTAATTGTAAAAAGAAAAGAAAACGTGATTAGTTGAAAATGAGAAAATTAAGGTAAATGCGACACATAAGCGAAAACTCTTCTGTTTTAATAGTTACTAGCGCAGTACCCGTGCGTGACGCACGAGATTTGTAAAGTATATTATGTACTTTTAGAATATATTATCATAATTTAGTTACATTATATACATATTATAATAGTATAATAATATGAAAACGATATAGCCAAATAATATCAATTCGGAAAAAATAATGCCTGTATTATATCAGTATATAATATATGTGGCAAAATGTCTATGTCTCACCTTTCTAGATAGAAATAGTTGTATGCATGAATGTAGAGAGTGTTTAATTTAATTATTTTTTTCACCTTCTATGTTTTTTTAATAAGTTGATTGGTTACTTTGAACATTAAACAAATATTTGTTTATTGTAATGGGCTGAAAAGTAGAACCAAATACTTTGTTAGGTGTAGACTACACATTCGACAAACTCTAGGTAAATGGAATTTTAAGAACTTTGAGATGAAGAGCACAATATAAATGTTGGAGAAGATTCAGTACGACTCACATTCGACAAATATTTGTTTATTTAGTCGGCTGAAAGGTAGAACCAAATAATTTTATTGAATTCCTTATTTTTTTAATTTGAATTATTTTGTACTTTATAAAATATATATCAATTTTTTAAAATAAAATTTTCATTTTAATCTTTGTCACCTCTCCCTACATATATTATATCAAATTTTATTCTATACAGCATAAAGGAGTATAACCAAATTTTTTAAAGGTAAAATAATTTATGACCTTTTCTTGAAATTTCTAGTGCATTACATTTACAATCATAAGATTATACTCCCTCCGGTCAAATATATTGGATGTTTTAGGAAAATTTATTTGATTATAAATGTAAAGACCAGGAAATTTTAGAATATTAAATTATTAAAATAGTGATTTATAATCATTCCGATTTCAAGATCTGAGAAGTTTGGGATTTCCGTCCTTAAGCTATTGGTTTTAGTCTAAATATTTTCAAACGAGTTACGGCATTATTTAATTGAAAATTTAAATTATGTTTTATCCTGCTTCCATATGCGAAAAATTAAAATAATGTTCGGATTTCGTTTATTAAATTCGGATTTGAAAAATTGAAGAGTGTTTTTAAACGCGTCGGATAAGGTCGAGTGAGCGATTTCGAGGTTATATTCCGGGTATTTGAAATTTGGGGTTTTGGGACAATCCTAATTTGTATTCTTTTTCCCTAGCCCCCTCCAATTTCTACAATAAGTAACACTGTTCCCTTGCCTGCAACTCTCAAGCAAAGTAGCACCCCCTCCTGATTTCATTTGTTTGTCTTGATTCTAAAAAAAACTCAATTGTGAGAACCCACGCCAACCAACATTTAAGAGTAGTAGCAGCATCCCTTTATTGTGTTTCTTAAATCAGTTCAACCCCATCCTCCTTTTCCATGACAAACACAAGCCTCACCTTTCTATATGAAACCCAGTAACCCATCAGCAATCCCTCTTGATATGAACAAACACCAGCACCAACACTCAGCGCCTCCACCTCCGTCCGTTTTGATTTTGAGAGCTCCGCCGAGCCACCACCATCGACCATCGTTCCCCTTCTCTGCGACATTCCAGGCAAACCAAGCCTTCCCGGAGCTTCCAGCCGACGACGCCCAGCCGAGCACCACCGAAGCTGCTCTTCCTATCCTCCTTCCTCCTTCTGTCCGAGGAGCAGCAGCTGTCCCCTGATGGTCGAGGACGAGTCGGAGCCACCCAGAAACCCCCCTGGAGCCGCCAACGCCGCCACCAACCCTCTCGCGCTCACCGGAGCTCTCGAAGGTCGATTTCGTTTTCTTATTCGATTCCGGTTCTAATCTTGTCAAAATCTGTTTTTGCTCATCCCTTGCTTCTCCTAGGACTCCATCGACGCTCATTTCCCGTCAATTGCAACCGGATCCTCCCTCGGAGCCCCCGGAGTCGGACTTTTTGAACCTCGGTAAATCTCTCATCCTCCCCTTCCCTTTTGCTCTCGTTTCTTTCTTTCCACGATGAGTGTAGTCGGTTTTGCATTTTGAATCTCTGGTCGGATTCTCGAGCCGAACGGACCACCATGGCCGGAGGCTTCCCTCCTTCTCCGTCGCCTTTCCATTCCAGATCTGTTCTTCGAAGGAGGAGGGAGATGAGCCCCGTCTTCTTTTCTTTTATTTGGGCTGGGTTATGATCTCGGGCCGGGTTATAATGTCCGGGTTTCAATTCGGGTTCACATGTCAGGGATTGGGAGATGGACTGGGCCGGACTCCTCTCCTCCCTTTCTTTTGTTTGGTCCGGTCCATTCTTTCTTTTTCTTTAGCCTGTTCGGTTCTACCAGATTGATCTTAGGCTGGGCGGGTCGGATCTGTTCTTAAGAGAGATGTAGGTTGGGCTGATGTTTTGGGTTGTTGTTGTTATTTGTTATGTTTAAATGAGTGGTTACTTATAGTTATATATGTTATGATTTTACTCAATTAGTGTTAGTTTATTATCATTATTATATTATTCTGTTTTTGAAAAATATATTTTCTGAAATTATGAATATCCGTCTTAAAGGATTTTAAAATAATATTATTGAGATATGTATTTTGCGATCTTTAAATATGTACTTTTGGGGATTCTAAAATGACTTATTGGCTCGGATTATAATTATGATTTGTAAAGAGGATTTAATTTTGATATTTTATTTAGTAAGAATTGTTTGTTAAACTATTTAAAAAGGGAACTTAAGTTCGGAAATATCTTTTAAGGATTTGTTGTTTAGAGAATCAAAATGTCGGAATTATTCTATAACATGATTTTGAGGTATTGGTTTTAAGGTTTAAATGTTTAATGTCGGGATTCTTTATCTTGGTTTAATAATGTTGGTTTTGAGAAGGAAGTTTGGAATTATTGTAGTATGATTTTATCAATGGGTTTGATTAGAAGAATGATTTTGGTTGATGTTGATCATATCGAAAAGGTTTTGGAAAATGGTTTTACCGTCGATTGGTTTTAAGGATGTTGAGAACTTGGGTTTCGTGTGTGTGAATGTTGGTCTGGTAGCTTACTGAAGTGGCTTGATGATAGGTGTGCATCGCTTTTGGATTGCTTTGGATTTGCATTTGGCCCCTTGCTTGTGTTATATTGTTGTTCTGCATCTTCAGGTAAGTTCCCTAGGGGGCTTACTCAGGTTGGACATTCATGCATGTTGTTGCATTTTATGTTAGGTGTTGCATATGCATAAAAGCATGCCATGTAGTATCCTGTTTAGGTTGCACTAATTGAATGAGCATCTGCTTACTTTATGCGTTTGAAACAGAACGGCCGTTATCTGTGATAGTCCTAGAGTCTTTGCTAGGGTTATAGGATGACCTAGTCCCATCGGGTCCCGTCCTGAGTCAATCGAGTCATGAAACTTCCTTATATTATGATATGCCTGCGGGCTTTATTGTGGAGCGGGTTGGGCATGCGTGCCGCCCGATTATAATGGAATGCATTCACGAGCTGGCCAGTCTCCGCCCTATCGGAAGGGGGTGGAGGTAGGAGAGGGATATGCCACTTGGCATTGTCTTGGGCCCTTTACAGTATTTTTACACATTATTATAACTAGGAGCATGCTAGTGTGTTTGGCTTTCGTACTGCATTAGAGCATCTTTATTAGGTATAGCACATACTGTGTGGCCTTAGCGAGGACTGCCGGTCCCGCATGAGTGGCTCGATCTGACTCCTTTCTCCGTTCTTTTTTTATGGTATTTTCTGCAGATTTTGAGTTCTCGATGCCTATATGACGGGGTTCCCTTTTTGCGAATCGAAGAACCTTGCTAATTCTCTAACTCGTTATAATTGGTAATCACCCACTTATGATTTGGTTTTGACCCGACTCTGTCGTGGCACCTTGTATCTTAATTTTGTTTCCACCTTACTTCCGTTTGAAATGATTTTCGCGACATAGTTCCTAGGACAAGTTAAGGGTACCCCACGACCCTACGATACTTTTAGGGTTCGAAATCCCTCCTTATTACTGACCTTAAAAATGAGTTTGAAACCTTGACCCATACCTGGATTGCAAGATCCGAACAAGGGGTTTCATCCCTTGAAACGTAACCCGGAGATCATAATTCTAGGCCGTTACAAAGATGGTATCAGAGCTGAGGTTGTGCAATTCGGGTACAAAAGGGTCGAGTGTATGTTTTGGAAAACCGCCCATTAATTTCAAAGGATTTGAAAGGATTTTAAGAAGGGCAAAATGAACTTAAGATGCCTAACCGAAATTGGACTAAGTAATGAACTTGATTTGTAATAAAAGAGGAAAACCGACCAAACGGGGACGCGACTGGGTAGTAAAGGCGCTAGACCACCCCTATTGGGTGTAGTTGGGAACGGTAGGCAAAATATCAGCTTGTTCTTTACAGATGGGTTGGGAGACTCCAAGGAGATCATTATGAGTGTTATTAACTGATTCTGTGATGAATGCTTGCTATGCTAGAGATCTGATTTGGTATGCCTAACGATTAAATATGTATTGACTGATCTGTGCAAACGGGATAGTGGGAGTACCCTTGTTTCTGTGTGGTCAAATCTAGCTTGTGTGGAACAGCTTTCCACTATGTTTGTTAACCCTTTGATGGTGCTATCGAGTCTTTCTCCCGGACATCAGTGTCTCCCACGGGGAATCGGGTTGGTAAACACATTGTGTCGGAATCATGTATGGATATGAAGGTTCTCTGAGTGAGTATTGGAAGGTGGTTCTTGATGGCATTTTGAGTCAAAAGTAAGGTGTCATGGGGTTGTCTTTATTGATTCTAATGATGATCAATCAGTGTCTTCTTGCCATGAAGAGTCGTACCGGAGTCCCACGGGAAAGAGGGGTGATGAGTCGGTTGGGAAAAGTCAATGGTTGCCCTTAGGGATCTCTGTTCGGTTGTAATGGTGGCTCTCTTTGAATTTCATGACATAATATGATTAGTTATATTGCTTAGGTCTAGTGTTATGCCTTACTTTCTATCATGATTACATGTTGTCATAACATGTCTACTTGGCCTATTGTGTTGACTTGATTAATGATTGAATGGAAGTGTGAGCTGCATGAAGTGAATCTGCCTCTACTAGGTTCATGATAGTGTGATTGATTGGAAGCATAAACCACATTATATGAACCTACATGATAGTTGTTTTCTCCTGGGTTAGGTTCATGATAGTGTGATAAAATCTTCTTCGTATGAATGCCTGTAAATGATCTCTTTATCATACTAGCTGATGATGCGTCGATGCTCCTTATTCCTTTTGTGACAAGAACCTATAGCATGCCTATCTATTTTGTATTTGTCAGATTAACTGTTGCTGATTATTTTGCACTTGATATTGTTGTGTGTTACTTGTGTTGAAGAGAGAATATGTGGTATAATTGAGTCTCGATGAATGCATGTTTCATCCTAGCGTGTGCTGATTTGAACTCATGTCCCCGTATTCTCGTCATACTGCCCATTACTTAGACTCGTATTATACGTCTCTACATTTCTTCCCATGCTTCTACATCGTTGGAATGTGATTAATTTGATTGCTTTTGTATCGTCTTATTAATCAATTAAGTGCATGTATGTATCGCATGTTATGTTGAGCCTTTAGCATCATGTAGGATCCTTGGTTGTGACTTTTGCGAATCTATGTCTTGCCTATATTATTGCGGATTTTCCCTTAAGCTAGGTCCCTGATAGTTTGATTTTCCCCTTTTCCAATCATCTTAGATTGTTTCACTCATCCTGATTAGATTAATGTTGAGTTCAATGATTGACTTTCTCTCTGTAATGGTTAATCCTAGCATGCTTACATGTTATTGTTCAGTAGTGTTTCCCTATTACGCTAGGATATCCTCTCGTATTTGCATAGATGTATGACTTGGCACTCCGCACGACCACACACCACGCTACACCATGATTTCGCATTCGCATCACACATGAATGTTAGAACGAATTTAGTCGAATTACCTTGATTCTGTCCATGTTCGATAAGTGCTAGTAGTGTCCTGTAGGGCTTATGATTCCTAATATGACTCACTAAATGATTACATGTTGTACCTGTTCTATGATGTGTTAACTATTGTACCATTATACGTGTCCTATGATGGTTCATTCCTAGCATTATTATAATATATCGCCCATGATTGTTACTTTTGATGATGCCTCATATTTCGTGAATATTATGTTGAACTCCTTTAAATGACTCTTGATTATGCCCATGCCTTATCATGTATCACTAGCCTCATGTAGGACCCATGCTTTCTAAATGTATCTCGTCATATGATTACATGCCATTCTTAACCTATTATATGATCCTTGTTGTTAAATGTGATGATTACTATGCCCCCCTTATGCATTCTCGTATGATGCTTAGTTGATTATTATTATGTACCTCGCCATCCTATGTTTGGTCTCATTTGTGATATGTATACCATGCTCGTTCATTTTTCATATACATGATATTTGTCATCCTCGTTAAACCCCGCATGACCATTACTGGCTCTGCATATAATATGCTTGAAATTAGTAGGCATCTCTGCTTTCATGGAATGATAAACTGTTAGCTCGTCTCACATGCATCAGTGTAGGACTTGATTGTGTCTTTTGGAATTAATACGCATGTTATTCTCCTTCAGATAGGTACATGTTAGTGTGGGTTATTGTAATTGATATGCTCCATGATGAATTTATGTTACTTGTCGTGATTATAACCTAATAGACTTTCATTAGGGCATCGTTGTTATTCCCGGGTCGAAGTCTTGCCTTTAGTCTTGTCGTTCTTAGCCTTGGTCTATGTTTGGTTTCTGAGAGGAACATTGGGTTGTCTTCTCTTGTCACTCCCCTATCTCCGCTAACTTGGACCCTATGCGATACATTCGACGAGCGACCGCATGGAAGAGGGAACGAAAAGTTAGATAGCGATATAGCAGTGTAACGGAAGCGTGGGCCCATAACCAATGGGCCTCAGGATCAATGATGTCGTCGGAACGAGCACGCATCGAGAATTGCGGATACTGAGTACGATTTGACTCGCAAGCGGGAATGTTCTCCGTTCGAATTGCTAACCCTTTTGAATTTATTGACAATGATATTGCACTAACCTGACGATGAGATTATGTGTTGATGTGCTGACCTGGTGATGACTGTTACTTGATTGCCTGTTGTCTATGATGATATGATTTGATGACTTATAGATCTCATATACCATGATGTCTTGACTTGTTGATACGCTGAGTTGCTAAGCATGATTTGAATTCCTTTGCCTGTAAAATGTGAACTACATATGCTAAGAAGCCTGAATTGTATCTGATAAGGTTATAATGCAACATACTAGCTTGACTTGATTATGTTCATATATGATGGTTGCGATGGTTATTGAGCATGATGTTAGATAACGACCATGATGAACCTGATATGGAATTAATTAAATGTTGATATGCAATATTAAATTCTAGTTGGTAGTGACAAGTGTTACCATGATATATTAATACTTTGATATCTTGTTATATTGGTTTAGAAGCATGTTAGGATGTGCTGTGATATGATATATGAAGTAATGATGAGTATGAACTATTGGATAATGATGTGCTATTATGTGGAAGCATGATGTTTTATTATGTGGTAGTAAGCATGATGTGTACTATATGGTTGACAAGCATGATTATTGGTTATGTAAATGATGAATATGACTTTAAGTATGATCATGATTAGTATATATGAGATAATGGTGCATGATTTCTAACTGATTGTCATTCGATATTGTGGTGAGTTAGGGTGATGTCTTTCAGAGCATGCTGACATTTTAGTGATTTATATACTGTTTGATCTTCCTTTTTCTGAATCTTAATAGCATGACTTTGTTGTGTTGATATGTTAACATGATGAATCTGTTCTACTTGTGTTGCAATACCGATATGCGATAGTGAGATTTGATGTGTACTGGCGTACTAACCCCATAACATCTAACCCGTTGATTTTGGACATGTATGCTTACGTGATGAGCATTCGATTATGCACTTGTGATGCCTTCAGTATGATGTAGATATACCTTATGATTTGTAGTATGTTGAGGTTTGTTGTTCCTTTGTTACTTGAGACTTGTTGGCATGTTTATGTTTATGTTAAACGGTTATGTGATGGTTTGTGACTATGATATGATGTGGGACTTGCCATGTTTGAGATGGCTTATGGTATTATGCTTATATACGAGTTGATGAAACTTTTGGTTATGATACTTGTTGAGTTGTGAATGATCTTGCATGATTTGGAAACTAGGAAGAGAATATGGGATTAGCCCTTAGAGGTGGATGATTCTACCTCCTGATTTCTGAATTTGATTGATTGATATGCGGGAAACTGAATTGGTTTTGGGAGATTTTGACGAAATCTTGAGTTGAAGGGATTTGACTTGTTTGGTGCAAAGTTCTTGGTTAAACGTCGGATTTGAAGATTTTGAACGATATAGAAAGAAAATAACTGGTTTTTAAAGAATAAACGCTATCGAGGGTTTCAACGATTTCGAGGCTAATCTTTTTCAATTGCGGAATTCCTTTTGAAACTTTTCAAACCCGGTTTTATATTATAACGACTCACGAAGTGGATACAAGCATTTTATAGGGGCGCATATAGAATGCTTGCTAAGACCTAGTAGACACGTAATGATTGCTTTTCGAGTTATGATATAACCGAAAAGTCGGAGTAAGAATGTGATAAGGGCCCATATCGCATACTTGCTACGACCAATTGGGAATATTATGATCACGTCAAGGGTACTGTAGGGATCTCATACGGGCCCAATGAGATGCAAACAGAATCAATGGCATGATCCTTGGACTCACCAATTTAAAACTTCATCCCCATGTTTTAGAGTGATTTTAGTCTCGGGGACGAGACTTGTTTTTAGAGGTGGATGATGTAAAGATCAGGAAATTTTAGAATATTAAATTATTAAAATAGTGATTTATAATCATTCCGATTTCAAGATCTGAGAAGTTTGGGATTTCCGTCCTTAAGCTATTGGTTTTAGTCTAAATATTTTCAAACGAGTTACGACATTATTTAATTAAAAATTTAAATTATGTTTTATCCTGCTTCCATATGCGAAAAATTAAAATAATGTTCGGATTTCGTTTATTAAATTCGGATTTGAAAAATTGAAGAGTGTTTTTAAACGCGTCGGATAAGGTCGAGTGAGCGACTTCGAGGTTATATTCCGGGTATTTGAAATTTGGGGTTTTGGGACAATCCTAATTTGTATTCTTTTTCCCTATCCCCCTCCAATTTCTACAATAAGTAACACTGTTCCCTTGCCTGCAACTCTCAAGCAAAGTAGCACCCCCTCCTGATTTCATTTGTTTGTCTTGATTCTAAAAAAAACTCAATTGTGAGAACCCACGCCAACCAACATTTCAGAGTAGTAGCAGCATCCCTTTATTGTGTTTCTTAAATCAGTTCAACCCCATCCTCCTTTTCCATGACAAACACAAGCCTCACCTTTCTATGTGAAACCCAGTAACCCATCAGCAATCCCTCTTGATATGAACAAACACCAGCACCAACACTCCGCGCCTCCACCTCCGTCCGTTTTGATTTTGAGAGCTCCGCCGAGCCACCACCATCGACCATCGTTCCCCTTCTCTGCGACATTCCAGGCAAACCAAGCCTTCCCGGAGCTTCCAGCCGACGACGCCCAGCCGAGCACCACCGAAGCTGCTCTTCCTATCCTCCTTCCTCCTTCTGTCCGAGGAGCAGCAGCTATCCCCTGATGGTCGAGGACGAGTCGGAGCCACCCAGAAACCCCCCTGGAGCCGCCAACGCCGCCACCAACCCTCTCGCGCTCACCGGAGCTCTCGAAGGTCGATTTCGTTTTCTTATTCGATTCCGGTTCTAATCTTGTCAAAATCTGTTTTTGCTCATCCCTTGCTTCTCCTAGGACTCCATCGACGCTCATTTCCCGTCAAATGCAATCGGATCCTCCCTCGGAGCCCCCGGAGTCGGACTTTTTGAACCTCGGTAAATCTCTCATCCTCCCCTTCCCTTTTGCTCTCGTTTCTTTCTTTCCACGATGAGTGTAGTCAGTTTTGCATTTTGAATCTCTGGTCGGATTCTCGAGCCGAACGGACCACCATGGCCGGAGGCTTCCCTCCTTCTCCGTCGCCTTTCCATTCCAGATCTGTTCTTCGAAGGAGGAGGGAGATGAGCCCCGTCTTCTTTTCTTTTATTTGGGCTGGGTTATGATCTCGGGCCGGGTTATAATGTCCGGGTTTCAATTCGGGTTCACATGTCAGGGATTGGGAGATGGACTGGGCCGGACTCCTCTCCTCCCTTTCTTTTGTTTGGTCCGGTCCATTCTTTCTTTTACTTTAGCCGGTTCGGTTCTACCAGATTGATCTTGGGCTGGGCGGCTCGGATCTGTTCTTAAGAGAGATGTGGGTTGGGCTGATGTTTTGGGTTGTTGTTGTTGTTGTTATTTGTTATGTTTAAATGAATGGTTACTTATAGTTATATATGTTATGATTTTACTCAATTAGTGTTAGTTTAATATCATTATTATATTATTCTGTTTTTGAAAAATATATTTTCTGAAATTATGAATATCCGTCTTAAAGGATTTTAAAATAATATTATTGAGATATGTATTTTGCAATCTTTAAATAATGTACTTTTGGGGATTCTAAAATGACTTATTGGCTCGGATTATAATTATGATTTGTAAAGAGGATTTAATTTTGATATTTTATTTAGTAAGAATTGTTTGTTAAACTATTTAAAAAGGGAACTTAAGTTCAGAAATATCTTTTAAGGATTTGTTGTTTAGAGAATCAAAATGTCGGAATTATTCTATAACATGATTTTGAGGTATTGGTTTTAAGGTTTAAATGTTTAATGTCGGGATTCTTTATCTTGGTTTGATGATGTTGGTTTTGAGAAGGAAGTTTGGAATTATTGTAGTATGATTTTTATCAATGGGTTTGATTGGAAGAATGATTTTGGTTGATGTTGATCATATCGAAAAGGTTTTGGAAAATGGTTTTACCGTCGATTGGTTTTAAGGATGTTGAGAACTTGGTTTTCGTGTGTGTGAATGTTGGTCTGGTAGCTTACTGAAGTGGCTTGATGATAGGTGTGCATCGCTTTTGGATTGCTTTGGATTTGCATTTGGGCCCTTGCTTGTGTTATATTGTTGTTCTGCATCTTCATGTAAGTTCCCTAGGGGGCTTACTCAGGTTGGACATTCATGCCTGTTGTTGCATTTTATGTTAGGTGTTGCATATGCATAAAAGCATGCCATGTAGTATCCTGTTTAGGTTGCACTAATTGAATGAGCATCTGCTTACTTTATGCGTTTGAAACAGAACGGCCGTTATCTGTGATAGTCCTAGAGTCTTTGCTAGGGTTATAGGACGACCTAGTCCCATCGGGTCCCGTCCTGAGTCAATCGAGTCATGAAACTTCCTTATATTATGATATGCCTGTGGGCTTTATTGTGGAGCGGGTTGGGCACGCGTGTCGCCCGATTATAATGGAATGCATTCACGAGCTGGCCAGTCTCCGCCCTATCGGAAGGGGGTGGAGGTAGGAGAGGGATATGCCACTTAGCATTGTCTTGGGCCCTTTACAGTATTTTTACACATTATTATAACTAGGAGCATGCTAGTGTGTTTGGCTTTCGTACTGCATTAGAGCATCTTTATTAGGTATAGCACATACTGTGTGGCCTCAGCGAGGACTGCCGGTCCCGCATGAGTGGCTCGATCTGACTCCTTTCTCCGTTCTTTTTTTAAGGTATTTTCTGCAGATTTTGAGTTCTCGATGCCTATATGACGGGGTTCCCTTTTTGCGAATCGAAGAACCTTGCTAATTCTCTAACTCGTTATAATTGGTAATCACCCACTTATGATTTGGTTTTGACCCGACTCTGTCGTGGCACCTTGTATCTTAATTTTGTTTCCACCTTACTTCCGTTTGAATTGATTTTCGCGACATAGTTCCTAGGACAGGTTAAGGGTACCCCACGACCCTACGATACTTTTAGGGTTCGAAATCCCTCCTTATTACTGACCTTAAAAAGGAGTTTGAAACCTCGACCCGTACTTGGATTGCAAGATCCGAACAAGGGGTTTCATCCCATGAAACTGTAACGGCCCAGAATTATGATTTCCGAGTTACGTTTCAAGGGATAAAAACCCTTGTTCGGATCTTGCAATCCAGGTACGGGTCGAGGTTTCAAACTCATTTTAAGATTAGTAGAAAGAGGGATTTCAAACCCTAAAAACATTGAAGGGCCGTTGGGTACCCTTAACTTGTCCTAAGACTATGCCTCGGAATCCATTTCAAACGAAAGTAAGGCGAAAGCAAAGTAAAGATACAAGTGTCACGACAGAACCGGTCAAAACCAAATCATGAGTGTGTAATTACCATTTTACTAAATTAGGATATTAGCCAGATTCTTCGATTCACCAAAAGGGAACCCCGTCATATAGACATCGAGCACTCAAATCTGCAGAGAATACCTTTAAAAAAAGAACGGGGAAAGGAGTCAGATCGAGCCACTCATGCGGGACCGGCAGTCCTCGCTGAGGCCACATAGTATGTGCTATACCTAATAAAGATGCTCTAATGCAGTACCAAAGTCAAACACACTAGCATGCTCCTAGTTCATAATAATGTGCAGAAATACTGTAAAGGGCCCAAGACAATGCCAAATGGCATATCCCTCTCCTACCTCCACCCCCTTCCGATAGGGCGGAGACTGGCCAGCTCGTGAATGCATTCCATCATAATCGGGGGGCACGCATGCCTAACCCGCTCCACAATAAAGCCCGCAGGCATCTCATAATATAAGGAAGTTCATGACTCGATTGACTCAGGGTACCCGATGAGGCTGGGCTACCCTATGACCCTAGCAAAGACTCTAGGACTATCACAGATAACGGCCGTTCTGTTTCAAACGCATAAAGTAAGCAGATGCTCATTCAATTAGTGCAACCTAAACATGATACTACATGGCATGCTTTTATGCATATGCAACACCTAACATAAAATGCAACAACAGGCATGAATGTCCAACCTGAGTAAGCCCCCTAGGGAACTTACCTGAAGATGCAGAACAGCAAGATAACACAAGCAAGGGCCCAAATGCAACTCCAAAGGCAATACACACCTACCATCAAGTCAATTTCATAAGCTACCAGACTGATACCCATACATATGAAACCCAAGTTCCCAACATACTCAAAACCAACCGATAGTGAAACTGTTTTCCAAACATCCTCAAACCAAGACAAGGAATCCCGGTATTAAACATTTAAACCTTAAAATCAATGCCTCGCAATCATATTATAGAATTAATTCCGACATTTTGGTTTTCAAACAATAACCTCGAGAACATTTTCTGAACTTGAAAACACTATAAATACTTTATCAAATAATATACAACTTAAAATAACACCAAACTATTTTATAAATAAATCATCTCATAGCTTCCAAAATCAAATATTTACATATCACAAAATACCTATTCCAATTACATTATTTTAAAGCAATTTAAAATGTATAATAATAATTCCAGAAAATATATTTCCTCAAAACATAATATTATAGTAATAATAATAATAATTACAACAATAAATCATACAATATAACTTATGTATAATTCACGTATCATATAGAATTAAAACAATTGACAATAACAACAATCCACCCTCACAACAAATGACACAAAACCCGGACCCAACAAGCCCAAACCCGAAAAGATAGAGCCCGGATCCATCTCACCACTCTACTTCACCCTCCCAAACTGGAAAAGAAAAGGGATCCGGAAGGGAGGCCCGAACTGAAAGAAAGGGGAAAATGAAGACCCGGATCCGGAAGGAAATAGGCCCAGAAAATAGGCCCAGAACCGAGAGAAAGAAAGAAGAGGGATCTGCCTCTCCTTCAATTCAAGACGCAGCTCTGGAGTCGACGGTGGACAAAACGGAGGAGAAAGGAAGGCGAAATCAGACCGCCGGCGACTCCTCTCAACCCGAAACCGCTCCCATCCCGACCGAATTGGAATTCCGACCACACACACAGATAGCGCGAGTAAGAAGGAGAAGAGAAATTTACCGAGCGGGAAGGAGAACTCCGGCGAGGAAGCTCCGAGCGGCATCCGGCTGCAACGACGGAGAGGAGAGGTGTATCTGAGCCTAGGAAGGAGGGAGAACGATTAAAAGCGGGATTTGCAGGATTTCGAAGTGAAACGACGAGAACCGGAAGGAGTTACCGATTACAACCGAAACAGAGGGGCTGGCGGCTCCCGGCGTCGCTGGTGTCCCTGGCGGCGGCGTCGGTCTTCCGGTTGCGTCCTGGGTGGCTTCGGCTGTGGTGGCGGCGGCGTCGGACGTCGGGGGAGGGGAGGAGAAGGCCCCGGAGATGTTGCTACGGCTGGGTTCGACGGAAGGGAGCGGGAGGAAGAGCTGGGTTTCCTCGGCTATTGAGCACCAAGAACAGGGCAACAGTGGAGGCTCGACTCGGCTGTGGAAGTAAGGGACGAGGGCGGCGGGGCTCGAGACGCCCTGGTGGTGCTCGGAGGTGCTGTGAACCGCATAGATGAAGAGAGTGAGAGTATGAGGGGTTGTGTGGGTTTGAGTCAAGGAAACAACAGGGGCTGGGTTTGAGCTGGTCAAAGCAAAGGAACAAGATAAGGGAGGTTTACAGTTGGCGTGGGAGTTGCAGGCAAGGGGACAAAAGGGTGAGCTTGGGAAGGGAAAAAGAATACAATTTAAGATAGTCCCAAAACTCCAAACGTCAAATACCGGAATATAATCTGAAACCCGCTCACTCGACCTTATCCCGACGCGTTTAAAATACTTCTTAATTTTCCAAATCCGAATTTAATATAAGACTCCAAATATTATTTTCAAATTTTCGGTATATAAAAGCATAGTATAACGTAATTTAAATTTCCAGTTAAATAATGCCGGAACTCGTTTTAAGGATTTCAATTTCGATTTAGGAAATTAAGGACGAGTTTTTCTTGAAATATCTGAATTTTTATTTTATTTTATCTTATTATTTTTTCGACTTAAATCCATTTATATTATTTATTGAAATTTATTATTTAAAAATCCGAGCCTTTACAGAAACATAACCCGGAAATCATAATTCTAGGCCGTTACAATAAATATAAGACTTTTTAACCTATTTGAATTCTCATAATTGTTTTCCATGTCACATTAATTTTTATTGTCAGATGAATACATCATTTCAGCCCAATTCCGTACCTTTTCATCGTTCTTTTATTTATTTTTAAATGCCATCTTTATCATTAATTAGTGTACTAAGTGGGGCTTAATTACTGATTTTACAAAACTTTATCCAATACTCCAGTCATTACTATTTTTCTTAATTATTGTGCCAAAGGCTAAAACACCTTATATATTTGACCGGAGGAAGTATTTATTAGTTTATTTTCAAATGTGCTCTTTAAGTTTACTAATTATGGGCAAAATAACTGATCGATAATCAACTTAAATCCAGTTGTAAAAATTAAATACATTATTTGCACAATAATAATAAATTAAATTAACTAAATATTTATTAAATCATTTTCAAATTAATAATAAATTAAATTTAAGATTATTAAATATTTTATTTGTATATCAGGTCATATATTACCCTTAATTAATGGTGTGTGTCAGTGTGTGAAAATGAAATTTTGGAACGGTTGAGTTATGATAAAGTTGTAAGAATATCTCAAATGCTCAAATAATTTAAAAAATTCAAATTTAAAATCCATGAAAACAACCTAGATTATATAGGTGGCTAGTTATTCGTTTAAACTCAATCTTCAATTTAATTAATTTAAGTTCATTTTAATTGTCCATCTATATCTATTTACTAACTAATAAACAATTTTAATTTTTATAAATATTATCGGTTTCTCTTATTAAAAATATTTTTTTATTTATAAGTATGTAAATGATTCCTTTTCAATATTTGTGCTAACCATCTTTCAAAATATACTTTTAATCAAAGTGTATAATTGTCAAGGAATTACTAATTTATAGAATTCTACCAATCCATCACAATTGTAAAGGAATTACTAATTTTATTATTTTGACATTTATAAGTCATTTCAAAATTCATATATAATTTACTATTCAAACCTAATAGAGTAATTGGTCATGTGTGTAACATATATATTAAATTGAACTATTTTTTTATATAAGCTATGAAGATATTTGATAATCTTATCTGATAGGGTAATTTATACAAATAGGGTGATGAAAGAGAAGATAAACAGTATATTTATAAATATAAAAAGTAGAGAACTTTTTTTTTTATACAATAAAAAGTAGAGAATTGAGTCTAAATAGTTGATATATATTTATCTAGTTACGTGAAGCAAAAGTGATTTAATTTTATTTTTATTTTGTGAAAAGAAAAGTAAGTTTTAAACTTGAAAAAAATTGGTTAAGATAAAATTAATTAAAAAAGGTTAAAGTTTGTTATAATATTCAAACATAAATAACATATATGAGATTTGGTTAATAGTAGGGGTGGGCACGGGACGGGACGGGACGGGATTGAGCCGGGACGGGAGTCGTCCCGCGAAATTTTTACGGGACGGGATTGACACTTTTTTTTCGGGACGGGATGGTGTCTGGACGGGACGGGATCGGAATGGGACGGGCCTTGTCCCGCAAATAAAAATAATAAAATATTATATAAATTTGCAAAGTGAAAAATGCTTTTATAATTCATTAATTTGTATAATATGTTGAATACGGTATTCTTCTCAACTATATTATTCAATAATAATAATATTAATATTATTATTATTATTATACTATTATTAACTCATACAATGATTGTAAAATTAATTATAATGTTCAACATATTTGGCTACATTATCTTACTAGATCGGGACGAAAAGAAATTGAGACGAGATTCACCAAATATTGTATCATTATCGATTGATAGTTGGGAAGAATACCGTGTTTAGCTATTTGCCTCTTGTAGCTATTTGCCACACTTTGACTAGGATTGCGTTTAGTATTCAAAAGGGATGCGGAGCCCAGCTTGTTAGCCGGCTCCGATCTAATTTCATGTAAGAACTTTATTATTATTAACATAATAATAATAATAATAATAATAATAATAATAATAATAATAATAATAATAATAATAATAATAATAATAATAATAATAATAATAATGCCACGTTATAATTAAAAAATAATAATAATAATTTTAATTTTTTTTATTCTTATTATTATAAAATAATTATAATTTACAAGAAAAAATATAATATAATATGATATAATAATATAATAATAATAATAATAATATTTTTATTATAAATTAATATTATTATTAAATTATATTATAATATTATACAACAATAATAATAGAGGGAATTAAACTATATGACCCTTGCCCCGAAATGGTTTGCTAGCCTAACCCCCTATCCACAACATTTGCAAAGGTTACACCCCCCCACCAAAAAAAGGCATATTTGCCGGTTGGATTTAACCGGGACAGAGGAGAGAGAAGGTAAAAGGAGGAGAGAGAGAGGAAGCGGGGTGGAGAGAGAGAGGAAAGGGGAAGTTATTGTGGAGAGAGAGAGTGGAAGTGGGGGAAGTTATTGTGGGAGAGAGAGTGGATGAGTGAGAGTGGAAGCGGTTTCAATTGAAAATTGTCGACCCCAACTGTTCTCACGGCTTACAAAAGAGGAAGAGAGAGAGAGAGAGAGGGCAACAGTTCCACATGCAAGGCTGAGGAAAAGAATAAGAGAAGGAAGAAGAAGAGGAAGGAGACGACAGAGCGAGAGAGGAAAAGAAGAAGCAAAGGCGAGGAAGAGGACGACAGTGCAGAAGAGGAGACGAGACTTTGAAGTAAGTAAACACCCTCACAATGCCGATTAAATACGTTTTGCTTTGATTGGTAGGGGAGGAACAGATTTGAAGAAACAAAACTGGTTTGGATTGTGTGAAAATGGGAAGAAGGGGTCGAATGGGTTGACAGTACGCAATATCGCCCTGTCATGTAGGAAGTAACCGGCGTCAAGTTAAAAACAATTGGTGGAAAGTTTGGGTACTGGGGTTTGCGCGTTTGGGAGAGAAGGGGATTTTTGGGAATGGGGAAATTGGGCAACTGTGTTGTTGAATCCAACTTATCAGGAGGGGGAGTGTAGATCCGTTCAGTTTAGGTGGGAATTGGGCGAAATGGGGCTTATGACTGTAGATGCGGCGCATTAGGGGGGAATTTGGGGGAAATTGGTTGAAATGCGGCGCATTAGGGTTAGAGAAAATTGTAGAAAGGTGAAAAGTTTATGTGGAATCGAAATTATCTGGAATAGGATTACTTGTGTGCAAATGGAGATGGACAGATTGAATACGTATGCTGTCATGTTTTCACAACCATGTGTCATGTGTATATGTGTATGTGGCATGTGTAATTGTGTTTCTGTCATGTTACATTTGATATTGATATGAAGGGAACCGTGGGTTGGGGGAGAAGAATTGATGTGTAGAATACTGAATTTGGGTCTTCCACTGTGCAGGATATCTGGTGAATATTAAAAATGTCGCAGCGAAGTATGAAGAAGATTGTAGACCGTACAGCTCAAACATCCGGCGCGGTAATATGGCTTTCTTTCGAGTAATGTAAGTTGTGATTGTTGTGCTGCAGTGTGGCTGACATGTTGAAGTCTGTGCAGGCTGTGTACGCCGTAGAGGAAGAAAGACACTTCAAAGCAAAAATTAACCAACACTCTCGGATGGCGCTCCTGGTTAACATTGACAACCGGTTGAGCGAGTCCCATTGGAAGCGCCTGACCGAGAGCCCGTTGGGGGGCATTGCAAGACTGGGCACAAGGGTCCAGTTCTCGGGACAGCTTGTACACTATGATCTCCAACGACAATTGAAGTCGAAGAAGGAGAATGAAACATGGTACAAGATCCATGAAGTGGTCGTCAGGTTCTCAATAGCTGAGTTTGCCATTGTCACCGGTCTCAACTGTGGCTATGGCGAAGAGCCCGAGGACGACGACGGGTTCGAGAAGGCAGTGTATGATTTCTTTGGAGTTTCAAAGATGAGGATGTCTGAGTTCGAGGTACAGTTCCGTGTGGCGATGGCATCTGAGAAATCGTCCACCAGAAAGTTGAAATTTGTCCTGCTGATGCTGGTCGAGGGAGTATTGTTCGGGAAGGAACCCAAAAACAACATTCATGGGTGGGTGGTCGACCTTGTCGGCGACGTTGACAGGTTCCTGGCGTTTCCGTGGGGTCGGCTTTGCTACGAGTGAACGAACGAGTTCCTACACCGTGCAATCGAGAGGAAGCTCCAACGGGATGAGGGCAGCTCCAATGCACGCCCGGCCTATTGCCTGATGGGTTTCCCTCTCGCCTTCCAGGTTCGTACACAGATATGACTGGACGCCCTATACTGGTTTACTAGGCGTCTTACATTTATTGACTGGACATGAACTGATTATTTACTGGACAATATGTAATTGCAGCTATGGGTGTACGAAGCCCTCACTCCAATGGCCGACTAATTCGCGAATGTCATAGACGAGAAGCTGTACCCCAGGTGTCTGCAATACGAGTTTAGAGACCTGAACCTCTGTAACGGCCCGGGATTATGATTCCAGAGTTACGTTTCGAGGGATTAAACCCCTCGTTAGGACCTTGCGCCCCGAGTACAGGTTGAAGGTTTCAAAACTTACTTTAATGTTTTCAAGGGGGATTTCATACCCAAAATCGAAGGGATCGTTGGAATCCCCGGGGAAGTCCCCTGTACCTGTCGTAATCTAAGCGTGGAAATCAGAAATCATGCGACTAGCGAAAACAAGTATAATACAAAAGTGTGCCACGGCAGAGCCGGGTCAAAACGGAGTCTAAAGTGTAAATCCGAAAAAGTATAATCAGAGTCTGGCGAAGTCTATACCCCAGCGCTCACTCTCCGCCGACAAAATGACCCGCGCAATAAGCAAACAGCACCGATAGGATGAACATAAATAATACCTAAAAAAATTGATATGGGGCGGGATCAGATCGATGCCCACTTACCTCTGCATCCCAACCATAAGCACACATATACGCTATACCTAATAAAGATGCTTCTAGATGCATGGCGGAATATTAACACACTAACATGCTCCTAAGATCAAGTACATAATAATAATAAGGCCTTAGCACAGAATACCAAGTGGTATATCCCTCTCCTACCTCCACCCCTTTCGATAGGTGGAGACTGGCCAGCTCGTGAATGCATTCATTCATAATAGGGCGGCACGCATGCCTAACCCGCTCCACAATAAAGCCCGCAGGCGTATCATAATATAAGGAAGTTCATGACTCGATTGACTCAGGGTACCCGATGAGGCTGGGCTACCCTATGACCCTAGCAATGACTCTAGTTACTTCACAGATAACGGCCGTTCTGTTTACATACACATAGAGAAATAGAATGCTCAACGATCAATGCAACCTAGCATGGTACTACATGGCATGCTGATCATGAATGCAACACCTAGTATATCATGCACCTAAAGCAGGGAATAGCTCTATTCAATCTGAGTAAGCTCCGAAGAGACTTACCTGGTATCGCAGAACAGCAAAAGGCAATCAACCAGGCAATATGAAATCCGACACGTCACAGATGGTCACCTAACAGGTATAAGCACACCAATGAGTCTATCTCTAAGGCACACAAAGCATAGAATTATCACACACAACTTCACAACTTAACATAATAACCGTCACATCATCATTTCCATATCATCAACCTTATCTCATAATCTATCATCTCAACCTCTCACAACCATGCTCAATATAATTCTCCAATTCACCAACTTAAGATAATTCCAATTCATACTTAACCAATTTGCATGCCATCATTTCAAAATCTTACTTAACATATAATTGCACATCTTCAACATCATCATATAACATTTAACCACAATAATAAATCACCACAATATCATATATTAAATCTCAAAACAACATTTTATATTTTAATCCCAATAATATTACATACTACTTCTAACATCTTTTATTTTAACATCTTTATAAAATATTTATAAAATCCCAACAATATTTATTAAATCAAAACATCCCTTTTTAGTTTACCAAACCAAACCCTTATTTTATAAGAACCCCAAAACCGGCCCATGTTTTAATTAAACCAAACCGAACCGAGCCCTTTTTAATGACTCAAACCGAGCCCTTATTGTTTAGAAAAAAGGCCCAAAACCCGGTTTCCTTAAGACACCAATCTCGGCCCAATAAATAGGCCCAAAATAAACCTTCCCATTTGTTTCATTTCAAAAGAACGGAGCTGGATTTTTTTTTAAAAGAGTGGGGCCCAGGGCTGAGTTGGCAACGATGTGGCAAAGAGGGGGTGGGCTCCACTTTCTTTCTTCTTCCCAGTTCTGTTCGAAAGAAACAGAGGCGCAAGCCCCATTTTTGTTGCCCAGAACCGGCGGAAGGAGGAGGAAAGGGCGGACCTCCGACGGCGGCGGGGCTGGGCTGGGCTCCGGCCACCTGGCCTCGCCGGTCACCCCGACGCACACACCCTCGGACAAGAAAGGAAGGAAGGAGGAGGAAGAAGGGCTCACCGAGAGGGCTTCGAAGCTTCGTCGGAGGAGCTCGGAGGTGCGATTTGGCTTCGCCGAGGTCGGAATCAACCACGCGTGGCCTAGGAAGGAAGAAGGAGGTTAAAAGGGGGAACCTTTACAAGGTTTTGGAGTCGGAGCGGAGGATCGAAGGCTTACCGAGGGCGTTCGAAAACAGGGGAGGAGAGAGGGTCCGGCGGCGGCGCTTGTTGGCTTCGACGGAGCTACTGGCGGCTCCAGCTGCTGCTGGCGGCTCCGGGGATGGGCGGTGAAGGCGGTGTGGTGGTGGAGGTGTGGTGGCAGCGTGGTGGCGGGGAGAAGAGGAGAGGTGGTGGCGGTGGAATGGAGCTCAAGGGAGCCTGTTTTGGGTCCCCTTTTTTTTTTGACAGTGTAACCCGAGAGTGAGAGGGGGGAAGAAGAATCTGATTTTTACAATGGTCAAATTGCAACACAAAGAGTTCTTTTTTTTTTTTTGGGAAGAGAAAGGTGTTGTTTGTTTGCCAAAATAAGGGGGTCAAAGAGTGGAGGGAGGAAAGGAGAGGATAGGATTTTCCCGAACTAGAATAGGGTGAGTTGGATGGATAAGGATTCGAAATATGACGGAATTGAGAGCTCGGGTCGGAAATTTAAATTTCCGCTGATTGATCGTTCAAAACCCGAAATGAATGACGGAATTGATTTTTAAATCGGAAGATTGGGCCGGAATTTATTTTAAATTCATTTTGATTTTCTTTTTCCGAAAATTAATATTTTAAAAATCCGAGCCTTTACATCATCCACCTCTAAAAACAAGTCTCGTCCCCGAGACTAAAATCATTCTAAAGTGGGGATGAAGTTGAAATTGGTGAGTCCAAGGATCACGTCATCGATCCCGTAAGTACCTCATAAGTGCCCCCATGAGATCTCACAGTACCGTCGTCATGATCATAATACTCCCAATCGGTCGTAGTAAGGATGTGGTAGGGGCCCCTACCACACCCCACTCCGACTCCTCGGGCATACCATAACTCGAAAACCATCATGACATCTCCGCTAGGTCTTAGCAAGCGATCTACAGGTGCCCCCATACATGCTGGTATCCACTTCGTGGAGCGTCAAAATGCAAGCTCGGTTGGAAAGTTTCAAGGGGAATCTTAGTTCAAAAAGGTTTGATTAAAACCCTCAATCACATTAAATTCCCAAAATCCAAGTTAGTTATTTTTAAACATCATTCAAAATCCGATGTTAGTCAAGAAACTTCAATTTCAGGAGGTGGAATCATCCACCTCTAGGGCTAATCCCAATTTTCATCCTAGGTTCCAAGTTATAATAAAAATTCATCAATTCAACCTTATCATTCTACAATTTCGATTCAAGGCATCATGTAACATAACAACTGTTCAACATAGCAACCACATCACGCATTCATAACCAGATCATATTCACGTCAAGGATAGCCATATACCTTAACGGATCTAGCATAGTATCGCACGTAGTAGGATTCATCATATGATATCACAGGAGTTGCACATCACATCAATAAGATAAGCACGTCATATCATGCTAACTACCAAGCGTCATCACATTAGAGACAAAACAAATAATTCCGTATACTAGCATTTCATCGAGTTTAGGGGGGCAACTATGTTAGTACTAACAATTCACTATTGTCTATGGCAATACATCAAGGAATCAACATCGTCTAAGCAGAGAATTCGCACCACATCCAGCCCCAAGTAAAGCATACACTAAGTCACATCCTCAAGAAAATCTGCCTATAATTACCAACCATAACAAGACTCGACCACCATTCCCTACCTCTCGCAAAAAGATCATCATTACCTCGGTCTACCAACTCAATCCAACACTAGTTCTAGACATCATTGCATCCCGCTTATCATACGTCCCACTCATAGACAATCTCTATAGTCTCATAATCATCCGCACTTCAAGGCCTACATCCCAAGCCGAATTACTAGGTATCTTAACTCTTGTGCCATCAAGTCATCTAAGAGCCAGCCTACTTCGACATCCCGACCTCAAATCCTACTCGACTACCTAAAACCATATCTCGGAGTTCTCAATCGCACAATTTCCTTATTCTGGCAAGCTTAACAACTCGACCGATTACCAATACTCTTTATAAAGCATACCCTCATCCTAGAGGTCCTCTACCAGCCTCATATTCACCTTCTAGGAGAAATCTCAAGTCCTCGACTAAACCGCTCTCACGATCAATCTAGACACCTCTTAACAATCTTGCTGATTCTTCCTAAGCTCTCAAGACTCCGCCTGACCATCACCTCCCAAAGGGACGTATCAAATCATCTCGCTAACCTGATCATACTTCCCACACCACTAACCACTCTTACTAACCATCCACCTCTAAGAACCCAACTCATACTAACCATCTCACACCTGTCACTCTCGACCAACTCCAACGCCGAAACTCAACTAGTGCTAACTCATAACAACGAATCCCCGAGTTCCTCATCACCCGCGTCTATCCTCAATGACCAAACACAGATTCTACCTACTCGTCCCATTCCGAATCTCACAAAACCTAAACATCCATGACTCCTCAGCCGACCTATTCTAGATTCTCGTCCCAGTATATTTCCAGATTTCCTCATTCCAACCCTTACTAACCTTAACCATTCGAAAACCTCAAGTCGTCCTACTCCAGTTCCTCGTCTCTTCATATTCCGGAATTTCCTCAAGCTCCTACTTCTTAACCATGACACCTTACCGTCCAAAGCTCTCTTTTACCGATCATCATTTCCGTAGAGTCCCTAGATCATCCTCATCCGAGTTTCCCAATTATCGCAACTTAGCCAACTCTCTAAAACATTCTTCCCCTAGTGTTCTCAATACTTTTATGATTTGCCAATTTCCAAACTTCATGCTCAAAATCTCCCTATCTTGACCTCAAACCCACAATCTTACGAGAAATCTCAACGACATTCTTGCCTAACTACCAGCCCTTCTTCGAGATTCATCTCACGCCCTCAAATACCTCACTAGCCACAATAACATCCACTCACAACTCTCGATTCATTCCCTATCCTAAAATCCTCCAACAACGCATCTAGAAATTCCTTCACTAACGAATTCTCCAAGCACTACCAATCGTACATCCTAGTCCCAATTACTCATCACGCGCACATTCTTGATATGAACAACCTAATACCCAAGATCGATAACTTCCCAAACAACCTTATACTACTTTTCCTTAGCGATTCCTCAACCTCAGCTTTTACCAAGTTTGCTCCCAATCGCCACACATACAACCTAGTCCCAATTCTACGATTCCTTAGACATTCGTTAACCGACCATCCTCAATGCCACCCACAATTCGCTCCAAGACTACTTAGACACTCTCTCCCAGTATACTAACCCGTATATCAACACATCCCCTCAAGAATCCCTCCAAACCACCCTTAAGTCACTTATCCACCTCTAGAACTACACTACCCGCACACGCTATTGTCCCACACTACCTCTAACGAAGACCTTTCCCTTGAAATCTTGCCATACTACTCTATTCCTCACCGAAGACCTACTTGGAAGCTCAATTACACTCAATATCTGACAAGTCCTAACTCACTCGGCTCTTCTCAAGCTGATGCACCCTTCCTACACCTCATCTCACACAACCAATGACCCACTCGAAGACCTCAATCTACCTGCCATTTTCCGACCCATTTCACCAAGGAATCACTCGACTCATGCCCAAGACGAAACACCACTACATATATAACTCATAATCGATTTACTAGCAGGTCAGTACACTCAAGCATCAAGATAAATCATCGCAAGCACAAGTTAGCCGGTCACTATTCACTACTGGTTCGACATATTCGTCACTACCAATCTCATCATGTCAGTTCTAGGCCTATCACACACCATCAATTCCGACTAATAAGAGAATCCACGGTTCGAATTAAGAATGCTCTTCCTCGAGTCAGTTGGGAGGATCCTGCTCACGTCTGCCATCCTTGAAGCATATCCGTTCTTTTTGTCGTCGGTGACGTCGTCCTTGGAGTCTATGGGCCATGGACCCACCATGCTTCCGCTTCGCCGTCCCGGTGCCACTTGGTCGTCGCTTCCTCCTTTCATGTCGGCGCTCATCGAAGGATTGCAAGGATTAGGAGTTACGGAGATAGGGGAGAGACAAGGGCGGACAACACGACTTCTTCAATGATTCAGACATGGACCAGGACTAGACGGTGAGACTAGAGATAAGATCTCAACCCGAGAGTTACAACGATGCCCTTAGGTCATTCTATGAGGTTATATTTGCCGCAAGGAACACATAGCAATCACGAAGTATCTCAACAACATTATTCCACACTAGCATGTACCTATCTCGAGAATAACGATTTATGAGTTCACAACACGTTCATCTAATCAATTCCTTCATGCACGCGGACAAGCAAGTACCCTATCACTTCATTTACCAGTCATGCCTGACATATTAAGATAATTTATACATGGACCGACAATGGACATATGCAACACAAGTTATGCAAGATCTAGCGAGCATCACATAATATAACATGTATGATTAATCACTCACCTTAGGTACACACATAAGCATATCAAGATGATATGGGGCCAATGCATCATGTTAAAATGCATTCCAATAATCCTACTACAAGTATAGTCAAGTCCTACAGGGGGCGGTACAACAACTATCATATCACATACATTCATATTCACATAGTAAGACGAGTACGACAATTAATCATACGAGGGTCCAAATTTGGGAGGTATATGTCCTACATGATACTAGCAATACTCGTTAAATATATACATAGTCAACGAGGTCCAATTAAGTCAATTTAGCATGCTAAGACATTCATTCCTCATATTAAACATACAACAAGGGTTGATCACACTATCATGAACCTAATTCATGGAAAGATAATAATTCTGGAAGTTTCATACATATGGTACAAATATCTCCTCATAGAAGCAACCATGCAAGTTATCAACCAAGTCATGCTAAAATACCCCGACATTCCATGTCATGAAGCCATAAAGGAGGCTATCATTATAATCAGACAGAATTCCCTAAGAGCAATCACTTACTCATCACCCCGTTTCCCGTGGGACACTAGTATGACTCGCTCGGTAGGACACAATGACGTTCACGTTGTTCCCGAGAGACGAGGATAAACTCGTGTTTAGACTCCTATGGAAAGAAGACATGGTTGACCATTACGAGGATCAAAGGGGTGACTCCATGAGACAACTCACTCCTAACTCGAAACTACTTCAGTCATCACTCACACTAACATACTCAAGTAATCCTCACATCCGACATGATTTTTGAAGGTAATTAGATGACCAACCCAAATTTCCCGTGGGAGACACCAACCTCTAGTACAAGACTCGGTAGAAGCATAGATGGTGGGATACCAGACAGGACTCGAAACGGGGTGAGCGGGTGCTCTTTGACCCTTGCTAACATGCCTAAATATTTTGGTGTGACGGATGACGAAGTCAGAATCATCAAAGGGTTTGAATTAAGGAAGTTCCATTCCGACAAGACAGGAATTCCAATGACATAAGAACGAGGTACTCTCCCGCTATCCCGTTTGCACAGTTATTCAATACATGATTCAAGTCAAGACATACTGATTAGTTCTCTATCTTAAGCAAAACAGCACTCAACATTTAAGCAATCAACGGGGTTAATATGATCCTCTTCGAGGAGGATCGCCCTCAGGCCCAGTTGGATATAATGCATATAATAATAGAGACGATCTATGCCGTCCTTCGAGGGACGGCTGACCGGAGGGGCAAATACCTCACGGCCTCCTAACCCAAGCTACTCCAACCCTCGGGCTCCTTGGAGTCTTCAAACCCTATCTGTAAAAGAAATCTAGTATTTTGCCTACCTATTTCCAACTACATCCAATAGGGATGGTCTAGCGCCTTTATTACCCCGTCATTTCCCTTTGTTTGATCACCGAATTTATTGAGTCAAGTTCATATTTAGTCCATTTGAGTTAGCCATATTAAATTCATTTTGCCCTTTCTAAAACATTTTGAAAAAAAAAACCATTTGAAAACCTTGGGCCATTTCAAAACCACTTCAACCTATCATACTCGGTTTGTATAACCTCAGCTCTGATACCCCTTTGTAACGGCACGGGATTATGATTCCCGAGTTACGTTTCGAGGGATTAAACCCCTCGTTAGGACCTTGCGCCCCGAGTACAGGTTGAAGGTTTCAAAACTTACTTTAATGTTTTCAAGGGGGATTTCATACCCAAAATCGAAGGGATCGTTGGAATCCCCGGGGAAGTCCCCTGTACCTGTCGTAATCTAAGCGTGGAAATCAGAAATCATGCGACTAGCGAAAACAAGTATAATACAAAAGTGTGCCACGGCAGAGCCGGGTCAAAACGGAGTCTAAAGTGTAAATCCGAAAAAGTATAATCAGAGTCTGGCAGAGTCTATACCCCAGCGCTCACTCTCCGCCGACAAAATGACCCGCGCAATAAGCAAACAGCACCGATAGGATGAACATAAATAATACCTAAAAAAATTGATATGGGGCGGGATCAGATCGATGCCCACTTAACTCTGCATCCCAACCATAAGCACACATATACGCTATACCTAATAAAGATGCTTCTAGATGCATGGCGGAATATTAACACACTAACATGCTCCTAAGATCAAGTACATAATAATAATAAGGCCTTAGCACAGAATACCAAGTGGTATATCCCTCTCCTACCTCCACCCCTTCCGATAGGTGGAGACTGGCCAGCTCGTGAATGCATTCATTCATAATAGGGCGGCACGCATGCCTAACCCGCTCCACAATAAAGCCCGCAGGCATATCATAATATAAGGAAGTTCATGACTCGATTGACTCAGGGTACCCGATGAGGCTGGGCTACCCTATGACCCTAGCAATGACTCTAGTTACTTCACAGATAACGGCCGTTCTGTTTACATACACATAGAGAAATAGAATGCTCAACGATCAATGCAACCTAGCATGGTACTACATGGCATGCTGATCATGAATGCAACACCTAGTATATCATGCACCTAAAGCAGGGAATAGCTCTATTCAATCTGAGTAAGCTCCGAAGAGACTTACCTGGTATCGCAGAACAGCAAAAGGCAATCAACCAGGCAATATGAAATCCGACACGTCACAGATGGTCACCTAACAGGTATAAGCACACCAATGAGTCTATCTCTAAGGCACACAAAGCATAGAATTATCACACAAAACTTCACAACTTAACATAATAACCGTCACATCATCATTTCCATATCATCAACCTTATCTCATAATCTATCATCTCAACCTCTCACAACCATGCTCAATATAATTCTCCAATTCACCAACTTAAGATAATTCCAATTCATACTTAACCAATTTGCATGCCATCATTTCAAAATCTTACTTAGCATATAATTGCACATCTTCAACATCATCATATAACATTTAACCACAATAATAAATCACCACAATATCATATATTAAATCTCAAAACAACATTTTATATTTTAATCCCAATAATATTACATACTACTTCTAACATCTTTTATTTTAACATCTTTATAAAATATTTATAAAATCCCAACAATATTTATTAAATCAAAACATCCCTTTTTAATTTACCAAACCAAACCCTTATTTTATAAGAACCCCAAAACCGGCCCATGTTTTAATTAAACCAAACCGAACCGAGCCCTTTTTAATGACTCAAACCGAGCCCTTATTGTTTAGAAAAAAGGCCCAAAAACCGGTTTCCTTAAGACACCAATCTCGGCCCAATAAATAGGCCCAAAATAAACCTTCCCATTTGTTTCATTTCAAAAGAACGGAGCTGGATTTTTTTTAAAAGAGTGGGGCCCAGGGCTGAGTTGGCAACGATGTGGCAAAGAGGGGGTGGGCACCACTTTCTTTCTTCTTCCCAGTTCTGTTCGAAAGAAACAGAGGCGCAAGCCCCATTTTTGTTGCCCAGAACCGGCGGAAGGAGGAGGAAAGGGCGGACCTCCGACGGCGGCGGGGCTGGGCTGGGCTCCGGCCACCTGGCCTCGCCGGTCACCCCGACGCACACACCCTCGGACAAGAAAGGAAGGAAGGAGGAGGAAGAAGGGCTCACCGAGAGGGCTTCGAAGCTTCGTCGGAGGAGCTCGGAGGTGCGATTTGGCTTCGCCGAGGTCGGAATCAACCACGCGTGGCCTAGGAAGGAAGAAGGAGGTTAAAAGGGGGAACCTTTACAAGGTTTTGGAGTCGGAGCGGAGGATCGAAGGCTTACCGAGGGCGTTCGAAAACAGGGGAGGAGAGAGGGTCCGGCGGCGGCGCTTGTTGGCTTCGACGGAGCTACTGGCGGCTCCAGCTGCTGCTGGCGGCTCCGGGGATGGGCGGTGAAGGCGGTGTGGTGGTGGAGGTGTGGTGGCAGCGTGGTGGCGGGGAGAAGAGGAGAGGTGGTGGCGGTGGAATGGAGCTCAAGGGAGCCTGTTTTGGGTCCCCTTTTTTTTTTGACAGTGTAACCCGAGAGTGAGAGGGGGGAAGAAGAATCTGATTTTTACAATGGTCAAATTGCAACACAAAGAGTTCTTTTTTTTTTTTTGGGAAGAGAAAGGTGTTGTTTGTTTGCCAAAATAAGGGGGTCAAAGAGTGGAGGGAGGAAAGGAGAGGATAGGATTTTCCCGAACTAGAATAGGGTGAGTTGGATGGATAAGGATTCGGAATATGACGGAATTGAGAGCTCGGGTCGGAAATTTAAATTTCCGCTGATTGATCGTTCAAAACCCGAAATGAAAGACGAAATTGATTTTTAAATCGGAAGATTGGGCCGGAATTTATTTTAAATTCATTTTGATTTTCTTTTTCCGAAAATTAATATTTTAAAAATCCGAGCCTTTACAACCTCGAGTATGCCTCAATCGAAACCCGACTGCACGAGGCGAAGGAGCTGGGGCACTTCAATGACCCTGCAGCCGTGAGGCCTCTTCTGCTCCCCGATGATGTGGAGAGAGCAACCGGTTTATACCGCGATGCCCGAAACACTCACGACAAGCGGGACAACTTCTTCGACGACATAGCCCGGGCGTTCTTATCAGCAAATGTCAAACCCTCAGCAAAGAAACAACCAAAGGGAGCAAGTGGGTCAACACAAGAATCAGGGGAGGGCACGCAGACACAAGCTACCCTATTAGAGATAGAGTCACGGTTAGTGGCAAAGATGGACGAGATGCTGAGGAGTATATCCGCGGAGGTAAATTCGAAGATGGCGACGCTTGAGGAGGCGATTGAAAACATGAGAAGGGAACTGCGGTGCAAGGGGACCAGGGAGTCGGAGGAGCGAGACAAAGTTCTGGGAAAGGAGGTAAGGTTCTCCTGGTATTAGATCACAATCGTCATGTCATCTCCTGTAAATGTCATGTTGTTAGTAATGTATGTCATGTTAGTATCAATACATGTCATGCCAATTCCAGTATATGTCATGTTAATAAGAGGTTATGTGGTTAGGTTCAGGGATCAGTGAAGGACAAGGATAACGGCAAGGAGGAGGAGGACAAGGACAAGGAAGTTCTGGGAAAGGAGGTAAGGTTCTCCCGGTATCAGATCATAATCGTCATGTCAATTCATATGGATGTCATGTTTGTCATTATATATGTCATGTTAATTTACGCAGAGGTCATGTGCTGCGGTTCATGGATCAGGGAAGGACAAGGATAAGAGCAAGGACAAGGACAAGGACGAGGGCAAGGACAAGAGAAAGGAGGACAAGTTGAAGGCCAAGGCGAAGTTGAAGGAGGACAAGTTGAAGGACAAGGACAAGGTTTGCGCATCAGACTGTCATGTGAATATATAAATGATGTCATGTTATTTGTGTTTACTGTCATGTCATGCGCAATGGGCTTCAAGTTGCAGGAGTTGGTGGCACCCGGTTCTGATGTTGAGGCTGAGGCTGAGGTGCCCCTCATACGGCCGAGAAGAAGCACCCGTCAACATCCTGATACGTTGTCCCAGGCGGAGGAAACGCAGCCAGCGAAGAAGCCGCGTGTGGGCAAGAAGCCAATGGATGCCGTCGAGCTAGGCATGGCGACCAGGGCAGATGCTGATGCGTTCGCTGCGTGGATGAAGGACGGAAGTGACCCCGTCCGGTCGGTGGAAGGCACCCTACTGGCGAAGCAGTTCTTTGGGACACTTCAATCACCGACCAACTGGGTGTCATCCGAGGTTAGTTAAGTTCCCACATTGTGGTTCGAGTCATCACCTTCTTCCTCATATGGTCTTCCAAAATAAAGATTTTTCCTTGCGTCCAGCATATTGAGCAAGCTTGCGCCCTACTGCGGAAGGACATCAACGCCGGTGACAAGTACGAAGGGGTCGCCGTTCTGGATTTCTTGTGGGGGTATCTCCTGCAGAAGAAACTGGCGGACGCGAAGGGGGACCTTGAGGTGGTGAAGGGGGACGACACGATGACCCAATACTTCGACGGCAAGTTGCCGGAGAAGTTTCCGACGGGTTGGGCCGATGTCGACCGCGTGTTGGCACCTTGGAATCTGAAGAACGAGCACTGGGTGGCCCTTGACATCAACTTCGCGGAGTGGACATTGGACGTGTACGATTGCGACACAAGCCACGTCGCTGACCGCCATATGCCGGGCCTCCTGAAGGCGGTTACCCACCTCCTCCCCATTTTGATGAACGGCCACCCTGAACTTCGAGTCAAATGGGTCGGCAAAGTCCCGGAACCTTTGGCGTACAAAAGGGTGAAGGGGATTCCCCAAAACAAACAATCGTAAGTCATTATCGGCTCTTCATTTAGAAAACATTGGCACAGGTTGTGTGAGCAATTTTCGTTATTTTGATGTAGGGGCGACTGCGGTCCATATGCCATCCGTTTCCTGCAGCTCCTCGCGACCGGTGACACCAAGTTCCGTGGCCTGGACGATTCATTCATTGCGGCGTACCGCCATGCCCTTTGTGTTGCCATGTTTCACGGACGTCTTACAACCCCATCCGATCCTTAAAAAAACTCCCCCATTGGTTTTATAAACATTGTTGGTTTGTGTAGACTTGTTAGTTGGTTTAGACATTTGGTTATGCACTTATGTTTGTTGGTTTTAGACATTTGGATATGTACTTATTGCTGGATTGTTGTATTCGTTGGTTTTTTAATTATGACATGTCATGTCAATATGAAGCAACTGTCATGTCAATATGAAACTATTGTCATGCCAAAATCCGATAGTGTCATGTCAAAAGGGGGTAATGTCATATGGCATCCCGTTAACATAATAGAACAAACTAGAACTAGAACAAACTAGAACTAGAACAAACTAGAATAAAACCCCCCATACGAAGTTGCAGATAGGCAACATAATTCTTTGCGAAAGGCGTCTAACCAAAATGGGCGTACTATCTACTTCATTCCGAAAGGCCCCGCGGATGGAAGTTCCTATGCCCCCGCTACGTGCGGCGGCGCTTCTGCAATTTAAATTTCCCATTAGCGGGACGCGCCCACTCTATTGGTTCAAGTTTCACAGTCGTCGGCAACGCTCCGGTCTTCCCTTTTCCACGTTGGTATGCTTCCTCTACTTCCCTTACCGCTCGCTCCGCGTCGTGATCCCACGGGCTGACTACATCCTCGACGTCACTGCTCACAGAAATGACCTGCTTCCCACGGTCATAAGCAACTGCGTTGTACAACGCATCACTTGGTTCTAACTGGACACGTGGATTATCTAACTGGACAAGTGAGCTCTCTAACTGGACACTCTTAGTTTCTAACTGGACAACTCTTCTTGCTCGATCGACACCTTGTGCTACCACAACTTCCAATTCCTCATCCCCTGCCAAGAGGGTTTTAGTTTGTAACTGTGGGTGATCTTCTAGGGTCAAGTGTGGCCCACCCCCGAGTGGATGGGCCGTTGTGGATCCTTCCGTAGTGGTGAAATCGCCGCCAACCTTGCGTATCAGGGAGACATGGAGGTCGATAGGCCAGAATCGTTCACCGGAAAGACCATTTACGAACTTGTAGGCCTGCAAGTCTTCATCATCCCCAATGGAAAAAGGTCTGCACCCTTCCTTCTTCGGCTTTACATATGTGAGCTCAACGTCATGCCTCCTCCCATCGACATTAAACTTGGCCATCAGTTGTTTCTTCAGCGAGACGTAGTCAATACTTTCGTCTACCAGTACGGCCTTTTGACTCCTCGACGACTTCACGACCCAAATGCCCTCTTCACAATCCCACCATCCGCCAAATAATACAGTGATACACACGGACGAGTTCTCCCTGTTCCATTAGTTAGTGGGGGGGACATTCAGTTTTACAGGGAGAAGAACACATTGTGAGGAGAGATGTATCGCATAACCTAAATGGAAGGATGACTTAATCATTTCCGCCAAGAAGTCGCTGTCTGTCCAGTTAACCCCAGTAGGTGTCAAGCGCGTGAATGGGTTTATGGACTCCCCCTCCTCCCTCCTCTCCCTCTTATTCTCTTAAGGGGTAAATGACAGGGCGGGAGATTTAATCTCACTCCCGTCATCTCTCTGTCCCGCCCTCTCTCTCTCTCTCTCTCTCTCTCTCTCTCTCTCTCTCTCACACACACACACACACACACACACTCTCTCTCTCTCTCTCTCTCTCTCTCTCTCTCCTGTCTTATCAAATGTCTTTACCTACCCTCTGCGAGATTCCCCCCCCCCCCCCCCTTGGTCTCTCTGAAGTTATTGTTGGGTCAAAATTTTATTCATTTCTTTCAACATAATATATTGTTTGAAAATGTATTTCGTGGTTTTAAATTAATATGGGTGTACTCCTCTCTCTATGGTTTTACATTTTTTTAGTATTAATGGTGAGTGGGAAACCAAATTTTATACAAAGGTCAAAATTTTACTAAAACCACTGCTAAAGTTGTATAGTGGAAAACTGTTTGTTATCCAGTAGCTATTAATTAACTGGCTAGTTGTTTTAAAGGGGTGTCATGTAGCGTCTACCGACAAGAAGTAAACCCACTTTATCTTTTGTCATGTCAGAATTGACACGTGTCATGTGTAGATGAGTCCACTGCCATGTTCATTGTAGACAACAACAAAACACGACCATTCAATCCAATTTGCTTTTTGTCTCTTTTTTTCCTCCCTCAACGGTCACATTGGCACAGTGTTGCTATTTCCCACAAACACCCCACTTATATGATAGCCATTCACCATCCATACTCCCCACAAATCGGTGAAGTTAAGTCCCCATTTCCATTTGACAACCTCTCCAACAACCCTTCAACGAAATGGCATCCTCTTACCCCAGCTCCTCATCTGGCCTCCCTCCCCGACCTGTCCCCATCGTTATATCATCCGACGAATCAGACGATGGAGGTTTGTCGATCACTTCATTTGTGTAGATTTCAGTTGTGCTACTTGTATCATTATACTACCTTATTTGTTTCATGTTATGCAGGACCAATGTCGCCGCCGTCATACCGACGAAATCAAAGAGTAGAGATTGTCGGCGGTGAGTCTGGGATGCTCGGGTCGTTCTACGAGGCAACCCTTGTGCGCAAACTGGACCCTAACCACTGGGAGGTCGAATATGTGACCCTCCTACGCAACAACAGAAGAGAGCTGTTGAGGGAGGTCCTCCCGGTTCAACGAATTCGTCCACGGACGCCTCGTATTTCTTACGACGCCTACATGCCCGAAGACCGTGTCGACTGCCGCGACAACGATGGGTTTTGGGCCGGGAGGGTCCTTGGTGTGTCCGGTTATGGGAGTAACCGAACTTTCACGGTCTACTTCCCACTCAGCGACGAGACGTCTGACCATCGTGCCCGCAATATGCGCCCACACTTCGATTGGGATGGATACAGATTCACCACGCAGCCACAATTTGAAGGCTTGTTACCTTAAGTTTGGTTTTCACTGTCTTCTATGTTGAGGACCTCTCCTACTATCTTTTAAATGTTTGCTCCTGTGTCGTATTTGATTAATGCAAGTGATTCTGTCTCCGCCATTTTGTGTCCAGTATATTTTAATGTCTGTCATGTCGTATTTATTTCGTGTCCAGTAAAAACTATGGGATTACCAGTCGGCCCACGAATTTACCTCCACCCACTTTATTGTTATTCTATGGTTTTTCTCTTCACCTTACCATGTCATTATAAGTATGTTTATGCCCCCTCACTGTCAATCTTATCCATTCGATTCCAATATGGGTCAAGCATGCTAGTGACGGCCGCAGATAACGAGATCATGGCATCCAAGTATGGGTAAATATTATAATTGGCACACATAAAACAATATGTCATTATAGAGAATATGCTTATCCCATAAATCTTCTCCATTCGATTATGGTAGTTAATGACCAGTGTTTTTCGTAGTTACAATCGTGTCCAGTTAAAGCCAATAGCTGACATGTTTATCGAATACGGATGTCCAGTTACACCTTACTGCTTACACGTGATCCGTAAAATAAACTCCAGACCCTTCCTTCTTCAATTGGTTTTATCTTAAACAATATGTCATTTAGTTGAAAGAATATTTTTCCCCCTCACTGACACTCTCACTGATCTATCTGTCCTCTCAGCCTGCACTTTTATCTTTAACCCCTCTCTCTCTCTCTCTCCCTCTCTCTCCGTCTCTCTGTCTCTCTCTTCTTTCCTCTGCCACTGCAGCAGCTACTTCTTCCCTCCTCTCTCATTGGTCCTTGCTTTTGCAGGAGTAAAGATGCCCCCCTCCCACCGAGAGTGGAGTCCAGCTGTAC
Source organism: Persicaria maculosa (assembly GCA_963922045.1). Lineage (NCBI taxonomy): Eukaryota > Viridiplantae > Streptophyta > Magnoliopsida > Caryophyllales > Polygonaceae > Persicaria > Persicaria maculosa. Next base: position 67,382,953 of record OY998254.1, read on the forward strand.
CCCACAGGGTGACCGGCCACCGGCTCCCCTTGTCAAGCGGATATCCGCTTTTATGCAATTTTTTTCCGGATTGGGTTACTCTTGCAAACCTTCCGGATATGGAGGTCATTTTAGCAAATTTGCCATGATAATATTATTATTATAAATTGAAAATTATTATAATTATAATTATAAATAATATTTGCTCAAATAATAATAATATTATTATTATAAACAAACATTATTATTATAAATGGAAGATTATGATTATAATTATAATTATAATATTTTCTCAAAATAATAATACTAATAATATATTATTATTATTATTATTCTATATTATTATTATTATAAAAAGTATTATTATTATTATTATTATTATAATATGCGGGACGGGACGGGATTTGCGGGATCCCACCGGGATCGTCCCGCGTTTCGTCCCGCATAATTTTTGCGGGACGGAATTGGGACGGGATTCGCTATTTTGTCCTAAATTCCACCGGGATCGGGACGAGATCGGGACGGGACCGGGATTTGCGGGATTTGTGCCCACCCCTAGTTAATAGTTTCAAATAGATCAATTTGGGTGAAAATATAGGTTAGTAAAATCTTATCAAATTAATTAGATTAATGTTAATCCACTGAGATTAGATAGAATAATAATTTGCAAGAGATATGGGTATAATAAGCAAAGTGATTAATTAAAATATATTTGTTCTAAAATTAAAACTAAAATACAATTAAATAAGAAAAATGAGATTAATGTTAATCTAATTATACTATTAATTAATTAAATTGAATTAGCTTTTTAGGTGGGCTACACATAAGGAAAAATTGCAATATAAGTCTTGATTTAAGCCAAGGCTATCATGTGACATCTTTCGTAGTACGTTGTAGTGACCAATAGGTCATGAGTTCGAATCCCCCTCCCCATATTATAATGGCCTAAGTGCCTACCTATGAACTAAAAAAAACGAATATTACTTGTACATTTACCATCATCATGTGCGGTTTTATTTAATAGGCCATATATATAATGATAAATATGTAACGGCCCGGGATTATGATTCCCGAGTTACGTTTCGAGGGATAAAACCCCTCGTTAGGATCTTGCTCCCCGAGTACAGGTTGAAGGTTTGAAATTCTATCCTAACATTTTAAAGTGGGATTTCATACCCAAAATTCGAAGGGATCGTTGGAATACCCGGGGAAGTCCCCTGTACCTGTCATAAGTCTAAGCGTAGAAAACCAACAGTCATGCAAATAGTAGGATCAAGGTGTAATACAAGAGGGTGACACAGCAGAGCCGAGTCAAAATCAAATCAATAAGCGTATTTACCGAAATTTAATATACAATGTTAGTAGAGTAAACCATTTCTTTGAGATCGCCCAAGAGAGTTCCCACGTCACGGAAACAAGGAATAATCATGCTGCAAAACAAACCTAAAAAAAATGTATGCGGGGCGGTGTCAGATCGAAGCCCTACGCAATATAATCCCAAACAAGCAGACATATACACACGCTAGTCCTAATAAAGATGCTTCTAGATGCAAGGCGGAATATTAACACACTAGCATGGTCCTAAGATCAAGTGCATAAATATAATAAGGTCTTAGCACCGAATACCAAGTGGTATATCCCTCTCCTACCTCCACCCCCTTCCGATAGGGCGGAGACTGGCCAGCTCGTGAATGTATTCCATATAATCGGGTGGCACGCATGCCCAACCCGTATCCACAATAAAGCCCGCAGGCATCTCATAATATAAGGAAGCTCATGACTCGATTGACTCAGGACGGGACCCGATGAGACTAGGTCGTCCTATAACCCTAGCAATGACTCTAGTTACTTCACAGATAACGGCCGTTCTGTTTACATACGCATAAAGAAGTAGAATGCTCAACGGTCAATGCGACCTAGCATGGTACTACATGACATGCTGATTATGAATGCAAGCACCTAGTATGCACATGGCTAGAAGCAGGGAGATCTCTTTTCGAAACTGAGTGAGCTCATATAGGAACTCACCTGGTGGTGCAGAACAGCAAGGCAAGCATTACGATAGATTAAAGATCACCTAGTAAGAATAACAATCGTATAAGTCTATATCTAATCATTCAAGCACGCATCATTCAACGAGAATAACAACCATATCACAATCACCATCATATCCAGTTCGATCACATCGTCATATTCCAAGACCACATCATTATTCCATCCAGCCACATTCAGATATCCGCAATAATAAGTCCGCATAATCATTTATCTCGAGATTCATCATATTCATAATCATAGTTCATAAGTTATAAGACAACGATATATAACTTAACATCTCATCATGCTGTTAGTCATTCATACATGCAATTAGTTCACACAATCATGCTATTAGTCAATCAATCATACCATAACATGCTAGTCAGTCACCGATCACATAATTCCCGAGTCGATCCGAAAACCGATTTGAAACCCAAGTTAACTAGTTAGAAATTCTGTCTTTGGAAAATGTTCGTCAAATTCTTTTTTTTTTCTAAAATCCAAGTCTCATAATATCATATTTCTAAATCACCATATTTTTAATCTCAAAATCACATTTTATATTCTAATCTCAAAATGATATCTTATATTTTAAAACCCAATGATATTATATAATATTTTAAATGTCTTTTTCTTTCTAAACACTTTCATAAAATATTTATAAATTCCTTTTTAAAATCCCAACCATTTTATTTAATAAAGAAATCAGCCCTTTTCAATTTATCAAAATCTCCCTTATATTTGCAAAATCCCAAAACCGACCCTCCTCTTTAGTTAAATCCCCAAACCGAGCTCACTTTTATAAAATAGGCCCAAATTCATCTTTGTTTTAAAACAACCTCAACCCGGCCCAAAAAGAAAATAGGCCCAAGGCCTTCCCATTTCAACCTCCCATTTTTCTTTCTGTAAAACCGAGACATCAATTAAAAAAAGAGGAAGAGGGCCCCAGCTGATGACGTGGACGCGGTGGGGCCCGCCTGGCCTTCTTCTTCCCCTCCTGATTGAAGAACCAGAGGAAGAGGCGGAGAGCAGGCTTCTGCTCGAAAACAAAATGACGGAGGGAGAGGAAGGTTCGCCGGCGAGGCCGAGTTCCGACGACCCATTCCCGACATCGACACACGCACAAGGCAAGGGGGAAGGGAAGAAAGAGGAAGAAGAAGCTCACCGAGTGGATCCGAAATCGCCGGGCTCTTCATCGGAGGTCGTTCGAGCTCGTCGGAGGTGCGGGCTGCGATTCTCGGCCTGAGTCGGAGGTAGGAGTTAGAAAGGTGCGACTTTAGGCTTGATTGAAGCGAAAGAAGAGAGGAGAAGGACTTACCGCGTGGGTTCGAGAAGACGGGGGAATCGGGGGAGAAGAGAGCGGCTCAGGCTCGTCCTCGGACGTCGGTCTTTGCGAGGAGGTGGTGTGGAGGTGCTTCGGAGTGCCGAACTTCAAATCGACGGAAGGAGGAGGCGGTGGTGTGTTTCCGAAAAGGAACAGGGGAAGATGAAACAAGGCGGCGAGGAGAGGAGCTGTGATGGCTTACTGGAGCGGCGTCGGGGCTCGCTGGCGACAAAGGTGGGCTCATCTGGGCGGTGTCGGGTCGAAATCAGGGGGCAAGGGAGTGGTTTTGAGGAGAGGAGAGATTGTAGATGGGGGATTGAAAGTGTGGGGATGTGTTGTGTTGAACGAGAATCAAAAGGCTGAGCTTTTTGGGTCTGGGTTTTGGTAATACAAGGGAGAACAGAGAAAGGGGGGAGGGTGTTGTTTCTGAAACAATCAGACAAAAGGAGGGATTAAAATTTGGAGTGGTGTGGGTTTTGCCTGCTAGGTGAAAAAGGGGATGGAAGTGGTCAAACTTTTCCTTAATTGCCCCAACACTAGTATAATTCTTATCCATAACCTATCCTCAAATAATAATTAATTTAAAATTTGAATATGAAATGGAAAAAGGAGACAAGGGGAAGAAAACAAGGAATGTGGTCTCAAGGAAATACTCGGAAAATAAGTCTCGAAATTAGTTCTTGATGTTAGTCTCTTAAATTCCCGCTCTCTCGATCAATTAGGTTTTTTTTTTTTTTTAAATCACAGTCGCCATGTCAAGTTAGTTTTCAAAAATTTTATTTGAGATTGGAAATCCGCTTTACGAGGTCAAAGTCCGAGCTTAAGAATTTTTTTTTTATTTTTTATTTTTTTTTTGAGAAATTAGAATTTTTTTTTTTAAAAAAATCCGAGCCTTTACAAAATAATTGTTTCATATGAAAATATTGTAAAATATTAGTTAAGGATTATATGGAAAGTATTTGTAAATATATTATGAAGAATAAATGTTTTGTAAATAGATTATTTAGATAATGAATATCTATCACTGTTAGGCTTATTAAGAATGATAATTAGGAAGGTTTGGATCCACTCAAGGGAAAGTAGATCGTTGGTATACATTTTAATTTAGACGATTGAAACGAATCCTTCAATTTAGGTTTCTACGGAACTTTTGAATGATTAAATACAACTTAAGGAATGTCTTTAAATGTACGTAAGTGTGTTTTTAAATAAATTAGGTTAAATAAAAAAAGTCAAAAGTCAATGATTTTGAAAATGATTTAAGAAAATATAACCTTACATACAGTATGAACTTGTTAAATATAGTTCGATAAAAAAAATTGTTAAATATAGCCCGATTCAATTAAAAAAAATCAAATATGGCTCTACATCTTAACCTAGGTGATGATTACAAAAAGTAATTTATTAGGATAAAAAATAGTAACTTAGAAAACTGAAGGATTCGTTTCAATCCTCCCAATTAACGTGGAGAGGATTCGTTTCAATCGTTGAGATCTCCATCTTAACCTAAATTGAAGGATTCGTTTCAATCGTTGAGATCTCCATCACCGACGGATCCTTCTCCTTTCTCCACATTAAACTCGGAGCTTTTGCTGCTTGCATCGTCGTCGACGACGTCCTCCTTGAAGTCTTCGTTGGCGTCGTCGAATTATATAAATCCTGATCATGGCCCTCTTGGTCCTCTTACCTAAGAGACATGTGCAAGAACTCATGGCATTCGAGTGTTACCAAGCAGTGTCTCTCGGGTTTGATGATAATCTTGCTAAGTTGCTATACGGATGACATCGGTGGTGGGGTCTCCATTGAAGGGTCGATCGTCATTCTTCTAGAAGCTGCCCATGTACATAAGGTAGATTTGGATAATCACATTTTTTTCAGTTGGACAATTTTAAGATCTGCACAAATTATAAGCTCGTTAGTAGAACGAATTCATGAAAATCTCGAGAAACATATGAGAAGGTATCATGATGGGAGGAACTTACAATTTTGGACATGCATCTGGTTTCATAATGATAGCCATCAGAAACACTATGGGTGGCATCCTAACACAAAAAAACATTGTTAGAATCGAGTATAAAGTAATACAACAAATTTATAAGCAACAAATGCAACAATCAACAAATAGAAGCTTATAAACAAATAAAATCAGAAGAAAAAAAAAAAGAAAATTACAATGGGGAAGAATCATTAGCATATCAGAAAATTGGTCTTTAACCTTAATGAACTCATATGCCGAACACCTGTCCATTTCAAGATGTATTGGCAAGTGTACGTTTTGATGTTGTTCCTTAGATTTAACGACCCTTACTACTTTAAAAAAAACATGGCTTGTGGCCAACCTTTGAATAAAAAAAAAGAAGAGAGAAAAAATTCCTAAAATGAAAATAAAAGAGATAAGAGTACACTAAGAGAAGTGAATGAGTTGCTATCTTTTATACCCACTAATCAACATGATTTATCAAAAAAAAACAATAGGCAAAATATTTTAAATGAATCAAATTTGGTTAAGCTTATCTTGAAAGAGATTATCTACCCAAATCCAAAAATAAACCATAAAATAAATTCAGAAACATATCCTAACCGAATCTTGTTTGATTAACCGTATATATCTTGAAAGATATTACCTAACCAAATCAATATTATGGGGAAATAATTAATTATTTAATTATTAAGTCAATTAAATATAAAAGTGGGACCACAATTCAGATTTGTTTTCAAAAAAACCTTAAACGTGAGAAGAATTTTAAATAATTTGAGAAGTAATTGGGGATTTATCCTAAATTTCCAACTTTTAGTGTATGACCGCCACGTGTCCCAGAAATGCAAGTGTTTTAGTAGTATACTAGCGTAGTACCCGTGCGTAAGGCACGAATTTTGTAAAATATATTAGATTTTATGGAAGATATTATCATCATTTATTTACATTATATATTAGATATATTATACTATTATAATAATATGAAAATGATATATCAAAAAAATATAAATTTGGATAAAAATAATGCTTATGTTATATCAATATATAATATATGTGGCAAAACGTCAATGTCTCTCCTTCGGCCTTCCTTGCAGGGTCAGGTTTGAGATTTGAAATGCCCGAGGCAGGATATAAAAATGTGGTCCTCTACTATTATTTTTTGTTGTGTTAATGGATCGGAATGTAAGACCAAATAATTTGGTAGTTCGACTACATATTACACAAACTCTAGGTGAATGGAGCTATATGAACTTTTGGCTAGAGAACACATAAAAATGTCGGAGAAGAAATATTATTGTAATAAACTTAAAAGTAAAAAAATTGCTTCATCTGTCCCAAAATATAGGTTGTTTTATTTTTTTGCATGTTTTTTAAGAAGCTAAAAACTCTATAAAATATTATCTTTCTATTGGTTTTTAAAATTAATATAATGCTTATTAATAATAAGTATAGTATTATTTTTAAAAACTAATAAAAAAGTTAATATTTTATAAAGTTTTGAGCTCCTTAAAAACTTGCTAAAGAGTAAAACGCCGGATATTTTCAGACAGAGGTAGTATAAAGTTTAGAGTCACCACTATTGTTTGAGAATGAGTTTTTTTTAGCCTTCTATGTTTTTTAGTAAGTTGATTGATTACTTTGATCATTAAACACACATTTGTTGTGGTATTGGGTTGGAAGGTGACATTTTTATTTATTTAGGCAACGGTTTGGGAGGGATGAACTACTCGATAACATCTTTTCGAATTTTACATACCAAAATGTATTCCTAGTACAGTACCCGTGCCTAAGGCATGGGCTTACCATTTCAAATGTACACAACTCTAACTTAAGCTATAAAAACATGCATGTCTATAATTTTTGAAGTATTTGTCACATCATTTTAATGTCGATATGTTTGGGATTATAAAAGAGGTATAAAGACCAAGTTTATTCAAGTAAAACTTTCACAATTATCATGCGAAAAACACCATTTAACAAAAATATTTAACAGCCATTTCTTTGAAAATAAAAATCAAGTATACAATGTACCAAATCATAATCCTTAAATAAGAAGATTCTATCTGACCAAAAAAGAATTATTTTTTATTAACAACAATTTTTATGATATAAATTGATAAGTAATTATTGATTAAATCATTTTTTAGTTTTATTTGTTTATTAATTTATTCTTATCTACTTATGATTATAACAACCAAACAAACTCATCATTTTAAGGGCAAATTGATTTCTTATCTACTCATGCAAAAGAACGAAACATGGCCAAAGAGATAAATTAAAAATGACACCGTAGTTGTAAATAGAGCTAAATAAAAATAACCTAAAATTAGAGTTTATAGCTTGCAAAGTAGATTATCCATGAGTTAAAAAAGTGTTAAAGATGTATATATTTAGAAAAGAGTTTACTCATATGTGCACAAAAAACATAGAAAATAATTGTTTCAAAAATATTTTCTAATCAAAACACATCAAAGTTGTTTAAAAATGGATAAAGACAAATAACAACTATTTCATTTATTAGAGAAACGGTTAAGAATTAAAGATTTGAACATTTGAACTTTAAATAAAATTCAAATAAATATTCTTGCTTTTTCTGTTCATATTTAGTTAGGTTACACCCGAAAGATTTTTTTAGTTTAATCTTGCCTTTTACGTTCAAATTTTATCTTGATATAAATGATTTGATTTGTTTTTTTAATTGGTCAATAAGATATAATCGTGATTTTTTTATTTGGAGTATAAAGTTTTAGAAATTAGATATATAGATGATTGATTAAATATCATTGATTAATCATTAATGAGAATTGGTTTATGCTTGATAGATGAAATAATTCATTTTAGATGGTTAGGCCTTAATTTGTATCTATAAAAAAATTGTTTTTTTTTTTAAAAAAAATCGATTAGTGAGAAAATTTAAAATCTAAGACAAAAATTTGCGGTAAGTTCCATCAATTATTATTTTTAATTAAAGATGGATATTATTTTTAATTAAAGATGGACATGAGCGTGATTAGAAAATTAAATTAGGAATTAATTGAATTAGATTAGATATATTAAAATTAAGTAATTGATTAAAACTAAATTATGATTGGTTAGATTATCTATTTTTAAGGTGAGATTTTTAAACATTTGGAGAAGCAATTGGGGATATATCTTAAATTTCTAACTTTAAATGTATGGCCGCCACATGTCCCATTTTGTAAGGGTTTTAGTATTTTATATATATATATATATATATATATATATATATATATATATAATACTAAAACCCTTCTGTATAAGAGAAATAAGATGGATGCGACATATAAGCGAAAACTCTTCTGTTTTAAGAGTTTACATTAACTCTACCAATATAGTTTCTCATTCGTTTCATAAAAAATAAGGAAAAAAGAAAAGAAAAATTGGGGTTGGTGGGGTTGAGGAAAAAGAGAATGATTTTTTATTATTTAATTTAAAATCAACTCTACCTCCAAAATGTTATCCAACTTGCAATAATCATTATTGATCAATGTTTTTAGCTCGAACTCGTTTTTGTTTGCCACAATCTTACCTCCTATCTGTTGCGGCAGAGACGTAGAGGGTTAACAAGACGATTGGCAACTTTATTTCAAATGCATCTTCTAATGTGAAAACGTTTCGGCTATATACACCGGAAATCCACACGTCCTTAAGGACGTGCAGGTGGGTTTACAGCCACCCAAGCCCGAACGTGCAAGCACGTTTTATTTTTAAAACGTGCCTGCACGTCCTTAAGGACGTGCAAGCTCGTCCTCTAAAATCGAAGCCGACGTGCTTCGTCGTTCCCAATTCCATCCAAATCCAGAGAAGTAGAAAGAGATAGCGGCCGAGAGAGCGATTGCCGAAGGGAGAGAGATTGTCGGAGAGAGAGAGAGAGAGATTGCCGGAGAGAGAGAGGGAGACCGAGAGAGAGAGAGAGAGAGAGAGAGAGAGAGAGAGAGAGAGAGAGAGAGAGAGAGATGGAGCCAGAGAGAGAGAGCTGGAGGCGGAGGCGGTGGTGGTGGAGCCGGCGGAGGTGGTGGAGCCGGTGGCTGAGGAGGGTGGTGGTGGGGGTGGAGCATTGGGGGAGGCGGTGGCTGAGAAGGGTGGTGGTGGGACGGCGCCCATGGAGGTTGAGGAGGGTGGTGATGGTGACGGTGGTGGTGGTGGAGCAGCAGCGGCGGAGGCATCTGGTGGTGGTGGTGGTGGTTGTGGTGGAGTAGTGGTCGCGACGACGTCTGGTGGTGGTGGTGGAGGAGCAGTGGCGGAGGTGGTGGCGGATCCTCTATTACCGCCGCGGAAGCGGCGGACTATTGAGGTTTCTCCGGTCCTGACCCCACCGGTATGTTATTTGAATTATTTAATTTAGTTTTATAATATAGTTTGATATATTATAATATAGTTTTATAATATAATTTGATATATTATAATTGATAGTATATAGTTTTTATGATTTGTTATATGTTTATAGTACATAGTTTGATAGATAATATTATAGTATTATAATATAGTTTGATATATTATAGTAGATAGTATATAGTTTGTATGGTTTGATAATATATAGTTTTTATGGTTTATAATATAAAAGCGATTAATATATATTAAAATATATTAAAATACGTTAACTCATATTAAAATATAATAAAATATATCAAAAGACATTAGAATAACATTCAAATACATTAAAATAAAAAATATTAAAATATATTAAAATACATAGAAATAAATTAAAATTGAAAGACAATAAAAAACATTAAAAGCGATTAATATATATTAAAATACGTTAACTCATATTAAAATATATTAAAAGACATCAAAAGACATTAGAATAACATTCAAATACATTAAAATAAAAAACATTAAAATATATTTAAATATATTAAAATACATAGAAATAAATTAAAATTGAAAGACAATAAAAAAATTAAAAGCGATTAATATATATTAAAATACGTTAACTCATATTAAAATATATTAAAATACATCAAAAGACATTAGAATAACATTCAAATACATTAAAATAAAAAATATTAAAATATATTAAAAATACATTAACATATATTGCAAAGACATTAATAGCCAACTGGATCATAATAACAAGCAGGGAGGCTATTGAGGGGGGATGATACCCTACGGCCTATTCGGTTCGACGACCGGGCAGCGGCCAGTCAGATGGAGGAGGAGACGGTACCCCACTCTGCCGTAGATGAGACACATACAGTAGATGATCTCCTTATGTCTGTAGAGGGCTACCATCAGTCGATGGGGACCCCCCGGCCGACGAGGATGACATCTTCTGGGGAGATCTGCCTTCTTTCGATCCTTTTGGCGATGCGACGGAGGGGCGGCAGCTGTCATTGGAGGACGCGTTTACTCTCAGCAGCTGCGTCACAGATGTAGTTGCGGGTCGACGAGCCGACATGGGTAGACCGCCTCCTCGTCTACCGCCCACCATCCCCGAAGCATCTACGTCCGGCGTTCTGGGGGCTTCTACATCCGCCACCCATGAAGCCGAGGCTTCTACATCCTCCCAGATACCACCGGCGATTTCTTTGGCTTCGGCAGATGACAGCTTCCCTAACGTCGCGGAGGAGGTCGCCGACGGGCAGGAGAGGCAGCCCGAGGGGCAGGACGTGCCACAGGGGGGCAGGGGGTCCATGAGGAGGGGCAGGCATAGGGGCAGTAGGTCGACCCTTTCTTACCGCCAGGAGAGCTGCTTGTGTCTTACAGGCATCACCGAGCGTACCGGGTGCGGAGTGAGCCTACTGTGGATCTGCAGCTTTTGAAGTTCCACCATCGGGCGACTCACATGCTGCCGTTCGACCGCTACATTTTTGCGGGCCCGGGGACCTGGGTACAGGATCTTATCCCATCGGGCATCCCGCAGCTGAGGTCTCTACATTGGGAGTGTGTGGATGAGTTCACTTGCACAGCCTTTCTGGAGCATTGGCACCCGGAGACCAACTCCTTCCACTTTCCATGGGGCGAGATGACCATCACGCTGCACGACGTTGCCTGCCTCATGGGGCTTCCGATGGAGGGTGTGCCGTGTGTGTCCCATCTGGCCCCGGGGGCGTTGATCCCCACCATCGCACAGTACTACCAGATCACCCCACAGGCCCTGACATCATACAGACATGCGGGCGGCCCTCCAGTTACATGGTTGACTGGCCTGTGGATCGCGAGACACGGGTCGCTCATCAACCCCGCCCCCACTGATGACTTAGAGGTCGCGGCTGATCCTGAGCAGTTACGGCTGCGCACGCATACGGGAGGGCGGCAGCCCTAGGATGACCCTGCACAACGTCGGTTTCTCCACATAGTGTATCTGGCCATCGCTGTCGCCGCGACTCTATTTGTGGACAAGTCGCAGAGCCGGATCCCATGAAAGATCTTCGGCCTTATTTGGGACATCCCGCGGATGGCCAACCTTGCATGGGTTGTAGGTGCCCTCCCATGTCTGTACAGGGGCTTAGGCGAGGCTACCCGAGCAGGTGCGAAGGGTATAGATAGCTGCACGTCGATTCTACAGGTACGAGACCGCTGAATTAGAGTTATAGTTTACAAATACTTATATTATATGCTAATGACTTTCTGTTTTGTGTCAAGGCTTGGATATGGGCGTACTTCCCTCGCTTCCGAGGTGATTTCTCCAGCGATCCGGCTAGGAAGGAGGACCCTCGCTTTTACGCGAAGTTCATCGGTCCGAAGGCGTGTTAGGGTTTAGGGTTAGGGTTTAGGGTTGTTAGGGTTTAGGGTTAGAGTTAGGGTTTAGTGTTTAGGGTTAGGGTTTAGGGTTGGTAGGGTTTAGGGTTTAGGATTTAGGGTTTAGGGGTTAGGGTTTAGTTACGTTAGGGTTTAGGGTTGTTAGGGTTTGGGTTTAGGGTTAGGGAATGCACGTGGTCAAAGACGTGCATGGACGTCGTTGACCACGTGCATGCACGTCGTTGACCACGTGCATTTTTGCACGTCCTGTTGGACGTGCACCTCTGCGTACGTTTATCGCAAAACTGCCTATTTGAAGTGAAGAGGGATAACTTGATTCCGCACTCCAAAATAAAGTCCGACTTCGTTCGATATATTCCTTCACCGTTAGAATTGCTATGGCCGAGTCGCAAAGCAATCGTCGTCTCCAAGTTTGCCAGGTACGGATACGTTTCGTATAGTGAATATATTTCGTATGCCTTCCATTTTGTTCATATTTCCACTAATGTTATTACAGTTTTGAGACTTCACCTCTGAGTTCTCGGACCCAGGGGTTTGGAATGACCGTGACGAAATGGTTACGCATTTCAAAGACTTGGGTCGGAGACACTGCATGATTTTAGTAATCAAGTGGTTTTGGAAGGGGGCATTGAGCCGTCCAGGTGGGGTTCTCCTTGCTTGCGAGCAGTATGGGGAGGACCGACCACGCAGGAGGAAGCTCCGAAGCACGCAATCGAAGATAAACGATTTTCCATTCTCTCTACACGGGCACGAAGCTTCGCCGGGTCCTTGGGTTATGACGGTAACCCACGGTGTTCATAACCACGGGCTTCCCACGAGCTTGAAGGGTCACATCATCGCCGAACAGATGACAGAGGGGGAAAAGAAGATGGCTAGATGGATGAAGGAAATTGGTAACCCTCCAAAAGCTATTGGGTACGGATTGAGGCAGATGGATGAGATCAGCATCACGTCGTCGCGTTCCCTTAACAACACTCTCAACAAGATGGTCGTCGAAGAAAGGGGTAGTCGAACGATGATCCAAGATACCCTGCATCGTCTACGGGAAAGAGGGTACTACTACGAATTCAGACGACATCCGGATGACGACAACATCTTGAGCGACCTCTTCCTGGCGCATCCTGACGGGATCCGGCTTCTCCGAAGGTTCCATTACGTCATCGTATTGGACAGCACGTACAAAACAAATGCGTAAGTTAACTATTTACGATTACATTATTACACATACAGTCAATTATAAAGTATTGTACATGTAACATATTTACACTTGCAGATATGGGATTCCATTGTGCGAGGTGGTCGGGTTCACACCCTCGGGCAAGACTTATTGCATCGCCTATGCCTTCATGTCGCACGAGAACGAAGAGACATACACCTGGGTGCTACGTCAGCTTCAAGTCTTGCTTGGGACGGTTCAACCTCAGGCTATTATGACTGATCGGGAGCTAGGCCTCTTGGCGAGGCTGAATGTTGTCTTCCCCAATATCCAGCATCTCCTTTGCTGGTTACATGTGACGAGAAGATGCGAGGAAGCTGCTCTGAAGATCACAAAGAATTGAAACCACGCTGGCACCTTCAAGGGCAACTGTTGGGGTTGTTCCAATCGAGGTCGGAGGAATCATTCAACCGCCGTCGTCGGGCGCTACACGCTGCATGGCACCCATTCCCAGGTGTGGTGGCGTATTTAGAGGCGGTGTGGCTTCCGTACATCAGGAACATCGTACGATTCTATGTAGATAATGTCTTCCATCTCGGCACCCGTGCGACAAACAGGTACACCTTACGTCCTTACTTCATATCTCCCATTACAATATGATATGACATCAAACATTTAGTGGTATGCACTTCAATGTGTACATAATTAAGGGTCAACACAAGGTTCTGAAGGAGGCACTACACTCATCGATTGGTGACTTTCGCATCGTGATCGATGCAATCCATAGAGTCAACGATTGTCAACTGCATGAGCTGCAGACTGCTTTGGAGATCGACCGCTTCAAATAGCCAACAGTGGCGCATAAAGTCAACCTTTTTGATGAGCTAAAGATTTTAATCTCCAAAAAGTGCTTCGATTATCTCTACAAGATGTGGCAGGATGTCGTGAACCCAAACATTCCTCTGGAATGCACGGATCGAAATTGGAGGGTTTGTTACGGGATCCCTTGTGTCCATGAGATTCAGGCATTCGCCAACTCCGGTACTCCGATACTCGCCGAGGACATCCACCTGTTCTGGATGGATTTGTCATGGATTGACATCGACGGCACCCCACTGCGGTATGAGCTGTCATCTTCATACACGACTTCCAACGATGTATGCAACGATGAGCTCCACCCACCCTCATCTGCAAGCGTCCGAAGGAAAGGGAGGCCTCGGGGGTCGAGGAATGCCTGCAGAACCAACCCGTTGCCATACGAGGAGTTAAGGGAAATATTTGAGAGAGAAGAAGCACGTGCTGCTCAAAATGCAGCTCGACATCGTCCACAAGCGACCTCAGCTCGACGTGGACGTGATGATGTGTTCGGAGGGTTCAACTAGGGTCGAAACAACGTTGATCCTTTCATGCTCGGTCATATTGAGGGTGTGAGGGACACTGTTAGAGATGGTCATTGTGGCTACCGTGCTTTAGCATCATTGACATCTCCGATCTCAAAACGTTATTATGCAATCACTTGGAGGATCACGCCGATCTCTACGCCGATTGTTATACGGGAGAGTACCCATTTCAGCAGTTCGTCGACTACCAGAGATGGGCGGGACCTGTGCATGGTGATAGGAGACGGTGGATAGAGCTACCCATCATGGGTTTAGTATTTGCAACGGTATATCATATTCCTCTCGTCGTCCTAGCTTGGCATCATCCATTCACATGTCTCCCATGACCTCGCCGACACCTGCTAACAACCCTCAATCAGCAATCCTTGGTGTAGCCTGCATCGGAAACCAAGACCATTTTGCCGCAGTACGACTTCAAACGTCTTTTTTTTATTACCTATTCTTGCTTTTCATATATATGTCAGTACTCTAATTCTAATTTTCCGTTCTCATAGATCTGGTTGCGTCCTAACGCTCCTATTCCGCCGCCTCCTCCAGAATGGGTCGCACATCATCAACCGAGCGTCGAAGGATGGGATGCTCCGTTTCAAGCTCAGTTTGAGAGATTTCGAGCCTTACGTGTCGAGTCCGGTCGCCCTTTACTATTTTCCTAGATTTTATTCCACCAGTTTATTAAAATTATGGATGTAAACCTTTTTTTCCGTTCCTTGTAACATTATTCGCATATTATCCGAATGAAAACCTTAACAATTATTTTTTTCCATTTAATTAGACCCTAAATCCTTCAACTCCACTAGCTAAACACTTCAATTTTTTCAATTAAAAATACAAAACCCTCGGAAACCCTAAACCCTAAACGCGAAACCCTAACTAGGGTTTGCACGTCCTTAACAAAGTGCAAATATTGCACGTCCTTAAGGACGTGCAAAGGGTTTGCTAGTGGACGTGCACAGTCCCAAACTTGCACGTCCTTAACGACGTGCAATTCCTTAATCGTCATTTGCGGTGTATCTATCAACACCCATGTGAAAAACTTCTACAAGGAACTTTGAGAAAAGAGAAAATGAGCAATACAGGTAAATCTTAGCTTAATCTTCATAAACCTCCTCGCTTGGTGATTAAAAAAAAAGTTTTGCAACTTGCAAATGTATATATATATAGACTAGGTACTTGAACAACTTTTTTATTTTTTACAGTAGGCAAACATTGGGAGCCATTGCTAATACAACAACCTAACTCCCGGATCATCCTGAAGGATGATTGTACAGAGATCCCTTTGGTAGGGAATAGAAACTAAATTACATATGACACCTAATTTTGCTATGTAGTCCATTGTTCAATTCGCTTCTCTAAATAAATGCTTGATTTCCACTGATCCGAAATCTGCTGTGAGGCTTTGAATTTCCTCAGTTTGTCGTAGAATTTCCCATCTCGGCAACTGCACTTTGTTTACTGCTTTGACCAGAGTTTTGTTGTCACTCTCAAGGATAATCTTCCTTAAACCCAATCGTATCTCTCTTTGAATACCTAGAATCATTGCCGAAGCTTCTGTTTGGATAGATGATCCAACATTGGCTTCTGCAGAAAATATATCGATAATATTACCTTCAAAATCACGAATGATTCCCCTAGACTGACATTTGCCAGCTTGGATAAAAGAACCATCTACATTAATTTTGTAGATAGTTCTGGGTGGTCTAGTCCACTTGGCTCTCACCCTTCTTCTTATGTTTGGGTGTTGTCCTGTGCTTTGTTGATCCACCATAGTCCAATCTTTGATACCCTGATTTATTACCTGGATGAGACCGGGGATTCCACTTCGGCCTTTGGACCTGAAGATTTTATCATTCCTAACGTTCCAAATTGATTGCCATATGAAAGCTAGATTGGTAAAGTTAGTATTAGCAGTATAAATACTATATAAATTTTGACTCAACTGGCCCGGTAGATTGAGGTTGTGAAAAAACAAACCTGTTGTTTCCTCGTATTGAGCTATTACTTCCCTTGAATAGGTGCATTTCGTGAAGAGGTGAGCAGCGTCTTCACTTGTATGGCCACAAAGAGAGCATTGGTTGGGAACTCTATTAACATACCTGTTGAGTCTATCAGTCGTTGGCAGACCGTCAATCACAATCTTCCAAAGGAGGTTTTTAATACGTGGGGAAACCTTAGTCTTCCAGATCCAATTCTGGGAGTCTGAGCTTTGATGTTACGTAGGCATAATCTTACTCACTGACCTAGTTGTGAAGTTTCCTTGTGGCTCCGGTCTCCATATCAGTTTTTCTTGGGTCGGCTAATGGGGGGTTTTCACTTGCAGTATCTTGTCTTCAATTACCTGGGGGAAGGTTTGCCTCAGCTCATCTTCCTTCCAATGTCGCCTGTCACTAATAAAAGAATCAACAGTCAAGTTGGGATCATGTGTACCTTTGTAATTGCTCAGATTGGTCGATGGGATCCAATTATCCTGCCATACATTTATATTCGAGCCATTACCCACTACCCACAAAAGCCCTTCCTCAAATTTTTTCCATAAAGTGAGAAACCTTCCAAATTGCCATGATGTGTCCTTCTTAGTAAGGTTCATTATGTTTTCCTGTTGAAGGTATTTTTCCATTATAACTTTTACCCAAATGCTATTGTCATTCGTGTAAATTTTCCACAGAAGCTTCATTTGGAGGGCTATATTTAAGTCTTCAGCCTTTTTCAGGCCTAGGCCTCCAAGTGACTTACTTTTGTAGATGGTATCCCAGCTGATCAGAGGGATGTATTTATCTGTTGGAGACTTATTCCAAAAGAAGTTTATGTTAATTTGATCCATTTGGTTTAGAACACCTTTTGGTAATAAGAAGTTTTGCATTAAGTAGTTAGTTTTGGAGCTTAAGTTTGACTGGATTAGTACCATTCTGCCAGCTTGAGAGAGGGTAGACGCTTTCCATTTTGATAGTTGTTTTCTCATGTTCTGGATTGCATCATCAAACACACAATTTTTAATCCTACTATTTACTAGAGGAATTCCAAGGTATTTTTCTATTGTTGTAGAAATCGGGATTCCCATGTGTGACGCCAAATCACGAGCTAAGTTAGGGTTAATATTCTTAGAACACTGCAGAGAGCTCTTATTATAGTTTATAGTCAGCCCTGAAGCATTTGAAAAATTATTTAAAGTATTTTGAATTGTGCATGTTTAAGCTGGTATGGGCTGCTCTAGCAAAAATAATTGTGTCATCCGCAAAGTTTAGGAAAGGAATGGTGGTGCCATTCTTGTGTAGTTTAATGCCAATTAAGGCATCTTCTAGGAGAGCTTCTTTATGCAGTTCCCTGGACAGTCCTTCCATTACTAGAACAAATAGGTAGGGGCTAAAGGGTCACCCTGTCTGATTCCTCTATTAGGTTTAAATTGAGTGCCAGGTGTGTTATTGACCAGAACCGAGAGTGACGTAGTTGAGATACATTTCATAACCCAGTTAATCCATTTCTCATGAAATCCAAATTTGTGTAATACAGCCTTAATATAGTGTTTATAGAATTCTGGAGGATATAAGAGCTATAAAGGTTTGATTTACTTCTGACAACATCTGACCCGAATGAAAGAAAGCTTTGACAGCTTTGCATAAGGATTGACCTATGATATTCCAATAGTGTTTATAGAATTCTGGAGGATATCCATCTGGACCTGGAGACTTATCATCTGCCATACTGAAGAGGATGGTTTTAATTTCACTATTAGTAGGTTGGGAGACAAGATTAATATTTTCCTCCATAGTAACTTGATGTTGAATATTCCAAATGTGATTATCTTCAACATTGGCTTGATTCGATCCGATGAACCTTTTAGACATTTCAGCCATGATATGTTCTGAGATCAGGTCCTGGTCTGTTAGTATCACATTTTGTTTGGCTGCGAAGGATTTAGTCGATCTTTTGAAGTTTTTAATTCTAGCTGTGATCTGGAAAAATTTAGTGTTTCTATCACCCAAGTGAAGGTGTTTGGTTTTAGCTCTCTGTTTCCAGAATCTGTAATTGTACTCAAGAAACCTGTAGCGTTTATGTTCTAGCCTTGCCAGTTTTTGCCCTTCTAGGGTGGAGACACCCCCCAGGGTAATCTGTCCTGGAGAGTTTTAATTTGAATCTCTACCTTTGACATTTGCTTCATAATATTATTAGGATTATCTTTGCACCATCTCTTAATGTGTTGCTTCAAAAGTTTTTGCTTCTGTAAGAGCTTAAAGCCAAAAGAACCAGAAATCTTATAGTTCCAAACTCTGTGAATCATACTTGCAAGAGCATCATTAGTCGTCCAGGCCATCTCAAACCTATAGGGAGAGCCTTTTTTCTTTGCTTGTGAGCCTAGTTGAAGGGAGATAGGAGCATGATCAGAGCTTGAGAATTGGTGATGTTTAGTACAGAGGTTGGGGAACTGGGTTAAGATATGTTAGTGAGCTAGGATCCGATGTAGGCACTCATAAGTGTTGTCAATCAACCTTTTTCTTTTCCTCCAGGTAAATGGTGAGCTAGAGAAGGGGAGAGTTTGCAGATCCAGCTCTTCTTTAATGTTTCTGATCCTTCTGAATCTATTGGTATTAGGAGTGATTCCACCAATTTTGTCTGTACTAGTTTCAATGTCATTCAGATCGCCAACAATCAAAACAGGTAGCTGATATTTGTAGATTAGTTGACCCATTTCTTGCCAAAATTTTTCCTTTTCACTTTCAATCGATGGAGCATAAACAAAGAGTAAGAGCATATCATGGTTTTCGATGGATACCTTGATGAGAATGGCTCTTAGATGCAGTTCAAGAACCACACTTATTTCTTCCATTTTTATTTTGGTAAGCATCCACATACCACCCCTGAGACCAGAAGCTGGTACATGGATAGCCTTATGGAATCCTGCGGTTTTGATTTGGTCGTCCAAGGGACCATGCACAGCCTTTGTTTCAGCTAATATTAGAATGTAAATGTCATTTGTGAATCTAAAATGATTGATTTCTTGCCACAAGAGTGGCCTTTTGGTACCTCTGACATTCTAGTATGCTATATTAATCATATAAGTGATTGCCATGGTCACCGGCTTTAACATGAATCTCATGAGGACTTTTACACAGAAGCTTGCATATATGGTAATACATAATCCTTTGGTAGTTCATGTATTTCTTAGCGTGTTTACAACATTGGGTAATGAGGATTGTAATTGATTTCCTAACTGTTGCCTTGTAGTCTCGGGCATATGTCCACTTTGAAGCCTTTAATCCATTCCATCTTTCTTGCTTCTTGTGATTCTGATCATATGGATGTTGCTTGCTATTGTATCTGCTGCTTGCAAGAGTTCTAGTTTTAAAGAGAGATTTTTGTTTGAAGGTTTGGATTGTAAGTTTGGGGCAGCTAACCAGCCACTGATAACCCGAGGTTACAGTGGGGCGCTTGAAGTTTAAGAGAGGAGAAGGAAAAAGAAGTATACCTGACTGGCATTGTGAGCTTCAGTAAAGGGATACTGCAACCTGCACAGGGTTAGGCCACCATCCTTCCATACCAGAAGCAAAACCAGAAAGGACCAAAAGAATAAAAGAATACAAGGAAAGGAAGGCAAGAAAAGGATGTAAAGTAAAACCACATAGTAATTCATATTCATTTGGTAATTCATGTATTTGTTAGTATGGTTACAGCAATGGATAATGAAGATTGTAATTGAATTCCTATCTATGGCCTTGTAATCTCGTGCACTTGTCCATCTTAGAGCCTTTAGTCCATGCCATTTACCTTGCTTCTTGTGACTTTTGTCATGTAGAGGTTGCTTGCTATTGTGGCTGCTTCTTGCAAGAGGTCTAAAGTTGAAGAAAAATTGTTTTTTTTTAAGGTTTGGTTTGTAAACTTGGGGCAGCTAACCAGCCACTGAGCACCAAAGGTTACGGTGGGGCGCTTAAAGTTTGTGAGAGGAGGAGGAAATTAAAGGGAAGTATACCTGACTGGCACTGCGAGTGTTCCGTTATGAGAAGCTGCAACCTGCACAGGGTTAGGATTACATAGCCACCATCCTGCCAAACCAGAATCATGGCCAGCAGGAGCCAAAAGAATAATAGAATACAGAGAAGAAAAAGCAAGAAAAACATGTAAAGTAAAGCCACAGCCGCCATATAATCTAGGAAATGGAGATCTCCAAGAGAAAAATGTGGAGAACCTCCATTCCAAGAGGCATAGATAGTTATAGGATTACAACCCATCATACAAAGCAAGCAGAGCATAAAGCAATTGTTCGTGACAGTAATACGAAGGGAGTTATTTAAATAGCTAGCATAAAGATTGTGATGGATCCCTCCACTCCATAGATGATGTTGATAGCTGGTCATCAGTTCTTCTTCTTCCTGGACTTCTTCATGGCTGGGGATGAGGCTTCACTATTCTCTTCTTCATCTCTGCGTTTGGCAGCTTCACTTCCATTGTTGTTGGCTTCGTCTTCATTGTTGTTGATCACGATGCCTCCCATCTTTCTAACCATAGTGTTGTCAGACCTGATGGACAACATAGATTCTTCAGTTTCTTCACCAGTAGCTACTTGAACAACTTACACCCATGTTAAAGCCACTGTCTGGATTACAGTTACAAATATAAACTTGCCATTTGTGTATACTTAAATTTAGCTTAATTAATGGTGTGTTTGGTAGCTAAAGCTGAATGGTTAATTGTGTAAAATATATGTTAAATGAAACTATTGATAAGCTAGTAATGTGTTTAGTAACCTTAGCGGAATGAGTAGCTAATAAAACTAGTTGATAAAATGAATAGATTTGTGTTTATAAAAAGAAAAGCTTATAAAAGCTTATGGGATGTAGTTGTTGAAAATTCTATCCAAAAACGCTAATTAAAATATAATCTTAACTTTATTTAATGTAAAACTTATAATATAAAACAAAAAGCATTCCTCTTTTAAGAAGTTACATGATTAACTAGCTCAATTGGAGGAATTTTTTTCCAAAATATTCAATAAAAAATAAATATTTAACAAAATATTCACGTTTTAAAACCATTTACAAAAATATTCATTTTTGTCAGACGGATCGGAAAAACGCGGTCTGAGACCGCGTTTTACTTAAGAAATTTCACATCTGAAAGTGCAAAAAAAATTAACGAAAGAAACGCGGTCCGAGACCGCGTTTCTATATATATATTTTTAATTTCTCAATTACTTAAAGAAAATAATCAGACAAATGCGGCCTGAGGCCGCGCTTTACTGGGCGAGGCCTCCTTCAACCTACCGCCCTCCCTCCGCCATGGCTCCTCCTCGACCTGCTCAGCCAGACCTCGACAACCCACCACCATCCAGCCAGCCCGACCGTCTCCGAGCCCCCCCTCGCCACCCACCACCAGTTCACGACCTTCTCCGAGAGAAATCCCAAACACACAGATGAAATTGACGAATGTGGTTGAAAACCCAGATTCGATACAAATAGGGGGTTGGGTAATGGGTTTCCGAATCTTCAAATTGAGGAGGGTGAATAAAATCGACACAAATAGGGGGAAAGGGCTCGGTGGAGGATGAGTACCCGTTGCGTAATTCCGAAAACCCGGTGGCGGATGAGGAAGGAGGTGATGAGGTCTGCGAAGCCGATGTTTACAAGGGCCGATGAGGAAGGCGGAAGGCGATGTCGATTTCTGCAGGAGGAATGCGAATCCGATATCGGCGGTGGCTGATGAGGAAGGCGGCGGTGGCCGATGAGGAAGGCGGTAGGGCAAAGCCGGTGTGTGCAGGGGCCTGATGAGACGAGCGGAAGGTGTAGTCGATGTCGCCAGTGGCCGATGAGGAAGGCGGTAGCGAGCATCCATTGACGAGGAAGATGTTGGTCGATGCTGATGAGGAAGGCGGTGGCTGGACTGTGGTGGGTTGTCGGGGTCTGGTTGAGTAGGTCGAGGAGGAGACATGGCGTAGGGAGGGCGGCAGGTTGAAGGAGGCGTCGTCGAGTAAAACGCGGCATAAGGCCGCGTTTGTCTGATTATTTTCTCTCATTAATTGAGAAATTAAAAAAAATATAGAAACGCGGTCCGATACCGCGTTTATTTCGTTAAGTTTTTTTTTTTGCACTTTCAAATTTGAAATTTCACAAGTAAAACGCGATCTCAGACCGCGTTTTTCTGATCCGTCTAACAAAAATGAATATTTTTGTAAATAGTTTTAAAACGTAAATATTTTGTTAAATATTTATTTTTTATTGAATATTTAAAAAAAAATTCCAATTGGAGAGTATAATACAAAAGGGTTCGCTTTTACAACAATAATAATTAGTAGATCATCCCTCTTTTGATTGCGTGGAATGTCGGAGCATCTTACACAATGCATGCATCTTCTCATGCACTTGAATAACATTGTAGCACTGTTGACCAGCGGTGCTACTGTTAGGTGGTGCTGGAATTCGGTTGTAATTTATATTGTCCCTTAAGGTTTGGGTGGCTCATCTTGTGTTTGTGTGCTCGTCATCCTTTGTATTGCACCTTTTAATTTCTTTGTTGTATGTTCTGACGGTTCCCTGTCTGTCGTTTATCTGCCTATCGAGAACTCAGGTCTTTTTTACCCTCGAATCTCTATCTCATATATATATAGGGAGTGGTTCCAGAGTGCACACCCCTTAGGGTGTGCATTGTGCACAAATATTATTCGGTGAAATGTGAAACATTATTCGGTGAAATTTTAAGCATTATTCGGTGAAATGTGAAACATTCTACCGAACACTGTTATGTTTTTTTTTTCTGTTCAGTTCAGATGAAAACGTCCCAATTCCACTGAATAATTTATAACATTCTACCGAATAATGTTTAGTTTTTTTATTTATCCATTTCAAATAAAAGAAACCTCGATTCCCTAAACAATAGTTACAATTTATATGGAATGCCTCAAATTTCACCAAATAATGTTTCACATTCCCCTAAACAATACTCACATTTCACCGAATAATGCTTCAAATTTCACTGAATAATGTTTCACATTTCACCGAATAATATTTTGTGCACAATGCACATCCTAAGCCTTGTGCACAAGTTACCCATTCTCTCTCTCTCTCTCTCTCTCTCTCTCTCTCTCTCTCTCTCTCTCTCTCTCTCTCTCTCTCTCTCTCTCTCTCTCTCTCTCTCTCTCTCTCTCTCTCTCTCTCTCTCTCTCTCTCTCTCTCTCTCTCTCTCTCTCTATATATATATATATATATATATATATATATATATATATATGGATTGACTCCGGTGAAAACCTCAAATTGTGGTAAAAACCGTGAGGACTACTTTATAGCTTGGTTTATTTGAAACATGTGCTAAAAACCTCAATCACACGATGACTTTACAACTCGGTTCAACATAAAAATCGTGCTAAAAACTCCAGTTTTAAAATAACACATGACTTTATAGTTCGGTCAAGCCTAAAAATTGTGCTAAAAAACTCAAGTTTTAAAATTACATAGTGACTTTATAGCTCGGTTTTATTGAGAACCGGACTAAAATTTGTGACTTTATAAATCGGTTCTATTCAAAACCGGACTATAAAGCAAGTGAGCCGGGCTAAAAAGTCGGTCCTCACAGGTTTTTACCAATTTTGGTTTTCACCGGAGCGCACCCCTGTGTGTGTGTGTGTGTGTGTGTGTGTGTGTGTGTGTGTGTGTGTGTGTGTGTGTGTGTGTGTGAGTGATAGGGTTCGTGTGAGAACAACCCGATCCGGTGAGAACGAAAGAAACGTTTTTATTGGTCAAATTTAATTAAGAAAAATAAAATAAAAAATGACTCTCACGCGCTCCCGTTTCTTCGTTCGTTGCACTAATCTTCGTTCTATCTCTTCTCTTCTCCTGATTCTCGGTCAGATCTGCTTAGCAAGGGACGCCATCTTCTTCTGAGATCTCAATCTCAACTGTCCTCCTCTTCCCTCTGCGTACATCGTTCTCCCTCTCTCTCCTCAGCGTCCGGTGACCTTGACAACGAGCATCTGTCTGCCATGGTAGTCCGATTTCAGACCTTGAAAGCTCTCTATCGTCGACGTGCGCCCGCCGATCTCAAGCGACGAGCCTTGTTTATTGCCCGACAGCGAGGACGACGCCTATTGATTTTGTTTTTTTTTAAATTAGCAAAAAAAAACGGAATTTTTTTTAGAGAATAGCCAAAATCTCAAAGTATTTAGCGATTTAGCCAAAGTGGGGTAAAGTCTCCGTTTAAAACAATGACTTTACCCCAAATTTAAAAAAAATACATATAATATATAACTCGTTGTTTGTAACAGCGAATTACTATTTTTTTTTATAAAAAAAATCAGTTTAAATGAGAAAAAAGGGAAAAATAAATACCCACATGTCTCCCTTTTTATTTTATTTTTAAAACATTGAGATTTGAGAGAACAAAGTAGGCCCGAGCCTTCACCGCCGGGAGATTCACGGGGACAGCCTCCACCGACTCCTTTGCCGGATCTCTAGCGCAGGACCTCTGACAGTCTAGCACCGACGACGCCCTTTGCCGGACAGCCTCCTCTCCCTCCGTAGAACCTCCAGCGCCGCCAACGTCTTCGTCGGGACCGCCGCCGATTTGTAGATCTGGTGGTGCGCCGGTTCCAATCTCCCGACAAGTGCTTGTGAAGAACAAATTGAACACCAATTAGGAACTAATTGAACACCAATTAGGGCCAATTTTTTCATACTGTGATCTGGTGGTGCGCCGGGCGCCGACTCCAATCTCCCGACAAGCGCCTGCCTCTTCGATCCCTTCTTCCCGTCGGAGAGATACACATCGCCACCACCCGGTCTCTTTGATCCCTTCTTCCTTGCCTCGGGTGCCCTCGACTACCCTGCCTTGAGAGCAATCCTTCCTTCGCCCCTGTTCCCCGCAACCCATCCACCGCGGCTCACCGTCTCCGGAGTCCAGCCCCCTCTTCCGCAACCCAAGCTTCACCCCTGGTTGTCGAGGAATGTTTGGACTTCAATATCTGAGTCTCAACGAGGAGTTGTCATCCTCTCGAGGAACGTCGAGAAGCTCGCCAATCTTCAATGACAATCTTCAATGGCCGATTCCAGGGAGGTAGCCAATCTCTTGTTCCAAGGTTAAAAAAACGGAAATTTCACGAGGTATCGCTTAATTCACACGGTGACCAATTGTTTTACACCTTTTACGTGGTACCCTTGAGTTTTTGAATTATTTCGCCTCATGCCTTCCTCCCTTTATTTTAACAGCTTCCGTCAGTTCAAAATAAAAAAAATCAATTGAATTAACATAAGAGAAAGGGGGAAGAAAAGAAGACATGAAGAACCCCTCGAGCAGACGGAAGACTTAAAGAGGTTGGTGGTCGGAGCTACTGGTCGCCAGCGTTCTTCGTGTGGCTCAGATATGGGAGGCTCTCGTCATCCCCATTCTTCTTCGGTCCCAGATATGATGCTGGTTCATGGTCTATTGGCCTTGATGGGGCTGTTTTCGACCGTTGGTGAGTAGGGCGGAGGCTTCCCAGATTGTTCAGCCTTGGCTGCAGTAGAGGCATGAACTGCAATGCATGCGGCAGCACAGTATGGGCCATGAAGTCGTGTAAGCGGGCCTACCTCCCCAAAACCCTAAACAACCACTACTACATTTTTGGCCCTGATGTAACATTTTTTATGTAACATTTTTTATAAAGTGTTATCATATCTATCTATTGTAACATATTTGAACATTCATTAGCAAATTGTTACATTAGCACAAAATATGTTACATTGGTGGTAACATCATTTAGAATAATGTAACACTTTTGCATATGCAACACCTTTTACATTCTATTGTAATTAGACCTGTCAAAACGTGACCCGACCCGAGGACCCGACCCGACCTGACACGTAAAATGTGGGTTTTGGCGCAAATATTTCAACCCGAAACCCGAAGCAACCCGAACCCGTTAAACCCGCAAATTTCTGGGTTGGGTTTGGTCAACCCGTGGGTCACCCGTTGGGTCAAGCTTTAAGATAATTAAAACATCAATAAATTACAATCTAACCTAATATTGAAATATATTACTAATAATAAATAGGATTGAATATTATATTTTTTATCATCAACTTTACTTTATAATTTAACATTACACTTTGTTATGTATATAAAATTACATATTACTATTGTAGCAACATTAATTTTTTTTCCCAATAATATAACTATTATTAGGATAATATAACAATTTTAAATTTCGGAACGGTGTAAATAGTCATTAAAAATAGGGAAAACTAATTAAAATACCCCCACCTTTGGGGGTATGGTAAAAATATATCCTCAACTTTCAAATGTAATTAAAATATCCCGACCTTTGAGGGTAGTGGTAACATATTACCACGAGTTTTCTCATGGGTCAAAAATGCTGACAAGGCAGCCTACGTTGATTTTGTTTTTGACAAGGCAGCCTGCGTGGAAGCCTTTTTACAAATTAGTACTAAAATCGGGTTTTCTTAAACGGTTTCCATAGGTAAAAAATGCACCGACAACAAAATTAAACCCGGAAAAACGAAATTGATTCAACCAAGCAACTAATCCGGTCAAAATTGCCTCAAATTAACACAACACGACTATTCCTAACATCAAACTGACAACAAAAAACTAAACCGAAAACAACAGCAACAACAAAGAGGGAAAAAAACTTATTCAGCTAAGTCCATGAACGAATCAAAGAGGAAGAAGATGTGAGAGAGACAACTCAAGATAGCCGATCACAAGGGAGGGAGACTGTCATTGAAGAGGAACTATGAGTTGCTTGGAAGATCGGAAGACAGCTCAAGAGACGATCACGAAAGAAGATAGGAGGGAGGAAAAGGCGTGGTGTATGAAGCCAGTCCAACTCTTTATTTTTTCCTAAGGAAACCGTTTAAAAAAACCCTTGTAAAAAATCAACGTAGGATGTCTTGTTAGTATTTTTGACCAGTGAGAAAACCCGTGGTAATATATTACCTCTACTATCAAAGGTCGGGATATTTTTATTACTTTTGAAAGTTGAGGATATATATTTTTACCATACCCCCAAAGGTGGGGGTATTTTAATTAGTTTTCCCTTAAAAATACTCCATCTGTTTACTTTTAAATGTCGTTTACTATTCATGTATGGTTTTAAGGATGATAATAATTATATAAAATATCAATTTATATATTATATATAATTTCATACTTCAAAAACTAAAAAGAATGAAATTATAACAAGTAATAAATTTTTATTGATATTTTACATAATTTTATCATTTTAAAATAATGTGTATAAATAGTAAATGACATTTAAAAAATTATGGATGAGTACCGCTCTTGACCCGTTGGGTCGACCCGAACCCGTTAAATATGGGTATGGGTTGAGCATTTCACGACCCGTAGCCCGAAATGACCCGACCCTAAATTGACCCGAACCCGAAACGATCAGACCCAAACCCGACCCGCCCGACCTGTTTGACAGGTCTAATTAACACATGTTAAAAAAGTAAAAATTCTATGTCAAGGTAAAAAAAATCTATAAAATAGAATAAATAAAATTTAAATATATAAATTTACTGAATATGGCAATTAATATTTTATGTCACTTCCAATAGTTGCTTGGTTGAATTTACTGACTTGGTTGGTTAAGTTTTATTTTTTTTCTCTCTTCGTTGCTTTCGATTTAGTTTTGTTGTCGGTTTGGTGTTAGAAATAGTCGGGTTATGTGAGTTTGAGGCAATTTTGACTGGATTAGTTGCTTGGTTTAATCAATTTTGTTTTTCCGGTTTAATTTGTTATCGTTTTATTTTTTTCCCCTAAAGAAACCGTTCAAGAAAACCCAATTTTGGTGTTAATTTGTAAAAAAAGGCTTACATGTATGTTGTCTTGTCAAAAAATAATCAATGTAAGCTACATTGTCAGCATTTTTGACCCGTGAGAAAAACACAGGGTAATATATTACCACCACCCTCAAAGGTCGGGATATTTTTATTACATTTGAAAGTTGATGATATATTTTTACCATACCCCCAAAGGTCGGGGTATTTTAATTAATTTTCCCTAGATTTAATTTCCATGAATAACTATTTTAAATTTAATAATATTTTAAAATTTAAATTATTATTATTTTTTTGTGGTTCACTATTTTTTTTCTTAACGAATCAAAATTTAATCCACCTTCCTTTCTTTTTATACATTTAAAAATCAAATTAAACTCCCTCAACCTTATTGTCTACTTAAAATTAGAATTACTGATGATTTTAATTCATGTATTTATAACTCCATTAAAGATACTATTTATGACATTTAACTTACTAAAATCTCCTTCAATGCCGACTGTTTTTTGTCGACGGATTGCACCATTGCCCTCGACGCCAACAGATCGAGTTGTGGGCTTTTGAATCCCAACAGCCACAACCATCAAAACTTGTACGGTGGTAGCCATCGATTGTGTCAACCGTTGGCAAATTCCAACATCATTGACCATTGGCAAATTGTGATATATACCGTGGGCAATTGGATCCCGACGGGTCGTGTTGGCGGGCATTGCCGAAGTCCTTCACCAACAGAGTAAACTGTTGGCAAAATCTGAGGGAGGGTTATGGCTGGACTCTGGATTACTGGATTGTGATTTTTTTTTTAAAAAAAAATTTAAGAAAAAAATTAACAAGATTTCAAATGATAGGGAAGACTAAGATATCAGCCACCATAAGGCAAATAATTTTTTTTTGAGGAAACCATAAGGCAAACAATCAAGCATACACAAATGGCCACCGTTTGAATTATTATATTAAATTATTTTCCTCCCAACTACAAATCACAACCTCCACAATATATCATAAAATATATATTTTCTAAAATTTCCTAGAAACAAAATCAGATTTTGTTAAATATTAACCAACAGCAAAATCTATTTCAATTAGTTCCTGATTTTGTGCAATCTGTTCATGAATTTGTGCATATTATTTTGCCATTCTTTTCAGTACTGCTTATAGGATCGATAGGTCTGTATCAATATATATGGGTCAGTGTCGATAGGTCTGTATAGCAACTTCATGAGATCCAAAGTGCAATATATATATATATATATATATATATATCTTTACATTTTGTTCCAAAGGTAAACTCAACGTGATTCATCTTCAATCAACGGAAAAAATCACAGCTAATTCCCTATTTGGCAGATCGATCGGCAGCTTTCTCCTATTCATTCCACAACCCGTTGTGCCTCCTAAATCAGCCTCCAGCATTGCTCGATCAGATGTCGATTGTATAAATCCTCGTCGTCTTCCTTCAATCGCCTTGCTGTCGGCCCAGAACAAGCCTCAGCCAAAGCTGCCCAACCGGAAGCAAACTCCGGCGGCCAAGCCTACCCTGTTCGAGATCGAACGAGATATCAGAACAGGCGTTTTTCGTGACCGTGACACCAGGCAAGCACTACTTGTACACTCACACTCCCACTTATGAAATTGGTATTATGCACATGTCTAAATTAAGAGAAAATTTGTCCAACGGGCCTTTTTTTTGGGCCTTATTGAGAGAGTGTCTCCCAAGTCCGGCAAATTAGGTTTTTGTCCACCTCTAATTTTTTGGACAAAATTGCCCCTCAAATCTTAACTAAATCTGAGAGATTTCTAGGTTTTCAGCAACACTTCTCTCGCTCTCTTCCTCGCCCTTCATTCTCTATCGCTCTGAGGAAACGACGGAGGTGAACCACCATCTTCTTCCCTCTCCAGCTCTCCATCCCCAATCTTCACCCTCTTAGCCCTCTCTCGCCGGCATTCAACGCCTCGTTCGAGATCCGGCGACCAACGGCGACCTCGACGGCGACCTGCAGCTTATTCCTCGACCTCGACGGCGAAGGTCCAGTTTACTTCGCATAGGAGGCGGCGGCGGCGAGCACCGCCGGCGGCCGCACTTCAGCAGATCTTCCTCGTCACCATCCTCGCCGTCGACTACTCCCTCTCTACTGACGGACAAAGACGATCAGGGATCAGATCCGGCGCCTTCCTCTCTTGCCATCGTCGTCACTGTTTGCTGTCCTTGGCGGCTCAGATCTGGCGCCTGGTCTCGCTGTCTTCCTCAGCCGGCTCCTCCATCTCAAGACCGGCTTCGCAGGAGACGGCTTTGCAGGAGACGGAGGCGTTCTGGAGGTTGCCAGCGGTTAACGGCCATCATCTGTGCTGAGATACAATTGGATCTAATGCAGAACATCGGTAGCTTCGAAGGAATCGAATCTGATTCGAATGATCAAGCAATAGGCAGATCTCAGATTTCCGCATCATCAGATACCTATCAAATTCAGATCCACTGTTTCCGCATCTCAGATTTACGCATCTCACTGATGCAGAACGCCGGATTCAACCGTCGGATCTACTCTTGTTGCTGCTGGTGGTGGTGATGTGGCTACCGTTTCGGCATTTCAGCATATCCGTCTCCCTCATGGCTCCATCTCTGCGATTCCGGCGTTTCAGCAGATTCGCCTCCCTCATGGCGCCGCGTTTCCGGCGTTTCAGCAGATCGGTGTTGGTGTTGCTCAGGCAGCGGAGGAAGGGGACACGACGATGATTTGAGGGGTTGTTGGAGATAAATGAGCATGCTAACACGATTTCAGAATTTTTACTGAAGTTTATATTTCAATTCATAACTCTAGTGCCTTTTCTAAATGTACTGTTTTGCCCCCTACTTGATAGATAGATTGCACTTTGAGAATCTAAGATGTGAGTTTCATGTCCAGGCTATTTATGTTGCTGAACGGGTTGCAGATGAGAGATGTGAGCCTTCTCCGGGCTTAGACGGGTCATTGGTTGGTTATCAAGTTTGTCTCGACAGTGCAAGGTTCGCTACTTGTTTATGTGCATTACTTTTTATGCGAACCTCATAATGATTCTCTTATCCATAGTCTTCCAGGCCTTCTTCTAGTAGTTTAGTCGACATGAATTGATTTTATTATCAGTTTTAGATCTACATACAATTAGTATCAGTTTTTGACTTTTTTCACTTACAAATCTACAGATATAGCAGTTTTTGTGGCCACAGCTTTTCATTGCTGACTTGCTAGTTGATTGTCGTTTATTGGACTAACTGTTGAAATTTGAAAGCAGCTTCTGATTTTTTATAAGTTGAAGTAGTACTGCTGTTTACAAAGTGCTATCAGACAACACTAAAACAAATGGCTATGATGTTCTCAACCCAAAACAAGAAAACTTATTATGAAGCGCTAAAACATTTTTAAATGCAACATATCATCAATGATTTTTGTATTCAAGACTACTGTGCACACAAAATCCTTGAAGTTTAGTGGAGTGTTCACTTTGTTTATAAATGAGCATTTTTTTATGAGCTGAAATGCTGAAATTAATTCACTGTTGGGGTCAAAGTCGGATATCAAATGTTGTTTATGCAATTTCAGCATTTTTTTTTGCCTTGCTGAAACTTTTTGATAGTTTATTTTTACTCTTTTGGTGAGAACTCTTAGTTTGATCCTTCCTTTTGCTGAAATTGTTGTTGCTGAACTTGCTTTAAAACTAGAATTAGCCGAAATTGTTGTTGTTGAACTTGCTTTAAATCTCATTTAAAAGCCTCTTAGCTCAATGGTAGAGCGATGTGCTATGCGCAAATACGTGGGTTCGAATCCCGCATAGGCTAAATTTTATATCCCGTAACACGATTTCAGCAACAATTTCAGCATCAACAACGTTGCTGAAATCGGGGTTTCAGCATCAACAACATTGCTGAAACCGTAGGTTTAGCATCAATAACGTTGCTGAAATCGGGGTTTCAGCAACTCCGGTTTCGGCAACGTGAAAAAAAAACAGTAATGCAAAAAAAAAAAACTGCTGAAACAGAGGGGGAATAGGTGTTTCAGCAACCCAATAAACGTGGAAAAAATAAGGTAACATGGAGAAAAAAAAACCCAATTTCAGCAATTTCTATTTCGGTAATTTCGGCAACGTGGAAAAAAAGAACTCAATTTCAGCAACTTCGGTTTCAGCAGTTTCAGCAACGCGGAAAAAAAAAAAACTAAATTTCGCGGAAAAAAAAAATTTGCTAAAAAACAAAAATTTCAGCAATTTTATTTTAGGGGTGGACATTTTGCTAATATGAAGAGGGTGGGGGACAATTTCCTAATATAGGCAAAAAATATGACCTGTATAGGAACTGCCCCGACCCTAAATTAATTGATATATAGCTTGTTTGAATTGTGGCGGCACTGCGGCAGTGAGATTCCACAGAAGGACACCTTGTTCGACAAGGTGCTTTCGAATACGATTGGAAGGAGCGAGGGGCCAGTGGAGAGGCAGCTCCGAGAGACCGGAGAGTAGCTAAGTCAAAGAACCGAAAGAGTATCTCGCTCTTCTAGGACCGGTACGAGGGATTTCGTGGTTGTTTCGATCGGAATTGAAATGACCCCCATCCTTCAACTAATCCTTAGGAAACTCCTATTTATCCTCCTACTATTCTCATTAATTCTTCCTGAAAAAAAAATTACAGATTGCATTCAATTTATTTTATTTGCAATTTCTATAAATCATTAATATTAATTAAATTCATTTAATATTATTATTTTAGGTTGACACATTGGAATAAATATTGTTGGATTGCTCGGGGATAATATTGCCGGGCGCTTTGGTTAAGGTAATGTTATCTCAAGTTAATTTTTAATTATTTAATTTTAATTCCAATTATTTTTATATGAATTAAATGTCAAAATGCATGCTAACTGTATAGGAGATCGAATAACTGTGCTTATAGTAACGTGGCGAATCATCATATCATATCATATATAATGTATAAAGATAGCTTTTTGCCAATAAAAGTTATAGTAATTAGCTTCAAAACCTTTTTATTTTTTGTGAAATATCAAATATCCTATTCCATAAATTATTTAGAATTAGAAAAAATATTTAGATTTACAATAATAAAAATAATATCTATTTAAAGTAATAATTGTAGAAATAATTCTATAATTCTTAACAAATCATCTAAATTTTCATAAACAACATATTTTTTTAATTAAAAAATATATCCCTCTCATAAGAAGTCAATTAAAAGCTCCAACCATTAGTAAGTAGAAAAAGTTTTTTTTATAAATAATAATAAGTCTAAAATATGCCCTCATAAGAGTAAATAATAATAAAATAAATAAATAAATATAAAATAAAATAAACCAAATAAATCTCCAACCATTAGTAGGAGGAGACATTAAAAACATTATTTTCTAACATAATGATAAATCTAGAATTTACCCTAATAAATAAAAATAAAAATAAATAAATAAATCTATATAAATTATAAAATAGGATTTTATTTTTCCCAATAAATTAAATGCATTACCACAATATATCCTTAACAAGTAGGAACACTTTTAGATTAAAATTAATATCAATATATCTATTTAGATTAACCATTTTAAAATTAATATTGTAAGTCATAATAATCATATTTTTTTTTATTAAAAATCATAATAATCAAATAAATTGGCATAAACATCATCATTTTTGAATTAAAAAATCAACATCTCATATCAAATTGTAAGAATGAACTTATAAAAGGGATTTTTTTTGCCCAATAAATTCATTCACTAAATAATTTATCAACAATTAGAAAAAATCCTTTTTTGATTAACAATAGACATCTATTTAAGTTATCCATTTTGAAATTAATATTAGAAATCATAATATATCATATGATAAATGTTTGTGGTGTTAAATCATAATATATCTTTATTAGAAAGCCAATATCTTAAATATTAACAATCAATAGAATGAAATAAGAAAAAAGTTTGATTGTATAATGTCTGTGATATTAAATATAAATATAAGTAATGAAGCATGAAAAGCGATACATTTGATAATAATTTAGTACTTAAAATAATTTACCCATAAACAATCATAATATTTTTGTATAAAAACTTATTCACTAGTAATAAATTATTAATAATGATAACTTAAAAATATACTAATATGTTTTAAAAATCAAATTTATAGTTCAAAAAATTATTTAATATATAATCTATAAAAATATATAGACCTGTGCATAACAGTATAGCACGGGCCAAAATACTTGTTAGGTAACACGGGCCAAAATACTTGTTAGGTAAATAATTGTGAAGAATGTATTACGTAGGATCAATGGGAAGTCCAAGGGTTCGAGCAAGTGTAACTTAAAAATTGTTTGAAAAATTTTGGGTTTATTGACTTGGATGTCTACTAGCTTAGACGTCTTGGGTTCGTACCCATACATTTAAGATAAATAAATAAATAATTTTATATACTCTAAATTAATGCAAATGAGAAATTAAAATATAATTATAAATATAAATATAAATATAAATGATAAAATATGTTTATTTATTACATATTACTATCAGGATGGATCGAAGTTGGATATACAATAAGATGCTTCCGGGACGTAGGGGAATAAGAGATGAATTCTACAATGGGGTTGAAACATTTATTGATTTTGCGATGTCGCAAACTACGGAAAGTGAAATAAGATGTCCATGTCGTGGTTGCAATAATGGGGAATACCATAGGCCAGAAACGGTGAAAAGACATCTATATCGAAAAGGTTTTACTCTAGATTACAGCCGGTGGATCTGTCATGGGGAGCCATATGTCAGTGCATCTAATCCAAGTTCTATTCCTTGCACGTCTCAACATTCTAAAAATTTTCCGATGAGACGAGAGTATGATAGCCTAAATGCACAACAACAAATGGTCTTTGATGCTGCTGGTCCGAATTTTATTCCTCATTGGGCAGAGAATGTAAAGCCTGAATATATTATATTATTATTAATTGGATATATTACTATTTTATTAAATTTGAAAAAATGGTAGAAAACTCGTTCTCAAGCACAAGTTTCGATTTTAAAGTCATTCCGGCATTGTTTGAAATATTGGATTTAGTCGGATTTAATTCCGCCTTTGAGCTTCGAGATTGGGAATTTAAATTGATCTCGATCATTCGTAATAAGTGTAAAATTTGACTAGAAATTTATTTATTTCGTAACGTCGGGATTAGCAGGTTTCAAGTTATAAGCTTCGGGATTTAAATTTGTTGTTGTAGGGCCCACTCTCTCCCTTATTTCTTTCTTTTTTTTTCTTTTCTTTCCTTTTCTTCTCTCTCTCCCCTTTGCAGAAGCCCGGAGCCATTGGGGTTACACTGCTTCCCTTGCCTCCCTTCCACGTTCTGCCTGCAACAGCTCACCACTTTCACCCCCTGCACAGTGCAATTGAGGTTGGTCCCCCACAACCTCACCTTCCTCTCCCTTGCTGTCCGACTACAGCCTGTTCAGGCTCCCCCTCTGCCTTCCTCTGATTGGAAACCAAGCTCCACAAGCCGCACTAACACACCCTCTTACTCATTCGATTCACCCCTCCATCTCTCCCTATATAAAGAACATTACAACCCTAAAAGTTTCCATCCACAACCCCACAGAACCCCCCCCCCCCCCCCAAGAGGAGCTCCCTTTCTCCTCCCTTTTGGCTCTGCAAGGAACCCAGAAAATTGCCCCTTTTATCCCACTTTCATCGCTCGAACTACACGCTCACTCCTCTCGTTATTGTTCCATCACCCACCAACACCTCGACGGCGCTGCAGCTCCCAGTTCCGAGGAGTCCAGAGGTATCCCGAAGTCCGTCGGGGCCGCCATTGTCGCTGGGGGCTGCTCTCCCATCTTCGCCGTCCCTGATTTCTCCCACGAGAGCGGTAAAACTTTCGATTTTCTTCCTTCACTTCAAAGCACCGAAACTGCTCGTTATTCACCTTTCTCCTTCCTTCCTAGACCGAGGGGGATCATTCCGACCTTGAAGGAGTCACCGCCGGAGCTCGCTACCACTTCCTCCCCTGTTTGAATCCGAGAGGTAAGGGACCTCGATTCCTCTTGTTCGACTCGAATCCGCACCGGATCCTCTTGTAACTCTGTGTTCCTTCTTTTCCCCTCCGCCGTCACGTTCTGTCTCTCAGCCTGAGGAAGGAGACGACGAGTTCACTGAGCTCTCTTTCCCTCTTTGTTGGGCCTATTTCCTGGGCCAGATCCGAGCATAGGAAACGGGTTAGATCACCTGCTATCCGGGTTTCGGTTGGGAGGGGATGTTACATCCGGATTTCCATTTCTTCTTTTCTTTATTGGGCGCATTCCGGGTTTGGGCCTGTTCCTCACCTCTGGGCTACTGTGTTGTTACCTATTTACATGTGGGTTTATGTTGTTAGATGTTATATATAATTCTGTTATAGGTTTTACGTAAGGTTAAATCCTTCTAAAATAATATTAACAACACTATTGCTTTATATCCATGTGAGTATATGATAAATAAACACTTCTGATATTTCTAGTATATGTGATAAATTATTTAAAAACAGTATTATGTGTTATTACAAGATGTGTTTTATACGAATTTGGAAATTGTAAAATGATGTGTTGATTTTGATTTATAAATAAGGTTTGTGAAGATGGATTTATTTTGTTGGAAATAAAATGTCGGAATTATTTTGGTAGTGTAAACTTGCAAGTTGATTAAAGATCGAATGTTTTATAAATGGGTTTGAACAAGCATGAATTGAGAAATTGTTTCGAAATGAGTTGATTTAAAGGGGAAGTTAAGAGATGAGGTATGAGATAATAAATGATTGTGATGAGATAAGATGGAATGATCTGGATGGAGATATGTGAAGTTAAGTTAGGGGCGCCTTGTATGATTAGATAGACTTATGCATTTTGTGTAATTGTTAGGTGATTGTTGCTTGTTGGACCCGATTGCGTTATCTTTTGCTGTTCGGCATTTCCAGGTAAGTATCCTACGGGACTTACTCAGCAACCTGGACCTCCTGCCTGATGTGTCATATGATGTGTAGTTGTTGTTGCATATAAAGCATGCCATGTAGTGTCATGCTAGGATTGCATTGAACTGAGCATGTGGTTACTATGTGTGTTTGAATATAGAACGGCCGTTATCTGTGATAGTCCTAGAGTCTTTACTAGGGTCATAGGGTAGCCCAGCCTCATCGGGTGCCCTGAGTCAATCGATTCTTATAAATGATCTGGCTGCGGCGGTGACCGAGCGTCCTACCTGGGCTGCTTCGGAGTGAGGTATTGACATATAGGCTGCGGCACCGACCGAGCATCCTACCTGGGCTGTTTCTGAGCGAGGTACGGACATATATGCTCCGGAGTGGGCACAGATCAGGGGATATGCCACTTGGCATTGTCTTGGGCCCTTTACAGTATTTTTGCATATTATAACTGTTCAGCATGCTTACGTGAGTTAATTACTGTACTGCATTAGTCATCTTTATCCTAGGTATAGGCATGTTATGTGGCCTCAGCGCGGTCAAAGGACCCGCAGGCGATTACCGGGCCTGACTTCGTGGTTAGTGTCAGGTACCGCCCCTTGATTGCTCCTTGCTTCTGTGACGGGAAACCCTTGACCAATCGAAGAATCTGGCTAACCATCTAATCCGGTATAATATGATCATATTTCGCTTAAGTTTTTGGTTTTGACCCGGCTCTGCCGTGGCACCTTGTAAACTAATCTTGCTTCCGCTTTACTTTCGTTTGAATTGGTTTTCGCGACATAGTGTTAGGACAGGTTAAGGGTACCCAACAGCCCTCCGAGATTTTAGGGTTTGAAATCCCTCTTTCCACTAACATTGAAAATGAGTTGAAACCTCGACCCGTACCTGGATTGCAAGATCCGAACAAGGGGTTTTATCCCTTGAAACGTAACCCGGAAATCATAATTCTGGGCCGTTACAGAAAACAGTAACCCATCTTTAGGTCAACGTCAGACATTTGAACTTCCTTCTTCTATCAATGTTAATGTTTATGATGCAGAACTTCCAACTCATGACCTTCCTTCATCAAGCAATATCAATGTTCATCCAGAAATGACACATGATCCTATGGATGAGTACATAACTGCATCTAAAAAATTTTGGGATGTTCTAGAGGTTGCAGATCAACCGTTATGGGATGGGTGCGAAGATGAAACTCGATTGTCTTCTATCGTGAAGTTGCTTCAAATTAAATTTGAGTTTAACTTGTCTCAAAGCTGCTACAACAGAATATGTCAGTGGGTAGGAAAATGTCTGCCTCGTGATCATACATTTCCCAGTGATTATTATCAGACAAACAAGCTTGTGCGGGAATTAGGAATGCCACTAGAAAAAATTGATATGTGTCCCCAAGGGTGTATGTTATATTGGAAGGATGACAAAATGTTGCGGTCTTGTAAGTTTTGCAATAAGGATAGGTATAAACGCAATCCAGGGGGGAAAGATATTGCACATAAACAATTGCGTTACTTACCAATTATTCCAAGATTGCAGAGGTTGTATGCATTAGCTGTTACTGCAAAACACATGAGATGGCACAATGAGCATGAGGTTGAAGACAAAGGCATGTGTCACCCTTCTGATGGTGAAGAGTGGAAACAATTTGACAAGACTTATCCTGAGTTTGCATCCGAAACTCGTAATGTTCGCTTGTCATTATGTTCTGATGGGTTTGCTCCCTTTGGTCAAACTGGAAAAATGTACTCATGCTGGCCCATCATCATAACTCCTTATAATCTTCCACCAGAAATGTGTTTGAAAACCCCTTATATGTTCTTATCCACGGTGATACCTGGTCCACGCAATCCAAAGAAGTTGATAGATGTTTGTTTGCAGCCATTGATAAAAGAATTGAAGTTGTTGTGGACTCAAGGTGTGCCCACGTACATTTGATATCTCAAGGAATGTAAACTTTATTATGCGAGCTGCCTTGTTATGGACCATTAATGATTTTCCAGCTTATGGAATGCTTTCCGGTTGGAGTACAGCTGGTCGTATGGCTTGTCCAATTTGTATGGATGATACAAAGGCATTTCGATTAGTTCACTGCAAAAAACCATCATGGTTTGATTGTCATCGAAGATTCTTACCGCAGAATCATACGTATAGGAAAAAGAAGAATGCATTTTTCAAACAACGTGTTGAGACATCTTCTGTTGTTGAACGTTTCAGTGTTCAAGCAATTTGGAATCGTGTGAAGGACCTACCAACTGCGATAAAAGCTCCTCATGCACATATTCCAGGATACAAGACTCTGCATAAGTGGACTAAGCGGAGTATATTTTGGCAACTTCCCTATTAGACTACACTTATGATCCGTCATAATCTTGATGTTATGCACATAGACAAAAATGTGTTTGATAATATTTTTAACACAGTGATAGATATTAGTGGAAAGTCAAAGGATACATTGAATGCAAGGAAAGATATGAAATCATGTTGTGATCGTCCAGAATTACAAGTAGAGGACAACCATGTCGGTCCAAAGCCAAAGGCAATTTACACGCTAACGAGAAATCAACGAAAGGAAATTTGTGAATGGATCAAATCTTTACGCTTCCCTGATGGATATGCTTCTAATCTTGGCCGATGTGTACAAATGGATGAGTACAAGCTAATAGGAATGAAGAGTCACGATTGCCATGTGTTTATGCAGAGATTAATTCCAATTGCTTTCAGAGAGATGTAGCTTGTTTCTACTTGAGGACCACTAACTGAATTGAGTCAGTTTTTTCACTCATTGTGTTCACCGTCACTATCTACTGCCCAAATGAAAGATTTGGAGAATTCTATTCCTAGAATTTCGTGCAAGTTAGAAATGATCTTGGAGAATTCTATTCCTATAATTTTGTGCAAGTTAGAAATGATCTTTCCTCCCTCATTCATGGATTCAATGGAACATTTATTAATATACTTGCCTTTTGAAGCAAAAGTGGGAGGAACAGTATAATACCGTTGGATGTATACTTTTGAAAGGTAATATTTCTTTATAAAAAGAAAAAAAAAGTAGGTTATTTAATATGGTATTTATTCACATTTGGACTTTGATCATACATTTAATTTTTTCAGGTTCCTATTCCACTTGAAGCATAAAGTTGGAAATAAAAGATATGTCGAAGCTTCTATTTGCTCCTCATACATTGTTGAAGAGATAGCTACATTGGCTGAGAACTACTTTAAACCGAAATCATCTTCTAGAAGGAAGCAACCAAGTCAAGATGATCAAAGTCCTGCTGAAAGTCGTTCGTCTCTCTCTATTTTTAACTATCTTGGGAATGGATTTGGCAAAATAACTACACGTTGGCTTACTGATACGCAAACAGTATGCATGCAATTGAGACATATATCCTTCTAAATTGTCCTGAAGTTGACCCTTATGCAGAGTAAGTAGTTGCACAAAATTATTATGTATCAATTTTTAATTATTAACATTTGCACTTGACTAACATGTTTACAAATTAATAATTTTGTAGAATATTTGACAAAGATATTGGTGGGGCAGATGATAGAAGTTTTGAAGTCAATTTTACTCCATGGTTCAAATCTTATGTAAGTATTTTTTCATATTACTTTTATTGATCATGGTTTTTCTAATTAATTAAGATGAGTTTTTTTTAATAAAAAAATATAGGTTGCTAGGAACAATGTCAAAGACGATTTGATACAAAGTTTAGCACATGGTCCGTATGCTAAGGTATTGATCTGGCCTGGTTATAAGATAAATGGATACAAGTTCCACACATTACAAAGGGGAGATGGAAAAACTACAATGAATAGCGGAGTTTGGGTGAAAGGATCAAACTACAACGATGATGAAGATGATTATTATGGTCTTATTGAAGAGATAATGCAATTGGAATATCCAGGCACCCATCTAAAGACAATTGTGCTTTTCAAATGTCGTTGGTTTGACCCAAAAAAGGGAATGTGCAAGCATGAAAAATATGACATTGTAGATGTCAATCCTAAACAAATATACAGGACAACTGGTCCATTTATTTTGGCACAACAGGCAATTCAGGTTTATTATGCTTAGTATCCTGGTGCAAGGGGAAATCGTGCTGATTGGCAAGTTGTATGTAAAACTAAAGCACGAAGCATGATTAAACAGAGATGGATTGACACTGTAGAAGCGTATCAACCCGAGGAAGTAGTTAATGTGCCAGTAATTGATGAAGTCATTATTGAAAATCTACACGATCCTATTGGGGTTGACGAGGCTGGTGCAGATACTCAAATACTAGAAGATGAAGATAAAATTATTGGAGCTTCAAGTTCAGAAGAAGAAGAAGACACTAACCCAGATGAGAACCATGATGAAGAACTTAGCGAAGAAGAAGAAGATTTTTAAAATGCAAGACTATTACTTGTAAGTATTAAATATATTTGCTTTCAATCATTTGATATAATTTTAATATTTGTAGCTCTAACTTTATCGGAGTTTATTCTATTAGAGCTACTAGAATTCTCAAATAAACTAGTTGTATTACCCGCGATCTTCGCGGTTTTTTTTATATGACTTTTATTATTCTTGCACAAATTGTATAAGATCATAAAAAGTATATAAATATTATTTTGGACCTTTTAATCTCATAACCAACATATGATAAGCATATATTATCTAAATTAATTATATAATTATGCATACATGTTTGTACACGTATATCCTTTATATGAAATAAATCCTTAGTTGTTGGAGTATTATATAATAAGATATAGAGAATAATTTTTTTATTATTTTATATGAAATTTATATGAAATATGATTTAGTAAAAATATATTCAAACTTCATATATAAAGATAAGTATATATATTTCTTTTTTGAATCAATTTTTCAAAAACCACTCCGGCTGTTTAAGATTTGATTTAATATATTATATACCGTAATAGAAAAGATAGGATTTAATTCAATATACTCCGTATTAGATTATGTTAAATAGTACTAATAGATTATATAAATTAATCTAATCTTTTAAGATTATATAGATTTTTCTAGGTAAAATACTGTAATAGAAAAGATAGGATTTAATTCAATATACTCCATATTAGATTATGTTAAATAGTACTAATAGATTATATAAATTAATCTAATCTTTTAAGATTATGTAGATTTTTCTAGGTAAAATATTTATAAAATAACTCAACGTAAAATGATAAGATTTGTAAGATATGAGGTTGAATATTTATAATAAAATATAATTTAATCATTAATTTAAATGGACACATAGGATGACACGTGTATAAATAGATGAGGATAACGTTTAACATGGCTTAGATTGATTGGATCATCATTAATTGACATGGCGAAAAACCCGGCCAGAATGCACCATAAAACGACACGTGAGCGAATCGCATCAGAGCCCACCACATAAGATTTCTACGCCTCTGTTTTAGTATTATATATTGATAGGCGTGCAACTAGTATTTTTTAATTATTTTAATAGGAAGAGGCTAAAGATTATCCTTGTTACAAAAATAACATATATAATGTTAATTTTAATACGGAGTATATGAATAAAATTAAATTAGAGAATATCGACACTAGATTATTTGTAAAAAAAATTATCTTCTTTCTTTTTGAAATATTATAGTAATATTGCTAAGTTCACATTTTATTTGCTTAAGATTTTTAAAGTGAAAATATTATAAGATGGAAAGTAATAATTAAGTATAATATGGTGAATAGTTTCACCCATGAGTATATATATAAATATACACCGTACGTGTCATTTTTATAATCAATCCAATTGACATGTGCCAAAATATGACAACCCCTTTTATTTATCATCTAAAAATATCTCTCATTTTGTTGAAGACTTGGCTTGCCAATTTGTCATGACTATCTTATTTACTTTCATTCAAGCCGATGGATTTTCTAAATTCAGTCACTTGGATTATCAATATCGATCTGCAACGCCGAAATTGTAAGTATGTAATTGGTTTGTTTTTTTAATCCCTAGCTAGCTCCTTGTTCAATTTATTTTTTCAAGTAGCTTAATTGACTAGTCTCTATTACAATATTTGTTAAGTTTCTCTATTAATGAAGTACCAAAAAAAAATGAATGATACCTATTATTTTAATTGTTATATGAGAAGCTAATTAAGGATTGTGTTTTTGTGTACTATTTTAGAAAACAGAACACGATAGAATAGACAAATTTGTAATTTTTTTATCTTCAAAATATTTTTAGGATAATATTTGTGGTTAGTTGAAGATTTTATCATAAACATGCATAAGTATATATGGAATAAATATATACGGACCCGCCATTTTTGTGTGAAAATTGGAAAGTTAAGGGCGATAAAAGAGAGCGCTAAGCTTTGTGAAATATTTTGAAGATCACACACGTTTTGTAATTAACTGTAATTTAGCTCTCTTCTACTCCATATAATTTAGTTCTGTTTATTCAAACTCTTCTAACCCCATCTCTCCCACTCTTCTATTGACAGGGGCAATGGTTAGAAGGTTGGTTGGTCGAAATTACGGGTCGCATCAGAATCCTTCTTCCAAAAACATCAATGGGTCACAACGCAGTCAAAATGAAGTTAGATTGGGGACTTCCAGTAGGAATCCCGTCTTCAATTCTGATAGGAAAGAAAATAACTCCCATGCTACAGAGATTATAGGGCGGTTGATTGCATCTACAACGCAGCAAGTTCAATTTGGTCAAGATGTTGCAGATTTACAGTTGGAGTTGGATCAACAGAGGTGTAAGGATCAAATCCAAACTGAAAGAGAAGATGTCTCAACTGAGGAGGAAGAAAATGATGTTCCAGACAACACCTTAGATGTGGGTGTTGGGTCAGGCATCATCTCTCATGAGAATGATGTAGATGCACGCAATAGGAAAAAGTTGGTTCCCATTGGTAACACGTAAGTATTGGATTAAATACTTTAACAAGTTGCTTCTATATCGATCGATATTTATTTTCAGGTAGTAACTAAGCATATAATTAATTAATTTGGTTGTAGGTTTTACAACAAGGCTCAAGTGTTGAAGATCATTCACCATAATATACATTCCCACTTCACTGGTCCATGGCCTTCCTTATG
Organism: Persicaria maculosa; assembly: GCA_963922045.1. Classification (NCBI taxonomy): domain Eukaryota; kingdom Viridiplantae; phylum Streptophyta; class Magnoliopsida; order Caryophyllales; family Polygonaceae; genus Persicaria; species Persicaria maculosa. Next base: position 67,427,359 of record OY998254.1, read on the forward strand.
TAAAGTTCCGGATAGTGTTATAAAACTTTGGTGGGACGAATTTGAAGTAACCTTCACCATTTAGATTTAATGAATTGGTTTGCTTATAGTGCGTTTAATTTTATGTCCAATGCATTTTTATTTTGGTTAACTTCATTGATTGTCTTGTTCCACTTTAGGTTGCAGTTTATGGTTATATATGAAATATTTTGTGTTATCTAATGTTTTTTTGGAGCAAATGTAGAAGAACTTTTATTGGGATGCATGTGATGGTCGATTGATTAAGGCCAACTGGAGAACCAAATGTAGTGCACATATCAGAAACAATTTAATGCTGCCAGAGATGGAGGTTACAAGCCAAAATGGGTTAGCCCTGAGAATTGGGCTAAACTATGGAAGCATTGGAAGACTGATGACAAATTCAACCACTCTAGGGAGGTCAATAAGCGTAATAGAGCATCCGAAGGTCGGGATGGCACTGCGATTTACACAGGTAGATCTAAATCCGTTGCTGAATACGAGCAAGAATTTGTAAGTACTTGACTATAAATGTCTCCATTGCTTCTTTTTTTTTTCTTATGTAAAATATTGTAGCCTTTATAATATGTATGTTGTACATGTGCAGGAGGAAAAGAATGGTAGGGAAATGACTACAAAAGAGCTTCTCAAGAGAACCTATCAATGCAAAAAAACTGGAGATTTGACGGGCGATCGTCCGAAAAAGTGTTTGGTATATGTTTATGTTAAATATATTTTGTCCTTTTACATCAAACCTTTTTATTCTATTTTGTAAAGAGCATATGTGTTGGTCATTGTAGGATCGATTTGAGGTGTTGTGCACCACTTGGTTAGAGTCCCACTCAAAGATTACAAAAGAAGATGAAAAAATGTTATGGGCTCAAGCGGTTGGTGGTGATTATAAAGGAGGTATCTACGGTCGTGGTTCAACTTATCGCAAGTGGGACTATGTACTAAATCCACCGGCTATTCATCATTCCTCACCTGCTCGTGACCCAGCTGCCTCTTCATGTCATGATCCCCCACCTCCAACTCAAGATCCAATTCCATCATCAACTGTTGCTCCTCTAGTTCAGGCTCAACACCTTCGTTCGGGATTCATCGCCACCAACAAGTGTTGCTCCTTTAGTTCATGCCCGCTTCTTGGCGCTCGGGATTCATTGCCACCAAGTGTTGCTCCCCTGATTCATGCTCCCCCCGTTGTAGCTCGCGATCGAGATCCATCCCTGTCAACAAGTGTTGCTCATGTGGCTCATAACCCCTCTCCAATACCTACAGCTCCGGTTGTGACCCAAAACCAATTGTTGGAGATAATGGCGAAAATGGAGGCTCGATTTAAAGAACAAGCAAGAGCAAATGCAGCCCTCACTCATCAATTTCAGGTCTACCAAGATAAGATCGAAATGATGGAGATTGAAAGGGCTGAAGGGTCTCATATTCCTTCAACTATGCAGCCTCAGATGTCAATGACTGCTTTGCTCAATTCAACCATGTATGGAGATGGCGGTGACTCTTTAAATGGTGAAGCTCTTGGTAGTCTACCCGGGGACTCGACTTATGCGAATACGATCGGAGGTTGCTTTGATGGTCACTAGTTACTTCGTGTGTTTTTTCATGATTTCCACTGCAAACGTTTTTAGTATTTCACCTTTGAATATATGTTTAATGCATGTTATTTAGTATTATATTGTTTCTGTTATTGTTGATCAACATTACTTTAGCAGCTATGTGTTAATTAATCCAATTATCTATTTTATTTTATTTATATTGTATATATTCTATAATTTCATCTTACGTAATAATAATAACATTAATTAATTAATTTTATAACATGATATGAATATTTTAAAATTTGATAAAAAAAATTGAATATTTTAAAAGAATTATTAATTTATCAATTTAAATTTAAATTTCTATTCCTAAATTTTATTATTAATAATTTTATTCTCAACGGTTTTGATTGTCGGTATTCCAACCAGTAGTATCCGTCGGTGTATGTTTAATAGCTAGGTTTATTGGTTACGATGGCCCAAGGCGTCGGTAGCAAGCCAATGGAGCAACCCGTCGGCAGATTCCACGAGTCATTTGGTCGCTATTATGCCAACGGTATGACCCGTCGGCATGTTGCCAACGATTGAAATAGCGACGGATATGTGTCTGTCGGTTCAATCCGTCGGGAAACATGAATCAGTCGGGAACTTTGACGGATGTAGACGTCGGCTCAGAAGAGGTTTTTAGTACAAGGGAATAAATAAGACTTTTCACACTTCTTTTGATAGCATTCTAACATAAATGTGGCTAGGGGTGGTGAAATCCTAAAAAATGCTTTTAAAGGGTGGTTTTCAGCAATTTGGTTTTTAAGGGGTGGTTTTGTGCAAAGCCCCCTATTTAAAGGGTGGTTTTCTACCATTTACCCATAAGTAAATGCATCATTAGTTTGTGAAGTCCGCAATTTTGTTTCATGTTGATGTGAATGCGTGTGTTTGTAGATCTTTTGCTAGGTTTATATCCATACTAAAAGAAATGGGTGCCTTTAACTATGGGGAATTTGTCGTTTGAGTGAGGGTATGTGAGAACCATTTAGTAGCAGAGATATATTTGAACTGTCTGAACTTTATAACTTCGTAGGGGAGAGAACCATTTATAACTTAGTAGATAAATAAACAAGATTAAAATTTAGTAGCAGAGATACATACAAAGCGTTTTCTCTCATGCTTGTTATTGTGGTTTAGAGTTTATAAAGCATTTTCTATTACAATTTGAATTTCTAACTGTGATCTTCAATCTCAATGTTGTCTCTGCACGTATCATTAACTTAATATTCGGTAAATATTTTTTTGGAGCCTTGATTACTTTTTTACAGCTGCATCTTTATTTAGGAAATGATCAATATTGGCCAGCTCATAATTTGCACAACCGAAAGTAAGTTGTTAGCAAAAACTTTATATTAGAATGTTCCCTTAATTATCTGCATAGTAAACTTGTTATAGTATTATCCTTGTGTGTTGTCTTACAACCTTGATAGCAAGGAAGTATTCCTTATTGGCATTAATATGTGATAATGCCTTTGTTTTCATGACTTATTTTGATTTGTGAAGAAAAAAAGTGTCATTTGTTTATTCTTTTTCCCTTTATGTCAACAATGATTGAAAGAAAACAAACTGAAATTGTTTTTTTTTACGCTCACAGAAACTACGTTCAGAGCGCTGCAATGAGAAAAGGGATTTAATTTATGAGATCTATCATCCGGTATGTCATGCTTATTTCTTTTTCATGCTCATTATTTCTATTTCTCATGCTTCTTCATAAATGGGTTGGTTTGTCGCTCCATGTTCATTGCTTATAAAAGAGCTTATCTTCTCTCAATAACCGGGAACACATCTCAGCAACCAGGAACACATCTTCGAACTCTTGGCCAGCTTTCATCTGCAGCAACCAACTTGAAATTGGCGCAAGTAAGATGATAAACTATTAACCTTTCAAGTTGCTTCTTTTTTTCTTCTTTAAATATAACAATTTTGTAAAAATAGAAAATAATTGTTGTGTTATGGGTTTACACTTCAGGTGTTTTTGAAGAGGGAGCAGACCAACACATATGTTTGAATCTAACAGTAGAAGTTCAATTCTAACCCTTCCTCCTCTTCTAAATCTGTACATGAGTCTAATGCTGATGATGTTAGTGATTCTAGTGTGATTGTTTCTATTCCTCAGGATGACAACTCTGACTATCAATTAACAAGAGATAGATCCCCTAGGGTTAGAATCCCAAACAAAAAATTCCTGAACAATATTGTCGAGTATTGCTTGCTTGCTTATGATGTTGTGATAAATCCATTTGTTCCTGAAACCTATGAGCTTGCTGTTAAATGTGCTGATGATAAGAACTGAATTAAGGCTATGTGTGAAGAAATAGGTTCTATGGCAGCCAATGACACATGGGATCTTGTTAAGAAACCTGATAAAGCTAAGGTTATTCAGTGTAGGTGGATTTATAAATATAAAGAAGGTGTGAACTCTAGTGAACCTCCTAGGTTTAAAGCTAGATTTGTGGCTAAAGGGTTTACTCAGAAAGAGGGCATTGACTATAATGACATATTTGCTCATGTGGTTAAATATAAAACTTTGAGATTGATGCTTGCTATGGCTGCTGTGTATGATTGGGAACTTGAGCAAATGGATGTGAAAACTGCTTTTTTACATGGTGATCTTGATGAAACTAGTTACATGTCACAACCTAAAGTTTAATTGATAAGTTCAAACCTAAGCATGTGTGCTTACTTAAGAAATCTATATATGGTTTGAAACAATCACCTAGACAGTGGAATCTAAAATTTGACTCATGCATGTCTAAATTTGGTTTCCATAGAAGTGAGTTTGATACATGTCTCTATTTCATGTTGGATCTAAGTCTGCTCTGTATGTGCTGCTGTATGTAGATGATATTCTTCTAATTTCAGATTCTATGATTCTCATATCTAGTGTTAAGAGAGACTTGAAAATGCATTTTGATATGAAAGACTTAGGACATGCTCAGAAAATCCTTGGAATGAAAATCAAGAGAGACGGGAAAAGAAAACTGATGTGGCTTTCCCAATCTGAATATGTTCATAAAGTCCTTGAAAGGTTTTAAATGACAAACTCTAAATCTGTTATTGGTCCCTTGGGTGGTCATTTTGAGTTGTCTAAGAAACAGTGTCCCTCTACTAAGTCTGAGATAGATAAAATGAGCAAAGTGCCTTATGATGTTGTTGTTGGATCCGTGATGGATGCTATGCTTTGCACAAGACCTGATATTGCTTTTGCTATGAGTGTGTTGAGTAGATATATGTCTAATCCTGGTGAACCTCACTGGAATGCTATGAAATATTTGTTGAGATACTTGTGTGGCATTGAACAGAAATGCTTAGTCTACACTGAGCACAGCTCAAGAAACAACTTGATAGGTTATGTAGACTCTGAGTATGCTGGGAACAAAGATAATAGGAAGTCTACTACTTCTTATTATTTTACTTGGGCTGGAAATTGTGTGTCCTAGAAATCTCAACAACAATCCACTATAGCCCTTTCCTCCACTGAAGATGAGTACATGGCTGCTACTGAAGCAGCCAAAGAAGCTATTTGGCTCAGGGGTCTCCTTGAGAAGATTGAGAGGAAGACTTATATGCCCACTGTGTTTCTTGATAATCAAAGTGCAATATATTTGTGTAAGGACCCTCTATATCATGAGAGGACAAAGCATATAGATGTCAGATTCCATTACATCAGGAAGAAGGTTAAACATAAAGTGCTTAATGTGTGCAAGATTAAGTCTGAGCTTAACCCTTTTGATTTTGGCACTAAGGTTGTCACTGGTGACAAGTTTGCTTACTGCAGGGATACCCTGCACATTTGGGATGCCCCTTAGCACCTAAACACACCAGGAATCGAGGACGGACGAGAGATACAACCAGGATCCTATGAAGGCAAGAGAGTATTGGATGACAAGCTTAAGAGGGCAATTTGTTGTATTATTAATCTTGTCATGTAAAAGCTAAACATTGGACATTGAGCACTAGAACTTGGTAGCCTTAGGTTTTATTCTCAGTAATTAGATTATGCACATACTATACTAAGGTTGGATATCATACAAGGTTGAAGTTGCCCTTAGACATATTATATATGTCTAAGATAGGTTGGCTTACCTATGTTGAACACCACTTATATATATGTGTGGTGTATAATCTAATACTTAGTATATAGCTCATTTCCGAGCTTAGGTGTTTTTTTTTGGCCTGTTTGTGTTGGGCCGGATATGCTTGCTTGGTTTCTTCTATATTGGGCCCTTCACAGATGATCAGTTGGAGTGTCTCTTGTAACCCTAGCTATGCGAGGGCTTTATAAGGCTCCTCCGGTTACTGTAGCGCCTTGAACCTCATTTTAGGAAACCCTAGCTAACAGAAAAGAGAGTGCTCTGGTGTTAGCGACGAAGGAAGACGGTGGTCCGACGAGCTTACACGGTGGCTGTGAAGCTCCTCCTCCGTGAGAAACTTCTTTGATGTTTCTCGGTTGCCTATCAGGGGACATCTCTTCCTTTGACCCTTGTTTATGTTCATCTTGCTCGGTTTTAAGGTTCCTTAGGTTGCTAGCTTTGATGCTCTGTCTGGTGTACTTAGCTTGTAACCTTCTCTTGCAACATAGTGAACTCTGAAATCGGATCTCCCCTCTTGAGATCCCGCAGAGTAGGGTTATACCCGAATTGCGTTACCAAATCGGCGTGTTTTCTTTCGATCTTCGTTCTTACTTGAGTGTGATGGTGAAAATCGAAACTTCAAGAGGTCTTTGTTTCCGGTGGACATTCACCAAAGTTTTGGGATATCATCGGAGTAATTGGAGATTGTTCAATTTGTGGCGAATTTGCCAGCACGTAGGATTTCTCCGACCTTTTCACTAAGAAGCATCCCCTGCAGATAGTGGCAGAGCCAAGATTTCGGGTAAGGGGTGCTCAAAAAATTTCGTGAAATATTTTTTTTGGCATATGCTTGATAAGAAGATTTTGTAAAAAAAAATTAAGAAGAATCAATGTAGAGTAAAACAAATAAAAAAGTTAAAAAGATGGGATTTGAACTCAAGACCTTGTAATTCTCCTTACTTTCCCTTCCTTCCCTTACCACTTGAGCTAGATAACACTTTTGTTTCAAATATCATTTACAGATATTATATTATCTTAAAAATACTATATATATGCAAAAAAAATAAAATATTTTTTTCCAACCCAAGGGGTGCTCGGAAAAAAAAAACAAAAAAAAAAAAGATCCGCCATTGCCTGCAGAGACATCTGGCGCCAATCCCCGGTTAATTGAAGCTTTCCCGGGGGAGATCTTTAGCACCTTGCAGCAGGTAGGAGTTGCAACGTATATTGAATGTACAATATAAATTAGGGTCATAAATTTTATCAAACCCGATCGGTGGAGAGATTTTAGTAGAGGATCAAAACCCACTGACTGAATCAGTTATTAGCTAGACATTAAATTGAGTCTAAACTCATGAAATTGGATGATTAAGAAATTGATGGTTGATAAATCCTGATGGGTCATATAACCGCGGAGGTTTACACGTCAAAGTGCATCATGTGTACCCGAGCAGAGCACACAAAATCAGCGGTTCCGTATTTTTCGATGTGGGACAATCATCCACACATCACAACAATTGTGATTTGCATCTCTTGCAAGTTAGCCATACATCAATCCGCCTACACCCCAATCAACAATCCTTGGAAAACTGCTCCTGAATCGGATGGAAATTAATAATTTTTAAAAATAAAAAGGACTGCATTGCAATTTTGGGTAAATTATCTAATTTCTAATAGATAAAGAGCGTATTGTGAATAGACATTATGATAAATTTATAAGTTGTTTGCTTCTTATTGAACACGAGCTTTACAAATCAAATTACTACTGAAAATTCAACCGATCAAATAAGATAAAGGAAAAGATAACGACCCCGGCGATAGAGTTTACTTTCCTAAAGACTTGATAGAATTTGATCTCCCTAGCCCAAATAGGTACGTAGTAAGTCTTTTGGTATTGTCGAACCATGCACATTAAAATTGCCTAACCAAGCTAAAAAGAGAGCTAGCTAGTGACTACTAGCTAACATTTCCTCTCTGCATAACAACAAGCTTCAAGTTGGTTTCGATGGAGACCTTCAGGAAGCCTTGGTCCTAGGCAAGAATACATTCGACGCCATTGTCTGGATTACAAAGATAAATGATGACATCTAATTTAGTCTTATTATAGGGTTGCATTTGTATATTAGTTTAGATCATTTTCATGCATATTTATCATATTTTATATTTTATTTAGTTTATTTTGCATTTTCGGAGTCTACACCGGGTTTTTATTGATTTCAGGCACTTTGAAAATGATATTGTGAAAATTCGAGACTTGATACGAAAGGACAAGCTGGATTGAATCGGACTCGAGAAGCCGATGACCAAGTGTGAAAATTGCTAGATTTGGAAGTAATTTATGTGGACTGAAATTAAAATGAAGTTTTGGGTTAGTTTTTAATTCTATAAATTGCTGGGCTGAAATTGTAATTTGGTTAAAATTATTATTATATATACTCGTATGATCAGAAGAAGGGGGCGGGGAGTTCGGACTTTGGAACGCCGCTATAGGCTTCGACCGCTTTTGGTTTGTTTAGATTAGGTTTTAGATTAGGCCTTTGTTTTCGGTATTACCGTTTGGATCGAGGACGAAGATTTCTGGTTTGCATTTTATTTTAAGTACGTCTTTAATTTATTTTATTGCTTTCTATATTATGTTTAGCTAAATTTTCCGTTCTAGGGTTAGGATGATCCCGACAATGTCGCAAATTGTTTGATTTCGATGTTTGCTTGAACTTAGTCTGAATTTTATGAATTGATTTGATCCTAGTCGCTTAACCTAATTGATGTCAATCGATTAGAATTCTTTTTAGATTCAAGATGCTACCGCTGCGAATCGTGTCTATTGGAACCCTAGGATTGAACTTGAGGAATCAACAATTGTTATTGTGACATTTAAACGATTGTTGAGGACTCTTGAGGATTAATAAATTATCGCAGATTCTTAGGTTTGAATCGGTTAGGCGGAACGCGACAGCGAAAGTTTAATTTATTTTCTCCTAAGGTCTATAAAGAACTTAAAGGGTCTAGATTTTGTTAATTTAGACACAATCACTACAACATGCGACAACTGAGTAGTGATGACTTTAGATAATTTACCTTCAATTTGACATATTAAGAAGATGAAGTTCGAGTGAGCATCGGGTTGAATTCTTTGTGGCATTGTCGTCGGAATCCTTAACCTTGGAATTATTTCTCATATATATTTTATTCATAACTTTTTCTTGTTTTTCCTAGTTTAGTTGAAAAATCAAATCTCCCTTTATTGGCTTAGCTTATTAGTTCTAGATAACAATTGATACAGATTTAATCCCCGTGATCGATACCCGTATACTGCAATTGATCTCGTATTCTTGCGAGGTTGGTTCAAGCTACACTATTCTTGTGTTGGTTTAGACCACATCAAGTTTTGGCGCCGTTGCCGGGGATTATTGATATTATTGGTTGTTTCTATAAACTAGTTTGTTAAGTCTTTCTTTTGCTTTTGATTTTTTTTTCTTTCTTTTTGTGATTTCAGGTGTGTTCTTGTAGAGATGAATTGCGTTCCTTATTGTGATGTTTTTTCATCGTCTGGTCATGCCACTTTGGAAAATCAATTCTCGATGTATGGGACCCATGTCCATTGCGAGTTTTGAGGGGGTTTTGGACATATGATATCTGAATGCCCGGTGTTGTGGGACCCCACCTACGAGGATGCTGATGATATATACCATAGGTGCAATTCTGCTGAGTATTATGAGAGCAATCATGCTCATGAAAGGGCTCCGATAGGATTTCAGTTTCGACCTCCACAACCTCCTCCCGAGCAAAGACCTTATTCACACCTATCAGCGGAGGAGCTACTCGCTAAGATTGCGGCAATTGAAGCTCAAATTCCTCAACTTACCAAGAATGCTCAAACTGCTCCAGAGAGCCTCCCGAGCCAAACAGATGTCAGTGACAGTGACAGTGACAGTGACAATTGCACTGTCGTGTCTATTGAGATTGAGGAATGTCTGGAAGAGCATATACATGAGTCTAAGGTGCCTGAGATTGATGATCCTGGGGAGGAGGAATCTAGAAAAGAACCCGGAATGGTTGTTCCCCGAGTATACATGTCACCATTGCTATTTTCTGAAGTGATGGTTCAAGAGAATGTTAAGGAACGATTTGGGCCGTTTGTTGGACTACTCTCCAAGTGGCATATAGATGACCTTTCAAAGGAAGTTCTCATTGACATACCGCCATACACCAAATCCCAAGAGGAAGTCTTTCTATTCGAAGATGGTGGTAACAGTGAACACACAAAGAGACAAGATGCTAAGGAGAAGAGCACATCTTTCGGGAGCTTGAGCTTCAATGGATCCCAATTATATCATCCCGAAAAGACTTTACTAGATGGGTGGATCGAGCCATGGACCATCCATTCGGGAAGGTTCAAACGTTTTCGAGTCAACCTATGGTAAGTTCTCTCTTTATTTTATTAAGTTAAGTTTGTTATTATAAACTTCAAAAAAAAAAAAAAAGACACGCCCGTGTGCACTAGGGCATGGCCGCGCGTTCTGTCTTTGTATTCCACAATTGTTCGAAAAAAAAAGAAAAAAAGAATGCTTCCGCGTTCCCCTCTCCCAATCCTGTCTCTCTGCCGCCTAGCTCTCTACTCGGCGGAAGCACAGACCATCACTATCTCCCTTTATCTCCTCCGGCGCTGCATCTCTACTCTGGCGTCTTTCCCTGACTACCATCGTTCTCTCCTCTCCTACTGTCCGCATTCAGCGCACTCCACGCCTCCTGCCGGCGCCGCGCAACCAGCCTTGCTCTCTCGTACCCAATATCCTCTCCTTCACCACCTGCCTTCCCATCTCTGCCCCACAGATCACCGATGGCAGCCTCACCAAGATCTCCTCCATTCATCCCCTCGTCGGCGCTGCAAATCCTGCCCCCTCGTCACCAGCGGGTTCGCTCCTCCCTTTCGCTGCAGCCAGCGCCGTCCATCCCCACCGCTGCTCCCTCTAACCACGCAGACCGTTCCAACCTCCTGCCTCTCTTCACCTGTCCTTCCACCCCCCCCCCCCCCCCGGTCATTCAGACCCACACCCATCCCTAGCCACTCACGCAATCGCTGCTCAAGGCTCCGCTGCTATTCAACATAGCTCCGACCCTTATTCAATTTCGAGTTCGGTCAGGTAAGTGCAGATTTTATTGAATGTGATATGTGGTTTTGATAGCCTTGTGCTGCCATGTCCTTCAATCTGCTGAATTCTAAGTAATTGATTTAGGGGTTTGGATTGTTACTTGAGCTTGAATTTTTGCATATTTTTACTCATTTGGCTCAATTGGAATAAAATGGAGAGGATGATACTTGAACTTAAATGCTGAATTTGATAGCCTTTCATTGCTGTCACATTGGGCTCTAGCTATGATTATAAGACTTTGATAGACATGAACTCTTTGTTGCTGATTAATTTTTTCCTTGGTGTATCTGAAATCAATCGAGCTCCTTGTTTTTTTTAGTCTCATGCTTCTGAGAAACTCTGGATCAAATTTAGAGGTGAATTTGACTGATTTTGGTTGCTAAAATTGATCACTTTAGTTTTCAAAATTTAGTCTTTTATTACACCTATTTATTGGAAATGTTGGCTATTAGATAAAGATGTGCCCATACTTGTTCTCTTCCTGCTTGTCTCATGCTCCCTGTTTCCATTGAGTTTTCATTATTTTACTTTGCAAAATATGGATGAGTGTGAGGTGCAGGACTGGATTTTGTGCATGCTCTTGCTGGTGCATGGTGTTTGTCGATATATCTTATGTCATTGGTTTTCGCGGAGCTGAATTTATCTGGTGAAATTGAGATGTTACTTGTGATAGGGTTGTTTGAAGGAGTAGATGCTTTGTATCTTATGTCCATGAAGTCTGATTGATCTAAAGTGATTATAACCTACTGCTGGTTCTGTATGGTTTTGTAACCTTGTTGTTAGAGAGAGCTTGTTTTGTCTGGTTGGTTGGTTATTTTCTTTGTTTTTTTATGTCTTGGTCAGATTTAATACCAAGGAGATGCAACTACATGTTTTACGAGTTCCCAATCACACCCAGAAGTAATGTTGCTTGTTGATTTTGCTGAATTCGAGAAGCTCTTGTTGTGCTGAAATGGACAAATTGTCTAGAATGCCCGAGTGTGCTTGATTCTTTAGTGAGTTTCCTCTTCCCTTACTCGTTCTTTTTCTCTACTTTGAGGACAATGCAGATTTTAAGCATGGGGTGGGGGTAACTCACTTGAAAGTCACTCATACTTCATGTGTAACTCCGATTTTGCATATAATTTTTTCATTTTTTCCTTTTTTCATGTGCATTTCATACATTGCATTTCATTTGCATATAGATGTTTTGAGATGAACCCTTGCTATAAAAATTCCTTGCTCTTCTTGAAGAACATGTCATTTCCTTGATTGAAATTGGTTGAAGATATCCTCTAAGGCATGTTAAAAAGCTTGTGATGACACTACTAGAATTTTGACATTTAACATCGGCTAATAGCCAATGTCTTTCAAAAAAAAAATTGATGTCTATGTGGGTGATGTAAAAAGTCAAAACTTTTTAACATCGGGTAATAGCCGATGTCTTTGTATGTTATAACATCGGTTATATTTTTAAATCTGATGTCTTTGATATGGTAGACATCAGCTTGAAAAATATAACCGATGTTATAACATACAAAGACATCGGCTATTACCCGATGTTAAAAAGTTTTGACTTTTTACATAACCCACATAGACATCGATTTTTTTTTTGAAAGACATCAGTCATTACCCGATGTTAAACGACATATTTTTAGTTTTTTTTTTGTTATTGTTGCCTATGCGGGATTTGAACCCACATCTTTGTGTTTGAACGCAACGCTCTACCATTTGAGCTAATAGGCTTTAAATGAGATAGAATCAAAAAGAGCATGTGAAACTTAAGAGAGACATTTATTAAACCTTCCGAGTAAATAGGGAAATGAAATTATAAGAATGCATCCCAAACACGTAAAACAAGGTGAATCCTCAAGGAGAAACGTCATATCTTAAGTAGTGCAACTAATAAGATTGAGTATAAATGAGAAGAACCTACTTTATGCATCCAAAAAGAAAGGCAAAACCCTTGTTGCCAATAGGTCTGCACTTGAACTTCCTCCTACCTACACCCGTTGTTGTAGAAGATCTCGAATGCCTCCTTTAGTGCCTGCAAAAATACAAGCAAAACCCTTAACATAAAACATTTAAAGAAGGAAGAAACCCGGATTGAAGATCTTGAATGCCTCATTTAGTGCCTGCAGAAATACAAGTTTTCATTTTTATTTTTTATGTTCGGTTTTTTTTTCTAGAAGAACAAAACAAAAGAAGGAAGAAACCTGGATTGCAGATCTAGACATACAACCTCATGCTTACTTCCCATGGATTTGGCTTTCTGATCCCGTCTTCTCAGATTTCTCTCTTTTGTGCACCACAGAGGGAGAGCTTCAGCCATCTACCATGGATGGCGACAACAAGTAAAGCAAGGAACTACAGAGAAGTCAAACCCTTAATACCAAAATTCAAGAGAATCTGAAATGAAATAGATCTTAAAGGTCCCTGTAAAATCGAATTGACAGAAAACAGGGAAAAAAACCCTAAACATAAGACCACAACAGCAACCAAATTAAAGTTACAAATTAAATCAGAAACCATAATCACTTGATAAATAATAGCTAAATAAACTAAAAAACTATGCATCAATCAAGGAAAGATTAGTATCTTGAAAAACAATACCAGCAAATCAGAAACGCCAAATCAGAGTTCTTGGGAATTCAGAACCAATTGCAAACCAGAAATAAATACAAGAAAAGCACCTCCCAACAAATCAGAAAACCCAGATCAGCAACAATTCATACAAGGCAAACCCTATTAAGGAATAGCTAAATGAATGGTAAGTGGCAGATCTGATAAAGAAGGAAAATAAGCGATGATCACTAATTCAAATCAATCAAACAGACCCCACCACTCACACACTCCTAAATGAAAGACAAGTATGAAACTCAAAATAATCTATGGTATGCATAAATACAGCATAAGACAAAAAAGACTCATTTCCTTTTCCATAGAGATCGATACCAAAGAAGTGATCAAGAACAACCTCATCAAGTAAAAAATGAGCCTTTTACTGCATCAAGCACACAATCCTATGCTTCCCATAAGAACTGTACCTGAAAAGTGAATGCAATAAGATCATGAACAATAGACAACAAATGAAATCTTCAAGCAACATGAAGAATTCGTGAATGAATATCCAATAACGACTATAAAGAGGGACATCAACGTTGAAAAAAGAACAAGGTCTTGTGAAGAATAAGTTTACTAGTTTTGTATGAGCTATATCCTCAATTCTAAGGGAGTGTGAATATGCATGTAAATTATCTAAGCTATTTTGCGACACGAGAGGCTTATATTCCATCAACGACAATCAATTAAAAGTTCATACTTTATTTTACTTCTTACTTTTTCTCTTTTCTATGCTCAATTGTATAATTTTTATTTTCTGAAATGTTTACAAAAAACTAGTCGGACTTAAACTCCAAGTGAGAATAATCATGTCTACAGAGCATGTGAGCTGAAGATATACTACCACAATAGGATGGTTTGAACAATAAAGCCACAAGTGAGAATACTAATTTTCATGATGCAGGTGGGTTGAAAACACATAACAATTTGCATATATGCTACATCTATTCCTGAGGATCACATTGAAGAAACGCACAAATCTTTACTCCAGCCAGAGTTTGTAAATGGTGCAGAATTAGAGGGCATCGAACATTCTCTTGAGGTACTGAAATCAGCTGAGAAGAGCCATAAACATGAAGATAATGGGGAATAGGAACCAACAAAACATTTTAGCCAACTTCAAATTGGAGTAAAGAATAAGATGAATCTGGTGCTCTAGAATATAATTTTAGCTTGATTCATCCAAGTAGCTTATTACTGACACACTTGTGATGCACATGTGAAAACGCACATATAAGAAAGGATACGTAAAAGAAAGGAAACACTCATTTAAGTGGAAGAAACAAACACGCAGTTAACAAGAAGCACATTAACATTGGATTCCCAAAGTCATTTGTAATTGAAAGAAACACACACTCAATTAATAAGAAGCAAATTAACATCCCAAAATCAGGACATCTATTTTTCTCACACAAGAGAAACATTAAGATATTCAGAATAACATCCCAAATTAAGGGCATGTCTTTTTTCTCACATAATAGAAACATTAAGATAGTTATAATCCAAGTGACAAAACAAATACAACAATTGAGAATGAAGAAGAGGAAAACTCACATATAGGTTGAATTTCTCAATTGAATATTGTGTAGCTTTAAGCGTCTCAATCATACCAAATATCCTTTGTTCCTCCCTCTGCTATCATTTATCATCAACAAAACAAAACAAAAAAACTCAGCAAACAAACCTAATTGAAAAACGAAGAGGGACGATTTCAATCAACGAGAGGAAAAAGGAGGCCTCAATTTCGGCGATAGAGCCTCATTAAACGAACAAGCACTTGATACTCATCA
This sequence comes from Persicaria maculosa, assembly GCA_963922045.1. Lineage (NCBI taxonomy): Eukaryota > Viridiplantae > Streptophyta > Magnoliopsida > Caryophyllales > Polygonaceae > Persicaria > Persicaria maculosa. The sequence continues at coordinate 67,442,568 of OY998254.1, forward strand.
ACAGAGAAGTCTAGGGCAACAGACAAGAGGCGGTGCTGTGCGGTGTTCGCCGATGAGGTTTTCGCTGGTGCGGTGGTCATCGATGATGGTTAAGGACGACGATCATGGCCGATGCCGCCTTTCATGAAGGAGACGAGAAAGCGGCGGCGGATATCGTCCCACTCGGCGGATTCGCGCAAGCAGCCCCTGCTGTGGTAGGCGGGGGAGGAGGCGGCGCAGCGCTTGAGTGAGAAGAGGATGGAGAGGGGGACGGCGGAGAGCAAGAGGAGGAGGATGGATTTGGGGGAGCAATTGGAAGCATCTATCATTTACAAAGGTTGGAGGTGAACAGAGATTTAGGAGGGATGGAAATGGAACCAGTGGAAGAAAGAAATAGAAGGGCATAGGGTTATCTTGAATTTTTTTGGTCGGATTTATTAGGCGGGTTTTTAAATTAACTCAATATTTCGATTCCGCGCTTTGTGAATTTTTTGAAAAACGTTTTTAACATCGGTCGAAAAAAATGCGGTGATGTTTTTTTATTTTAGACATCTCAATTTTAAGAGCTGATGTTAAAAATCTATTTAACATCACCTGTTTTTCTGACTGATGTTAATCCACCGATGTTAAATAACAGAATTCTAGTAGTGTGATTTAGATTATTGGGTTTATGCTATAATTCTTTCAAAACTAATCATCTTGAGACTTGTTGAGCTTGAGATTCTGAGACAAAAGCATGTGAGCATCTGAGCCTAGGACTAACATCTATGAGTCCTATTTCTTTTGTGTGAATTGCTCATCTTGATTGCTCTATCTTCAGAACTTGCATTATAACCTCTTGAGGCCACATGTATGACTTGTGTGCATTGCATAAACATGATTGAGGCAAATTTTGTTAGCCTATTATTCCCTTTCTACCCATAGTTATATCCGTTGCTTGAAGCCCATTGAGCCTATTTGCCTATTCATTTGTAGCTCCACAAGATTATCCTTAAGCCTATTTTAGCCTCATTTACCTATCCGGGAATTAGGATGAAGTAGATTTATGGTTGAGTTGAGTGGAGAAGGGATAATAATGTGCTTTGAGTGATTGATGTATTGAGTGGAGGATTTTGTGCTTCAAATGTAATTTTCTTGTGATGAAGAAATAAAAAAAAAAAGAGAAAATGGAAAAAAGTGAAAAAAAAAAGAAAAAAGAGAATAAATTCTTCTTGGTCACTAGGAAAAGTTTGTGAAAAGGGAATGGGTTATCAAAAGTTGAGAGATTATGAGTTTATTCGATTATGTGATGTGGTTTTTGTGAGAAATTTGGTATGTTTGAAATGAAGTTGAAATTGTGGTTGAATTTTAGGAAGTAATTCTATTTCCCGGATTTAGCACCACAAGCCAAAGAATTCATACCTTTTGTTTCTTACCTTGGCCTCATTACAACCCATGAAAAGACCTCATGATTTATGTTTATGTGCATAGTCCATGTGGTGGAGAGTTAGGACGCTAATTCAAGCTTATGGTAGATGAGTTTTCAAGCTTTGAGCTCGAGCGGAATATTTAACCTTAAACACAAGAGTGAGAGCGTTCCACATGAATGTGTCCTATGTGAGGTCTTGGAATTGATTTCTTGACTTGTCTCTTATATGATTTGCTTGTCCTTGTTTTGAACCCAATGTCTAGATCTACATGAGCAAATGCATAGCTTGGATAGAAATCGAAATCCTTCTTGTGAAATCTTTACACTTGTTCTTGCTTGAGGACAAGCAAGGTTCAAGCATGGGGTGATTTGATGACATCTAATTTAGTCTTATTTTAGGGTTTCATTTGCATATTAGTTTAGATCATTTTCATGAATATTTATCATATTTTATATTTTATTTAGTTTATTTTGCATTTTCGGAGTCTACACCGGGTTTTTATTGATTTCAGGCACTTTGAAAATGATATTGTGAAAATTCGAGACTTGATACGAAAGGACAAGCTGGATTGAATCGGACTCGAGAAGCCGATGACCAAGTGTGAAAATTGCTAGATTTAGAAGTAATTTATGTGGGCTGAAATAAGAATGAAGTTTTGGGTTAGTTTTTAATTCTATAAATTGCTGGGCTGAAATTGTAATTTGGTTAACATTGTTATTATATATACTCGTATGATCAGAAGAAGGGGGCGGGGAGTTCGGACTTTGGAACGCCGATATAGGCTTCGGCCGCTTTTAGTTTGTTTAGATTAGGCCTTTGTTTTCGGTATTACCCTTTGGATCGAGGACTAAGATTTCTGGTTTGCATTTTATTTTAAGTATGTCTTTAATTTATTTTATAACTTTCTATATTATGTTTAGCTAAATTTTCCGTTCTAGGGTTAGGGTGATCCCGACAATGTCGCAAATTGTTTGATTTCGATGTTTGCTTGAACTTAGTTTGAATTTTATGAATTGATTTGATCCTAGTCGCTTAACCTAATTGATGTCAATCGATTAGAATCCTTTTTAGATTCAAGATGCTACCGCTGCAAATCGTGTCTATTGGAACCCTAGGATTGAACTTGAGGAATCAACAATTGTTATTGTGACATTTAAACGATTGTTGAGGACTCTTGAGGATTAATAAATTATCTTAGATTCTTAGGTTTGAATGGGTTAGGCGGAACGCGACAGCGAAAGTTGCGGAACGCGTCAGCGAAAGTTGCGGAACGCGACAACGAAAGTTTAATTGATTTTCTCCTAAGGTCTATAAAGAACTTAAAGGGTCTAGATTTTGTTAATTTAGACACAATCACTACAACATGCGACAGCTGGGTAGTGATGACTTTAGATAATTTACCTTCAATTTGACATATTAAGAAGATGAAGTTCGAGTGAGCATCGGGTTGAATTCTTTGTGGCATTGTCGTCGGAATCCTTAACCCTGGAATTATTTCTCATGTATACTTTATTCATAACTTTTGCTTGTTTTTCCTAGTTTAGTTGAAAAATCAAATCTCCCTTTAATGGCTTAGCTTATTAGTTCTAGATAACAATTGATACAGATTTAATCCTCGTGATCGATACCCGTATACTGCAATTGATCTCGTATTCTTGCGAGGTTGGTTCAGACTACACTATTCTTGTGTTGGTTTAGACCACATCAATAAACTTTCCATTTATGTGTAATTTGCTCAACTTGATCACATGCTCGTCTATCCAAAAGAATCACGGCGGTACGGGATTGGCCAAACCCGTGACCCGTATAGAGCTAGCTGCTATTACACAAGTATAGGCCAATAATTGAGAACTGATTATATATGATGAGAGAGCAAAAGTAATTCGATAAGATGTCCAAGGGCATAAACGTCTTTTACCAGGTGAACCCTAATACCAAACCCTAATCCTCATTATATATTCGAGTGAGTTGTCTACTAGGGTGTAGAGGCTTCTATCGGCCGACACATTCTGACTTGAGCGTCGGAGGCTGCTCTGGGGAGACAAGCCCCGCCCAGACCTCGTTCTTGGTTGATCTTGCAGGATTGTATCTCGCCGATCCTTCTCAAGATCTATGGTGCAGATTTTACGCATTACATTTGGCGCCGTCCGTGGGGATTCGATCAAAAAGCCATGAGATCGGATCTCTCAATCAACAAAGAAACGAAGATCGACTATTTATGAGGCTGGATGAAGCGGCAGATCCTGGGGAGTGCCTCCTTCAACTGCCCTCTCGCCTTCGCCAACAAATTCTAGCAGGGGGCGTCGTCAGCCTTCGAGAAAAAGACAAAGGGCATGGCGGCTCAGCAGATCTGAGCGTTCTTATGCTAGAACCCTAGCAACGATGTCATCGGTTATGTCGTCTCGTACCATAGCCGCCGCTACAGGGCGTCTCCTTTCACTGAGACACGAGGATGCTACCGGCCGTCAGACGTGTGAGCCTCGCCGCACCACCGCCTCACACAGAAAACGCACCCCACGAGATCTCGATTGAAGGAGGTTGGGGCATCGGTCAATACCAGATTTGGATCCCGAATCTCCCCCCTCCTATGGTTATACCGGTTGATCGAGCATCAGTTCAGATTTGGAGGGATCCCGAATCTCCCCCCTCCTATGGTTACGCCGGTTGATCGAGCCTCCATCAGCCGCCGATTCCGGCCTCCTCGATCTCTCTCTGTGCGACTCCGATGGGATCTGGATGGGGCTTGCATCACAACCTCCGATTCCGGCCTCCTCGATCTCTCTCTGCGCGACTCCGACGGGATCTGGTTCCTGTACTCAGCCCGACGCCGCCCCACTCGTTACTGCTGCCGGCGCTCGACTTCAATCACCTCCCGGAGACACATGACAGCGGCAGGGACCCCTTGTGATGCGGGTCAAGATGGCCTTCTGTGGGTCAAACAACGATCTTGATCCAGGCGACGACTCGAGGACGAGTCGATTTCAAATGGAGGAGAATGATGTCATCCTCAAGCGGAAGAAGAAGGCTCCACCTTGGGAGTCGTTAAAGAAACGACGTTAATTATTTTATTATTTATATTTCTTATTTTTTTTTTATATATATTCTATTTTTAGTAACTCCTATGTTAGTTGGAGTCTAATTATATAATTGCTTATTTTTAGTATTTCTTAGTTAGATTAAATAAGATGGTTAGGATTTTAGATTAAGTTTTATCTTCTAGGTTTATTTATCTTTAGGATTAAAATTCTATCTTTATCAACCTAAATTCTATCTGGCACGGTAGAATTGGTTCTTATTTAAACATTGTAGTTCTATTGAATTAAATCAGATTGAATAGAATTGAGAAACCCCTTTATGGATTAGAGGGTTCTCGATTATCAATCCCAAAGGCTATCGGGTTCTTACGTTATTGTTACATTCATCACCATCACCGTCACTCACCTTGATTATCCTTGATAAAAAATAATCAACCACAAGCTCCTGCAATATTAGATTCATCGCCGACGAAGACTCGGCAACCCTTGGAGACACCGGCATCCCGGCTTGCTTCCCTGCGAGCGCGGCTCCATCGTCGACGCGCGCCAGCCAGCCCCTGCGCTCGCTAGCCTTCGCTCCCGCATCCCCAGCACCTTGTTCCGCGGCTTCGCGCCCTCGATCGCGCTCGCATCCGCCCTCGCCATCAGCGATCGTTGCCGAGGCTTGACGTCCGCACACCCTGAGGAGATCCGCTCCTGTGTGCTCGGCGCTGCTTCCAGCAAAGCCCCAGTCTCGCACCAGCTTCCCGGATCCGCCTCGCGCGTCACCGTCACCAGAGCCTCGCTTTCCTTCTTTAATCACTTTAGCTTAAGTTTTACTTTGTTAATTAGTTCAATTTAATTAAGTTTCCATCGATAGCAGTTAGTTGCTTAATTTTCTTAAGTTATAAAAGTTGTTTCTTTTAGTTAGTTATTACGTAGACTAGTTTAATTTTTGTTTAAGTTTTTAGTTTAATTCAATTGTAATCAAGGGATATCAAGGAGCATAAGCAAGATCGACGTATTAGTTTAGCAATTGGCCGGGCTAGCCAATTGCTATACATCACCTTGTCGGGTTCGATTCGTCGCCGAGGATCCCGCATTGAAGCCTTTAGTCGCCGCCGCCTGCTAGTCTGCTACAAACCCTATGACTCTACGAGGAAGACGTTACGAAGAAGACAATGAATTCGCAAAAGTGGGATTAATTACAAAATAAGCCCAGAGTTCATGGAAATTACAGCTCAGCCCACGCACTTAATACAATTGCGGAAAAGGGCTTAACTTTCATAATGCAGAATTTCTCCCATGGAAATGTAATGTATCGTGCCCCGCCGGTCAAGCATACGAGACCCAAAAGCTAAGTCCTCTACGTCCTATTTTTGATGAAAAGTCTACTATTAAGTTAATCATATTGCATGGTTAATTGCATCGGTGAATTAGCAATTCTTGAAATGCTTATATGCGCATCTATATATCGAACAACATTATATCAAAGCAAAAAAAAAAAAAAAAAACTTAAAGAATCGCCACTCATGGCCAAAGAATCGCCACTCAAGGCTAAGGAATCGCCACTTAAGGCCAAGGTACGCCGATTTCAGGCCAATAGAGCGCCACTTAAGGCCAAAAGATCGCCGACTTCAGGCCAACAGAGTACCACTAAAGGCCAAAAGATCGCCGATTTCAGGCCAACAGAGCGCCACTTAAGGCCAAAAGATCGCCAATTTCAGGCCAACAGAGCACCACTTAAGGCCAATAGATCGCCACTCATGGCCAACAGAATCGCCACTCAAGGCCAATAGAACGCCACTCAAGGCCAATAGGACGCCAATCAAGGCCAATATCACGCCAATCAAGGCCAATATCACGCCAATCAAGGCCAATATAACGCCAATCAGGGCCAATATAACGCCAATCAAGGCCAATATCACGCCAATCAAGGCCAATATAACGCCAATCAAGGCTGATGAAATGCCAATCAAGGCCAATAGATCGCCACTTTCGGCCAAAGAATCGTCACTTACGACCACTTAAAGCCAATTTTAAGCCATCATAACGCCGTTAAGGGCCAACAAAGGCAGAATCAAGCAATAAGAATGTCATTTAAGGCGAAATGCCCAACCTCAATGAAAACAATAAAGTTGTCAATTATAAATAAAATTCAAACGAGAACGTCATCAACTGACGCCGTCTCTCATTTATGGAAAAGAATTCATCTAATCATTTTGAACCGTACCTTTCAGTTGATCAGTTAATGACGCACCAACTGCATTATATCATGTTATTCGGTCGAGAATGCTAAAGCTTGCAGGATACAACGAAGACAAGGGGCAAGCATTACTCGTGTTATTCGTCTTCCCTCATCACTAGATCGTGATAAGGAAACCCGAGGGGCAATTGAGAGAGCGAAAGTAATTCGATAAGATGTCCAAGGGCATAAACGTCTTTTACCAGGTGAACCCTAATCCCAAACCCTAATCCTCATTATATATTCGAGTGAGTTGTCTACTAGGGTGGAGAGGCTTCTATCGGCCGACACATTCTGACTTGAGCGTCGGAGGCTACTCTGGGGAGACAAGTCCCGCCCCGACCTCGTTCTTGGTTGATCTTGCAGGATTGTATCTCGCCGATCCTTCTCAAGATCTATGGTGCAGATTTTACGCATTACATATGAATTGAGCTATATGGGTCGCCCTTGGAGCTATATCAGTAATAATGTAATATGAGCCATACTTCATCAATCATGCATGAACACAATATTGAGATGTGGCAGGTAGAGGCCAACAATAACCGGCCAGGAGACCATCATTATATTCCTACGTACGACTGTACTTTAAGCATGTGATGTAGATATTGGAAATTAACTGGAAACTCTGCAAAAGGTGTTGGTGTTCTACTCTATCAATAATTTATGTAGATTAAGTTGATTGAATGTAAATCCTGGTAGTAGGCACAGGTAAGAAAAAATGCTTTTTTATTTAATAGCTAGATATACATTTAATAATTAGATATAGATAGATAGATATATTTAGATATAAAAATATATTATATTTTAATTCAATGTTTTAAATTGAACCAGTTGATTAGAATACGTAGAATATGTTCATGAATAAGGAAAAATCCTATTACAATTTGATTGATTGAAAAATAGTCGATTAAATATCTTTAATTAAACCAATTGATTAGAAAATAGGAATAGTTAATTTGGTAAATATCCATTCCATTTACCCTATTTGAGTAAGTGTCTATTTTTGTAAAACCTGATTAAGTAAATGTCCCAAATGACATTTTTGACCTTCTTTTTCATTTTTAATTTGATCATTTACCTTGGTGACATGTGTTTGGTGACAACTGTTTTCTACAGTTTTTTTACGAGATCAGTGTCACCCCTCTTATTAGTGGTGACACTGTTTGTGATACACATAGTGACAACTTTTTTTTTTAGTTTTTTTTATGAGTCCAGTATCATCACCTTATCAGTGGTGATCGACACTCTTAGTGACACATGTGGTGACAATTTTTTTTTTGTGACAACTTGTTTTTTACGTTTTTTTAATGAGGTCAGTACGTGTCACCACCCTTTTATTAGTGGTGACGACTTTTTTTTATTGGTAACATCTTTTTTTTTACAATTTTTTTACGATGTCACTGTTGTCACCCTTATCAGTGGTGATACTGTTGGTAACACTTGTGATCATAACTTTCTTTTTACATTTTTTTAACAAGGTCAGTGTCACCACATTCAATAGTGGTGACACTATTGGCTGAATTTGTACCCTGGAGTGTTGCTTGTAATTACTAGTACTGAAAAGGATGTAGTTGTAATAAAAGTCATGATCCATTGGATCCATTTTGGGTGAAAACCAACCTTAATGAGTGCAGTTTCAATAAAATGTCAGTTTAGCTTATCATAAGTCTTTTCCACATCGAGCTTGAGTGTCATCCAATCATTTCCATCTTTTGTTTATGGAAGTTATGGATCAGACCTCATAAGCTACAAGAATGTTGTCTTGGATTGTCCTCCCTTCAACAAATGCACCCTGGTATGGACTTATAATTTTTGTTAGTATGGGCTTAAGTCTATTGGCCAAAATTTTACATATTACTTTATATATTGTGTTAAAAAAGACTAATTGGTCATTAATGATTTATATTCATAGGGTTCTTCACTTTTGGTATTAGTGTGAGGAAGTTGTGATTTACTTCTCTCGAGAGTTTTCTAGAGTGAAAAAATGCTTTTACCGCTTTACATACCAGAATACCGATAATTTTTCAGTAGAGTCCCGGAGTTTTGTAGAAATCTTGGGGATAGCCGTCGGGTCCCCCGGAATTTTGTCACCAGCAATGTTGAAGACAACTTGTTTAATCTCACTATATGTAGGGGGACTGATGAGATACTCATTTAACCATTTTCTGTGTGAGTTATTGAGTTCTCGAAATATTTGAGGTGTTAATTCAGGGGGGAGGGAATTTTTTTTACAGTAGGCAATAAATTGGATATAATAACAACATCCATGATCATCTCGCAATATGATGTTCTGGAACTCGCAACAATAGGAACTCAAAATAAAATTACAATTCAACTGAGATTTAGCAAGAAAATCATCAATTTTTTTTATAAATAGAAAATTTGAAAAAAAAATCATAGTAGATTTATTAGTTAAATAATTTAGGTAACTTGTAATGTTATAAATAAGTGTATAGATAATCATTTCTTATAGAAGTTATATGAAAGATTCATTAAAAAGTGGTAAAAGGGGAAAAATGATTGGTTGAAAAGAAGAGAATTATAATAAAGATGACACGTAGATAAAAACTCTCTTCTATTTTAAGAGTTTTTATAGATATACATAGATATAGATATAAATAAGATAAGTCTATCTTTGGATTTTATAAAATATAATTTAAAAAAATGCATTGATTGTGGAGATCGATTGTAAGCAACTTGTTCAACAGCTCCCGGACCAATCTTGATGAAAGGAACGGAAGGTGTACTCTTGTGCAAGGGTAAGTCGAACTTGGCCAATAAGTTTGAGGTCTCTCAATGGAAAGAATACAATTTACCTAGGGATGGCAATGGGTCGGGTGGTGGGTAGATAATTCGATTTTTCACCCGACCCACCATCCAAAAACCACCACCCCACCCGCGCCACCACCCGCCTACTCTATCACCCGCCCCGTTTCACCCGTCACCCACCGGGTAATCGGGTGGATCGGGTGAAAAACCGGGTGAAAACACTTTTATCAAATTTAAGCTAATAAACCTCAAGAGCAATTAAACAATATGCTAAAACATATATATGCAATTCGGAACATGCGACAACCGTATAAATTTTAGAGATGGATTCAGCAACTTGCGAGGATTAACATTCAACAATTATACAATTAATATTCAGTAACTTGCTCAACAAAGCGAGAGAGCTTCAAAACTACCGATTTTAAAGAGGGATTTCAAGAGATAGAGCTCGAGAGCAACCAAGCCCTGAGCGAGTGCTTGACAGTCTGAGTGAGAGCGAGCGCCGAGCGTGTACCTGAGCGAGAGAGAGAGACCTAGACAGAGAGAGGTTGAGAGCTCGCGACTTCGCGAGAGAGAGCGAGAGTTTGGAAGAGAGAGATGGATAGCAGATCGGGCTCGACAAAGCGAGAGCAAGCGAGCGATAAATAGAGATACGGAGAGAAAGAGAGGGGTATCGGCGGCTGGCCAATGTGCACCCGGCGATGGCTGGAGGAGGGCGGCAGATTGAAGAAGTTGGCTCGATGTGCACAGGTTGAACGACGACTCAAAGAATTAGGTAAGGAGAGGGCGGCGCAGCAAGATGTGAGAGAGAGTCAGTAAGGGTTAGGGTTTGTGGTCTAGAAAGTGGTTTATACGGAGTATATAATTATATATTAAATTAAATAATATAAAATTGTATCGGGTGATATATGGGTCGGGTGATGGGTCGGGTGACGGCTGAAATTACTAACACCCGAATCCGACCCGCCCCATCACCCGCCCACCCGTCACCCGTCTAACATCCGCTTTGTGTCGGATTTTCACCCGTTTTTTTGGGTCGGGTGAAATGGGTACCCGTCGGATGCGGGTGAGATTGCCACCCCTAAATTTACCATACGACGAATCAAGCGGCTCACTTCCTTGCACAACTGTACTTTTACTTCATTTAAGTTTTTATTTTTCATATATTTTTTTTTGGCCTCCATCATGGACTTTTCATAGACTCCTCTCATGCCCATTGACAACTTGCTCCAGTGTTACCGTACATACCTCGAATACCAGCTAACCCTCCATCCACTATATATTCCCTCTGTATATCACTATAAATACCCCCAACACCAGCTTACTCTCAACTCATCCCTCTCATCTCATATATCAACTCTAAATTGAACTGTTTACCCAATCCAAGCAAAATGAAGCCTTCGACTCTCCTCGTCGCCGTTTGCGCCATCCTTCTAGCCGCGTCTGCCTCCGCATGTCCCATTCGCCCACGGTTCAAAATCGGTACCGATATAAGCCGTGCACTTGGCATTTTGGAAAAGGGGAAGCCCTTAATCGGCTTGGCTGATCAATATAGGGAGGCGTGCATTAAGGGATTAGAAAAGTACAAGTTACAATCTGCAGCACTCTGGTGCACCAACGGCCGCTACCACGACCAACAAAAGTGCTGCAACTACCGAAGTGGATTTGTTCACGCCTGCACTCTAATTATCCCTAAAGTTAATGAACTCTGCCTACTCAAAAACATACTCGACAAGATATGCAGCCCGTAGAAGTGTTTTTTTTTATATATATATTGTCGATATTAGTGTGAACATTGAAGCTAAATAGCAGCTGTTAGCTCAAGTCAGGTAGTTGGTTACAGAAGGGGTGTTTCTGTAATTTCACTTAGCAAGTTGTTAGACCTCTAACCAATTTTGTATTGTGGTTAAGAGGCGGGAGTTTGTTTTCTCCTATTCACTTGAACATTTTAACATTCTGAATTGAGAGTTTTTCTCTCTTGTTTCATATGAATCTGTTCTTCCTTCATTCATCTTTGTTCGAATTTGTTCAATTTGCTTAGATCAAATTGTTCCAAATGGTATCAGAGCAGGAGATCGCTTGATCGCCTGTGGTGTTTTTTTTTTTTTGAAGAAAAGCTGAGATCCAGCCAGATCTGTGGTGTGTGACGCCATGGTTGGACGAGGACGAGGTGCTGATGGACAGACACCTGGAGGCGATGCAAATGGCGGTGGACGAGGAACCTTTGTGTCTGCAACTCCTCCTGCTGGACGCGGATGGAATATGAATGGCATCCAATTCGGAGACATGATGCAAGGCATGGCTGGAGCACATGTCAATCCGTATTTTCTTTCGAATTCGGATCATCCAGGTATGGTCCTTGTTTCTACACACTTTAATGGAGCTAATTTTGCGAGCTGGAGTCGTAGTGTTAAGATGGCATTAGGAGCGAAAGCTAAGCTTGGTTTTATAACTGGTAGCTGTGTGAAACCACCAGAAAATAGTGAAGAGTTTATACAGTGGGCTAGAGCGGATTCGATGGTGAGATGCTGGCTAATAAACTCGATGACTAGTGAGGTTGCAGAAGAACTGATGTATGTTGAAACAGCGAGAGAGCTTTGGGATGAGATTAGAGAGAGATTCTATGAATCTAATGATCCACTTGTTTATCAATTGAGACGAGATCTTGCTAACCTGAAGCAGGACAACATGTCTGTAGGCGCGTATTTTGTGAAATTAAAGAAAATCTGGGATGAATTACAGTTGCTGGATTCAATTCCTAACTGCACATGTGGAGGAATTGCTCAATGTTCCTGTGCAGTGGTGAAGAGAATGTTTGAAAGGGAAGAAAGAGCAAAGGTGATGCAATTCTTAATGGGACTCAATGATGTTTATGAGCAACTTAGAAGCAATGTGTTGTCAAAGGAGCCATTTCCTAGTATTCATAAGGCATATCAAATGGTTGTACAGATTGAGCCCTCAAAGGGAGTTACTGGTGTCCCTCAGAGTGATTTGGGTGCCTTAGCTGTTTCTAGATTCTCTCAGAGTCAGTTTGATGTTGATATCAATGCTGTTAACAGATTCAGATCTGGTGATCAGTATAGGCAATATGATCAGTCTAGGCAATTTGATCAGCTTAGGAGAGATTATAAGAAAGCAAAGTTGGAAAGAAAGTGTGATCATTGTGGTGAGCGTGGGCACACCAAGGATTATTGTTTTAAGCTTGTTAGTTACCCTGAGTGGTTTAGGGGACCAAAGGATGATGACAAGTTCAAAGGCTCGGGCTCGGGGAAATTTGCTGCTCAAATGGAATTTCCTCAGCAAGAAAGTCCATTTGATCATTCAATTACTGACCCCAAGCCAGATCAGGTAATTGTGAATGCTGTTTTTCAGGAAGTTCTCAAGATGATGAAAGGGAAAACTCTTGTTGAGAGTGTAGACAGTTCAGCCAATCAGGCTATGGTCCACTTTGCAGGTACTTTAAGTGCATCTTTTCTCATTGGAGTGGATAAAGCTCAAAGTGATGTGTGGATAGTGGATTCTGGAGCCACTGATCACATAGCATTTGATAGAGCTATTTTTTCTGAAATCCATGATTTTGATAGTCTTATTAATCTTGGCCTTCCTAATGGGAAATGCATTTCAGTGTGTCAGTTTGGCACTATAGGAATTACCAATGGTTTGTGCTTGCATAATGTGTTATTAGTACCTGAATTTAGACATAATCTGTTGTCTGTGTCTAAGAGTGTGCATGATAAGACTCTGAGATTCAGTTTTGATGCCATGGTGTGCTGGTTACAGGACCTTTCAACTAAGAGTGTGATAGCTACTGGCAGTATGGATAGAGGTCTGTATGTGTTGAAGTCTGGGAGCCATCAAAGAGACAGGATAAGGGCCTCTAGCCAAGCTGTGCTTCATGAAGAATGTAATACAGTTAGTATGGATTGTAATAAGCTGTAGTTGTTGCATGCCAGATTGGGTCATATGGGCCTCTCTAAACTCAAACACATTTCTGATTGTAAGAATGTTGATTTCAGTACTTTTGATTGTGACATTTGTGCTATGAGTAAGGCACACAAGTTAAGCTTTGATAAGAGCACATCATTGGCTGATGGTCTGTTTCACTTAGTACACATGGATGTTTGGGGTCCCTATAAAACTCCATCCATGTGTGGTGCCAGATATTTTTTGACCATCTTAGATGATCATTCCAGGTGTACTTGGGTGTTTTTGATGCAAGATAAAATGCAAGTCTTGAGGATTATTACAGGTTTTGTCAATATGGTTGACAATCAGTTTCAGTCATCTATTAGAGTGGTTAGGACTGACAATGGGACTGAGTTTACTCAAAAAGGTTGCCTTGAATTGTTCAGTTCTAGAGGTATTATACACCAAAGATCAGCTCCTGGTGTTCATGAGCAAAATGGAAGGGTTGAAAGAAAACATAGACATTTACTTGAAACAGCTAAGGCTCTTAGGCTACATGCTGGTCTCCCAATCAAGTTTTGGGGAGACTGTGTCTTAAGTGCTACTCATCTCATAAATAAAATGCCATCTTCGGTATTGGGTTGGAAATCACCCTTTGAAATATTGTACAGAACTGCTCCAAGATATGATCTGATGAGAGTAATAGGTTGCCTTTGCTATGTTGTGCAGCCTAATGACTATAGAGATAAGCTTGGGACTACTGCTAGAAGATGCATTTTCTTGGGTTACCCACCTGGCCAAAAGGCCTATAAACTATTTGATTTACATTTGAAAACAGTGATCATTAGTAGGCATGTCAAGTTTGAAGAACACATCTTTCCCTTCAAATCACAGAGCCAGCCTTCCCCTCCCATCCCTCCTCTTGCTCCCAGTGATACAGATGATGCCTCTCTCTACTTTGACCAACAACCTCACACCACTCCACCTTATCTGTCTCCTCTTACCTCACCAGCTCCATCACCTCCATCTGTGACAGATTCCAATGATCCTCTTATTCATTCCCCATCTCCACCTCCAGTTCAGCAAGTTGACAACTCTCCACCTTCTGATAATGCTCGTGTGGTTCTAAGAAGAAATGTCAACAGGCCAGTGCATCTTCAAGACTACATTTGCACAAACCTGCCCCACAGAGGTGATCCTCAATCCTCTTCATCATCTGAAACCTTCAATGTGTTTTCTGTTATGAACCTAGCTTACTTATCCCCTTCTTATATCCATTCTTATGCTCATGTCTGTGATACATTTGAGCCTAACTCCTATTCTCAAGCAAAAGGAATTCCAGAATGGGAACAGGCCATGGCAGTTGAGTTAAAAGCTCTAGTTGACAATCATACATGGGTGGTGACAGAGTTGCCTATTGGTAAGAAGGCCATTGGTTGTAGATGGATCTTCAAAATTAAATTCAGGCCTGATGGTGCTATAGAAAGATACAAAGCTAGGCTAGTTGTAAAGGGATACAACCAGATCAAAGACAAAGATTACAAGCAAACCTTCTCACCTGTGGCAAAGTTAGCCACTGTAAGGGTTATGTTGGCTCTAGCTGCTTCAAAAGGTTGGGTACTACACCAGCTAGATGTCAACAATGCTTTCCTTCATGGATTTTTAGAGGAAGAAGTGTACATGAGTCCACCTCCAGGTTTTAAGGTTCCAGTTGGACAGGTGTGCAGACTTAAGAGATCTCTATATGGTCTCAAACAAGCAAGTCGACAGTGGAATCATGAATTGACTAAATTCATGATCAAACTTGGCTATGTTCAGTCATCCCATGACTTTTCCTTATTTGTCAAGAGCACCAGTGGTCATATGACAGTTGCACTTGTCTATGTTGATGACATGCTATTGATGGGTAGTTCTTCCTCTGAGATAATTTCCACCAAAGCTGCTCTTCACAGTGCATTCACCATTAAAGATTTAGGAGTGGCTAGATATTTCTTGGGGATGGAAATAGCTAGATCATCATCTGGAATCCTTCTCAATCAAAGAAAATATGTTCTAGATATTCTCAGAGATGCCCACATGGAGGGTTGCAAGCCATCTGACTTTCCTATGCAACATGGGATCAAGCTTTCTTCCAACATTGGTGACCCCATTCCTAACCCTGAAGACTATAGACGTCTGGTTGGAAGACTGTTGTACCTTACCCTCACAAGACCTGACATTTCCTACACTGTCCAACAGTTAAGCCAGTATTTGCAATCCCCTCTCAAGCCTCACTGGGATACCATGGTTCATCTTCTCAGATACCTTAAAGGGAGCTTCAACCTTGCACTTTCTTACCCTGCCACCTCTTCTCTCAGCATTAATGCTTATAGTGATGCTGATTGGGGCAACTGCATTGACACTGGCAGATCTCTATCTGGTTATTGTGTTTTCCTTGGCTCATCCTTTATTTCATGGAAGACAAAGAAGCAAAGAGTTGTCTCCGAATCTTCCACTGAAAGTGAGTACAGGAGTATGTCAATGGCTGCCAGTGGACTTGTATGGGTGCAGGGACTCTTGTCTGATCTGGGTATTACAGTACCATTGCCAATCACTTTACATTGTGATAATAGATCTGCTCAACAACTAGCATTGAATCCTGTCTTCCATGAGCGCACCAAGCACATCAGGATTGATGCACACTTCATTAGAGAGATGGTACAACAAGGATTCATCACTACTCATCATGTTGCTTCTGCACTTCAGCTTGCTGATATTCTCACCAAAGGCCTTGGATCCAAACAACACTCCTTTCTTTGTGCCAAGCTGGGTCTTGTCCTTCCATCTACTGGCCCAGCTTGAGGGGGGGTATGTCGATATTAGTGTGAACATTGAAGCTAAATAGCAGCTGTTAGCTCAAGTCAGGTAGTTGGTTACAGAAGGGGTGTTTCTGTAATTTCACTTAGCAAGTTGTTAGACCTCTAACCAATTTTGTATTATGGTTAAGAGGCGGGAGTTTTTTTTCTCCCATTCACTTGAACATTTTAACATTCTGAATTGAGAGTTTTTCTCTCTTGTTTCATATGAATCTGTTCTTCCTTCATTCATCTTTGTTCGAATTTGTTCAATTTGCTTAGATCAAATTGTTCCAAATATATATAATTACGTTATCCCCCTTCGAAATGTTTTATGTGTGCTTTCATTTCTTTGAATTAGCAACTTGTTTAAGGATGTGATCGATTGTGATATATGTAATCTGTGGAACTTTTAGTTAACAGTAGATTATAAACAAATTCCCAATTAAAGCTGAGTAAAAATAAAATTTTGAAGGATCAATTCAGACTTACTTTGACCACAAATACTTTTGTGAACTCAGACTTAATTTTCATGGCTGGATCAGTGCTGAAGGTACAATTTAATCTGGTCCAATCCATAGCTATAATTGGGATTAAAACTCGGCCTTAACTCGTTTGCAGCTTGTAAGTTACCAAATCGGATTAGTGTGATTTTACAAGGTCTCGCCAAATTTGACCCAAATGTTGTGAAATTCCAAGAAAAGCTTAAGCCACCGTTCTAATGCAAAAACTTAAGCAGTTGTGTAGAGATTCTCCACCTTATATTTTGTGTTACTTTTACTATCCACAACCAATATGAGATGACTATTTTATCCCAACAAATATTCAAAGCAGCAAAATTTCCTATGCAAAGGAATTTGCGTCTCAGTGTTTATGATGGGGCTGAGAATTGGAAGATCCTGAGTCATATCACGCAGGTTAGTTGGGAGGTTGTTATATCTCACTTTAACCAGGCCTGATATAGCTTACACAGTACAACAGCTAACACAGTTTATGGTGTTCATACAATTTACTTAAATGATGATGTTTTATTTCCTTACATTAAATTTATTTTGTAACTCTTTTAAAATATAAGGCTACACCATAGTCATTATAGCTAGGTAGACACTATATACTCAGATCACCTCTTTGAAAAATATTTATAATTCAGTAATTAAATACTCCGTAAAAGAGATTGGTGTGGAAAATTAAGCCGAGAACATACAACTTAAAATTACTAACCTTCATTTTTTTATTTGGGCCGATGGGATGTAGTTGAAAATAAGCCTAATAGGATATTTTTTTTGGTAAAAGGAGAGGCGGTTTTCCTCCGTCCCCTCGAAGAGTTTTTTATTAAATAAAAAAAGAGATGAGTAGTCATTAAACGGGGATATCCCGATCCCTGACATCATTTAATCAAAGTAAAGACACCCCCTCAAGTGGGGAAAGCAATATATGAAATCCTAAAAGAAAATTATACGCAAGCAAGGTGATCGACAACCGAATTCGCCTCACGGTAGATGTGACGAGATTGTATACTTCAACCCCTGCTAATAAAGCCTTGACATTGAGATACCGGGCTGAAGAGCGGGTGGCTCTTATTGATACGCGAGCTAAGAAGACGAATAACAAGTTGGGAGTCGGACTCGATGATCACCCGACGATTGTGAAAGAACTACATTTGGGTAGCTCCTTGGCCAATTTGGGTTAGTCATGGAGGATCCGAAATGATTGACACGTTATGGAGGCAAATTTGGGAAACAACCATTCCGGAATGGCTCACCGGAAAGGACTTGTAGGTAGTACCCATATGTCCTCGGTTCGAACCCTGGAATGACCGCTCTTTATTTCTGCTCAAGGCAAATTTGGGAAACAAAATTGTGACTATTCATAAGGGGATCTAGGTTGACAAATAATAAATTATGACTATATAAAGAAAATTTTCCTTTATTATTAAGCTAAGAAGGTTAAATTTATTTTCGACGTCGGGGCGAAACTTGACGATGGAAATCTCCGGACACGTTCAACAAATCCTGCGCAGAATTGCTGTCAACTTGCAGATCAGTTTCGGAGACCTTCCCTTGGAAGTCTGGTAGCATATGTCCCACCGTTGGAAAGATATCGAAGTTATCTACGCAGGGAATCTGAGATGAGGCCTTGGCCGCAATGGCATCAAGCCCGGCTTGAAGCCATGCCTCATTCTCTCGTCGTCGTTGTTGACGTTGAAATTCTTGTTGACGTCTCCTTTCCTCATCAATCTTCGCTTGCCGTTGAAGCCAAAGGCGATGCCTTTGAGCCTCCCTTTGTCGCTGCCAATACCTCAAGAGTTCGGGATCATCATCCCCATCTCCCCATATCTCCCAAGTCATCAAATGAGTAGGACAATCATATCAAGATCAAAGAGAATACGCACAAACCTTCGCTCTGATACCAGTTGATGTATAGCAATTGGCTAGGCGGGCCAACTGCTAAAAGAAACGCCCGATCTTGCGTATACTCCTTGATAGGGGTGGGCGCGGGACGGGACGGGACGGGATGGGGGTCGTCCCGCGTCCCGTCCCGCGTAATTTTTGCGGGACGGGACCGGGACGGGATTCACTACTTTATTTTCAATCCCGCGCGGGTCTTATCCCTCACGGGACGTGACGGGACCGGGACGGGCCTTGTCCCTCAAATAAAAAACATTATAAAAAAAATCTAAAATTGTATATTTTTTGCGGTTTTCAAAGGCATAACATATATAGATTTATAATATTTTTATATTTTACGATTTTTCTTATATATGCACTAGACATATTATACATATAATTACACAATATAAAAAATATATGCAAAATATACCTAAACACACTGTAAACACAATGTGCATGTATATACACCGTATGTAATTGTGTATGTGAGTGTATACTGTGTATATACAAAATACAAAGTATACAAAGTGTATATATACATGCACGTATTTATATATATTTACAATGCAGTATATAATAATAATAATAACAATAATAATAATAATAATAATAATAATAATATGCGGGACGGGACGGGATTTGCGGGATACGAAATCCTCGTCCCGCGTCCCGTCCTGCATAATTTTTGCAGGACGGGACCGGGACGGGATTTACTAATTTTTTTTCAAATCCCACCGGGATCGGGACGGGCCTGGGATGGGACCGGGATGGGTCCGGGATTTGCGGGATTTGTGTCCACCCCTACTCCTTGATTTCAGTGAACTGATGCCAAATTTATGACGCTTGAATGTCCTGCAATTGCAAAGCCGATAGTGTTTGACTTTCAATCGGCCGATTTGATCACTTGGACCTCACCACGTTGATTCAAGAGGGGCTTGATTAACGTTGCAACACCACTTAATTGATTAACTAATTAACCCCTAGATGGAATTAATTCATGGACACTTGCGCATAGTGGAGCCAAAATCGATTACGGCACCAAGCAATCCAATCACAATTTGTAAAAGTGACGACACCTAATTGGTTTTGGATCGGCTACAATCAAAGCATGATGGGTAGGGTTGAATACGAAATTAGGGTTTGGGGTTGAAGGGAAGGAAGCACTTAGGGCGTGTTTGGGTGTAGTGTTTATGGAGGGTATGAGATGAGAAATTTGCTTTGGGAAGTACACCCCGTTGTTTGGCTGTCTGGCTTTGTGGGATTTATGGGATGGGAAAAGGGGGATTTGGGGGATAGAACTGGATAGATTTTCGATCCTCCATAGAGAAGGTTTGCTGAATGGGGGAGGGTGGATGGCCTTTTTTGCCCTCTCTCTTTGAGACATATGCAATTTGATTTGCTCAGCGTCCTCGGAATGAAGCCTCAAGGGCTCCACCTCCGCCGGTCTCAATGGCAACCTAACAGCCTCCGGCTTCACGGAGCTTCCAGAATCTTCTACTTCGCTAGCCTTCCTTTCCTCCTTGACAGCAAACTCTCTCTCCTCCTCCTCCCAATTTCAAAAACCCTAGCGGGATTTTGGGGATTAGAGACAGGAACGGGATTTTAGGGTTCGAGGACGACTCATGCGCTCGTTCTGTGCTTGAGATTTCGGTGGAGTGTGGCGGCGCCATGGATGCACAACTTTGAAATTCCGAGTTCTTCCGGAAGGAGGCAGAGAGTCCGTTTTATTGTACACTCTGTATGAATTAGCGCACTGGAGTCCTTCGCCACCGGCTGCCACCGCCGCCGCACCGCCACCGTCTGCCACCGCCCACCGCCCCCTCCGCTGAGCGATTGGCGATTTCCTTCCTCCGCTCCGTCGACATCACGGTGATGGCTACTTCCCTGTATTTCCATGGCGTCACCGCTTTTTCTTTCTGTTCTCTTCCTTTTTTTCGATTTTGCTTCAATAGCACTAATATTCATTCCAATTTAGCCAATCCACAAGTTTTTGTTTCGCGAATTAGCGCACTGGAGTCCTTTTCCCCTTTTGGATTTCGGTTGATTCGTCGTTGCAATGCTCCGGCGAAGGCTATGTAGATGGGGGAGGATGCGGCGGTTGGGGTAGAAGGATTTATGATGAAGAGGGAGGATACGTGGCGGAATGTTATGGAGGTCATTTTTGTCATCTTAGGTGGGTTAGTGGGGGCAATTTAGACTTTTTCCATTTCTCCATCCACAAAAAAATCAAAATACAACCAAACACAAAACCAACAAAATTGGGTGTTGACTTTTCATCTTTTACATCCCAAAAATCCATTCTCATCTACCACATCCCCTCAAATCCACCAAATCCCCAAAAATCCATCCCGTTCCCAAACACGCCCTTAGTCAAGTGCTCCTTCTTAATTTCAACGTGATTTCTCAAAATCCAAATTACAACTTAAATAGGTGAGATTGGTTCCTATGCAAAGGAAACTCTAGCTATCTCACATTTATCTAAAATAATTAAATAAAATCCTAAGATAAATACTATTTATTTTATCTATTTAAAAATGACTAAAAATAGATAAAAATATTATTTTCTTCATAGGTAAGGAAATAGATAATTCCCTCAATTTTATTTGTCTAGCTAATAAATAAAAATATATAATAAATTCTTCACTAGAGAGCCTTCGACGCCGACCCAAGGACCATCGACGTCGACCCTTCAACAAGCTTGAATCCATGGTGGCGCCTTCTTCTTTCTCGGGATGATCGGGTCCTCGAACCGCCTTGGCCCACAGATGGAAAATCTTGATGACATCATTCTCCCCCACTTAGCTTCGATTCGTCCTCAAATCGACTCGTTGTAGGGCACTAGGGGAGCAGCAGCCTTATCTTGAACAAAAAGAGAACTATAATGGACAACTACCAGGAGATTTCGAGGTCGAGAAACCTCAAAAACAGTAGCGTCCATGATGGCCGTGGAGCAATCAACATCAACGAACTGAATTGGCTCCTCGGTCACACGTTTCTCAACATCAACGACCTCCTCCTTAGCCTCAACATCAGCGAAGAGAACCTCATGAACATCTCCGGACACGTTCAACAAATCCTGCGCAGAATTGCTGTCAACTTGCAGATCAGTTTCGGAGACCTTCCCTTGGAAGTCTGGTAGCATATGTCCCACCGTTGGAAAGATATCGAAGTTATCTACGCAAGGAATCTGAGATGAGGCCTTGGCCGCAATGGCATCAAGCCCGGCTTGAAGCCATGCCTCATTCTCTCGTCGTCGTTGTTGACGTTGAAATTCTTGTTGACGTCTCTTTTCCTCATCAATCTTCGCTTGCCGTTGAAGTCAAAGACGATGCCTTTGAGCCTCCCTTTGTCGCTGCCAATACCTCAAGAGTTCGGGATCATCATCCCCATCTCCCCATATCTCCCAAGTCATCAAATGAGTAGGACAATCATATCAAGATCAAAGAGAATACACACAAACCTTCGCTCTGATACCAGTTGATGTATAGCAATTGGCTAGGCGGGCCAATTGAAGAACACCCGATCTTGCCTATAATCCTTGATTTCAGTGAACTGATGCCAAATTTATTACGCTTGAATGTCCTGCAATTGCAAAGCCCATAGTGTTTGACTTTCAATCGGCCGATTTGATCCCTTGGACCTCACCACGTTGATTCAAGGGGGGCTTGATTAACGTTGCAACACCACTCAATTGATTAACTAATTAACCCCTAGATGGAATTAATTCATGGACACTTGCGCATGGTGGAGCCAAAATCGATTACGGCACCAAGCAATCCAATCACAATTTGTAAAAGTGACGACACCTAATTGATTTTGGATCGGCTAAAATCAAAGCAGGATGGGTAGGTTTGAATACGAAATTAGGGTTTGGGGTTGAAGGGAAGGAAGCACTTAGTCAAGTGCTCCTTCTTAATTTCAACGTGATTTCCGAAAATCCAAATTACAACTTAAATAGGTGAGATTGGTTCCTATGCAAAGGAAACTCTATCTATCTCAAATTTATCTAAAATAATTAAATAAAATCCTAAGATAAATACTATTTATTTTATCTATTTAAAAATGACTAAAAATAGATAAAAATATTATTTTCTTCATAAGTAAGGAAATAGATAATTCCCTCACTTTTATTTGTCTAGCTAATAAATAAAAATATATAATAAATTCTTCACTAGAGAGCCCTCGACGCCGACCCAAGGACCATCGACGTCGACCCTTCAACAAGCTTGAATCCATGGTGGCGCCTTCTTCTTTCTCAGGATGATCGGGTCCTCGAACCGCCTTGGCCCACAGATGGACAATCTTGATGACATCACAGGAGCTAGCATTTTTATCTTTTAGTTAAGATTTTTATCTTTTAATTAGAATATTCTATTTTATTGGTTTTTTAGATGAATTAAGAATTTATATCTTTATTTCTATATTTTATATTTTTAGCCATCTTTGACCCACAAGTTAGGAACTAGGGTTTTTCTTCTAATTAAGAAGTTGTAGGCATGAGCCATATCTATCTCATTCATATTATTAATCAAATATTGGTTTAGAGAATTTTCTTTTATATCCTTGGTGGATTCCAAGCCTTTTCGGGTGTATTCCAGTTTATTGGTTTTAGGGTTTCATCGCTTGCGAAACCTCCCTTACGAATCTCAAGCGTGCTTGCGGGATTTTAGGCTCTGCGTCAGGTAGGGGCTTCTTAAATGGTATTTTGTGATTACGAAGGGAGACATTATTCCAAATGCATCTTCTCATTCGAAAAACTTTACAAGGAACTTATTGAAGAGGTTTTTCACGTCTCGCCACCAGTGGAAATGAGCAATACAGGTAAATTTTAGCTTAATGTCATCTTAAAATGTAATTACTTCACTAGTACAGATTAGGTATCTATCGGGGTTTTTTTAATAAAACATACGGGAGGTTTAGGACTCCTTTTATTCCGTTGGCGGAGAAATATTTCTCAGGGGTTTTTAAAAAAATCCCGAGAAACAGATTTTCGGTCAGGGGTTTTTTAAAAACTCCCGAGAGAACCCGTTTTTTAAAACGCCAGTTTCTTGTAACGCGCTCAGAGTCTCAGGAGTCATTTAAAACCCCTGAGAGATATCTAAAGGGAGTTTTTTAAAAAAAAACACCCGAGAAAAGGCAAGGGTTTTTTTTTTAAAAAAGGTTTTCTAACCGGTTTGACCGATTAGAAAACCCTCTTTTAAAAAGCATTTATAAATTATAAATACAAATCTACAACCAAAATCAATTCTACCTTGTTTTGAACCAGTAACATAATTACAAGCTCTGTTGTAAACATCAAACACATTTTATAAGCCATAAATGAGATACATTGTTCAAAGATCATGCTACATGGAGATGAATGTAATAGAACCTCATCAATGTTTATGTACTTCTCAACTAGAGATGTCCAAATGCTATCCACCTCTTCCTTGAACGTTGATTTCGACTGTATCTTTTCAACAAATGACACTAGAAGCATATAGGTGAACTGAGACAAAAAAAGAGATGATATGAGATAATGAATTAGATGGTCTAATGGTTTCTTGAACTATTTTTTATTGGTCTTTGCAACCAACAATTGTATAAATAATGAAGTGTCGAGCAAAGTATCTTGTATTCCATGGAATCTCTCGGATGCACCAATGCATGGAAAATCTTTTTAGAAAAGGGAGCAAGTCTCCTATTCCACGAACAGTACTGTGCTATCTAAAAACTTAGCCAGCCTCATTGCAATTATATAAACAACACCACTAGAGCCTGTAGCTAAGAAGACTGAAGGAGCGGATTTATAGTCTGGTTTAGGCCTATAAATCCGCTATAGTCTGCTACACGTCCAGAAAATGAAATTATTACTTCATTTGAGGGACATGTATAAGCCAAACTACTAACTTAAATATAAGGCTGTATAAATATTCACCTGCACCCTGTGGAAAATAGAGGTTGTCCTTTAGATCTGAGAGTCCATATCTTTGAATTTGTCTCCCAAACCAATCAAGAGAATCTGCATTAGACAAATTTTCTGGTGTACTCCAATAGCCACGGACAATCAAGAGATCATTTATGCATATAAGCTGACAATAAGATAAAAGAGGAAACAAAACTCATCAATAGCCTGTATCAGAATTTATAATATCAAAATCAAGGACAAGGAAAAAAGTTACAGTTCAAGCTAGGGCTTACTGCTGACATAGAGTTTGTATTGCGCAGCAAAACATAAGTTGCCCAAGCCAGATCCTCCTTTAAATTATTAGTGATATTTTGTGACATGATAAAAATTTGTTCTACTCCTTCAGGGAGAGTTGCTTGGTCCACCGGCTTCGCACCCTATAGAGTTGTATGTAACTATCACTTCTCATACTAATTTTAAGTTGCTACACATCCAGAAACCATAACAAAATCACAAGCTTTACGAACCATGTAGTGGGAGTATAATAACAAGTTCCTGCCATTCAAAGTGGAAAAGATTTTATAGGAAACTAAAAACTTGCCTGCATTTCAGGTGGTAACGAACCATGTAGTGGGAATATAATAACATCCAGACATGATCCTTGTTCTAGGCTTTGAATCCTCTCTTTCAACTTTGACACTAGTTTCTCTATATCATCCTACAAAAAGTAACCTTAAGCTAAAATGACTTGTAAAAATGAAATAAAGACATAATAATGAAAAGTAAGAGAATTCACTTACCTGTCCTGTCATGAATAATAATATATCCCCTTATTCCTCTCGAACATGTATATCTACACAATAATTTGTTTTAAATACAAAATATTGCAAAAAAAACATATGTTTACAATAAATTTTACAAAAGTAAAAACATCTATTAAGCAACAAGCTTGTAGAACTTAAAACAGTTGACAAACCCACTGAACAAATTGCATTCTGTAAGAAGTTGAAACTAAAATCTTACCCATTGCTTTTCTCAAAGCAGACTCAATATAGCTCTTAGGGTGTTCGCTGTTGTAGAATATTTCAACAGGGAACAACTTTCCAGGAACATTCAACACAGGACAACCGGAGAAAAATTCAGATACTTTTTCTCCATCAAGCGTGGCAGAAGTTATCAAGACTTTTAGTTTCGAGGCACCGAAGTTGATCAAGGCCAAGCAAAATGTCCCTGGTCAAAGGAGTTTGTAATTAAAGACAACATAAATAGAAGCAAAATGTATCAAATGTACAAACTACAAATTACTTATTATTAGTATCAGGGGATTAAGTTGAGGTCACTGATCAATGTTCAAATAGTCAAGTAGAAAGAATCCCATTATCCTTCCGTTTGTTCATTTTTCGTAGTCTGAATTCTAAATTAATCACAGAATCCATCAAATCCACAACCTATACGTTATAGATGCACAATAAAGTAGCAATTCATGATTTAAATTAACAGAAAATTATCTGCCATTGCACCCAATCAACATATGCTTAAGCTCAATGAGACAATGACTCAATCACCAGGGCTAAAAGAACTACATGCGAATAAATTTCCTTGTAATATTCCAATCCAACCCTAGAACTCCATGAGCAACAAATACCAATCCCAGTTTAGAAGCAATGTGTTTTCTAAGCAAGCACTTTAGATAGCTTTCACAGAAGAAACTAAGAAGAACAGCACACCTGGCAACGGAGACGGCTGCAACGCGGCGCGGCTGGGTGACACCAATGCTGCCGGACTTGGCGTAGCCTCTCTTATAGAGCATCTGCGAGAGCTGAGTACTCTTGCCGGAGCTCATCTCCCCGATGATGACCGCCCCCGGATTGTTATCAACGATTTCCATGATCTTTTCTTCAAATTCGCAATGTGGATATTAGAAAGTAGACCATGAATTCCATTCTAAGACCATAGTTTGAGGGAAGCCAAAGGCAACTTGGGTCAATGTCTTAAATCATAATACAAATGCCTCAAAACATAAGATTAACACAGAAATCCATGGAAACCTATATCGTTATTTCAACTAACCAAACAAACTTGTGCTTTTACAACATAAAAGGGGATCTGTGAAATTGACAAACTTACCAAATTTCAGAGATAATAATGGACATAGAGCTTGCAAATTCAGCCCTAAAATTTGGGGCAATGTCCTTCTTCAATTTTGATGGAAGGGCTAGGGTTAGATACCAACCGAGAAGTGCATGGATTGACACTTTGACCGGAAAATCCTCTCAAAATCGATCTTCAAACACGTTCCTTTACTACAGGCAGCAAGCTCAATGAGTGAGAGAGAGAGAGACTTACCGGGCGAGGACAAGAAGAGTCGTCGGCGATGAATTGGAGCGACGGAGCTCAGGGGATGGGATCCAGATCTAGAGTTAGAACAAAGTGAAAGAGAAACTGATCGACGGTTTTGGCTTTTGATAGTGAAACCTACTTATTTCACGGGAGTTTTTAAAATAACTCCCGAATACATTTTCTTAAATTAAATAAATTAAGTTAAATACTCCTTTCACGGGAGTTTTTAAATTAACCCCTGACCGAATAAATTTTTTACGGGTGTTTTTTAAAACCGCCGGTAATTTACTCCTGATAAAGCTCCTTTTTGTACTAGTGCTTCTTAGTTAGGATTCCTTGCTTGGTGATAAAACGGTTTGCAACTTGCAACTGTATATTATATAGACTACTTGAAGAGCATCCCATGTATATGAAAATCAATGCAAGCCATTCATCAAGGACCATTTGTGAACCTTTCTCTATGATAAAACTGGAGAGAGAGCATATGTTCAGCGCCGTTGTCTGGATAACAACTATAAAGTTACCATTTGTGTGTAATTTAGCTCAACTTGATCATATGAACGTCTCTCAGAAATAAGTACCTCTTGACTTCTGCATCCTTACACTTCTGGAAACAGTAATTAGCAGTTACAGGATTAGCTCAACTGGAGAGTATAATACATACAGTGAGAGTTTGCTTTTCCAGTAGTAGAGCACACAAGAATGGTTTCAATCACTGCTTATAGTTATATAGACTACTTGAACAACACCCCATGTATATTGATAATGCATATCTTAGATAGGCATTTTTTAGGCTAGATAGGTTGCACTTCGTTCACAATATGTAGTTAATTTGCATCTTGTGAGTATTCTGGAAGGAGTCGGAATCTACACACTTTTATTGATTATTTGAGGTAATCGTGGATCCGATGATGAGACAGGAGTTGATAACGCATTATATGAGAATGTCTAGTTGATCGAAGAAGCTTACATGAAGATCTCAAGAGGTCCTGAGAAGAAGAAGTGAACATAAACAAAGAACAAGTCTACAGAAGTTGTCGCCAGACATGCTAAACTTGTTTTGCACTTTCTGGAGGCCTCGGTTGTCCGATTGACTATTATGACCATGTGTTGGAAAGCTCTTTCAAAGAGCTACAACTTTCCTGTTGACAAGAAGAGCAAATTCGAAGCATATTTTCCGTGAAAGACCGATGCAGCGGCCGCAGCATTCTTGCCGCGGCCGCATCCAGTACGGGTGCCATGGGTCGCCAGCGCGACGCCTTTTCGTCTAAAAAACCCTAGTTTTGTGTTGGATGTTTTTTTATGGTCGACTAGACTTTTATAAGGCCGATTTCTATGTTATTTTAGAACACTTCTATTATATTCTTACGTTCATCAGACAATTAGAGATTTGAGCGATGTTTTCCATGAGAAACTAAACTCATCTGTTCTGCCTACAGTTTGAAGCTTTATTTGGATTGATTGTGAGTTTCTAATTCTCGTTCCTTGTTTCCTATATTTGAATGCTTCAACTTCTTCGTGCTTGATTGTCTATTGTTTTGTTCTATCTTGTCTGGCCAACTTGTTAGATCAATTCAATTGCTAAGGTTTTGTAGATTCCTGATTGTGAACCTTAACTTAAGTAGCAAACTTGTTCCTTTAGGGCTGATTGAACTAATTGGATAAGTACGAAGTTGGATGTGTTGTTAAATCCCTCTTCAGGAACTGCAAATATCTTGGCTAATCTCTGAACTTAAAGCTATCAATTGGGTTAAATCCTTCTTTAGGGACTGTTCGATTGATAGGGGTTTCTAGGACTGATTGGACTAGTAACTATATTAGGTCGGGGCAAGGGCATTCATAGGAAACTTAATAGGACGAGAAGAAGTTACAAGGATCGCTTCAAACCAAATAAAGTGGAAAATTGTAGGTAGAACTGTTTCTCACAATTGTTTGAACCAAATTGATTTTACTTTGCTTTCATCAATCCGCTTTGATAAAAGGTGGAACTTTCACACTCAAAACCCCCCTTTTGGTTACTTTAATTGGCATCTAAATCATACTTGAATAACAAATTTCCCTGTGGATCGACCTCTTACTTATTGCTATACTAGTTATAGGTTTGAGTTTTCTTTGACGGATCAACGGCAGGTTTTCCCTCCGTCATATATGTTCAAAGCCATTGTCTGGATTACAGATATAAACTATCCATTTGTGTATAATTAAATTTATAATCTCAAGTAGACTTCTGTATCCTTACACTTCTGGAAAGAGTTAAGAAGTAGGGGTGTGCATGATTCGGTCCAAACCGGATTTTTGGGCCGAACCAACACAAACCAAACCGAACCGAACAGAACCGAAGTTTTTCGGTTCGGCTTTCGGTTCGAGAATTTTTATTTTTCGGTTTCGGTTCGGTTTCGGTTCGATTTGTGTTAAACCGAATTTTTTTATACACTGCATAAATATATTATATGTATGTTTTTGAATATTTTATATATTCACACATACTTACTGTATTTGCATAATGTGGCTATATAATGTACGTGTATACATACATTATTTTTAAATACAAACATATACACTAGAGTTGCATGTGTATGTATAATATATTGTATATGTATATATACTGTATTTGTTAAAATTTTAAATTTTGTATACTTTAAAGTATTTTGAAATATGTACACATATTTTGGAATATATACACATATTTTGGAATGTGTATATATACTATATTATATATATATTTGTAAACTTAAATTTTTTTATGAAAATTCGGTTTAATTATGTTAAAACAGAACCGAACACAAACCGAACCGGCAAATAACCGAACCGAACCTAATGCATTCGGTTCAACTTTAGGTTTGAAAATTTGAGATTTTCGGTTTCAGTTCGGTTCGGTTCAGCCCGGTTCGGTTCGGTTTTAGACCGATGCACCCCTATTAAGAAGTTACAGGATTAGCTCAATTGGAGAGTATAATACAATATAATAGTTTGCTTTAACATTAATTAGTAGAGCATATAATCCCTCTTTTGATCGTGTGGAATGTAGACCCAGGCAAACGCGGGTGCGGGCCGGATTTGGGACGGATTTTAACCCAAAATTTATCCCGGTGTTACGGGCACGGGCCTGGCCAAGCCCGCTTAACGGGTTGAAAACATTGTCCAAACCCGTCTGCTAGTGCGGGCACGGGCGGCCCACGGGTACCCGCCAGATTTTACCCTTAGGCTGTTAGTTTTTTTTTCAAAAGAAATTAAGCTACAAAATGAGTGTTGTACACGTTAAAAGGGGAAAAAAGTGACAATAGTTGCTGTTAATGGCTTTGTATTGCCGTACCTTAGTACTTGTTAGGCATTTAGCTTTAAGAATTACTACTGAATTAGGATTTAGCCTTCAGGGTATACCACCGAACAATATACATATTTTGTCTGTTTTTCTTCTTATAATTAATAATAATATATATATTATTTATATATTTTAATATATATGTATATGTATGTGTGTGTATATATATATATATATATATATATATATATATATATATAATACCCAATCCCATACCCGATGCGGGCGCGGGCCGGGCTTAGCGGCCCGCTTGAGCTTTTCTCTCTACCCAAGCCTCTCCAACAAAGCGGGCGGACGGAACGGGCTGGACGGACCGGCCCCTTTTTACCCAGGTCTAGTGGAATGTAGGGGCTTCTTAAGTGGCATTTGGTTATTAAAGACAGGAGACATTATTTAAAATGCATCTTCTCATGCACTTGAATAGCCACACACTAGCTACAACAAAATAATTAACTACTATGAGTGAATAACTTAACACATCTAAACAAATACAAAAAGGTAAATAAGTATAACTATCTACGGGCAAGTAAATAAATGTATACTGCACTTGAAAAATCACACTTTTACCACAAAATAATTATCTACTTGAATAACTTAACACATCTAAATAAATACCGCCTATTAACTTATTCCAAACAAGCTATATATATTATTTCGAAACCATCAAATTGTCGAATACAATGTCAAAAAGGTTCAATGATCGATAAATCAAACTCCGAAATAAATAACAAACCGTCTTGCTATATGCACAGTTCGATTTTGCCAATCGCATGGTATATAGTGTCATCGACTTTCGGTGTCGAGGAAACTTTTTCGTCTGAAAAAAGATTGTCGACTCAGGCTTCACTACTAAAAAAGCAGGAAATAGCTACGGATTTTTAACCACGTATGTCTGCCGACGCTGTTTTAGTTGCCAATAGCAATGACATTGGCCACGACTGTTCTTGACCGTGGCTATTTTCGTGGCTGGTGTTCACCCAAGAATGTCACATCATCAAATTCGTTACTAATAGCAACGAACACAGTGTCAGTGGCTGATTTCGTGGCTGAAGAAGTGGATGATAATGGCAATTAGCCACGAAAATTAGCGATGAATGCTTATTTCGTGGCTGTATTCGATGCTGATTTGGCAATAACATCAACCTCGTGGCTAAATCCGTGGCTATTCAGCATCAGAAATCCGACAATGGATTGGATATGAGGTGAGTGGGCTTGGATCGGTTAATGTAAGCGGGTCGGACATGGGGTGAGTGGGCTTGAATCGTAGCTGAATCAGTGGCCAACAAAGAAGAACAAATGTTATGGGCTCGGGATGTATCAATAGCCCATTAGAATTGATCAGCCCAATTACCTTATTAGCCCGTATAATGAAATGTGTTGCTATTATGTGTTGCAACGACTCGGTCCGTGGCTAAATCCGTTGCTATTATGGATGAGGTTGCACTAATGTGCATTGTCCTTCACCTGCCTTCTAGTGGTTGGGTGCATTAATTGGGGCCGGCCCCACATGTTTGTCTTCTAGCTTGGTCGGCCCATATGTTACATTATATTTTCGCTTTTAATTTAATTTCAAGAGTATATGTTGATTATAAATATAATGGTTAACAATATATAATGAATTGTTATTACAATGAGAATTAGGAAATGGGTTTGAGTTTTAATTGGAAGAATTTGAGGAAAACTCATATAAGTAACTAATACAACCTTATATTAACTAATAAATTCTTATTATAATACTATAAGGTTATGTTTTGAGGAAAACTCATATAAGTAGCTAATAAAACCTTATACTAATTAATAAATTCTTATTATAATACAATAAGGTTATGTTTTGAAGAAAACTAATGCATATATGTAGCTAATAAAACTTTATACTAAGTAATAAATTTTTATTTTATACTATAAGGTTATGTTTTGAGGAAAACTCATATAAGTAGCTAATAAAACCTTATACTAAGTAATAAATTCTTATTATAATACTATAAGGTTATGTTTTGAGGAAAACTCATATAAGTAGCTAATAAAACCTTATACTAAGTAATAAATTCTTATTATAATACTATAAGGTTATGCTTTGAGGAAAACTCATATAAGTAGCTAATAAAACCTTATACTAAGTAATAAATTCTTATTATAATACTATAAGGTTATGTTTTGACAAAAACTCATATAAGAACCTAATAAAACCTTTTACTAAGTAATAAATTCTTATTATAATACTATAAGGTTATGTTTTGAGGAAAACTCATATAAGTAGCTAATAAAACCTTATACTAAGTAATAAATTCTTATTATAATACTATAAGGTTATGTTTTGAAGGAAAACTCATATAAGAACCAATAAAATCTTTTACTAAGTAATAAATTCTTATTATAATACTATAAGGTTATGTTTTGAGGAAATCTCATATAAGTAGCTAATAAAACCTTATACTAAGTAATAAATTCTTATTATATTACTATAAGGTTATGTTTTGAGGAAAACTCATATAAGAACCAAATAAAACCTTTTAGTAAGTAATAAATTCGTATTATAATACTATAAGGTTATGTTTTGAGGAAAACTCATATAAGTAGCTAATAAAACTTTATACTAAGTAACAAATTCTTATTATAATACTATAAGGTTATGTTTTGAGGAAAACTCATATAAGTAGCTAATAAAACCTTATACTAAGTAATAAATTCTTATTATAATACTATAAGGTTATGTTTTGAGGAAAACTCATATAAGTAGCTAATAAAACCTTATACTAAGTAATAAATTCTTATTATAATACTATAAGGTTGTGTTTTGAGGAAAACTCATATAAGTAGCTAATAAAACCTTATACTAAGTAATAAATTCTTATTATAATACTATAAGGTTATGTTTTGAGAAAAACTCATATAAGAACCTAATAAAACCTTTTACTAAGTAATAAATTCGTATTATAATACTATAAGGTTATGTTTTGAGGAAATCTCATATAAGTAGCTAATAAAACCTTGTACTAAGTAATAAATTCTTATTATAATACTACAGGGTTATGTTTTGAGGAAAACTCATATAAGAACCTAATAAAACCTTATACTAAGTAATAATTTCTTATTATAATACTATAAGGTTATGTTTTGGGGAAAACTCACATAAGTAGCTAACAAAACCTTATACGAAGTAATAAATTCTTATTATAATACTATAAGGTTATGTTTTGAGGAAAACTCATATAAGAACCTAATAAAACCTTTTACTAAGTAATAAATTCTTATTATAATACTATAAGGTTATGTTTTGAGAAAAACTCATATAAGTAGCTAATAAAACCTTATACTAAGTAATAAATTCTTATTATAATACTATAAGGTTATGTTGACTAATAAATGCTGAATAACACTTTATAATAACTAATAAATTCATATTAGAATATTATAAAAGTATGTTTTGAGAAAACTTATATAAGTAACTAATAAATGTTTAATAAAATCTTATATTGACTAATAAATGCTTTTATGAATATTATGCAATTAAAAACTTTTTTATATGAATTTTTTTATACCAAACACATAAATATCAATATTGATATTTAAAAAATTCGTATAAGATACGTGTCTCGAAATAATTTAATGATGTTGGGTAAAATCTTTTAAAAAATGTATAAATATCTAATTAAATTTGCATAAAAACTTATCTAAAGTATATATTTAATGATAGATAGTTGTATTGATGGTTTATTTTTCTAGATGTAAATTTGAGGGGGAAAAAAGAAGGAATTCACGCCCACATGCCAGAGCGCACTGTCGAAATTTATTTTAGCGCCCAAATAATTTTTGAGCGGTAAAATTCCCGGGCTTTGAAATTTGAGAGAGCGGTATACCCTAATTCACTATTGGGCACCCCCTCTTTTCACACAGTTTTGATCACCTCTCGCGCGGCTCCTTGATTCCAGATCTCTCAATTGTGTCTCTCTAGCGCCTCTCCTCCATTTCATTCTAGATCTTTACTCCTCCTGTCTTCCTTCATTTCATTCTCTCTCTCTCGCACCGCTCATGTCTCTCTCGTACCACTCCTGTGTTCCTCCTATCTTCGCCCTCCTATCTTCCGCCCATGGAGAACGACGTCGACAGACCAACACGGATAACGATGCCGACGGAGGGAGCACCGCCTTCAACAGATTGGATTCTCTGTCGCAAATTCAAGCCGTTGGGATTGTGGCTTGAACGAGGAGAAGGACAAGCCACTGGGAGGGACTTCAAGCCCGGAGGCTTGGTTTCGGTGGGTCAAGATCTCGAACATGGCTCCAAAACCCAAGCGAAAAAGAAGCCAAAACCCTCGCTCCACCTCCGATTGCGAAGGGATCTTCTCCGGAATGAACGTATTTTTCGTCAATTCGGGCGTTCAGGCTCGTCGATTGCAGGTGCATAACTCTTACGCCGCAGATTTTTCCCTTCAGTACTTCAATTTCAATGTCTGAGTCAATATAGATTTCGGTTTCTTTAATTGGGCTAATGAACAGATATGGAAGCAGAAACTGAAGCAAATGGGTGCTCAAGTTGAAGATAATTTATCAGGAAGAGCTACCCATGTTTTTGCCCCGAATTGAGGTGCTATCAAACGGAGTGTTGGTGATGACCGCTTGGCTACTTTCAATGGGGTTCGTTCTCCTCGTTCAAGCCACAATTGCTCGTCTAAATAAGTGTCCTCCATAGTTACAAATCTCTTTACCATTTCTCTTCTCCTGGGCCTCTTGAATTCCCTGTGACCTTGCTTCCCGGCCCTCTCCTTTGATTCTTTGGCTATGCAGTTGCAGTGTTGTGGGTGTAGTCTGCATATTTAGGGTTTGATTTTTTTGGATTTGCGGGTGTGGTGAAGAAACAAAGGTTATCGGCAATTTCTCAGTTTAGTGAATAATCTAGCTAGGTCGGAATTGAAATTCACACACCATTGAAAGAACAAATAATATTGAACTCGTTACCTCATTGAGATGGATATGAACAGGGACAATCTGCCATTGAATTTGATTCAGTGCCCCTGAGAATGGTGGGAAATTTGTGTTTTTTTGCCTCCCCTTTTCTTTTAACATCAATAGCCAACGCGCTTGACTTGTGCTGATACATCAATTTCTAAATTCTAATTCTTCTCATGTTCTTCGTTGCTCTTCCATATTGCAGATTAGTGGATGATTAGGGTTCGATTTTGTGTAATTATCGTTTGGGTATCTTTGGTCTGATTTTTTGTTTGATGTTGCTGATTGTATGAACACATGAAGTCAAATTTGTGAACATGTTTTATATTTTTGTCTTATGGTGTAGCATATTTACTTCTACAGATTGTATGTGCCTATGAAACTAACAAATCCTGGATTACAAAGGATAGGACTGACAAGGTAGCTTATCTCATTTGCTCTATTGCGATGGATCTAATTTTATACTTCATTGCAAGTATGAAGCTTGTGAAATCTAAACCACAAACTTTTCTGATGAAGGGGCTGACCCTTCTCTTCTAGACGGCTAATTCCCTATAACCCAATGACAGACCTAAATGGCAGATCACTTGTTCTTGTTTCGGGTTCAATGGATTTTTCTCAGAGCAAGTTTGGGTACTCATTGACTCATTCACATGGAACGGAAGTAGAGATGCCCCGACAATGTCATCCAAGAACTCACACTCCCTTGGCTAGATCTTGTTTCTTTTGTATCTATAATATGTTCTTTATTTTTGCACTTCATTTATGTATCTTTGGATTTGTTATTGCTTTGGATGTATCTATCAAAGTTTTGCTACAAAATAACGAAACAAATGAAAATCAGCACCAACCACGACTTTAGCCTCAAAAATATCAATGACATGAATATTGACATTGCCAACAACCTTGGCAACAACCCTACCAACAATATTACCAATGAAACGAGTAACAATGTTAGCAACGACCATAGCAACGGATCAGCAACGGACTCGACTAGGCTCATGACTTGTTTGCAGACACGAACTAAGCAATGAACTTAGCCATGGCTTTAATTTCGACGTTGTTTTCAAACCGGGTTCGTAGCCACAGTCAAGGCATATGCCATCTACTATTAGCCACGGACGTAGCCACGGCCATAAAATATTCGTTGCTAAAATCCGTGGCTGACGGTCCGTCGCTATTAGCTGTGAGGCATATAGCAAGGGATGGCCCGCCCGTGGCTGATTCCGTGGCTAAACCGGTTAGCAACGGACATTCATGGCTAAATCCATTGCTATTTTCCGTAGCTATTTCCTGCGTTTTTAGTAGTGCTTCTCATGTCAGCAAAATATGTGCTAATTTTACTGACATTGGAAATCGGTATTGACAAACTTTTTACAGGCAAAAAACCTCTGCCAACTACAGAAATCAATGACTAGTCCTGTAATTGTTGAAAAATTGTCCGCATAGAAAAGATGAGCAATTAAGGAAGCACACAACTGATTCCCGCTTATTTCCATGAAACCCCACTTGCACACTTTGAAACAGTGACGGATCGGTGGTGGGTTTAGGATGGTCGAAGGCTGAAGCCCCTAGCCCGGAAGAAAAATGTAGAATTTTTGGTAATTTTTACTAGGGGTGGGCAAAAATCCCGTGCGCAAATCTCAATCCCGTCCCAGTCCCGTCCCGATCCTGTCCCAATCCCGGTGGGATTTAGGACAAAATAGCGAATCCCGTCCCGATCCCGTCCCGCAAAAATTATGCGGGACGAAACGCGGGACGATCCCGGTGGGATCCCGCAAATCCCGTCCCGTCCCGCATATTATAATTATAATAATAATAATAATTTTTATAATAATAATAATATTATAATATCATAGGAATAATAATAATATATTATTAGTATTATTATTTTGAGAAAATATTGTAATTATAATCATAATCTTCCATTTATAATAATAATAATATTTGTTTATAATAATATTATTATTATTTGAGCAAATATTATTTATAATTATAATAATAATTTTCAATTTATAATAGTAATTGATTATAATAATATTATTATTATTATATAATATTATAATACAATTTAATAATATTATTAATTTATAATAAAATTATTATTATATTATATTATTATATCATATTACATGTTTTTCTTGTAAAGTATAAATATTTTATAATAATAACAATAAAAATAAGTAATAATAATATTATTATTATTTTAATTATAACGTGGCATTATTATTATCCACCCCTTATACTTATAATTTTAGCAGCAACCTCTTTGTAAAAGAATGAGCCACGTACGTGTCATTCTTTGGGCAAAATTAAAAACAAAAAATTTCAACCTCTCTTCCCCATGTTCTCCCTGCAAGGCTACAACTGCTCCCATCTCTCATCTCCTCCTCGCACCTGACGGTACTTCCTCTATTCCCCAATAATTTTCCGGTGCAGACGTGCTTGTGATGGTTTTTACTTAATCTGGAACTCCTATTCTCCCCTTTAATATATTGAGGATTTTGGATTTTTGGGGCTTGAATTAGGTTTTGGATTTTTGGGGCTTGAATTAGGTTTTGGATTGTTGGGGCTTGAATTGGAAATTGATATGGTCAATTACGCCGCGAGGAAGAGAAGCCGCGAGGAAGAGAAGTTGTACTTCGGTCCACAGAGGACCGATCTTAACGATCCTGCAAGTTTCCGGTGTAGACGTGGTCACTCGGGTGTTGATCTGTCGACGTCGGGGCAGATGAGGGTGGCGATGGCGGGAGGCGGCTCAGTCGCCTGGCGACTCGGAAACTTGGTACTATCCTTCTTTCCTCTTTCTTTCCTTTGTTAATTACTTAATTCATTAAACAGATGTTCAGATTGAGTACACAATTGATTCATTCTTCCTTATGGCTTCAATTTGTGCTCCTTTTGACTGATTTGATTCCTTACAAATTAGGGCTTATACATATTGGCTCGGTTATTCGAAGTAGAACGTACTATCTGGACATTGAAATTGGGAACTTTAATCAAGAGAATCAACTTGCTCTTGCCAAATGGAGGAGGAAGGTGTGAAAGTTGGGAGCCAGTAGAGATCGTGATCGAATCCGGGTATGAATTTGATTTTTTTGTTTTTAATTCTTAATGTTGGGAGCCATGGTGTACTGTTGTTAAGATGGATATACTCTTATGCACTCAATCGGAGTAGGAGCCATACAGCCCCTATCATGATAGGTGTCGAGTATTTTGTATATACCAGTGATGTCATATTCACACCTAATTACAAATTTGTCTCATTTTGATCGCTATAGAGAGGTTAAATTAACATCTTTTTTCATGGCCTGCCTAATTTGACAATTTTTCGGTTGTACAGTTACATGGAGCAATGTCCAAGGTCATGTCTGATGTATATGGTAAAATAATGAACTTTGGTAGAGCGGTTAGAAAGCCATCTTCTTATATATATTATGCAGTTGGTAATAGCATCCGGCTCCAAGCAGAGAAATATAGACCACCTTCTCAATTGTGCTGCTTCACCAAGACGCAAAGGTAGAATCAACTACAAAAGCGGGGAGTAAAGTGTTAAAGAAAGGGGAAAATTCAAATGAAGTAACTCAAAGAAGTCAAAAGTTATCCAGGTATCAAGTGAGAGCTCTGTTATGTGCTTATATGATATTGGTCATCTAAATGTTGTCCTTGGTGGGAAAGGGGAGCATAAGTATGTTCTAGCTGATTTTGCTGTCAAGCTCATTCAATAGTTTGAGTTATGAGTCAAAATTATTTTAGAAGGAAGTGATTCAGCAATTAAAAGTTAGGGGGGGGGGGGGGGGTACTAGAGTTTGATCATACATGATAGTTTTCTTGGAATTTCAGTGGAAACTTAAAAAAAAATCAATCAATGCAAACCTTATAGAACAAAAGCTAACACATCTGTTTTATATCATAGAAAGATTTATTTGTAGGCAAGTTTCTTACATCCCCTCTCGCCATCAATAGCATAGAAAGATTTATTTGTATCAAGGAAATAACCAATATTAGCAGGTTATTCATCTTTGTTTGGGAAAGGTTTTCAAGTGTTAAAGGTAAATAGTTCAAATAAACTGATGTAGATGAAAATTTGGAACAAAATATTCAATCAAACTGTGGTCCTAAATATATGGGGAAATGTATGGGGCCCTGGCTTTTGAAGAGATACTGAAGGTGTGAGTGCTGAGATACCAAAGTATTCAATGTGAATGTTGGGATGCTTGATCACCGAACTTTCTGTCTTGCCGCATTAGTTGTGATATAATGATATAATGATACATGAACAACTTTGAGCATCCACTCAGTTGAATGATTCCTAATACATACCATTACTCTCACTAAGACTTACAGCAAGTCATAACCAACAACACAAATTTCTTTCGCTCAATGGATTAATATATTGTTCTAGGACGGAGACATATCAGAATCTAAATAGTGTCGTCTCTGATGGGAACACAAGTGGAGCGTCCGTAGGGAAACGAATTTGTTTGCCTTCTTCTTTTACATGTGAGGCTCGGTATATGATCCAAAATTATCATGATGCAATGGCAATTTGCAAGGCTTACGGTCATCCAGATCTATTCATTACGTTCACTTGCAACTCAAACTGGCCAGAAATTTTTCGATTTGTATCTCACAGATCTCTCAATGTAGAGGACAGGCCAGATATAGTGGATCTAATATTTGAAATCAAGTTGCAGAATATGATTTCAGATTTTCGGAAACACAACATTTTTGGCAATGTTGTTGCATGTAAGTTCCTCCTTTGCTAAGACTTTGCTTTTAGCTTTTGTGGCTCCCTGTGTCAATTATGTTCATGTTATTTTGTTCCCCGTGGTTTTTAAGCTATTTGCATTGAGTGGGAATATTATATTACTGTTCCTAAGGCCCTATTTGTTTTCATTCTATTTCTGAGAACTGTGCTTAATAAAAGTCATTATTTGGTGTTAAACACCCGAATTGTTTTACGTCATGTGTATTTGTAATTTAATGTAGCTTACATCTTAAATAAGATATTTGGTTATAGTTTATGTTGAGTTGTACGTGTTGGTTGATTGTTGTTCTTATAACCATACTTTTTTCACGACGTAGCTGTTAGATCTGTTTAACACATGCCATTGTTGTTGTTATGACCATATTTGTTTGCATGCCCATGTTGTGAAATGTGCTGAGTAAAAGTCTTTAGTTTGTTGTTAAGGACCGGAATTGTTATGGATCATGTGTATTTGTAGTTCAATGTAGCTTGCATCTTAATTAACATAGTTTCAATAGTTTGGGAGTTTGATATAGTTTGGGTCGAGTTGTTATTTTTCATTACTGTTGTTATGGCCATATTTTGTTTCATGGCGTTGCTGTTAAATCTATTGAACACATGCATTTATTATTTTCCAAGAGTGATTCTGTATTTTGTGCTACATATTTAGATTTTGTTTCAGTCCACTGAATTTGGAAGTTAATATTTTGCTTTTGTTATATACTATGCAGTAATTTATACAATAGAGTTCCAGAAACGTGGCTTACCACATGCTCATATTGTATTGTTTCTCCACCCCGAGGATAAGTTATCAATGGCTGATGATATCGATCGCATTATTACTGCTGAGTTACCTGATCCTTTGGCTGAGCCGGAGTTGTTTGCGGTTGTTCGAGATTGAATGATGCATGGCCCTTGTGGTACGGCTAAACCCAATTAGCCTTGCATGAAAGCTGGAAAATGTGGTAAATTCTTTCCTAAGAAGTATGTCTCATCTACACATTTTGACTCGGATGGATTCCCGCATTATAGAAGGCGAGATGATGGCATTGTTGTGGAGAAAAATGGAGTCTTTCTTGATAATAGATATGCTGTGCCTTATAACCGAGATCTTTTGATACGATATAGGGCCCACATTAATATTGAAGCATGCAATCAGACAGGATCGATTAAATATTTGTTCAAATATATCAACAAAGGGCCTGATAGGATTACTGCAGGATTTTGTCGACCGCGTAATAGAGATGAAAATGTGGATGAGATCAAAAAGTTTTATGATTGTAGGTATATTTCTCCATGTGAGGCGGTCTGGCGGCTCTTTAGGTTTGATATTCATTACCGAACACCATCGGTTGAGAGGTTAATGTTTCACTTGCCTGATGAACATAGTGTTGTATTTGAGGATCATGATTCTTTGGATATTGTCATTAACCATCAAAGGGCTCAGGGTTCGATGTTTCTAGAGTGGATGAAATCGAATTCTATTCATCCCGTGGGAAGGAATTTGACTTATTGTCAATATGCTTCTACTTTTGTTTGGAATACTCAGCAAAGGAAGTGGTCATTGCGGAAGCGGGGGTTTTGTCTTGGTCGAATTTTCAATGTCAGTCCGGGTATTGGTGAGTTATATTATCTTTGACTTATGTTGAATGAAGTTAAAGGGGCAACCGCATTTGCAGACCTTAGAACTGTGAATGGAGTAACATATGCCACCTATAAAGAGTCATGTTACTCTTTGGGATTGTTGGATGATGAGCGAGAGTATATTGATGGTATCATTGAATGTAGTCGATGGGGTTCAGCTCATTATTTAAGGAGTTTATTTGCAATGTTGTTATTGATGGGTACATTGAATCAGCCAGAAGTTGTTTGGAGTCAAACTTGGCATCTTCTCGCTGATGATAGTTTGTATATGCAACGACGATGACTCCAATTCCATGGTATGTTCAATAAACCAAATATATGATAGTGTGTTATGCTGTTATACCTATATTTGTTGTTATATTTTGTTCTCATTTAAGGATAACTTACCATGCGTATGTGTATATATAGATTTGCAGCTTACGGAAGAGCAATTCAAAAATTATGCATTAGTAGAGATGCAGATAATATTGGAAAGAAACGGAAGTAGCCTTCTTCGATTTTCTTTGATGCCTTTTCCTAAGGAGTCTATGGTTGGTGAGTGCAACAACAAATTGATACAAGAGGAACATAATTACGATCGAGCGCGGTTGGCTGCAGATCACTCTCAGCTTGTATCCACAATGACGGTGGAGCAACGAATTGTCTATGACAAGATCTTATCTGCTGTGCAGAACAACACCGGTGGTGTTTTCTTTTTATATGGATACGGTCGCACGGGAAAGACGTTTGTATGGAGAGCATTATGTTACGCGTTGCGTTCCCAAGGTGAAATCGTTATTGTTGTTGCATCAAGTGACATTGCTTCATTATTAATTCCTGGTGGCCGTACTACACATTCACGATTTGCTATTCCCTTGAATATTACCGAGGATTCGACATGTGGAATTAAAGCCGGTAGTCAATTGGCTGAATTATTGCAAGTCTCGAAGCTCATTATTTGGGATGAAGCGCCTATGACAAAGAAATATTGTTTTGAAGCCGTTGATCGTTCATTGCGTGATGTGCTTCA
Source organism: Persicaria maculosa (assembly GCA_963922045.1). Lineage (NCBI taxonomy): Eukaryota > Viridiplantae > Streptophyta > Magnoliopsida > Caryophyllales > Polygonaceae > Persicaria > Persicaria maculosa. The sequence continues at coordinate 67,485,012 of OY998254.1, forward strand.
ATCGTCTAATCCGCTTAGTATGGAGTGCCCATTTGGAGGCAAAGTGATTGGGTTTGTTGGTGATTTTAGGCAGATATTGCCTGTTGTTTCTAGGGGAACAAGGCACGATATTGTTGGTGCCACAATAAACTCTTTGTACCTATGGGAGCATTGTCAGGTTAGTACATCTTTATTCTTTTAGAGTTGAATTATTTTATAGTGAGTTATCATATTTAGCAGTATCTGACTAAAGTTCATTATTTAAATATACTCCGTAAAATATATTATTATGGGCATATTTTCTTTCATGGCATGCCAGTGAAGCGTGCTGGACAAACTTGGTATTTCTTTTATTTATGATGTTTTTCACTGGTGTATGTCTAATTTATCTTTTCTCTCCATATTTTATAATATGTATTAATATATATAATATATGGTACAAACTGTGGTTTCCTATCTTTCACACATATAAGTGTTGCTATTTTTATGATTATGTGGCTGAAAAATGATCAATTTGTTACTATTAGTTTAGTTGAGTTGGTGTAAGTGGTACCCTTTCATCATTATATTTCAATATGTAATTATATTTCAATATGCAATATGACTTGTGCCTGATTAACATAACGTTATAAGTGCTCACATTATCGAGGAATAGGAAACTTGCAAATAGTTGTTCAAGTGTTGATCATAGTGAACTCAAAAAGTTTGCATACTGGATTTTAGATATTGGGGATGGTAATATAGGTGACAGTGATGAAGGAGATGCAACAATACAAATTCCTTCTTATTTGTTGTTGAATGTCATCAATGATTCTATTTCTACTATTGTTCATGCAACATATCATCAACTTCTTCCGAATTTGAACAATCCGCCATATTTTAAGGAGAGAGGCATTCTAGCACCAACACATGTGATCGTTGATGATGTTAATGAGTATATGCTTCATTTGATGCCTGGGGAGGAGAAAATTTATTTGAGTGCTGATGGCATATGTAAATCTGATGCACGTGCAGGATTTAATGCCTCCGTATATTCAGCTGACTATTTGCATAGCATTCGCTCTTCCGGACTTCCTAATCATGTGTTGAAGCTGAAGGTTGGTGTATCTGTAATGTTGCTTCGCAATATAGACCAATCTTCCGGTTTGTGTAATGGAACCAGATTGATTATCACGCGTTTGGGAACGAGAATAATAGAAGCACAGATCATTAGTGGTCGAAATATTGGGGAGAAAGTTGCCATTCCCCGGATGGTGCTCAGCCCTTCCGATTCAACACTTCCTTTCAAGTTTCAGCGTAGACAGTTTCCGATTATCCTTTCATTTGGGATGACTATAAATAAAAGTCAAGGTCAATCCCTATCGCATGTGGGGTTGTATCTTCCGAAGCCCGTATTCACTCATGGTCAACTTTATGTTGCCTAATCTAGAGTCACAAGCATTCACTAGTACAAATATACTTTTCTACGGCGTTTGAAAAACGCCATAGAAGACTATCCATGGTGTTTTTAAATGCCATGCTCAAACGCCGTGGAAGCCCACGCCATGCTTTTGTCCACCTTTTTATGGCATTTGGTAAACGCCATAAAAAATGTAATTGATGGCGTTTTTTAAACGCTATAATGTCATTATAATACCAGTAAGAGATAGAATCCATGGCGTTTAGAAAACGCCATGGATTTATTTATTTTTTAAAAAAAAATTAAATCAGCACAATCCATGGCGTTTGAAAAACGCCATGGAATTTGATTTATTTAAAAATAAAATTGAATTGTGAGCAATCAACATACATTAGTCTACTAATTACATCCCATATATCAGTGACCCAAAGCCGGCAAAGGTTTCAATGTAAGTGCTAATAAAAAATCACATATAAAGGCACAAACAGTTAAACGTCATTTGATTATGCCACCGAATGAAAGGAGTGGAACTTACACTGCATGACTATCAATATCCCATTATTAGTTACAAATTAACTAGACATAACTGTAGGTTGAAAGGTGTTAGTGAAATTAACCAAGAACAAAAGCATATATATATATATAGTGGATGGTGATAAGATTAGCACCTCCCCTTCGACTTTGAACAGGATGCAACGGCTAAAGAAGGACAACCAAGTCAAGGATGATGGGAGCAACCAATAGGTTGTCTTCATAGGTAATGGGCAGCACTATGGTATTCCTACCTCCCGTGAATATCTCGGAAGTGTACTTGTCCATGTCCGTATCGCTATCCACCACATACGTCAAGTCAGTCGAACTTGCTTTTAAAGTCTCAGGAATCAGATAAAGGGGATTAATTAGGTTGAGTATTTAACCTCAAGGACAACAACATGAGCAGGGTCCTCCCCGGGCAGAAAGAGGATAACAATGCTGGTGACCATGTCATCCTCAACATTACTTTTCGATATCTCCTTCCCGTGGAATGCTTGAAGAGCTGCATTCATAAACCATAATGTACTTTTTTTACCCCACACAAATCAGTAAATATCAACTGATGATAAGTAATAATCGAGAATACATTCATGTGATTAGAAAAATATCAAATAATATATGTAATACAACTATATACAAACCTTAATACCAGCACCAACCAGGCATTTAACAAGCACAATACTTCATCTTAGTCTGTCCACTCTTAAATCATCTCCTCCAGATGTAAAAAGTACTGTATTGATTAATGACAAAAAAAAATGTCAAAAAATGGCAGAGTAAGTAGGAAAACCTTGAGAATGTAGATACAATTATTATGACTATTTAAATGCAAAAGTTTATTCATTAGTTGTACCAAGATTAATAGTTAATACAATCACATCACAAGTGAAAAAAAAAAACATTCTGAATAGATGCTCCCATGTAGTTCCAATTTCCAAATGTTATATGCTTCGTCGTGCCATAAAATGAACACTCCACGACATGAGAAGATTACTTACATGTTACAATCACTTAGTAAATTTCTAATAGATGAATCCTTGGAGACGTTTTGATTGGCAACTTGATACTTGTGAGCAGCAACAACAAGTTGACTAACCTGCACAACGAGGGAAATTTTAGGAGCCAAACAAAGTGTAATTAACTAAATTACTCAACTAGTAGTTTAAAGTGGCAGAAGATTGAACTGATAGCTTCACCAAAATTAGAAGGTTAATTCCAAATAGGAAGAGAAGGTTGCTTCATTCTTTTGAATAACTATTAATATGAGGGTGGGGAAATGAAAGATTTAGAGGAACCTCAATCAAATCACTTAGAAGCATCAACCTAAACCATTTTCTTTTAATTTTGTCACAGTAACAAAGAAGTGCACCTCTTCCGAAGCATACTAGGTTCTTCTCATTGTCCTACACAATTCCTAGCTCTTTTTCTCTTCTACACTCAACAGGCACTTGAACAATATTCAAACAAAGTCATTATTTAGCAGCCAAAAAAAGTTCACTACTTTTTAGTAATGAATATAAACTACAAACACGAAATCTTTTATAGATATATATATGAAGATTAACGAGTAATCATAAAGTAATGATAAAAGAAAGTAATCATTACATACTTTGATTTGTAAGGGTACAAGAAATCATGTTGTAAATTAGTTATAGTCTCTCACATTCACCATGGATCTGACATCCGAAACCTTGCACATGCACTACTTGAACTTGAATGTGAACCTACTATGGATTTACCCAAAACTTCAATTCAATGGACAAAGCAATTAAATCCAAGTGCACCTACAAAAATGAAACATCAAGGATAAATATAATTTGATATTATATGCCCAATGTTGATTTCCAGCAGCTTGGTTGCATCAGCTCTACATTAGAGATAGTCATAGGAGACTATCAATTTGAGAAAAGAAATCCTAACTAGGTATTAAAGTGGTAGAGAACTGAGAAACTCTAGACAATTAGGATTGAACAATTGATAGAAGATATCAAATGGTGGAAAGAAAAATCAATCAATCAAACCTTTCGTCGAGGTAGGGCGTGGACGAGATTTCACTCACGCTTGATGAAAGGGCAAATCTAGTTTAGCAACCAGAGGCAACAAACTCACCATATTCAACATCTCACTTCTTCGTGTCTAAAATCCACCTAAACATCGCAACTGCTCTCTCTATTAAGCCTTGAGCACAATAGATCTATGAACCTACTCCTAGACTTGAAATTAGCTAAACCTAGAAGTAAAACTAGTGAACCCTGAATCTGAGATCAGTAAAACGTAGATGCAAAAATTACCTGCAAGTATGGAGTAGAGAATCCCAAATTAGATTATCCTAAGCAAAAGAGCAACCATGGATCCCTGGAAAAAAAGAAGAAGACAAAGGGTGAAGTAGATTCATCGACACTAGTAGAGGGAAGATGTGCGAACGAGAGAAAGAAGAAGTGAATAGGTGAGTAGAGAGCCTAACCTTGCAGTGGTAGTGAGGGATACCTTACGATGAGGAGAAGACTGCAGTGCGATGGTGAACAAAGAATGATCGATGAGGAGGAAACATATGAATGATTTTGAGGATTGGAGGCAAATGGAACTATGGAAGAATGCCTTGAGTGTTTTCCGGGGGATTGAAAGGGGATTTAGGGTTATAGCGCTCCTTTTTTTTTGGTTTACCGCTTGAATTTTTGGGAAAATTTTTGGATCTGCACAATTGCCCCTCATTCCATAACGTTTTAAAAACGCCATCAATTATATAGCGTTTCCAAAACGCCGTAAAATGGAGTTCATAAATTTGAGATTCAATAGCATGGCGTTTTCAAACGCTATAAATATTACGGCGTTTGAAAAACGCCATAAATAAGTTGTATTCTAAAAATTTATGGCATTTATATATTTAAACGCCATAAAAAGTATATTTAACGGCATTTTATAAAAAAAACGTCATCTTTTAAATGTCATTAATAACCACTTGTGTAGTAGTGATTCAAGGGTTAAAGGTCTTACTTCTAGACAAATATGGGAAGAGTGTGACGGAAAGAAAGAATGTTGTCTACAAAGAAGTTCTACAAAACATATGATCCTTCCTTACTCATATGGTAAGTGTTTATATAAAAGTGTTTATTTCATATTTTTCTTCCTTCTTGTGTGTGCATATATAGAATGTGCAGTATATATTAGCATTTGAATACGCTTTGTGTTTGCCAGGATTTTCCGACTTCACTTGTGTGGGATGTTGTTTTTGCAGTAATACTTAGTGCAGAATGGTGCATCTGGGTATGTCAAATGTCATTGTGATTTGTTACCGTAACACCATGTTTGTAACTTACATTACTAGAAATTTGTTATTTAACATCGGGTAATAGCCGATGTCTTTCAAAAAAAAAATCGATGTCTATGTGGGGGATGTAAAAAGTCAAAAGTTTTTCATCGGTCAGAACCCGATGTCTTTGTATGTTATAACATCGTTTATATTTTTAAATCCGATGTCTTTTCTATCCTTTCACATCAGTTATAAAATATAACCGATGTTATAACATACAAATGCATCGGGTTCTGGCCGATGTGAAAAACTTTTGACTTTTTACATCCCCCACATAGACATTGATTTTGTTTTTCCAAAGACATCTGTTATTACCCGATGTTAAATAATGACATATTTGCGGTTTTTCTTTATTATCGTAGCCTATGCGGGATTTGAACTCGCATCTTTGTGTTTGAACGCAACGCTCTACCATTTGAGCTAATAGGCTTTAAGTTAGATAGAATGTTCTTACATAATAACCAAAAGAGCATGTCAAAATTAAGAAGCAAAGAAACAATGGAAATAAACTAATAGCAAAAGACAATAGTGTGAAGCTTACAAAACTTGCCCTTGTTGGTGCAAGATATATAGAGAATAAACAATTTTATGAAATGTTAATATCTAACTAGTGAAGAAGTGAATGAATGACCAAGTGAAAAGTGAAAGCCATAAGTATGCACTAAAGAGTAACATCAGGGGGTGAAAAAACACAACCATTTAAAGCAAAGATTACAAATGATATACTACATACCACTTCTCTGATCCAAATCCTTGTCAATCTCAACTAAAGGATAGCTTGAAACAGGAGGTTCGCTCCCACCAATATTAATTTCTTCGTCAGCAGGGTCATTTCCTTCATAGGGGCAAATTCAAAAATCAAAGGAAGAAAAGACACACATTACTAATATTATTAGTAATTTTTTTAGACTAAATCATCAAACTGATAACCCATCTTTGCCCGCTTGCATTGATGAATTACTCATACCTGATCCATGATGTAACTACAAAAATAAATAAATAAATAAAATGCACAAAGAAATGTCACTAGCATCCTCATTAGGACCAATTCAAAGAGACATTACTCAAGAAGGCGAATCTGTGGAATTTTTAGCGCTGCTGTCAAGAAGAAGAGTAGAATTTCAAGTCACAAATACAAAGCCCGGTACCTCTATTTCACATGGCTGTGCCATTTTACCATTGCACTTTTGTTTATCTTGGAGGTAATCATCCAATAGCTTTCGTAATTGAAACAAAGTTTCATCACTAAGTGCATCCAGGTCAATCTCGATTTCATCCTCTTCAACTTATGCTCCATTAGAACAGTTTTCCTTCAAGAAATTAATTATATGTTCTGGCAGTTCTCCTAGCAGAGATTCCAGTTCACTACTTAAACAATGCTTCACTTCAGCTGTCATTATTCTCCGAACAGGCAGTACAACTGCAGTATGAACAGGTTGTATGGTTGCAGCATGAACAGGCTGAGCAGCTGCACTTTGAATAGCCTGCAAGGCTCCGTTTTGAAAAGGCTATGCTGCTGCACTTTGAACAGGCTGTGTGACTGCACTAGGAACGGGTTGTGCAATATGCTAAAGAGGATTTTCAGTGAGTATCTTCTTAATTTATCAGAAAACAGAAAACAAATGCATTACCATAAGCAATTACATCCAAATGCAGAAGATATGCAAAAGAAAAACCAAAGGATCTTATCAAAAGGCTTGACTATGAGTACATTCATCTTCTTTGTTATCCACCATCCTCTTCAATAAAGCATCATGACGCCATTCAACTGTCCTCCTATAACCCAAAAAGGATAAGAAAATAACTCCCATGAAACAAAAAGTCAAGCTTTTTTCTTCAAAATATTTGTTACAACTAGGGATATCCTTAAACCAGATTCTGGCTCCTAGCCTATTACTGAATGTTTAAAACAGAAACACTTCCGAAAAAACCTCTGACATGGATACGATGGCTGAAGGAGCTGCAAGATGTACCTGGCCGATACATACTTCCGCGGACTAGAGGTAAGCTCATTCCAAATAAGATATCATTACTAGGCCAAACAACCCATCTCTCAGATCTAAAAACACGTCTGCCTGATAGACTTGACGGTAAAAATGTTCTTACCTCATCCTGGCGTCTACGTCCTTCAAAATCAAAGGGTCTTAGAATAATAGAAACTACTAATCCATTTGCATATCTTTTTCTTTCCATGATATCAATAGCTGTAGTATGATCATCACCATAGCCTGCACTGGCAACCTAGAGCAGGAAAAGGCTGATTAGAAAGCAATGTAACAAAAGAAGTAGCAAGACATGAAGAATATGAAACGGCATTAAGGAACGTCATAACCAGTACCCACATGTGCAATGTACGTATGAAGAATATGAAACAAGTGTAACAATAGGTTTCAGGGACTTACGTACAGCCAACAGCAACTTGCTCAAAATCAAATCCATATTCAAACATAAATTAACAGCAACTTGCTCAAAATCATAAGTGATGTGTTTTTTTAGTAGAAATATAAGAAAAAGATTAAGGTTAAGGTCTTATTCCTTTTTCTCAAGATCATATGAAATATAAGAAAAAGATTAAGGTCTTATTCCTTTCTGCTTTGATGTATTTGACTTTGCTATTTTGCTATTACGTTAAAACCACAAATTCACCACTTCAATCACATTGTTAACAGATATATTTCATTTGACAAAAAAAATACCTTTGGTAATGACACATCCTGCATCATATATACCAGTTGGGTGGAATTTGTAAAGGCTCGGGATTTTAAATTCTAAATTCACGGAAAAAGGAAAATCAAAATGAATTTTTAAAGCGGAATTCAAAAGAAAAACTCATTCTAAATTTAATAAATTGAACTTTAAAATTTTAAAGCAAATTCCGGTCTAATTTTGAACTTTTAAACAAAGATCCCATCTTATTTCACCAAATTTCATCCAATTCCAACTCATCTTAAGGTTATACAATTGTGATAAATCTTATCCCCTTTCTCTCAAACCTTTGCTCCCCCATTTTAGGCAAATGGTCAAAGCTCCTTCTTCCCCTTTTGTTTTGTTTGGTAGTAGCAGTAGTAGCATAAGCCCCTTCCTCTTGTTTCATATTTGCCTACTGCACACTTCCCCTCTCCTTTTCAAGTTTGAGCTCCCAGCAATCCAAAACCCACAGCTCACACCAAGAACGCAGCCCTCCCTCTGTTTTCGAAAATCCAATGAGCCGAGTGCACAGCTCCGCCTTCTTCGAGTCCTCCGAGTCCGAGCAGCAGCTTCACCTTCGTCTCTTCCTACGAGCACCACCACCAGAAGCCCCCCCCCCCCCTCGGATGTCCGACGAGTCTCAGCAGCGGCGTCGACGTCGTCGTTCGTCCCCAGTGAAGCCAAGCCGCAGCCCCTCTCCTTCTCCCCTGTTTTGCCGGAGAAGAAACCCAAGCCCCACACACCTCCAGCTCGTTCTCCCTCCTCCTTTCCATCGAGCAGCACCCAGGAGGTTCTTCGCCTTCTTCCCCGACGTCCTCAGGCGGCCAAACGAACCCAGGAGCTCCCCGGACACCGCCGGCGCCGACCGCCGCCGAGCCTCCTCCCTTGTCTTCGCGTGACACGCCCGGTAAACCTTCAATCCTTCGATTTCCGATTCGAAACCTTGTAAGGGTCCCACCTTTTGACTCTGAAATCCCTCCTAGGCCCAGCACGAACAGCTCGAGCCTCCGGCGAGCCCGATTCAACCCCGACGAACCTATTTCCGGCGAACTTTCGAGACCCCTCGGTGAGAACCTCTCCCTCTCCCTCTCCTTTCTTTGACCAATTCCGTGTCCATGGGTGTCGGGAATGAGGTTCGGAGCCATCGCCCCCGGCCGGCTCCTCCCTTCCCTTCATTTCCTCCCTTTTCGCGCAGAGGTTCCAAAGAAGAGGGAGATGAACAGTGATTTTGATTTGGTCCGGTTTTCTGTTTTAAAATAAGGGGTTCGGTTCACTTTATTTTGTAAAGAAAACCGGTTCATGTTTTTATAAGGAGTTGGGTTGTGATTTTTTTTGCTGGATTCGAAATTTAGAATGTGGGTTTTGGGCCTTTGTTTCTTGGATCCGGGTTCCCTTTTTGTTTCTTTCCTTTCTGGGCTGGGCTGCTATTCCTTTTGGGTTTTAATAGATTGTTGTCATTGTTGTTGCTATTTAATATATGTATGTAAATATGTTATGTGTATTTTAGTATATAATTATATGATTTGGTTTTAGAAATACTATAATCTTGAGATTATTATGTTTTTATTTTGTTAAGTTGTTTTAGAAATATTATTAATTGGAAAAGGTTCTTATTTGATATAAAATGTGAGTTTGGAAATTTAAAATGATTTATTGGCCTAGCTTTTATAATCATGGGTTGTAAAAATGGATTTAGTTTGATGTTGTATTTAGTTATATGTTTTGGGTTTTGTTATTTGTTAATTATTATGGTTATATATTTGTCATGTGTTATTCAATTAGTTTAAATTCAGTCTATTTGATATATATTGTATAAATTATTTCTGAAATTATTATTATATTATAAAATGGGTTAAAAGTGATATTGTTTGGAATATATATTCTATGATGTTTTAATATGTGGTTAGGAATTTTAAAGTGATTTATTGAGATTAATTGATAAAAGTAATTTGCTTAATACGTTTTATAAGTAGGGATTATAAGGATGGATTTATTTTAATGATTATTTTAAATGAACATTGTTGCTAAATTATTTAGAAAAGGTTTTAAGTCGTTCGAAAATGATTCTTAAAGGATTTGATGTGTTGAAACCAAAATGCCGGAATTAGTTCTACAATATGATTTTAAGGTTTAAATGTCTAATGTCGGGATTCTTTTCTTGGTTTGATGATGTTGGTTTTAAAAAGGAAATTGGGAGGATGATTTTGGTTGATGTTGATCATATCGGAAGGGTTTTGGAAAATGGTTTTACCGTCGATTGGTTTTAAGGATGTTGAGAACTTGAGTTTGTGTGTGTGTAAATGTTGGTCTGGTAGCTTACAAAAGTGGCTTGATGATAGGTGTGTGTTGCTTTTGGATTGCTTTGGACTTGCATTTGGGCCATTGCTTGTGTTATCTTGCTGTTCTGCATCTTCAAGTAAGTTCCCTAGGGGGCTTACTCAGGTTGGACATTCATGCCTGTTGTTGCATTTTATGTTAGGTGTTGCATATGCATAAAAGCATGTCATGTAGTCTCATGTTTAGGTTGCACTAATTGATTGAGCATCTGTTTACTTTATGCGTTTGAAACAGAACGGCCGTTATCTGTGATAGTCCTAGAGTCTTTGCTAGGGTCATAGGGTAGCCCAGCCTCATCGGGTACCCTGAGTCAATCGAGTCATGAACTTCCTTATATTATGAGATGCCTGCGGGCTTTATTGTGGAGCGGGTTAGGCATGCGTGCCGCCCGATTATGATGGAATGCATTCACGAGCTGGCCAGTCTCCGCCCTATCGGAAGGGGGTGGAGGTAGGAGAGGGATATGCCACTTGGCATTGTCTTGGGCCCTTTACAGTATTTTTACACATTATTATGAACTAGGAGCATGCTAGTGTGTTTGGCTTTCGTACTGCATTAGAGCATCTTTATTAGGTATAGCACATACTATGTGGCCTCAGCGAGGACTGCCGGTCCCGCATGAGTGGCTCGATCTGACTCCTTTCCCCGTTCTTTTTTTAAGGTATTTATGCAGATCCGGGGTGCTCGATGTCTATATGACGGGGTTTCCTCTTGGCGAATCGAAGAACCTAGCTAATATTCTAACTTGGTAAAATGAAAATCACTCGCTTATGATTTGATTCTGACCAGGCTTTGTCGTGGCATTTGTATCCTAGTTTTGCTTCCGCTTTACTTTCGGTTGAATTGGATTTTGCGACATAGTTTTAGGACAGGTAAAGGGTACCCAATGGCCCTTCGAGGTTTTTATGGGTTTGAAATCCCTCCTTCTACTAATCTTAAAATGAGTTGAAACATCGACCCGTACCTGGATTGCAAGATCCGAACAAGGGTTTTCATCCCTTGAAACGTAACCCGGAAATCATAATTCTGGGCCGTTACAAAGATGGTATCAGAGCTGAGGTTGTGCAATTCGGGTACAAAAGGGTCGAGTGTATGTTTTGGAAAGCTGCCCATGAATTTCAAAGGTTTTGAGCGTGTTTTAAAGGGGCAAAATGAATTTAAGATGTCTAACCTAAATTGGACTAAGTAATGAACTCGACTTGTAATAAAAGAGAAAAACCGACTAAACGGGGACACGAGTGGGTAGTAAAGGCGCTACACCACCCCTATTGGGTGTAGTTGGGAACGGTAGGCAAAATACTAGCTTGCTCTTTACAGATGGGTTGGGAAACTCCAAGGAGACCATTATGAGTGTTATTAACTGATTCTATGTTGAGTGCTTGCTATGCAAGATATCTGATTTGGTATGCCTAACAATGAGTTGCTTATTGACTAATCTGTGCAAACGGGATAGCGGGAGTACCCTTGTTCTGTATGTTCAACCCAGTTATGTGTAATAGCCCGTTCCACTATGCTAAACCCTTGAGGGTCTTATCGAGTCCTTCTCCCGGATGTCAGTATCTTTCATGGGAATCGGGTTGGTTATAAATACATTGTGTCGGAATCATGTGTGTATATGAAGGTTGTCTGAGTGAGTCTTGTAAGGTAGTTCTTGATGTCATTTTGAGTCAAAAGCAAGGTGTTTCTAGGGCTGTCTTTCTTGATTCTTATGACAATCAATCAGTGTTTTCTTGACACAAAGAGTCATAGCAGAGTCCCACGGGAAGCAAGGGTGATGAGTGGGTTGGGAAAAGTCAGTGGATGCCCTTAGGAATCTCTGTTCGGTTGTAATGGTGACTCTCTCTGAATTGCATGACATAATCCTGTAATGTCCTGCATGTACCTTGCAAATGATCATTAGTAAAAGATGCTCAAGTTATGCCTTGCTTTCTGTCATGATTTTACTGTTTAAGCTCATAATGTGGTTAGTTACATTGCTCAAGTCTCGTGTTGTGTCTTGCCTTCTATCATGAATGTATGTTGTTATAGCATGTTTACTTGGCTTATTGATCGTATGAATGATTGGAAGCATGGCGCATATAATATGAATCTACATGATCGTTATTTCCTTATGGATTAGGTTCATGATAGTGTGATCAACTCCTCTTTGTAGGAATGCTTGTAGATTATCGCCTTAGCATGTTGGATGCCGACATGTCGATGCTTATTATCCTTTTTGTGACAAGAATCCATATCATGCCCATCTATTTTGTGTTTGTTAGATTAGCTATTATTGATTATTTTGCACATAATATTGTTGTGTGTTACTTGTGTTGAATGGAGAATATGTGGTATAATTGAGTCTTAGCAAATGCATGTTTCATCCCAGTATGTGTTGATCTGCACTCATGCCCCGTATTCTAATCAAATTGCCCATTACTTAGACTCGTATTATGAACCGTTTAACTTTTCTCATGCTCCTATATCGTGGAAGATGATTGAGTGATTTCTTACCCGTCGTCATGATTAGTTGCATGCATGTATCGTACGTTATATTGAGCTTTTAGCATCATGTATGATCATGATTGTGACTTGTGCGAACTTGTATCTTGTCTACGTTGTTGCTGATTTTCTCTCGAGCTAGGTTCCTAATAGTGTGGTTCTTCCCTCTTTCTATTACCATAACATGTCTTACCCGTGCAAGTTAATTTGTGTTGAATTCGATGATCGATTGGCTTTCTGTGATGGTTAATCATAGCATGCTTACATGTTGTCGCTCGGTAGTGTTCCTCTATTGTCCCATGATATCCTCTCAAGCTAGTATACATGTATGACTTGGCACATCGCATAATCACACACCACGCTTATCATGTCTTCAGATACATAGGACACATGAATTTTAGAATGAATCTAGTCGAGTTATCTTGATTATGTGCATGTTCAATATGTGCCAGTAGTGTTCTGTAGGGCTTAATTATGATTCCCAATATGACTCGCTAAATGATCACGTGTTGTACTTGTTCTATGATGTGATGACTATTGTACCATATATATTATCTATGATGGTTCGTTCCTAGTATGACTATAATCTATCGCCCTTGATGTCATTCTTATTACTTTTGATAATGCCTCGTGCTTCGTAAATATCATGATGAAATCCTTTTAACTACTCATGATTATGCTTGTATCACGCTATGTATCTCTAGAATCATGTAGGACCTATGCTTTCTAAATGTATCTCGTCATATGATTACGCGTTATACTTGACCTATTATATGATCATTGTGTTAGATGAGATAGTTACTATGTTACTCTTATATGTTCTCGTATGATGCATACACCAAGCTCGTGCATTGTTCATATATGTGACAATTGTGATACCCATTAAATCTTGCATATCTTTCTTAAGTTACTAAGCATATCGACTTTCATGGGATAATAGACTGTTATCTTGTCTCGCATGCATCCGTGTAGCACTCGAATATGTCTTTTGGAATGAATACGTATGTCGTGCTCCTTGATATAGGTACATGTTAGAGTGGATTAATATGATTGATATGCCCCATGATGAATTTGTGTTTGCTTGCCACAATTGCAACCTAATAGATTTTCATAAGGGCGTCATTGTTATTCTTGGTTGAAGTCTTGTCTCTGGTCATCGTCTTAATATTGGTATGTGGTTGTTTCCGAGAAGAACTTTAGGTTGTCTTCTCTTGTCACTCCCCTATCTCCGCTAACTTGGACCCTATGCGGTACATTTGACGAGCGACCGTATGGAAGAGGGAACGAAAAGTTAGATAGCGATAGAGCAGTGCAGCGGAAGCGTGGGCCCATAACCCACGGGCCTCAGGATCAAAGATGTCGGCGGAACGAGCACGCATCGAGAATTGCGGATACTGAGTACGATTTGATTCGCAAGCGGGAGTGTTCTCCGTTCGAATTCGCAAGCGGGAGTATCATTTGTATGGTCATAAGAAATCCATTGCACACAGATCTCAACTAACTCAAATCTCAATCAACTCCCAACCATTCCAAACTCACAAAATCAATATCCCAAAACTCAAAAGCAAGCAATTGATACAGATTGTTTAAGATAAATGAACAAGAATTAAGATTAGGAGATGAAGCCCCAAATAGGGTTATGGCTTGTGCTCAGATCCATAAACTAGGGTTAGGGTGTGTGCTCAGATCCATACTTCCACTCAAATTTATCATTTAAGGACTATGAACCCTAACCTAGTTTAAACCCTAAATCAAGACAAATCAATTTCATCCAAAAAGGAGCAAAACCATAGAATAAGGTGTTCACCTTCTTAGGCGGCAAATTCGCAGTAGGCTAAGGAGACTTGTCACGGTTGTGCTTGCAGGTTGTCCACAGACACTCTTGGCCTTGATTGGCTAGGAATCGGTGAATCGAGATGGTCGTGAGGACACAGAAAGATCGAGAAGAGGGAAAACTTCATGGGAGGCGGGTTGGGGCTGAGCTCTTCATCTTTGATCGATTGTGAAAGATGAGGGGAGAAGCGAGAGAACCAGGTGAGATAGAGAGATTAGCGTTCGAGATCGAAGGAAGACAGAGAAGATATTAAGGATCTGGCATCGAGAATGAAGGGGTTTCGCTGCTGAGAGATGGGAACGAGAGACAAGAAGCAGGATTTCGCCGGAGAGCCAACATCCCCACCGGAGCCACCCTCAATTCGAAAACCGGCGAGATTGGAAGAGGAAGGGGTTCGGGGTGAACAGGGAGGAGGAGGAGGAGGAAGCGGGCTTCCGCTGTAGCGGGGACTCGGGAGGCTCATTCGGGGTTTGGAAGAGGGAAAGAAGAGTGAATGAAGGAGCAATGAAAGTGTTCCTTTTTTCTTAAAAAAATTTCAAGAGTTGAATTATTTCGAGTGTATTTCATATGGGCGGGATTTGTCCCGCTTATTTTTTTTTTCCAAAAAGGTATTTTTAACATCGGTCAGCAAATAATGTGATGTCTGTTTTATTTTTAACATCACAAATTTATCAACCGATGTCAAAAAACTGTTTTACATGGTAGGTTTTTCTAACCGATGTTAATGTACCGATGTTAAATAACAGATTTCTAGTAGTGTTAACATATATATACTATGGGACTTTTGTTTATATATATGTGTATTACGTGTTATGAGATATTGGGTGTAATAAACCTATCGTTCTGTACGTTTAATGATATAATTTTCATTTTTCCTCTTATCAATTATGAGACTTTTGTTTGTGATTGTAAATGTTATTGTATTATAACAGGGGTTGTAATTGATAGCAGGACAACAATTCAAATCAAATGAAATATATTCATGGTATGTGGGAAAACTAAAGCGGTAAATTTCAATAAAAATACTCACCCGTACAAGGTACGGGAAAAGTACTAGTTATTATTATTATTATTATTATTATTATTATTATTATTATTATTATTATTATTATTATTATTATTATTATTATTATTATTATTATTATTATTATTATTATTATTATTATACCCATTTAGAGCTACAAGAGGCAAATAGCTAAATACGGTATTCTTCCCTACTATCAATCGATAATGAGACAATATCTGGTGAATCTCGTCTCAATCTCTTTCCGTCCCGATCTAGTAAGATAATATAGTCAAATATGTTGAACATTATAATTAATTATATAATCATTGTATGAATTAATAATTATAGTATTATAATATTATTAATAATAATATTGAGTAATATAGTTGAGAAGAATACCGTATTCAACATATTATACAAATTAATAAATTATGAAAGCATTTTTCACTTTGCAAATTTATATAATATTTTATTATTTTTATTTGCGGGACAAGGCCCGTCCCGTCCAGACACCATCCCGTCCCGTAAAAATTTCGCGAGACGAGTCCCGTCCCGACTCAATCCCGTCCCGTCCCGTCTCGTCCCGCGCCCACCCCTAATTTTTACTAATTTTAAGGCCCTAGCCACTTGCACAATTGGAGTTATGTTATGTACGCACTTGAATCGATATCTAATTTTCTACAAGTCCCATTTACCTTTGCTTCAACTGTCCTATCAATTTAGTTTTGACATAACGATTTATCAAACATGGCGACTATCTCTTTATTTTGAAACATCGATTAATCAAACCTGCCCGTAGCGTTTTACAGATTAATATAGTTGACCGCCGGTCAATGGCCAACTAGCAAATAAAAACAGATGAATTGATTATTACAGTAATTTTTATAAAGTCAATTTTTTTAATTTAAGAAAAATATTTACGAAGCTGACCTAGAGAAAAAAAAAAACCCTAAACGAGTTCATCATATTACTCAATCCATTCCACAATCTATTACTATTATAAAATCAAAGCATCTTCACGTACGTGGCTTCACCAGAAGGCTTCGTTCCACATGTCATTCTCTGAATGAATTCACATCCTTCACTCCCTTTTACATCTACATGTGAACCACTATTAAACATCCATATCATTAGTTTTTGCCACGTCTTAGT
Source organism: Persicaria maculosa (assembly GCA_963922045.1). NCBI lineage: Eukaryota > Viridiplantae > Streptophyta > Magnoliopsida > Caryophyllales > Polygonaceae > Persicaria > Persicaria maculosa. The sequence continues at coordinate 67,501,732 of OY998254.1, forward strand.
GACACGACTCAACTTACCTTGTATGCTTGTCGTGCGGCTCTTAGGCACTTCTCTTGGTAAAGTGACTAAGTCAAGCCTTAAGTTTTGTGGAAGGGAGATGGGTAAGAACTTCTAAAGATGTTTGGAATGTTTTAGGAAGGCTTTGTGTGGAAACTTGAAAGCTTTGTTGCTTGAATTGCGTGGATGGATACAAATGGGAGGGGTGGTTGCTTACTTATAGCCAAGGTCCCAAGTATAAGGAATATTCTAGACCAAGATATGGCTAGGTCTTTCTAGATCCTTTCTAGGCTAGATGACTTCCTAGGTCCCTAAAATTCTCTCAACTTGTCTCTCAGTCTCTACAAGTCACCCTAAGGTTTCGGAAAACTCTATACATGTGTGGATATCGATCTCCACAATATTCTCAAATGTTCTAGAACCTTCCGATCGTCCCTAAATCAGCCCGGAAGCTAGCGGAGGCATCGGGTAATTTCGGGGTTGGAAACGTGGTCTGTTACATTAGTAACCACCGCCTCTACTAACCACCCATTGCAATGTCTTAGGCTTTGTTTGGTGGGGGTGTATGTGGGGATTTGTGAGCTTTGTGTGGAAACTTGAAAGCTTTGTTGCTTGAATTGCGTAGATGGATACAAATGGGAGGGGTGGTTGCTTACTTATAGCCAAGGTCCCAAGTATAAGGAATATTCTAGACCAAGATATGGCTAGGTCTTTCTAGATCCTTTCTAGGCTAGATGGCTTCCTAGGTCTATAAAATTCTCTCTACTTGTCTCTAAGTCTCTACAAGTCACCGTAAGGTTTCGGAAAACTCTATACATGTGTGGATATCGATCTCCACAATATTCTCAAATGTTCTAGAACCTTCCGATTGTCCCTAAATCAGCCCGGAAGCTAGCGGAGGCATCGGGTAATTTCGGGGTTGGAAACGCGGTCCGTTACATTAGTAACCACCGCCTCTACTAACCACCCATTGCAATGTCTTAGGCTTTGTTTGGTGGGGGTGTATGCGGGGATTTGTGAGGTTTGAAAGGTTGAAAAAAAAAACCTGAAAGCATGGTGTTTGGTGGGAGGTGCATGTGGGGTTTTTTTTTTCCAAAAAAATGGAACCTTGGGGGAAGGTTTGGGAGGGCTTTTTTTTGGGAATGAGAGAGATGAGAGGTATTTTAGGGAGGGTAGTTTTGTCTTTTTATCACAAAAAGACCTTCCAAACCTTATAAACACGAAACATCATTTGGATATTTTACAAAAAAAAAATCTCTACTTTCCACATCTCCATAATCTAAAAAAAAACCTTCACCTCTAAAAAATTCTCTACCTCCCAAAAAACCTCCTTTTTGTCAAACACAACGTTAATAACCACAATTTCCACTAACTACACCACTAACTCCACCAAAACATTTCAAAATTTTAAAATGGTTTGCCTAAATTAACCAATGAAATTTAACCAATTCCATATTAACATACCATTTATTAAATTATTAAAAATAAAATGAATGGTATATTTAATAAATAAAATTTTATGTTATCTTTTTTTTTCTACAATTCATTTCCAAGTTATCAAAATATAAATAAAAAATATTTGTAAAAATAGGAATAATTGGTACTTTCAGTATTCGAAATCTTATGACAGTAATAGAATTTTTTTTGAATATTTTTAATGCATTTGCCTATGATATTTATGCATATAATCCTATGATTTTCCGTTCTTCTTAGTTCTTCTTTTCCTTTCTTTTTAATCAAACCATTCAAATATATAGGTAAGAAGCATATGCCATAATAAAGGTTTGTACATGATACGACAATAGTTTTTATTTTCTAATCATATGTTTATTCAACGTACATATTGTCATGTTCAACGATTCCACCAGTCGGCATCGGCTGATGCTTCCTCAACACCGGCAACCGGGGTCGGCATTGGGTCAACCGAGACCATCAACCGAGGTCGGCACCGTGCCTTTGGCGAGACGGTCTGTTGCGAATAGCAAGTCTGAAACGAAATCACAATTCCAGAAGTTCATATGTGAGAATTCTTTTTCAAAATATTCACCGAAAAATAAATATTTATTTAAATATTCACACTTTTAAACTATTTACAAAAATATTTATTAATGTCAGAAAAAACAAAAAAAATGTGGCTTGAGGCCGCGTTTTATTCCTAAAATTTCGAAACTGAAATACCAAAAAATATCAACAAAAGAAACGCGATCTAAACCCACAATTCTCGGCTAGGTAAGAAAGAAACGCGATTTTAACTGCGTTTCTCCTCTTGTTTTTATTTTCTTAATTAAAAATTAAAAAAGAAAAATTATAGGAGTATATACTGTCTTCAAATATGTTACTTATTAAAATAGGGTCAATGTTCTTTCATTTCCTCGAAGACCATGTTTGAAATATATTGTCTTCAAACCCATATCCATATATTACCTTAATTCAGAAGACTTTGCTTACGTGTCAATCTTAGAGAAGTTTTAGAAACATTGACCAATTATGTTTTTTTCATTGATTTTTTTATTTCTCATTTTCTCTTTTTTTTTCCATTAATTTTTTTTAATCCTCCATTCTCTTTTATTCTTAACATATTTACTAACAATCTATATATAACCTTAATTCAGAAGACTTTGCATCTTAGAGAAGTTTTAGGAATATTGACCAATTATGTTTTTTTCCTTGATTTTTTTATTTCTCCTTTTCTCTTTTTTTCCATTAATTTTTTTTAATCCTCCATTCTCTTTTATTCTTAACATATTTACTAACAATCTATATATAACCTTAATTCAGAAGACTTTGCTTACGTGTCAATCTTAGAGAAGTTTTAGGAATATTGACCAATTATATTTTTTTCCTTGATTTTTTTATTTCTCCTTTTCTCTTTTTTTCCATTAATTTTTTTAATCCTCCATTCTCTTTTATTTTTAACATATTTACTAACAATCTATATATAACCTTAATTCAGAAGACTTTGGTTACGTGTCAATCTTATAAAAGTTTTAGGAATATTGACCAATTATGTTTTTTTCCTTGATTTTTTTATTTCTCCTTTTCTCTTTTTTTTCATTAATTTTTTAATCCTCCATTCTCTTTTATTCTTAACATATTTACTAACAATTGAGCTTAATTCAAAACATTGAATTCAACCTAATATAACCAGTAGGCTTAACTCACATTTATGTACTAACTATTGAGCTTAATTCAAAACATTGAATATAATTATTGGTTGTGACACATCACATTTAAATGCATGATTCAGATTTCAAAATTTCTAAAAAAGTTACAATGATATTGATATTATTATTACTGGGTGATTTAAAATATCTACATTTATGTATTATACTTTAGACGAGATATAAAAAAAATTATTTCAGAATTATCAGATACATTTATGGTAAAGTTTTTTTATCTTAACTTTTATTAGTATTTTATAATATATTTATATATATTATTAATATTTTAGTTTTAAAAAACCGCGCAGTGGCGCGGGAATTATACTAGTAGACTTAAAAAGTAAATCACAATTCTAGAAGTCCATATGTGAAATTTAAATCGTATTGTACAATTTTTATTTTTTGTAAATCATTTTTGAAAATACATATCACGTGTCTTAAAATATAGAAATATCAAATATAGTTTATTTGATTTTTTAGTAGATTTAAAAAAAAATTCTATAAAATATTAGCTTTTATATTTTTTTTAATAAACTAAGTATTAAATTATTTTTAAAAATGGATTAAAAAGTTAATTTTTTATATAGTTTTTAGTTTATTAAAATTGTGTTAAAATATCAAAGGACATATATATATATATATATATATATATATATATATATATATATATATATATATATTTTGAGACGGATATTGAATAAAAAAAATTTGGTGATTCAGACCCTTTTAGTGTAACGGCCCAGAATTATGATTTCCAGGTTACGTTTCAAGGGATAAAACCCCTTGTTCGGATCTTGCAATCCAGGTACGGGTCGAGGTTTCAAACTCATTTTAAGATTAGAAGAAAGAGGGATTTCAAACCCTAAAACCTCGAAGGGTCGTTGGGTTCCCTTAACCTATCTTAATACTATGTCGCGAAATTCAATTTCAAATGAAAGTAAAGCGGAAGCAAAGTTAAGATACAAAGTGTCACGGCAGAGCCGGGTCAAAACCAAAACAAAAGCGAATGATTACCATTTATACCAAGTTAGAGAATTAGCTAGGTTTTTTGATTCGCCAAAAGGAACCCCGTCATATAGACATCGAGCACTCAAAATCTGCAGAAAATACCTTTAAGAAAACAACGGGGAAAGGAGTCAGATCGAGCCACTCATGCGGGACCGGCAGTCCTCGCTGAGGCCACATAGTATGTGCTATACCTAATAAAGATGTGCTAATGCAGTACGAAAGTCAAACACACTAGCATGCTCCTAGTTATAATAATGTATAAAAATACTGTAAAGGGCCAAAGACAATGCCAAGTGGCATATCCCTCTCCTACCTCCGCCCCCTTCCGATAGGGCGGAGACTGGCCAGCTCGTGAATGCATTCCATCATAATCGGGCGGCACGCATGCCTAACCCGCTCCACAATAAAGCCTGCAGACATCTCATAATATAAGGAAGTTCATGACTCGATTGACTCAGGGTACCCGATGAGGCTGGGCTACCCTATGACCCTAGTAAAGACTCTAGGACTATCACAGATAACGGCCGTTCTGTTTCAAACGCATAAAGTAAGCAGATGCTCATTCAATTAGTGCAACCTAAAAAGGATACTACATGGCATGCTTTTATGCATATGCAACACCTAACATAAAATGCAACAACAGGCATGAATGTCCAACCTGAATAAGCCCCCTAGGGAACTTACCTGAGAATGCAGAACAGCAAGATAACGCAACCAAGGGCCCAAATGCAAGTCCAAAAGCAATCCAACTGCAATACACACCTATCGTCAAACCATTTCCATAAGCTACCGAACCAACATTCTCACACACACGAATCCCAAATTCTCAATATCCTCAAAACAAATCGACGGTAAAACCATTTTCCCAAAACCTTTCCGATACTATCAACAACAACAAAAATCATTCTCACAATTTCCTTTTCAAAACCAACATCATCAAACCAAAACAAGGAGTCCCGACATTAAACATTTAAACCTTAAAATCAATACCTCAAACTCATATTATAGAAATAATTCCGGCATTTCGGTTTCAACACATCAAATCCCTTTAAGAAACATTTTTGGACGATTTAAACCTCTTCTAAATAATTTAACAACAATGTTTAATAAGATAAAACACCAAAACTCAACCCATTTTAACACTCCACATTTAAACAAAAACACTAAATTATTTTATCATTTATAAATTATTTATAAACACCACATAATATCTTAATAACATATATGCATCAAATAATACTACTTTTAAAACACTTTTAAAATATATATACTAATTTTCCAAGAGTATATTTATCTCACAAAATCTCATAATATAAAAATAATCATAATAACTTAACAAAATAAATTACAATATATTACATATACATAAAAATGTATATAACATCATATTTAGAGCCCATATAATAACAACAACAAAACACAACCCAACCCTTCAGCAAGGCCCAACCAAATAGCCCAGCTTGAGTCCAGCCCCAACCCGAAGCCCAAACCCGGATAATCAGGCCCAACCCCGAAATAAAACCTGTCTCCTCTCCACGCTCAGAACAGAGCTCTCGTTTTTTTTTTGCCGGAAATGAAACGGAGGAAAGAAGAAAAAAGAGGGGAAGGAAGAAGGAGGTACCCAGGCCGGCCGACTGCTCTCCTCCGACCCCGACCACTCCCAACTGACCGACGACCAATTCCGACCAATACCACACACAGAGAGAGAAAAGCGAGAATACAAGAGAAGGAGGAGGAAAGGGAATTCCCGCGACGTCTCCGGGGAAGATCTGTGGCAGCAAGGACAGATCCCGACTTCAATCGGCGAGGGACGGCGTCGATCGATGACTAGGAGAGTAGGGAGGGAGTTAAAGCGGGTTTTGGATGTGTTTAGAATTGAAAATCGAACGGAATCGAAAACCGACCTTGGGATTGGAAGAACAGAAAACGACGACGGCGGCTCGGGCTCGGGCTCACTCAGACGTCGGAGGAAGGAGGAGGAACCGTACCGGTTGGAATCGGAAAACAGGGGAAAGGAGGGGGCTTTGGCGGCTCGGCCCTGCTCCGGTGCTGCTCCGGCTCGTCTTGGACGCCGGTGAGAAGGTGCTCGGATTGCTGACAGAGGCGAACGAGATGTCCACTTGACGCCAGTGTCCAGTGGAGCTCGGAGGTGGTTGTGGCTTCCGAGGGCAGGGGAGCTCGGACGGGATGCGCTCGAGCGCCTGAACTGCTGCTCGGCACTTGAAGAGACGGGAACAGGGATGTGATGGGTTGTCCTTGGGTTGTTCTAGCTAGAAAACAGGGAAATGCAAAGGCATGAGAGCTGTCGAACTAAGAAAGGGAAAATTGGGTGTGTTTTGTGGGTTGAAACGGAGAGGAGAGGAAGGGTGTGAGGAGGTGGGTGTCTGTTTGAAATCTGAGTGAAAGCAGAGAGCTGAGTTTGCTTGGAATCAATACAAAGGAAGAGGGGAGAAGGTACTGCAGGCTTGGCGTGGTGGGTCGTAGAGCATACCGCTCTATAGGGAATCAGATGGGCAGAGAGTAGGCTTTGTTAGCCAAAAAAGAATGAAGGAAGGAGGGATGTTGCAGGTGAAATTGCTACTTTCGACCCAAAAAGAGAGGTAGCTGGCTTTGAGCCTTTGGATAAGGAGGGAAAATCACAAAAGGTGGTTGATGTCTCCAAAGTAGCCATGTCTCTATGCATATTTTAGTTCCATATTCTTTACATTTTGCATATTTCGGGTTAGGAATATATCGGATTTATGTAGTATATGCGTATTTGTCAGAAATGGAGATCTACATAAGTTTCTGTTTAATATTTCAGAATATGGAACCATTTCGGGAGAAAATCAATAAGCGAGAACCGGAGCACAAAGCTACTCGACATCGACAAGCCTTAGTCGACCTCGACAAGCCATGCCTAGACACCTGCCAGGATCGAGGAGCATATGTCGAGAAGCTGAAGACGAAGAACCCGACTCCCGAACCTTCGTCGAGATCGAGTAGGGTTACTCGAGATCGACAAGGCCTCGGAGACAACCCGGAGTCGAGGAGAGCATGTCCGAGGAGACTGAGAGACTACCCGACCATGCCCGGACTCCCAACTCGAGATCGAGGAGTGTTCCTCGGGATCGACAAAGCCGAGGAGCCACACCCGAGCATGTCGAGAAGATCTACCCGACACTGCCGAGAAGACCTAGTCGATGAGCCACCCAACTCGATGTCGAGTAAGGGTCCTCGAGATCGACGAAGCCCTTGAGCCCTATCCGAGCCTGTCGTGCACCAGCTAGCCGAGACGCCGAGTCAAGCCCAGTCGACCGACAATTCTACTCGAGATCGAGTAGCCCTTTGTCGAGATCGAGGAGACCTCCAGAAGCCGCGTAACGCGTTTTGATCTATCCTACTCGGATTGGGATTCCTTGGAGCCGATTCTATCCGATCTACCAAGATACATCATGGAAAAAAGAGATCTATCCACTTGAAGACATTTTAGATTTAATTCCCTTTTTAGATTTAATTATGTTATTTAATTTATTTATCATTAAGCTTTTAGATATAGTTTTAGATATAGATAGAGATTTCTATCCTTGATTAGCAAAGGTTAGAAGTCTATAAATAAAGCCCATGGGGCTGGTTTTTCATTCATTCAATCACACAGCAATTAGTAGAAGAGTAGAGAGAGAGAGAGAGAGAGAGAGAGAGAGAGAGAGAGACCGAGTGGAGCAGGAGAGCGAGAGTGATCCAGCTTCTTTGGTTTGTACTTTCTTGAGTTTGATTTAATGAAATTAGTTTATTTTCATCAATCAATGTCTGAGGTTGCAATGAAGCGCGAGTAGTCCACCCACTTCTAGGGTTGGGGCGAGCACGACGATAGCCCTGCGTGTTTGAGGTAAAGATCCGACTTTTATCATGTTTTGAGCATCTACTACTTTTTATGTGTTTATTACCCATCTAATGGAGGTCCATGCTAACAACTTGGATTGTAAACATAAAATCAGTAGAAACAATGAGGGTTTCTTGAAAGAGTTGTCTAATTGTTGGAAAAGGCGAAAGCTTAGTCATTTGATGCGATTCACATGATTATCTGTTTTATCTCTGTCTTATGCATGTTTGGTTATCGTTGTTGCAAACCCCAATCTTGGAAGTCCCTTTTTATACAGTTTAGTTTGAAATCCCAAAGCCTTTGCATTTATTTTCTTTCGTTTTAGTTTCTGTTTTCCTCGAGATCGACTAGCACTCCTCGATCTCGAGTTACTGATCTTCGACCCAGGTCGCTGTAGCTTCTGTGTGCAGGTGCTCGACAAGACCCAAGCCGACGTCGACGAAGACCCTACTCGATCTCGAGTATCCTTTGTCGAGATCGACCACCACCCTGTGCTCGCTGCTGCGCTGTGCTCGACTATCCGATCTTCTGTCGAGTTGCTGTACTCGAGATCTAGGACCCCTGTTGTCGACTTCTGTCCGTGAGATTTCTCCGCTGCCTAGGATCCGCTGACACGCTTCCTCGTGGATCGATCCTGACTTCCGACTGCTGCATCGGGAGGAAGTCTTGTAATTATTTGCAAGGGACGAAATCTGGTTTGCCTTAGTTTATTTACATTCTATTTTGCATACTCGATTTCCTCCTATCAACAAATTGGCGCCGTTGTCGGGGGAAGCTATCATTAGCGCCTTAGGTAGTTCAATCTCACATCTACTTTGAGTTACTTTTTAGGTGTATGCGCCGTTCTGGTCAACCACCTGAGTTTGACGGCTTAGACGAACCGGAACGCCTCTTACACATCCGAGCTAAACTACAAAGAGCCATGGCGGCCGCTGAGACACAAGAACAGCTAATTGCGAGGCTTACAAGGGAACTAGCCGCTAAAGATGCTGCTATCGCCACTGAGAAAGCAGCAAGGGAACAAGCGGAGGCTGAGCTTGCCCAGTACCCAACCACGGCTGAGGATTATATGCATCCAACTCTCGTCGTGCTTGAATCGGCGATTCTTATCCCTGAAAACTCCTTTGAAAATAATGCTTTTTATGGCAAATTTAATGAGTGTCCTCTTGAACATGTTACCAATTTTTCTGACATGTGTCGTACTCTTGCTGAAGGTACAACTTTGGAATATGTCAAGATGAAGGCTTTTCGCTGGTCTCTCGTTGGGCCTGCACTGAAGTGGCTTGAAGGGCTGAAACCAAGATCACTCACAACATGGGCCCAAGTAGAGCAAGAGTTTCTGAATAAATTCTTCCCACCTGCCAAGACAGCACTCCTCCGCCAGAAAATCACCGCTTTCAAACAGAAGCCTGGGGAACCGCTAGCAAAGGCATGGGAACGCTACAAAGAACTGCTGCGATCTTGCCCTACTCATGGACAGCCACCCTACGTCATTCAGGAGATCTTCTTCAACTCTCTTGATCAAGTCACTAAGGACAGGATCAACCAGTATACTCGCTATGAGTATCTGACGATGCCGTCAATTGACGCCTGGGGTGTGCTAGACAAGCTCACCAATTATGACAACAAATATGGGTCTACTGCAAACTATGAGGAGAACTCCTATGCCAGGCCAGCACCATCTATGCCACTCTATGAGCCAGCAAAGGAGATTGACCCAAATGTCAGGGAGCAGTTCTATAGAGACCAGAATCGCAAGCTCCTCAAGCAAGTCAAATATCTATCTGTCAATCAGCCTTGCATCGAATGCGGATCACAGAGGCGCACCACTACTGAGTGCCCACACACTGAGCAAGTCAGAATGGCAGAGACACATGAGGAAGCAGCCTACGCTGGGGGTCCCAATCGCTTCATGGGAGATCAAAGGTTCTATCAACCACAGTGGAACCAAGGTCCCCCTAGGAACCCTCCACCCTACAGAGCTCCAGGACATCCAGAAAGGGATCAAAAGAAGGATGATCTGCAGCTGATCCTTGAGGAGATGCGTCGGAATCAGGGCACCATCAACAACCAGTTCCAGAACATCACTACAAAATTTGGAGAACTAGATATCTGGAAAAGAGGAATAGAAACCCAGATGGGTCAAATCGCTGCACAGATCCCACGACCATCCGGACAGCTCCCTGGGCAAACAGAACCAAATCCTAAAGGGAAGTCCGGACACGTTGCAGCTATCAAACTCAGATGTGGGCATCAATTACGCGAGCTAGAGGTCGGGAAACAGCAAAGCAAGGCAGAGCAGCAACTCGAGACAGAGCAAAGCCTACTCGATCTCGAGGAGAGTGTACTCGATCTCGAGGAGAGTGTACTCGATCTCGACAAGCCACTGCCCGACACAAACCAGAAGCTGAGCTCGGATTCCGCTGCGCAGCCCAGCCACTCCAAGTCGACCACCCAACTCGATCTCGAGGAGCCACTGGTCGAGATCGAGGAGAAAAATCTGGCCGAGGTCGACGACTCTGCAGCACCTCCGACAGCTGATCTGGCTTCGAAGCAGAAAAAGCCACTGCCTTTCCCTTCCAAAGCACAGAAAGATCCCACTGTAGGTAGGTTTACCAGATTTGTTAATATGCTGCAAGAACTGAATGTCTCTATTCCTTTTACAGAAGCCCTGCAAGAGATGCCTGGATATGTCAAATTTCTAAAGGAAATCCTAAGCAAGAAGCGATCCATCTCAGAGATCGCAGGCGAATGCAAAGTACTCCACCTCCCTGAAAAGAGACCTGACCCTGGTAAGTTTTCTGTTACTGTGGGTTTTGGACAATATAAATATGATTCTTTGTGTGATTTAGGAGCAAGTGTGAGCATCATGCCTCTATCAATCTGGCGGAAGGTAAAAATAGAATGCATAGAGCCCGTGGATGCCAAACTATACATGGCAAACAATACAGTGGTCATCCCTACAGGTATAGTTGAGAATGTCCCCGTCCAGGTTGGTAAATTCTTCGTTCCAGCAGATTTCCTTATCATAGATTGTGCTGAAGATCCTACTAGCCCTATTATTCTTGGTAGACCATTCTTAGCAACTGCAGATGCCAGAATTAGTGTTAAGAATCGATCGCTCACCTTCACCATATGCGATGAGGTTTTAGATTTCTCGTTTGGTCCTGCAAAAGAGGAAATTTCATGGCTGGAGGTGAAAAGCATCAGCAACCACGGGACCCAGCAAACAGCGGAGGAAAGCGCCAGAACTGTACTCGAGGTCGACAAGCCCTCCTCGATCTCGACAAGCACTCTACTCGATCTCGACAAGCCCTTGTCGAGATCGACAACCTCTGTTGAACCACTGACTTGCCAAGAACCTAAGTATGGGGTCCCTGTACTCGAGGTTGACCAGCAGTACTCGACATCGACTAGCCCCAAGCCCAAAGATTTCTATTTTGGGTCCGAAAAGGTAAGTTCAGGTATGAATCCTACTCCCCCTCAGTCCATAAAAAAAATTTTCAATAATTTAAGGGGAGGTAAGGCCCCGTGGCGAGAAAATCTGCGAAAGCTAAGGGCTAGAAGGAAGAAAAAGAAAGAGAAGGGAGATGATGCAAGCAACCACCTATCAGCTGAGCTTGCATACTACCATCAGGACCTAGATGATCCAGGAGAAGGGCCAAGCATGAGCGGGCCCCACACTAATGGTCCTTAAGCGCAAACAGAGAAGTCGGCCTAGCGACTCTAAAATCTAGAGCATGTATATAAACTTTATGAATTTTTTGGGACTTTTGAACTTTTTAGTTTTTGGTTTTTGTTCTTGGTTTTGGTTTTATGTCTTTTAGAATACTTCATGTGGATAGTCTTGTTTTTGCGTGCAATCTAACACTTTTAGGTCAGCAAGCATATAAGGATCGCGAAAAGTGGAATAAAGAAGTCCCTGAAAAACAGTCAAAATCGACGAAGGCCAAGTCGACGACGACAAGGAAGAGCAGCCCAGACACTCGTCGATATCGAGTAGGCCAACTCGAGATCGACAAAGCCCAGAATGCCCCTCGACTTTAGAAACCACTGGACGCAGAAAAGCTCCTAGAGATCGAGTACACGGTACTCGAGATCGACAAGGCTTTTTCCTCGACATGCACTGATTTTCCCTCCTCGATATGTTATCCTGTGAGTTCCTTCCTTTACTCTTGTTTTTATTTGATTTTATACAGTGGGGACACTGTAAATTTTAAGTATGGGGTGGGGGAAGGGCTCATTATCATTATCATATGTTTTAGTCTTGCTTTTGGTTTTACATGGTGAAATTTTAATTTTTATGTTATGCATTCATATTTAAATTTTATGCATTTAAGTTTTACGCATACTTTAGTCTTGTTTCTTTTTGCATAAGAAAAAAAATAAAAATAGAAAAAAAAATAGAAAATGTCGAAAAAAAGAAAAAAATATGCATGTTTAAATTTTTGCATTGTTTTATACCCTAACTTAGATGTCCTATGATGATAAATAATGACTGACTTGATCATATAAATCCTATGGCGAGTTTGAAAGATTTAGCCTAAGTCATCGAAATTGTTTTTTATGTGGATTGTGAACTTGTGATGAAATTGAGCACATATGATCTCAAGCTAAAGGTTAAAATCCAACAAAAATTGTCCCAGTGAGAATTTTGGACTTATAGGGAGAACATTAAAATTCCCTCTGCTTTCTTGAGTGTATTTACTCTTCCTATGCATCTCTAAATGTTGTGATAGTTATTCAAAGCCAATGCATTTATATGTTTATGTGAATGAGAATTAAATGATAGAGGCACCTTTTAAGCCAATTTTATCCTCTCTTTACCTACCCTGCATTATCCCTGCTTGAAGCCAGAACATTAGCCTGAGACTTTTATCGTGAACTCCACAAAAATATCCTTAGCCAAATTGAGCCTCACCCCCATTTGAGAATTAAGACTTAGAGTTGGTTGGAATGATGATTTGTGGAAAGAATAAGCTTATGTTGCATTTCAAGTAGGAAGGATTGTTGAAATTATTGAAACATGGGTTGGTTTTATATTTTTATCTTGCTATGCATATTATGTAAAAGGATTTTTGGCTCACCTTATAAATGCACCATTAGTTTTATTTTATTTTCGTTTCAAAAAAAAAATCGAAAAAAGAGAATAGCAAAAGAGAAAAAAATATAGTTTGCAATTGTGAATAAAGTGCATGAGCCAAATTTACCTTATTTCTTTCATTATTTGCAAGATACATACTTTCGAGAGGTTGAGAAAGTTTGAAAAGTTACATACTTCATTTAGATAAATTGGAGAGTTTGGTTGATGCATATGATTGAGAAGTTATGGTTTGGTTGTGTTGGAGATTTAGGAGTCTTGATTCCCGAATTTTATTAAGCACCACATGGCCAAATAATTCCATTCCTTATTATTTCTTACCAAGCCCCATTACAACCCCGCCGAATAGAATCTTCTTTGAAGACTTCTATTGAGCGAAGTCCTCCTGGTAATTCTTGTTGCATTTTCATAATTGGTTGCGAAGTGGATACATATTTAAATTGCAATGTTTATGAGATTGTATATGGAATTGAGTTGAGAGTCGATATACATAGTCTAAACACATTGAGAGCTGAGTGTAAACACATTATTCCTGTAAGGTTGGATTTATATTGCCTATGCCTATGGATCGCTCATATATGTGTGATGACGTTAAATTCACTTGTCTTACATTGCTACTAATTGAGATGTTGCTTTTGACAAAGGCGAAGACTCAAAGGATGTGTTGTAGGTCTTGGTTATTGTTTGGTTATTGCTTGAGGACAAGCAAGTCTAAGTATGGGGTGATTTGATGTCTCCAAAGTAGTCATGTCTCTATGCATATTTTAGTTCCATATTCTTTACATTTTGCATATTTCGGGTTAGGAATATATCGGATTTATGTAGTATATGCGTATTTGTCAGAAATGGAGATCTACATAAGTTTCTGTTTAATATTTCAGAATATGGAACCATTTCGGGAGAAAATCAAGAAGCGAGAACCGGAGCACAAAGCTACTCGACATCGACAAGCCTTAGTCGACCTCGACAAGCCATGCCTAGACACCTGCCAGGATCGAGGAGCCTATGTCGAGAAGCTGAAGACGAAGAACCCGACTCCCGAACCTTCGTCGAGATCGAGTAGGGTTACTCGAGATCGACAAGGCCTCGGAGACAACCCAGAGTCGAGGAGAGCATGTCCGAGGAGACTGAGAGACTACCCGACCATACCCGGACGCCCAACTCGAGATCGAGGAGTGTTCCTCGGGATCGACAAAGTCGAGGAGCCACACCCGGGCATGTCGAGAAGATCTACCCGACGCTGCCGAGAAGACCTAGTCGATGAGCCACCCAACTCGATGTCGAGTAAGGGTCCTCGAGATCGACGAAGCCCTTGAGCCCTATCCGAGCCTGTCGAGCACCAGCTAGCCGAGACGCCGAGTCAAGCCCAGTCGACCGACAATTCTACTCGAGATCGAGTAGCCCTTTGTCGAGATCGAGGAGACCTCCAGAAGCCACGTAACGCGTTTTGATCTATCCTACTCGGATTGGGATTCCTTGGAGCCGATTCTATCCGATCTACCAAGATACATCATGGAAAAAAGGGATCTATCCACTTGAAGACATTTTAGATTTAATTCCCTTTTTAGATTTAATTATGTTATTTAATTTATTTATCATTAAGCTTTTAGATATAGTTTTAGATATAGATAGAGATTTCTATCCTTGATTACCAAGGGTTAGAAGCCTATAAATAAAGCCCATGAGGCTGGTTTTTCATTCATTCAATCACACAGCAATTAGTAGAAGAGTAGAGAGAGAGAGAGAGAGGTCGAATGGAGCAGGAGAGCGAGAGTGATCCAGCTTCTTTGGTTTGTACTTTCTTGAGTTTGATTTAATGCAATTAGTTTATTTTCATCAATCAATGTCTGAGGTTGCAATGAAGCGCGAGTAGTCCACCCACTTCTAGGGTTGGGGCGAGCACGACGATAGCCCTGCGTGTTTGAGGTAAAGATCCGACTTTTATCATGTTTTGAGCATCTACTACTTTTTATGTGTTTATTACCCATCTAATGGAGGTCCATGCTAACAACTTGGATTGTAAACATAAAATCAGTAGAGACAATTAGGGTTTCTTGAAAGAGTTGTCTAATTGTTGGAAAAGGCGAAAGCGTAGTCCTTTGATGCGATTCACATGATTATCTGTTTTATCTCTGTCTTACGCATGTTTGGTTATCGTTGTTGCAAACCCCAATCTTGGAAGTCCCTTTTTATACAGTTTAGTTCGAAATCCCAAAGCCTTTTCATTTATTTTCTTTTGTTTTAGTTTTTGTTTTCCTCGAGATCGACTAGCACTCCTCGATCTCGAGTTACTGATCTTCGACCCAGGTCGATGTAGCTTCTGTGTGCAGGTGCTCGACAAGACCCAAGCCGACGTCGACGAAGACCCTACTCGATCTCGAGTAGCCTTTGTCGAGATCGACCACCACCCTGTGCTCGCTGCTGCGCTGTGCTCGACTGTCCGATCTTCTGTCGAGTTGCTGTACTCGAGATCTAGGACCCCTGTTGTCGACTTCTGTCCGAGAGATTTCTCCGCTGTCTAGGATCCGCTGACCAATTTGTTGATAGGGGAAATCGAGTTTAAAATATAATAAAATAATTCAAACCAGATTCTGCCCACGCAAATAATTACAAGCCCTCCTCCTGATGTAGCAGCGGGAAGTCAGGATCGATCCACGAGGAAGTGTGTCAGCGGATCCTAGGCAGCGGTGGAATCTCACGAACAGAAGTCGACAACAGGGTCCTCGATCTCGACTAGGGTAGTCGACAGAAGATCGGACAGTCGAACACAGCACAGCAGCTCGGCAAAGGGTGGTCGATCTCGACCAGGGTCTACTCGATGTCGAGTAAGGTCTTGTTGACTTCGGCTTGTCTTTGTCGATCTCCTGCACAATTAAGCTACGGCGACTCTAGGTCGAAGATCAGTGGTCGAGGTCGACCAGGGTTTGGTCGAGATCGACGAAGGCAGGGAGTAAAAACGAAATAAAAGAAAGTAAAAACAAATGCCTTGGGGTTTCGAACTAAACTTTAATGTAAAAGAACTTCCAAGATTGGGGTTTGCAACGACAATAACCAAGCATGCATAAGGTAGAACCAAACAGATTATCATATAATTCGCATTAAAGGACTAAGTTTTCGCCTTTTCCAACAATTAGACAACTCTCTCAAGAAACCCTAATTGTCTCTATCGATTTTATGTTTATAATCCAAGTTGTTAGCATGGATCTCCATTAGATGGGCAATAAACATATCAACAAGTAGGAAAATGCTCAAAACATGATAAAGGTCGGATCTTTTACCTTAAATATGCATGGCTATCGTCGGGCTCGCCCCAACCCTAGAAGTGGGTAGACTACTCGCGCCTCATCGCAAACTCAGACATCATTGATTGAAAGAAAACAACTTGCATTAAACTAAATTCAAAGACTTTACAATCCCGGCGATCCAACTCTCGTTGAACGCCAAAACCCTAAAACCTCTGAACTCCTAAAACTTCTCTTTGGAACTACTTGTCTTGCTCTGAAACTGAATGAATAAAATTGAGCCCCATGGGCTTTATTTATAGGCTTCTAATCCTTGCTACTCAAGGATAGAATATCTATATCTAAATCTAAAACTATATCTAAAACTTTACAGATAAATAAAAGCAATAACATAATTAAATCTAATTAAGGGAAATATATCTAAAGTCTTCAAGTGGATAGATCTCTCTCTTCATGATGGATCTTGATAGATCTTGATAGATCCGGATGGAATTTGATCTCGAAAATATCACCATCGGATTCGGGATAGAACCTTAACAAGATTCGGATTACTCGACGTCGGTCACTGGGGTCTCCTCGACATCGAGTAGCTTCCTCGATGTCGACCAAATCCTCCTCGACGTAGACCAGCTTCCTCGACGTAGAGTAAATCTCCTCGACCTAGACCAGCTTCCTCAACGTAGAGTAAATCTCCTCGACATAGAGTAACATTTGTCTTCATCTCGTGCTCGATCTCGTCCTCTGGAGCAAATGTCGAGTAAACTCTTGTCGATGTCGACCAACTTGGTCGATTTCGAGTAACGCTGTTGCTTTCAGCATTCTGCTCCGTTCTTAAAACGCACTTTCCCGAGTCCTCGTTCGTCGGATTGACGCATATGACCATGCGTTGGAAAGCTCTTTCCGAGGGCTACAACTCTCATGAAGACATCAAAGCTTGATTCAGAATGATAAAAGCCGAAAAATGGGTTTTTCTACAGCTGCACCATCCTTAGCTTCTCCATGAGTTTCCTTTAAGCTTCAAAGTGCGTCCGATTTCTGCGAAATATAACCAAAACTTGTGTAGACCTCCATATATTGCAAATAAGTGTAAACTACATAGATTCTGTATTGTTCTAACCCAAATGTATGCAATGTATGCAGAAATCGATATAAAAGTTAGTGTAAAACATGGCAAATTAGGCTCACAACACACGCTTCCTCGTGGATCGATCCTGACTTCCCACTGCTGCATCGGGAGGAAGTCTTGTAATTATTTGCAAGGGACGGAATCTAGTTTGCCTTAGTTTATTTACATTCTATTTAGCATACTCGATTTCCTCCTATCAACAGTGGTGAGCTGCAACCTTGTTGGATCTAATTCCGATGAAAGGATGGGGGAAGAAACAAATGGGTCCCAAATTATTGATTTCAAAATAATTGAAATAAACCCCGAAATCCGCTCGCTCGGTCTTATCACAACTCATTCAAAATAAACTCTAAATTTGGCCGGAATCTGCTTTAAGAGTTTTAAAATCCGAGTTCGCGAGTTTTCCGTTAAATTCCACTTTTAAATTTATTTTAATTTTTCCCTTTTTCTGAACAAAATTTAGGATTTAAAAATCCGAGCCTTTACATCATCCACCTCTAAAAACAAGTCTCGTCCCCGAGACTAAAACCAAAACAAGGTAGGGGATGAAGTTTGAAATTGGTGAGTCCGAGAATCATGCCGCTGGTTCCGTAAGCGCCTCATAAGGGTCCGTATGAGGTCTTCACAGTACCCTCGATGTGATCATAATATTCTCAATTGGCCGTAGCAAGTATGCGATATGGGCCCTACCACACCCTTACTTTGACCTTTCGGTTATATCATAACTCGAAAGCAACTATAGCGCCCCTACTAGGTCTTAGCAAGCATTCTATATGCGCCCGTATAAAATGCTTGTATCCACTTCGTGAGGCGTTATAATATAAAACCGGGTCTGATAAGTTTCAAAAGGAATTCCGCAATTGGAAAAGCTTGGCCTCAAAATCGTTGAAATTCTCGGTAACGTTTATTCTTTTAAAAAAAATTCAAGTAATTCCTTTTCAACCCGCTCAAAATCTTCAAATAAGATGTTTGACCAAGTAACTTTACACCGAAACAAGTAAAATCATTTCGATCAAAATTTCGTCAAAATCTTTCCAAACCAAATCAGTTTCCCGCATAACAATCAATCAATTTCAGAAGCTCGGAGGTGGAATCATCCACCTCTAAGGGCTAATCCCATATTCTCTTCCTAGTTTCCAGATCATGCAACATCATTCACAACTCAACAAGTACCATAATCAAAGTCTCATCAACTCTTATACAAGCATAATACCATAAGCCATCTCACACATGGCAAGTTCCACATCATATCATAGTCACAAATCATCACATAACCGTTAACATAAACAAAAACATGCCAACAAGTCTCAAATAACAAAGGAACAACAAGCCTCAACATACTACTAATCATAAGGTATATCTATACCATACTGAAGGCACCATATGCGCATAATTGAATCCTCATAACTTATCACACAAGCACGCATGTCAAGAGATCAATGGGTGAGGTGTCACGAGGTTAGTACGTCAGTACACATCAAGTCTTACGATCGCATATCAATATCATAATACAAGTAGAACCAGTCATAACGGAATTTCATCATAAGGACAACAAACTAAAACTGATTGACAACACATTAACAAAACAAGGTCATGCTATCAAGATTCAGAAAGGAAGATCAAGCAGTATATAAATCATCACAATGTCAATATGCCCTAAAAGACATCACCTTAACTCGTCACAAAACCATATAATGCATCATCATGCTTACTACAACATAATAAAACATCATGCTTCCACCTAATAGCACATCATTATCCCATAGTTCATACTCATCATTACTTCATATATCATATCACAACATGTCCTAACATGCTTCTAAACAACATAACAGAATAGCAAAGCAGTAATATATCATGATAACACTTCTCATTACCAACTAGATTTCAGTATTGCATAACAACATGTAATATCATTTCATATCAGATGTATCATGGTTGTTATCTAACATCATGCCAGCAAATATAAATAAATCACATCATCAAGAAAATCCTCACATAATACCAGTCAAAATAAAACAGAATCCCCACTCGCCCATCTCCACTCTCAAGCCAAGACTAATCCTCTCCTAGACTCGCTAACGTCAACTCAAACAAAAATTCTCCAAAGAAATCCCAATTCATCTCGATGCTCAAATCTTACCCCTCCTTCCGCCAATCAATACCACACCATCCACCTCTAAGAACCCAACTCCTATCTCTAACTGCACACCCAAGTACCCTCTAACATCATGTCCTCAATATTCACGAGCTCTCTCTTACACTCCTCGTACCACCCGGAGCATCACAAGCATCCCCTAGAAGCTCATCAGAACCACCAACATTGTCTCTCATAAATCTCAAAGCTCACTCAGTCTTACCTAAGCCAACAATCCTCACATCAACTCTACCTCACACCATCCTCGAACATCCTAATGACTCAAACCCTTTCACTGCCCTCCGACCACTCTACAAGAGAATCTCACCCACATGTTAAGAAAGGAAGCAGTTAAAAAAATTATAACACCTAAGGCATGCATCATTTTAGCTAGCATTTATAATAGCATCGTTAATACATCCTCAAACATTACAATCTTATCAAGAAGTCTCAATTTACTATCATGCTCAATATTTATATCAAACATCATATATGAACATCATCAAATTAGGCTAGCAAGTTTCATCAAAACCTTATCAAATAAACAATTCAAGTTTCTCAGCATTTGTAGTTCACATTTACAAGTAATGGAATTTAGATCATGCTTAGCAACTTAGAGTATCAACACATCAAGACATCATGGAACATTAGAACTATAAAGCATCAAATCATATCATCATAGACAACATGCAATCAGGCAACGGTCGTTATCAAGTCAGCACGTCAACACATAAATCTCATCGCTAGGTCAGTGAAATATCGTCGTCAACAAATTCAAAAGGGTTAGCAATTCGAACGGAGAACAAGCCTGCTTGGAAGTCATATCGTACAAAGTAACCGTAATTCTCGATGCGTGCCCGTTCCGCCGACATCGTAGATCCTGAGGCCCGTGGGTTATGGGCCCACGCTTCCGCCACACTGCTGAATCGCTATGCAACTTCCTTTCTCTTTCAAGCAGTCGCTCACCCAATGTATCGCGCATGGCTCCAAGTTAGCAAAGATAGGGGAGTGACAAGAGCGGACAACCCAATGTTCCTCTCGGAACCAAACATAGACCAAGGCTAAGAACAACAAGACTAAAGACAACACTTCGACCCGGGAATAGCAACGATGCCCTTATGAAAGTCTATTAGGTTATAATCGCGACAAGTAACATAAATTCATCATGGAGCATATCAATTACAATAACCCACACTAACATGTACCTATCTCAAGGAGAATAACATGTGTATTCATTCCAAAAGACACAAGCAAGTCCTACACTGATGCATGTGAGACGAGCTAACAGTTTATTATTCCATGAAAGCAGAGATGCCTACTAATTTCAAGCAAATCAAGCAGAGTCGGTAATGGTCATGCGGGGTTTAATGAGGATGCACTACTAGAATACTGCAATTAGACATCATGTGATTTAAGTCTGTCAAAAAAGCAACAGATGTTAAATTAATCTATTACATCAATAAAAAAAAATTGAGATGTTTAAAACAGTTTACACAGTGGTCAAATATAGGAACGGATGTGAAATTATTGGTTCCGAAAAAAATAAAAATGTGCGCGTTTAGGGAAAAAGGGTAGAATCAAACACTTAGAAAAAAATTGGCGCCCGGGTTTCAAAATTTGGAGGTAATGTTTAAAACTTCAAAAAATTTGACCCACTTTTCGAAATAGGTCCCAACACTTGAAAAAAAATCTGACCCCTTTCTCAAATTTAAAACATTCAATTTCTTTCTCCCCCTCACATTCAATCACCTCTGCTCGTTGTCTTCTTCGTCTGGAGCCTGGAGGGTTTCTCAAATTTCCCCTGGAAGCTACAGATTGCATGTCCTCCAATTTCTATCCTGTCCTTTCTCCCAACTCTTTGTCTCACCCTCGCCTGGATGTCACCACCGCCTCTACCGCCGCTGCCGCTGGCCCACCGGTCCCCGCTGCTGCCCAACTCTTGACCTCTCCATCTCCTTCTCGTTGACGCCAGCAATGAAGAATCGGACCAGATCCGCGGAGATCAAGGCCGCTGGTTAGACGTCGATATTGGAGCTTGTTCTTTCCCCTTCCTCAGATCTGAGTTGATTCGCCGGTTTTCTCCTCGTCGGTCGCTACTTCCATGTGAATCCCTCCCCTTTCAATCAGCGAGCCATGTGAATACCTCCCCTCTCATTGAAATTCAGGTAACCTCCCTTTCAATTCGCGAGCCCTATAACTTGATTTGGAGTTCGATTAGGGTTTCATCTAGGGGCTCACTTTTAGGGTTCAAATTGGGATGTTTCTAATTTTCAATTGGAGTTCGAATTGGGATGTTTCATCTTGGGGCTTACTGTTGGAGTTCGATTAGGGTTTGTGCACAATGTCAGGCACATTGCACTAATTTTTTAAATGGATGTTTCTTTTAGACAAGTTACTCTTTGTTTGCTACTTGTCTAGTGACCCTTCGATCAACTTTAAGATAATAAGCACACAAATAAGTGTCTGGCAGGTGGTCTAGATAGACTAAAGGTGTTGTTTAGACTTCATAGTTATAATTTATTCCTTGTTTTGTTTCTTTTTTTTTTTGGTTCTCGAGAGTGTACAATAATGCAAAGTTTCAGTTAATGGGCTAATGCAAAGTATCAGTTTTTTCAAAACTACAAGTAAATGAATACTCATATGAGTATGGGATTGTCTTGGGCAGAACCAAAGGATCAATGAATTTGAATGTATTCTTGTGGTCTCTGATCAATTCACTCTCTTCTTGATGATCAATTCACTTTAAATAAATCCAGATTAGTTAGAGCTGACGATTGGTGGAAGCGACCATGGTTGCCTGAAGAAATGGACGGGCTTACCATAACTATGGCTGAGTTTGAGGTAATTATCTGCATTACTTAGCAGCAAAATAAACCAACAGTCAAAGCCAAACTATTCTATTATTCTGGTATATAAATTTATGGCATACGCTCATTAGTCACTTGAGCTAATGTTTGAAAATTTGGTTTTAGTTATAATTAACCCACTCTGATGCTTTGCTAGTCCTAATATTGTTCCCACAGGAACCTGCCAAAGTTGTCCAACCTTCTTCAAAAAGAGGTTTCTCAATGGTTCCAAATGTTAATTGGGTAGATGTTGGAGGGCTTGATACATTAAGGCATGAGTTTGAGCGTTTTATAGTGAGACGTGTAAAGCACCCTGAAGATTACAAGGTAATAGTGTGCTCACTTTTGTCATCTTTGGAGATTGTTGAGGAAGATAGAATGAAAACCTTCTGTAAATTTGTGAAGCTCCAAATGCTGCTTTCTTAAGCTTTAGTTATTTGGTTGAAGTCATGGAACTTTCTCTGTTATAGATGGATATGTGCCTTGGTTGGCGATCCTTAAGATAACATTCAACGATAGAAAGACCTCAGAACATCCTAGCATGGATGAGAATAAATGATTAAAGTAGAATGTTAGAAATAGAATTCACGTATAGTAATTTTACACTTTTAATACTTGAATGATAATTAATTGGAAATTTACAGGATCAGTCACAGTAATCTTGGCTTGCAGGGTTAAGGGCAATTATTTTTTTCTTGTTGCTTGTTAATCTCTTAAGTCTGAATCGATTATTAAACATTGAAATGCCAGTGCCTTGTTAGCTACCTGTTACGGAGTATCTTTTTGAAGTTAAGTTAAATACTTAAATTTCTCCGTGATAAGATTGATTTTCCTTGGTACCTTATCTGGTAATGATCGACATTGAGCAACATCCAACAATGAAAAGTGCTTAAAATGTGCCAGCAGAAATGAGAGTGAGAAAATGTGAAAATTGAGATTGGACCTGGAATTCAAATTGAGCAATTTTTGTAATTTTATTACATTTACATTAATCTGGATTTGTGGTATCCTATTTTTGTGGTCTCTGATTAATATGGATTTGTGGTATCCTTTCCTGTTTATCTTCTGGTGACACAGCTCAACTCATTCTACTAGTGTCAGGAAAAGATCTAATGAGTAGCTAATGTATCTTCTGGTGATTAAGCTCAACTCCTGCATATAATGGTATGTGAATCTCTCTTCTACCCTTTTTAATTAGTTTTAATAATATTGCTTGCGAAGGCATCATAAAATAAGAATTGAGATGCAAATGAAGAAAGAGGTAGTGTCTTAAGTGATGGACAAAGCTCACTATTCTTATTCAGATTTTGAACATAGATAGGTTTTTCTTTGCTAAAGATATCCCTTATTGACTAATTTATGGTCGTTCTATTTTAGTGAATGTTTAAATATTTTTGCATAGTGCTACCTACATACTTATTCATCCCAGTCTCCTAATTATAAATATTCTTTCAGAATCTTAAATCTTCGTACCACCTTCCAAACGGGAGCTAGGAGCTTGCTAGAATTTTATACACTTTGGGGTCTGAAAGCACCATTTCACTCCCTAACAGAAAGGTTAGTATCCTCATATTGATAGCATCCTTGCACACTTCTCTCATGAAAACATGTTCTAATTAATCACCTGATCTATTTTCTGGTTATAAAGGTGCAAGTTGATTGTTTAATACAAGCAAATCCTGATATCCTTTGGTGTGGATGACCTGATGCAACTTAGTTATCTAAACGAGCCATCCGTCCTGTACAGCCTTCAATATAGAATGAACCAAGATACAATTTACGTATGTTCTACCATTTTCAATCAATTTTTTTTTACAAGTCATGTAAAACCATGTTTGAAGTTGACATGATCACCCTTTTCTTTTTATGATCTATAGACTAAAGTCGGTCCAGTGTTGGTGAGTTGATTTTTATGATCTATAGACTAAAACCATGTTTGAAGTTG
Organism: Persicaria maculosa; assembly: GCA_963922045.1. Classification (NCBI taxonomy): domain Eukaryota; kingdom Viridiplantae; phylum Streptophyta; class Magnoliopsida; order Caryophyllales; family Polygonaceae; genus Persicaria; species Persicaria maculosa. Next base: position 67,526,157 of record OY998254.1, read on the forward strand.
ACTTGATCAACCATGTTTGAAGGTTGCCATCAATCCTAAGTGCTAAACGGAGAAGGTGAGTTGATTTTTCGTTTAGCCTTGGTTTCCCCCCTACCATTTAGTCTTTTTTTCCTCAAATGGCCAAAATTCTATGAATAATTCATTTAAGCAATAATGATGTTTTTGGTAGAGGATATTTGTTTACTAATTTTGTTCATGGCTCTACAACTCCAAGCTTCCCACTTTGAGTTAATTACTTATTTTCTTATGAGCTTTGCTAACTAGAAGGAATAAACTTTGCTAACTAGAAGGAATAAACTGAAATTCTTCCAAAATAAAGGAATTTCATAAGTTATGCTATAAACAACATTAAGTAGCAGTTGAGTAGAAGTTGTTTTCTTCCTTCATGCCTTTATTTATAATAAGTGCATGATAAAAGTACACTATAACTAGATATGTAATGCCTTGTATCCTACTTAAACTCTTGTTCCCTTGTGTTTTTATTGGGAGGAAGTGATTGAACATCCAATTTTTAGGTGAACTTTTTTTTTAATGATCTTATATAAATAAGATTCATAAATTTTTATTTTAAAATTCAAATGTATATAATTCTTATCAAATTGAATTGACCTGATTATGATCTTCAATTGGCGAGTTCCATACGATAACCCCACTACAAGCAGCTATTGGAGTAGTGAAAAGAGATGTCGGTGTGGTAAAAGTAAATAGATTAAAGCTTATTATGACACCACTGATAGGAGTCATGTTTGGTCAATGTGATGCATGAGTCCGATCATCCCGGTTTGCTTCGATTTTCTGATTGTTTTCGTTTTGCTTTGCTTGAAAAGCTATGGTATTCTCTATTGATGATATTGGATTCTTTTCTGTTCAAAAAATTAGGGTCACCTTGCTGCTGTTCCATCATTAATATAGCATGCAATTTTCATCCCTACATGCCTTAGGTGAATATTTCATATCCATATCTTGTGAAATATTGTGGTCCATTCTAGACCGTCTATGTGATATTGTGTGTTTTTATTGTTGTTTGTTGCATGGTGTTTGCTGAAATTTCAAATACGCCGTAGGTAGGCATGTGAAGTGGCCCAAAAAATGGGTCATTGTGAATCTTCGATCTAAACCATGGAGAAAGCCAAAGGAAGTGAAGAGTTGTTTATGCCTGATGAATTACTACCCCAGGTGCCAAGGTCTTACCAAATCTTATACAAACATGCCAAGTTCACAATGAAAGAAAATGCAGGTACTGCCTGCTATTGTTGATTGAAAATGCAAGTGAACCATGTCTTTTGAGTCTTATGCTTTAAAACATTTATGGTATGAATGTTGGTGTATCATACACTGATCGATATAGGCGTTCGGGATAGCCTTACCTTTTTTTGAGATGTTGTGGCTAGCTAGGTAATGTATGCTGTAGATATTTGGGCTAGCTTTACCTTTTTTTGAGATGTTGTGGCTAGCCAATTGTGTGGCTATGAATAGCGGCGTTGTATTTTGTAAATGTTATAATATGATGGTAGTGTTTATGTACATGTTTTCATTAAACGACCTATCATTTCGAAGTATAAGCAAAATGCGATGTTCAATCGACAAAAGTGCGTTGTGTATCCAAATAAAAGACATCAGATTATATATGAAAATAGTAGTGCGTTCATATATTTAACATCAGATCAGTTTATGGAAACAAATGTCAATATAATTATATACATCAGTTCATTCATTTAAATCAATGTGTAACACCAGTTTGAACATTAAAATGATATATGAACTGATATATATTTGTCAAAGTAACATCGTTATTTGCCAAATATACTGATGTGTCATTGAAGCAACAACATCACTTTATTTTGAAAAAACTGATATAAATGCGGGAAACGACATCTTCTGTTTATACAACCACAATAGTGCATTATATTTGAATAATATAATATCACATATAATGAACATGAAATTAATACTCAGAGAATGAATACTCTGAATGCGATGTCGATAATATGGAAATACATCAGTTTCGCCTACATTTCATATGGTCGGTTAAATTAAAACAATATAAAATCATAAATTATATATCGGACATGATTCTAAACGTGATCATTAAAACAAAAACCGTTGTCTATTTTGTCTTATGACATTAATTATTTTATAAATGAAGATGTAAATGTCACTTTTTTGCTTTAGGAGGACATCTTCACATGTTTTCAAATGACAAATCATGGATATTCATCAACAAGTGAATATGTCATAACCAAAATTTAGGGGTTCTAATTAAGAAAAGACATCTGCTTTAAACCGATGTGGAATGTTTGGATCTTTTACTACACGCACAAAGAGATCGGAAATTTTTTTGAAAGACATCTGTTGACAACAGATGTCTAATTGAAGTTTTCTAGTAGTGATGACAAGTATCATGTATATGAAAAATGAATGAGCATGGTATACATATCACAAATGAGACCAAACATAAGATGGCGAGGTATATAATAATAATCAACTAAGCATCATACGAGAATGCATAAGGGCGGCATAGTAATCATCACATTTAACAACGAGGATCATATAATAGGTTAAGAATAGCATGTAATCATATGACGAGATACATTTAGAAAGCATGGGTCCTACATGATGCTAGCGATACATGATAAGGCATGGGCATAATCAAGAGTCATTAAGAGGAATTCAACATAATATTAACGAAACATGAGACATCATCGAAAGTAACAAGAAGGATATCATGGACGATAGATTATAATCATGCTAAGAACGAACCATCATAGAGCACATATATGGTACAATAGTACGTCATCACATCATAGAACAAGTACAACACGTGATCATTTGGCGAGTCGTTTTGGGAATCATAAGCCTTACAGGACACTACTGACACATATCGAACATGCACACAATCAAGATAACTCGGCTAGACTCATTCGAACATTCAGGTGTCATCCGCATGCGGAATCATGATATAGCGTGGTGTGTGGTCATGCGAGGTGTCAAGTCATACATCTATGCAAGCACGAGAGGATGTCATAGAGCAATAGGGTAACACTACCGAGCGATAACATGTAAGCATGCTAGGATTACCCATTGCGGAAAGCAAGTCAATCATCGAATTCAACAGTAACTAATCAGGATAAGTACAACAATTTAAGATGATAGGAAGGGGAAGAACCACACTATCAGGGACCTAGCTCAAGAGGAGATCAACAATACGATAGGCAAGATATAAATTCTCACAAGTCACAATCAAGGACCCTACATGATGCTAAAGGCTCAACTTAACATATGATACACGCATGCAACTAATCATGATGATATGTCAGAAATCAATTCAATCTCGTTCTGACGATATAGAAGCATGATGAAAGTTTAATGATGTACAATACGAGTCTAAGAAATGGCAAGATGACTATAATTCAAGGACATGGGCTCGAATCAACATATAGTAGGATAAAACATGCATTCATCGAGACTCAATTTATACCACATATTCTCCATCCAACGCAAGTAATTACACAACAATACAAATTGCCAAAACAACCAACGTTAATTAATCTGACGAATACATAACAGATGGACATGCTATAGATTCTTTTCACAAAAGGTATGATAATCATCAAGGCCTTATCAGTTAACATGCTAATGAGATCATTTGCGGGCATTCATCCGAGGAAAGTTGATCACACTATCATGAACCTAGTAGAGTAAAATCATACAGATTCATTTCATGCAGCTCACACTTCCATTCAATCCTACGATCAATAGGCCAAGACATAACACAAGACCTAAGTAATGTAACCAATCATAGATGCAACAACATGAGTAGCTTTTTACCAATGGTCATTCGCAGGGTACATGCCAAAGATTACAGAATTATGTTATGCAATTCAGAGAGAGTCACAATTACAATCGGACAGAGATCCCTAAGGGCAATCATTGACTTTTCCCAACCGACTCATCACCCTTCTTTCCCGTGGGACTCCGATACGACTCTTCATGGAAAAGAGACATTGGTTGATCATCATAAGAATAAGGAAGGACAGCCCCAGAAACACCTTACTTTTGACTCAAAATGTCATCAAGAACCACCTCCCAATACTCACTCAGACAACCTTCATACCCATACATGATTCCGACACAATGTGTTTACCAACCCGTTTCCCCATAGAAGACACTGACATCTGGGAGAAAGACTCAATAGGAGCGTCAAAGGGTCAACAAACATAGAGGAAGGGGGTGTTTCACACAAGCTGAGTTTGACCACACAGAAACAAGGGTACTCCCACTATCCCGTTTGCACAGATTAGTCAGTACACAACTCATTGTTAGGCATACCAAATCAGATCTCTAGCATAGCAAGCACTCAACACAGAATCAGTTAATAACAATCATAATGATCTCATTGGAGTCTTCCAGACCCATCTGTAAAGAACAAGCTAATATTTCGCCTACCCATTTCCAACTACATCCAATAGGAATGGTCTAACGTCTTTCTACCCACTCGATCCCCTCTTTAGCCGGTTTTTCCATCTTTTATAACAAGTCAAGTTCATTACTTAGTTCAATTTCGGTTAGACATATTAAGTTCATTTTGCCCTTTTAAAACACTTTCAAATCCTTTGAAATTCATGGGCGGTTTTTCAAAACATACAATCGACCATTGTGTACCCGAATTGCACAACCTCAGCTCTGATACCATCTTTGTAACGGCCCAGAATTATGATTTCCAGGTTACGTTTCAAGGGATAAAACCCCTTGTTCGGATCTTGCAATCCAGGTACGGGTCGAGGTTTCAAACTCATTTTAAGATTAGAAGAAAGAGGGATTTCAAACCCTAAAACCTCGAAGGGTCGTTGGGTTCCCTTAACCTATCTTAATACTATGTCGCGAAATTCAATTTCAAATGAAAGTAAAGCGGAAGCAAAGTTAAGATACAAAGTGTCACGGCAGAGCCGGGTCAAAACCAAAACATAAGTGAATGATTACCATTTATACCAAGTTAGAGAATTAGCTAGGTTCTTTGATTCGCCAAAAGGAACCCCGTCATATAGACATCGAGCACTCAAAATCTGCAGAAAATACCTTTAAGAAAAGAACGGGGAAAGGAGTCAGATCGAGCCACTCATGCGGGACCGGCAGTCCTCGCTGAGGCCACATAGTATGTGTTATACCTAATAAAGATGTGCTAATGCAGTACGAAAGTCAAACACACTAGCATGCTCCTAGTTATAATAATGTATAAAAATACTGTAAAGGGCCCAAGACAATGCCAAGTGGCATATCCCTCTCCTACCTCCACCCCATTCCATCATAATCGGGCGGCACGCATGCCTAACCCGCTCCACAATAAAGCCCGCATGCATCTCATAATATAAGGAAGTTCATGACTCGATTGACTCAGGGTACCCGATGAGGCTGGGCTACCCTATGACCCTAGTAAAGACTCTAGGACTATCACAGATAACGGCCGTTCTGTTTCAAACGCATAAAGTAAGCAGATGCTCATTCAATTAGTGCAACCTAAACAGGATACTACATGGCATGCTTTTATGAATATGCAACACCTAACATAAAATGCAACAACATACATGAATGTCCAACCTGAGTAAGCCCCCTAGGGAACTTACCTGAGAATGCAGAACAGCAAGATAACGCAATCAAGGGCCCAAATGCAAGTCCAAAAGCAATCCAACCGCAATACACACCTATCATCAAACCATTTCCATAAGCTACCGAACCAACATTCTCACACACACGAATCCCAAGTTCTCAATATCCTCAAAACAAATCGACGGTAAAACCATTTTCCCAAAACCTTTCCGATACTATCAACACCAACCAAAATCATTCTCACAATTTCCTTTTCAAAACCAACATCATCAAACCAAAACAAGGAGTCCCGACATTAAACATTTAAACCTTAAAATCAATACCTCAAACTCATATTATAGAAATAATTCCGGCATTTCAGTTTCAACACATCAAATCCCTTTAAGAAACATTTTTGGACGATTTAAACCTCTTCTAAATAATTTAACAACAATGTTTAATAAGATAAAAACACCAAAACTCAACCCATTTTAACACTCCACATTTAAACAACAGCACTAAATTATTTTATCATTTATAAAACATTTATAAACACCACATAATATCTTAATAACATATATGCATCAAATAATACTACTTTTAAAACACTTTTAAAATATATATACTAATTTCCCAAGAGTATATTTATCTCACAAAATCTCATAATATAAAAATAATCATAATAACTTAACAAAATAAATTACAATATATTACATATACATAAAAATGTATATAACATCATATATAGAGCCCATATAATAACAACAACAAAACACAACCCAACCCTTCAGCAAGGCCCAACCAAATAGCCCAGCTTGAGTCCAGCCCCAACCCGTTACCCAAACCCGGATCCGAAGCCCAAACCCGGATAATCAGGCCTAACCCCAAAATAAAACCCGTCTCCTCTCCACGCTCAGAACAGAGCTCTCGTTTTTTTTTTGCCGGAAATGAAACGGAGGAAAGAAGAAAGAAGAGGGGAAGGAAGAAGGAGGTACCCAGGCCGGCCGACTGCTCTCCTCCGACCCCGACCACTCCCAACTGACCGACGACCAATTCCGACCAATACCACACACAGAGAGAGAAAAGCGAGAATACAAGAGAAGGAGGAGGAAAGGGAATTACCGCGACGTCTCCGGGGAAGATCTCCGACAGCAAGGATAGATCCCGACTTTAATCGGCGAGGGACGGCATCGATCGATGACTAGGAGAGTAGGGAGGGAGTTAAAGCGGGTTTTGGATGTGTTTAGAATTGAAAATCGAACGGAATCGAAAACCGACCTTGGGATTGGAAGAACAGAAAACGACGACGGCGGCTGGGGCTCAGGCTCACTCAGACGTCGGAGGAAGGAGGAGGAACCGTACCGGTCGGAATCGGAAAACAGGGGAAAGGAGGGGGCTTGGGCGGCTCGGCCCTGCTCCGGTGCTGCTCCGGCTCGTCTTGGACGCCGGTGAGAAGGTGCTCGGATTGCTGACAGAGGCGATCGAGATGTCCACTTGACGCCGGTGTCCAATGGAGCTCGGAGGTGGTTGTGGCTTCCGAGGGCAGGGGAGCTCGGACGGGATGCGCTCGAGCGCCTGAACTGCTGCTCGGCACTTGAAGAGACGGGAACAGGGATGTGATGGGTTGTCTTTGGGCTGTTCTAGCTAGAAAACAGGGAAATGCAAGGGCATGAGAGCTGTCGAACAAAGAAAGGGAAAATTGGGTGTGTTTTGTGGGTTGAAACGGAGAGGAGAGGAAGGGTGTGAGGAGGTGGGTGTCTGTTTGAAATCTGAGTGAAAGAAGAGAGCTGAGTTTGCTTGGAATCAATACAAAGGAAGAGGGGAGAAGGTACTGCAGGCTTGGCGTGGTGGGTCGTAGAGCATACCGCTCTATAGGGAATCAGATGGGCAGAGAGTAGGCTTTGTTAGCCAAAAAAGAATGAAGGAAGGAGGGATGTTGCAGGTGAAATTGCTACTTTCGACCCAAAAAGAGAGGTAGCTGGCTTTGAGCCTTTGGATAAGGAGGGAAAATCACAAAAGGTGGTGAGTTGCAACCTTGTTGGATCTAATTCCGATGAAAGGATGGGGGAAGAAACAAATGGGTCCCAAATTATTGATTTCAAAATAATTGAAATAAACCCCGAAATCCGCTCTTTCGGTCTTATCACAACTCATTCAAAATAAACTCTAAATTTGGCCGGAATCTGCTTTAAGAGTTTTAAAATCCGAGTTCGCGAGTTTTCCGTTAAATTCCACTTTTAAATTTATTTTAATTTTTCCCTTTTTCTGAACAAAATTTAGGATTTAAAAATCCGAGCCTTTACATTTAGATATTTGATTAGCTAATTAGCCTCTTTAAAAAAAATTTAGGCGTGCTAGACCTCTTTAAAAGTTAATTAGGTATGTAACCCTATTCCACTTTCCCTTTCCTTCCTCTGTCAGATGAGCACGCGGTTTGGCTCCCGTTGAATCAAATCTCCCTCTTCTTTCCCTCTTTAATCTTCTTCCCCAATTTTTCGAATCCAAACCTTCAACGCAAATTTGATTTCGCCTCATTCACATTCAATTGGCCGACTCCAGTGTCCTCCAGAAGATCAACCTCATCTTCGTCGACGGCTTGTTCCCGGAGCGGGGAAGTCCGACTTCGAGGGATCTTCGATCCGCCTTTCCTCTTCGCTCATCTCCTTTACATCTCCGGCATACTCCTCTAAATCATCCCCCTTTTCAAGTTTCACACTCCTTCTTTTTCATCCTTAATTATTTGTCCTCATCTCGACCAATTCCACACCCTCGATCTCGTGTGATTAGCCGTGAAATCCCTAAAATTCCGACCGAAAATTACGATTGTCGTGGCAGCGGTGAAATTGCGGGTGTTTCTGTGGCTGCGATGGCTCTGTTTGGCATGATGAACGCCCAGACGACGATTCCCGTTCAGGTGAGTGAAGCAAGGGTTTAATCGACTGTAGCCGATTCAATATCGTACTCACTGTGAGTTTTCATATCCTCTCATAAATTGGATTCCTTCAGCTAATGTTAATCTGTATAAGAAATTTGGTGATTTGGAAACTAAAGTGATGATTGGAAGTGGTTTGAAGAGTGGAAATTCGTGTAGATTTTTGGAAATTCATAGTGCATATCAAGTGTTTGTCAAAATGTCTAGTAGAGTTGATTAGTTAATATTGGTTGTCTAGGAATGATTCTTAAGGATTGGTGATGATGTGAGGGAAGTGTTACTGTTTATGTTGTCTTAGATGTTCATATGGTAGTTTGTTAGGCAAGATAGGACTGCACAATTGCTATGTTCATATCATGGTCATCAATATTGATGACAAGGTGAAGAAATGTAGCTTTTCAATGTTTTGAGTTGTGGACCTTGTTATGATGCCAAAATGGTTGATTAATGATGATTGAATAAAGTGTTTTCTTCATCTTATCTCCCTTTCGTATTTTCTTATACAATTAGTCCATCGGAATCAGTTTCGTGTTTCTTATGCTTGCAATTTTCGCATGGTTAGCCTCAGAACACAGAAGATTGGTTATGATGCGACCCGAAGGATCGATCCAACATGTTTCAAAGCTTCAACCGAGCATGAGAACAAAATTTGACACATGCGACTATTTTATTTGGATTTTTTCTAGATTTATGAAAAGATAAAAACAAGATATGGATGGCTAAATCTATGAGCATCTCACCCATCAACTTACCAAACTCACTCTCTCACTCGTCGGCATCTCACTTCCAAACAATCAAGCCTTTGTTTGAACAACTCTAACAAGCATCTCACCGGAAAGAGTTAAAACAAACGAACCATTCCTCGGCCTCTCACTCCGGAATGGGGTGTCAAAATGGCATCTCACCAAATCAACAAAACACACACACTTTTTCCAAAAATTCTCAACTCAAATCCTATTTCTTATGACAAAGGTTTAGGCATTTTATAGCCATAAAACAAGCAACAATTAAAACAACAAATTAAAGACGGAAAACATGAAAAGTCTCTCGGGAATTGATGGAGAACATTGGCCAGCCTCCTAGTGGAAAATGGAGGGTTGGATGTCATCATGAAGTGTCAAAACCATCAAGTTCCATTGAATGAATCCCGTTCAATGCCTCTTCATCTATTCCGACTTCATTCAATGTGTCGAGAAAACTGTCCAGATTTCGAACTGCTGGATTATTGCCAATTTCGGACCTCTTTTTGGATGACTTCGGCATTTTGCTCTTCATGAAAGATGTAGCCCTTCGAATTATCTTTCCAACAAGTACTCATGGACCTTCATCGGACAAATATAGCTCATGTTATGACTAAAACACCGAGCATGTGTCGAAAGAGCTCGGATCACATCAGGTTATCAAGCAGGTAGAGACGGTGACAATTGAACCACAAGTGACCTTGGACAAAGGAATGAAGAGAGTAGACAACAAGGGCTTTGGTCATTCAAAGGCTCATCCTAATTGAAGATGCAGCGAGTCATGGAAGGTTGTTAAAGGTGCAGATCCTCAAGGAAGACGGTATGCTAACAGATGACGATGACATTAGTAAACCTGACTTCGAGCAATAGGTGTGCTTGGGCTTCCTTGCTGTGAGTCCCATGAATGTTAACTCGAGAGAGCTGAGATGTTGCATTGTTACACTTTCTTATTTGATATGTACATAAATATCATACTCCAGATATTACTTGGATCTCTTTTCAGTTCATTTAGTCTTTTTGTGGTACAAAAAAAGTCAGTTTTTGCACTTATAATTTACTGTTATGAGTTACTGATTATCTTTGTGAAATTGCTGTTTTTTGAACATATCTGTGTTGATTCGGTTTACTTTTTTTTTTAATGGTTATTGTATTTGTAACTTGTTAGTATGTGTTTTCACTTGTTTGTTTATATATACATTTCGGTTCATATTGGAGGAGCTCTACTGCAAAAGCACTCAACCGAGATCCAATGTAAGGCACCTCATGGTACTGTAATTTGCCTCAATAAATTATGGCGAGAAATCAATTGTCAATTTAATTGCATAGATCAATTTAGTATACTATACATAACTCACAAATGTCATCAACAAACAATGTCATCACAAATAATTGAGATCAATAAAGTGTAATCATAAATGTCATCAATGAATAAAAAAACATGTCACCACAAGTGATTGCATCAATGAAGTGAAATCACACACGTGTCATCAATGAATAAAAGTATAATCGATGAAAATATATCGATATACAGTTGATTAAATTAAAAAAGTGGCATCAAACGATTTGATAAAAAATAAGTGGCATCAAATAATTACATTAGAAAAATGAGATCAAAACACTACTTTGAAAATGTTGCATCATATCACGTTAAAGAAAAAAAATGTCATCAAAACACTACTTTGAAAAAATATGGCATCACGGTAAAAAAAATATCATCAAAAAATTAACATAAAAAAAAGTATCATCAATAGTCAACGGTAAAAAAAATGGCATCAATGGTCAACGTGGCATTATATTAAATAAAAAATGTCATCAAGGTTTGAAAAAAGTGTCATTAAAAAAGTGTCATCCAATCATTTTATTAGAAAAATGGCATCAAAGTAAAAATAAAATAAAATAAAATTTTGGCATCAAAACGGTAAAATTGGGCATCACAAAAAATGCCATCTCTTAAAAAAAAATCCAAATGGGTTGGTCAATATTGACCGGTCAACAGTCAACTATTGACCATTGATCATTATATCTTATTCGGGTTCGCTATATACACCCCAAATCATGCACGTCATTTTCGACGTGCATGGTTAAAAGAGGTTAATTAATTTTTTTTAAATGTTAATTAGTCACAAGGCTTGCACGTCGTTTTCGACGTGCATTTTTTACCTTGAATTTGTGGTGTATATAACAACACCTTATCTTATTTGGGAAGGGTCTATCCCACCTAATTTATTTTTTAAGGGATCTAAATAGCTAATTAGATTTTCATATAGATCTAAGTACCAAAATCACCTATTGAATAAAATAAGTCACCACCTACTCCTAAATCCTGATCGTTCAATTAGTTTTTTTTAGAATTAATCGTTCAATTAATCTTGGTATTTCAAATCTAGGTGGCGCGCGGTGACTCCGGTGAGACGACCTATAACTTTCTTCCACTGCCTGGCTGAAATTATATTGATTAATTAAATACAAATTGTGCAAAAACAAAAGTGTTTAATATATTGTACATAGAAAATAGGCCTATTTAATAACCCAAGTATGACATCATAAATGAGTCACTCACCCGCAAAAAGACATCTGGCCCCACCACCAAGATTCATCGCGAGTAAGGTACTTGATCAAGTCACGACTAGACCCAACACGTACCCTCAAGAACCTGGACCCACATTTACTCGCGACCTGAATATCGATATAATTTCGCGTAAGAACCAGAGCAGGTCCTCCGAGTACCTCGTAACTCTCCGGGATCTTAGCAAGCAGCTCGCTGGCTCAAACACCTCACCTGTAAATAGCACCACGTGTGTTGCCTATTCATCTAAGCGTGTGGGCATGCGTTACACGTGTCCTATGTAAAACCACGAGGTCGCCAGCCAGCTACTCGCTTAGTTTCCCTATAAATACCCCCTCCGACCCCAAAGACTGGGAATCCGATTTCAAGATAAGAAAGTAGAAGAGGTCTGATTATCTCCCAGACTTAAAAAGATCTGTGATCGGAAAAGAACGTTATTGGAATAAGAACATCACCTGATTCCCTCTTAAGCCCGCGACTGAACGACCTCCTCGCGAGCCAAACATAAATGTCCCCATCGCTTGGACCAATAAACGTATAATCCAATCATAACTCCTCTCGGTTAAGGCTTGCTGGTATTTCTAGTCATTTTGTCATCATGATAAGGTAATAAGTATAGTTGAAATTCCATAACCGCTTCAGTATATATATAATCTCTGGCTATATATCTATAAATACCCCAAACACCAGCTTACTAGAACTCATCCCTCGCTCTCGTATCAACGTACTATAAATCGATCGAATTGGTAGCTTTCCGATCGAGAAAAATGAAGCCTTCCACTGTCCTCCTTGTCGCCATTTGCGCCATCCTTTTGGCTGCATCCGCCACCGCCGTTAGAATTAAAATTCCGGACGTTTTTCTGCCGCGTCCAACCGTCCCTAAGGCTCACCTACCACCCTTGGGCACCAAACCCCGGCCTCGTGTCCGTTCCCGTGGCCGCAAACCCACTGACACCGACTGCATCCAGGCTGTCAAATCCAGCTGTGTCGCGTGCGTCCACAAGTCGACGACCTACAACGCCGTAGTGTGCCACGGCTACCTAAATCGAATTACTATGGCCTGCCCTAATTTCCCGTCCGGCAACCTCCCAACCCTTATCGCCAGGATATGCCAATAAGCTTCCATCTCGGCCTGTAATAAATTAAAGTAGCGTCACGTCGATGATGTAATCAACGTCGACACGTACCCTCCCTATCAGATGTTTTATCCCTGCTTTCATTTCCTTGAGAATTTACATCTTTTATTTACTTAATTATACTTGTATTAGCTCGCTTTTGTTGTAATTTGTGGAACCTTATGTTGGGTTGTACAAAACTTTTATAATAAAATAAAATACACAACTTTTATAATAAAATAAAATGGATTCTAATTCTACACTTACAGATTACACAATGGTTGTGATAATTTTTTATTTATTTATTGGGCGATTAATGAGTTTCATAAAGATGCATGTTAATTTGCACCATGTATATATATATATATATATATATGCATCTCTTGTCACCTGCAGTTATTTTTTCAAGGATAGCAGTTATTAAAAAATAATAAAACCTCTCAAATCTCAATTGGCAATCGCCTATCTGATAGAATTTTCTTTTTGGTTTACAATAATTCTGGAATGTGATTAACGAAAAACTTCTGTTATGAGTTTGCTTGTGAAATTGCTTCCTGCTATCCTAGTAATTCATATCTATCCTAGTAATTCATATCTATCATACATGGGATACATGGATAGTCTTGAATTAAAAATGAATTATTCATTTTTAATGATCTATTTATTCAAATCTAGATACTAGTAATTCATATCTATCCATTTAAATCTGAATATTTGACAACTTAAATATGAATAAATCATCACTTTATTTTCTAATAAAAATAGTTGGCAATTTAAATATGGATAATTCACCATTTAAATATGAATATTTATCAATTTAAATCTGAATAATTAATCATCACTTAAACACGTAATAAAAATTAGTAATACGTGTTACCATTGTATATATTATTATTTTTTTACTCAATGTACAAATCGAATTGGTACGTAGTATAATAATTGTGAATATTATATCTTTTAAATATGAATAATTGATAAATGAAAGATGAATTAGATCGAAGAAATGGAATAAAAAAGATACGGATCTTCATCTTCCTGGGGAGCGAGCAGTTACGTTTGTTTTTAGTTTTTTGTCCTAATTAATTAATAATTCCACTTTAATTTCTGGCCATCGAATTTTTTATATCTAACCGATGGCACAAACGTCGATGTGAAGAGGCTCATACGTACACTATCACAACCCAGGAGGCGAGGCTGCATTCTTAAGGGAAGTTCAGCTCAAGATACTGCAGAGAATATGATTTGGGATTGTCCCACATTGATTAGAAAATGAATCCACTACGCCAGATTATCATTCGCGCGACGGACCAAGTTCGTCGCCTAAATTGGGTTTTTCGCCGCATGATCACTCAGGCGACGAACATCCGTCTCCTGAACTGTTGTCCGTTGACCACCATCCCTTGAGTATTCCGTCGACGACCACCATCCCTTGAGTATTCCGTCGACGGCCATTTGTATGTTCGTCGCCTGAGCACTCTCAGGCGACGAATAAATAGTTCGTCGCCTCATCACATTGTCAGAGTTGGAGGGCCATCCAAGCCCGCCCATTAGACTTCAGGCGACGAACATTTCTTCATAACTTCGTCGCCTCAATCTATTATCAGAATTTATTAAAATAAAAAAGTAAATTATAGCGACGAATATTGGCTCGGAGTTTGGTCGCCTAGATCTGTCCTCAGAAGCGACTATTTTGTATAATATTTTAATTTGACTATTTATATTTAAAATCTACATATATAAAAAAATAATAATAATTTATTTTTTTTTTTTGGTCTAAAAATAATAATAATTTTAATTTGATTATGTATAATATTTTAATTTGACTATTTATATTTAAAATAATAATTAAAATCTACATATAACACATTAACACTAATTGAACCTTAATACCATATAAATGTGATATATTACACAATAAATCATATTTTTTACAAAGTGTTTTTTCAAATACTGTACTATTAACAAAATTGAGTACAAAGACACGGCTCATCAATCAATACCCAGTACACAGACCCTAATACACAGAGCTTTTTAATAATCTTCAATTCATCTTCAATCCCCTAAAGCCAAATCAAACCGATGAACCTGGACCTGCAAATTAACAAATACACAACTCATCAATCAATACCCAGTACAACTACAAAGAAAAAACACACAAGCAAAATCATGAATAAATAAAAGCAACTCACCAAATCACAACCCAATACAAGTGAACCAAATCAAATTAACCCCCACTACAACCAAAATAAACTCAACGAAATCCCTAGATCTAATCATCATTCATAAACTCAACGGAGGGAGATAGAGAAGTGGGGGCGGTTTCTCATATCTGAACGGAGGGAGAATGAGATGATAGTTAATTACCGTGTTGACGGTGGTGCCAGATCTGCGAAGGTGACCGGTGGAGTGTCGACGGTGGTGCCAGATCTGAGAAGGTGACCGGTGGAGTGTCGACGGTGACTGGTGGACGGGAACGAGGCTCGAACTTCCCCTTTTGTTCTCCTTCTCCATGATACCACGCAGAGACAGAGACAGATCCAGATCCAGATCGAGGAGAGAGAGAGAGAGAGAGATGGAGAACAAGTGTGGAACCTGTGAAGAGGACTGCAGAGAAGCGGTAGTGATGGAGGAAGAAGATAGGAAGAACGGAGGGGCGGTACCGCGGTAGTGAGAGAGGAAGAACAGAGGGAGGCGGTAGTGAGATAAATGGAGTTGGGTTTTAGAAAACCCTAAGCGCGGTCCAATTTCATTTTCAACCAGCCCGCTTCAATTTGAGTTTCAATTTGAGCTTTTTGGTTTCTTGCCCGCCTCTACTCTCCAATTTGCAGCCTTTACTTTATTTTCCCGGATCCCTCCCCTTATTTTATTTTTAATCAGTGTATTTAATTATCAATTTTTTTCTGATTTTTTTTCCTATTCTTGCATAATAACATAAAAAAATAACTTTTATGCAACTTTAAATGATATATTAATTTAAAAATTGTTAATCTAATTAGGGAGTACATTGTTATCTTAACCCAAAATTGTAAAAAAAGTACAGGTTAAATATATAAAGTAAAAATAAAAATATTTTTAAGGAAAAAAAAACTTTTTGGTAGTCCAAATTACGGAAAGAAATATTATAAATGACATATATGTATGAAAGAGTTGAAAATTGTTTACAAAAATAAACACTATTATATACTATCACCAAACCTACGTGACAATTTGTAAGTTTTTTGAATTTTATCTTTAAATAAGTAATTATTTAATTGATTTAATATATAATTTCAATATTTTAAGACTTGCAATTTTTTTTAATAAAGTTAGTAAAAATAGTTAATTTGTGAATATTAGATTTCAAAAGTTAATTATAAAAATCAATTACAGCCAATTTTTTTTTACAATTTACTTATTTTAAAAGTTAATTAAGACTTACAAGCATTATTTATTTTATATCTTAGATGAGGCGCCTTAGATCACCTTTTTTTTTTACTATCTTACCTTTATTTTCTCTATTTATTTCTCCTTCTTTCTAGCCATCTTTTTCATGAAAAACATAACCTTATAGTATTATAATAAGAATTTATTACTTAGTATAAGGTTTTATTAGTTCTGAATAGGTAAATATATAGCTGGTGGCAAAGCCAAAAAGTAACAAATAAGCAAGACCATACTAAGGATCCTACGTAAAAATGAGTCCACCCACAAGTATCCCCCCAAAATATACCACTCGTGTAAAAGTCGGACCACTTACTAACCCCAACCGGCTTCAAAGAGTATAAAGTATATTCCCATAAAATTATATAAGCATAATTTGATGGAAATATACAATATACACTAAGAAGCCAATCCTAACGTACTATCTCTCCTAGTGATATAAACCTTCAAATGGTCAAGCTATCCGGACCCAATAGACAAAAGAGGCCCGTAGCACAACCCAAATCCAATTTGCCCCATCCATAACCACCGGCTTCTAAACAAAAAAACCCAGCCCTTCACAAAATTTGGAGCTTTTAATTCGTTCTATGACAGCAAAATCAAGCCACCACGAGCAAGTGCAAGACACCAGCATAACGCCCAGAAAGAAAGCAAGCAGCAAGCCCCCAGCAGATGCATAAGACACAGCAGCGACAGACGCGCCCAGACCATCCCATTCCCAACTCCAATCGAACCATCAGCAGCCAGACCTCGACATTCAGCTCCAAATAATACTAATTCAGTCAGGCCGGTAGGATTCTTTGGAATTCTCCTCATTATCCGATTCCGAGAGGAAGAACGCAGCATCCCCTTTGCCGCTATTTGGATCTTTGATCGCGGACATAGCATTGAACAATTCGTCCATCGTCAAGGACACCTTCATATCCCCATTTACACAGTATTTGGTTTTATTATTTACTTATATGAGTTTTCCTCAAAACATAACCTTATAGTATTATAATAAGAATTTATTACTTAGTATAAGGTTTTATTAGCAACTTATATGAGTTTTCCTCAAAACATAACCTTATAGTATTATAATAAGAATTTATTACTTAGTATAAGGTTTTATTAGCAATTTATATGATTTTTCCTCAAAACATAACCTTATAGTATTATAATAAGAATTTATTACTTAGTATAAGGTTTTATTAGCAACTTATATGAGTTTTCTTCAAAACATAACCTTATAGTATTATAATAAGAATTTATTACTTAGTATAAGGTTTTATTAGTTACTTATATGAGTTTTCCTCAAAACATAACCTTATAGTATTATAATAAGAATTTATTACTTAGTATAAGGTTTTATTATTTACTTATATGAGTTTTTCTCAAAACATAACCTTACAGGATTATAATAAGAATTTATTACTTAGTATAAGGTTTTATTAGCAACTTATATGAGTTTTCCTCAAAACATAACCTTATAGTATTATAATAAGAATTTATTACTTAGTATAAGATTTTATTAGTTATTTATATGAGTTTTCCTCAAAACATAACCGTATAGTATTATAATAAGAATTTATTACTTAGTATAAGGTTTTATTAGTTACTTATATGAGTTTTCCTCAAAACATAACCTTATAGTATTATAATAAGAATTTATTACTTAGTATAAGGTTTTATTAGTTAATTATATGAGTTTTCCTCAAAACATAACCTTATAGTATTATAATAAGAATTTATTACTTAGTATAAGGTTTTATTAGTTACTTATATGAGTTTTCCTCAAAACATAACATTATAGTATTATAATAAGAATTTATTACTTAGTATAAGGTTTTATTAGTTAATTATATGAGTTTTCCTAAAAACATAACCTTATAGTATTATAATAAGAATTTATTACTTAGTATAAGGTTTATGGTTGTATAAAATATTACCCAATTAATGTAAATTTATGGTTTTAACGTTATAAAAACATTACACAATTAATTTAAAAATTTTAACATTGTAAAGTATGGTTTTAAAATTTATAACATTGTAAAGTATGGTTTTAAAACATTATACATATAGCTTAAAAGATTTATTACACAATTAAATAATTTTAAAATTATGGTTTTAAATTTTTAAATATAACATTGTAAATTATGGTTTTAAACTTTATAAATATAACTTTATAAAAATGTCTAATGGGGTCACTCATTTAAGCGACCAACATTAAAAAATATGTCGTCACCTAAATAATTGCTATTATTTTGTCACTCATTCAGGCGACCAACATAGAGTACACATGTTATCTCCGTCCCCTGAATTTAACTCAAGCGACGAACATTCAAAATATGTCGTCACCTGAATGAGTGATCAACTTTTATCACTCATTCAGGCGACCAACATGGACCACACATGTAATTTCCGTCGCCTGAAGTCAACTCAAGCGACGAACATTGACCTATGTTCGTCGCCTGAATGGTAGTTCTGACAAAAGTGGATGAGTTCTTTATTCGAGCAACCATATATTCTTCCTTTGTTCGTCGCCTAAATATGTCTGTCGCCTAAAGTTGATTCAAGCGACGAACTTTGTATAGAATTGGTCGCTCAAATGTGATTTGGGTTGGGGGTCAAGCCCTAGACATTCAGGCGACGAACTCTTCTAAGTTCGTCGCCGGAAGTGAACTCAGGCGACGGAAGCTCATCAGTCCGTCGCCCGAAGTGCAATCTGGCGTAGTGATCCAAACCTTGGTTTAGGATGGAACTCCACTCGACTTGTGTGCTCGACTTCGTTGGTGCGCGTGATGTGTTTGGACATGCATGACTCCCCCACATCGTATATGACTCACTGTTTATTTAGCAGATACCTTCGCACGCAGGATGCAACTAGTTTTATGTGAAATTGCAAATTCGCACACAGAATATCACTAGTTGATAAAAATACGAAAGTGTTTGGGTGGCTGCTGTGCTCACGACTTGTCCTAAAAGACACCTCTGTCAAATTTGGAGCTAAGTGAGTCCACCCCTATCAAATTGCATTATTATATTAGTAAGTGAGCTCCATCTGTTTATCGTGGATTTGTACATATGTAATATTGGGCTTGCTTCATGGACCCCCCTCGTGCAGATTAACTACTTGTTCTAGGAATTGACATTTCCAAATACAATACTAATATAATAATAGTTTTTATGTAATAAATTGTAATTGATCGATCGATATACAATATATAAAACCAGAAGTATAATGATCCTACATGGCTTCACTAGAAACCTTCAATCCACATATCAATAAGATAACATTTTACCTCATTAATTCAAAACTAGACATGTACATGGGTCAAAGGTCGACCTGGACCCGACTACTTTCGACCCAACGAGAACCCGAAGGATCGATAGCCCACTGGGTTAGGGTCACCAAGGTCAAGAGTCTATGGGGGTTAAGAGTTAGGATTAGGGTCACGTTGATTTTGAGTTTTGTCCCGCAAACCCGACAAGTACCCGTCATGTGATCTTAATTAAAAAATGAATTGAATGTATCATGCATTACCTCCACCTTGGGGGTGTTGAACCAACCAAGCCACTTCAATTATAACCTCTTTATGCTCATATACAGGGGCAGATCTAGAAATTTTTTAGGGGTGGGTAGGATTCAAACCCAAAGGTATAAATATACTTATAAATGTTAACTACAAAATACATAGTTAAAAGTGTTCAAAGACTCGTACTAAAAAGTAAAACGAACACAACGATCCTTTGCCTTAGCAAAGTCATAAATAACACAATCTATATCAATTTTACTAACGAATTCTCTTTCAATATAAATTGTTAAAGTATCAACAAGAAACTCATATGCCATTTTGCTGCGAATGTCTGTCTTCACCATAATCAAACAAAAAAAACTAAGAATATCAGTTAAAAGAAAAAAAATATAATTATGGTTTATATTGTTAAAAAAATCAATTTTTGGTAAAAAAAAATATTTTTAATAATTTGTACTTTTCAAATAATAAAAGGTAAAACTATATATTATATATTAATTATATGATAAATAAAATGTCTATCTAAAAATACTTGTATTTTAAAAGATGCATGCATGAACTCAAGAAAAACACAAGAAAATGAGAGGTTCATAAAAAAATGAGAAAATTTGCGCCGAAGGCGCAAATTTTCGGTCAAATTAATTAATTGTCTCCCACCTCCGTCAAATTTGTTAAAAGGCCACGACCTAAATCTGTGCCCCCCCTACTTGCTCCGCCTCCCTCTTTATCAAACACTCGCTTGCAGCAGCCAGCAGGTCGGAATCTCACTCTTCCTCCTCTCTCTCAGATCTCACGTCTCCTCGCTCTCGCTCTTCCTCCTGCGACCCTGTCCTCCTCTCTCAGATCTGCTCTTTGTCTTGTTGATTGTGTTTTCTCTCAGATTTGGATTCCTCTCGCAATGCCGATGAAGAACTGTTGTTCTCAGATTCGGATTCCTCTTATTGATTATGCTCAGATTCAGATGCCGATGAATAGCTGTTGTTTGCCGGAACCAGAGGAGACGAATTCGCTGGACGGATTCCTTGCTCACTGCCTCCCGTCCTCGTCGATCAATCGATGATGTTGAATTGCTGGAGCGGCGTTCATCGGAACCAAAGGAGATGAATTCGGCCGGCGTCTCTCCACTGCTGAAACCGGCGTATGCTAATCGCCTCCTCCCTCGATCTCTGCTCAATAAGTCTTCCCCTCCCTCTATCTCACCCTTTCTCTTCGTCTTATAGATCTCGGAGTCTTCCGGTCTCCCTCTCGCTCTCGCTCTTCCGGTCTCCCACCACTCCTACTTGCCTCCAACGATGGCATCCGCAAGCTCCTCCTCCTCCACTGCTCCCTCTCTGACTCCTCCATCTCCGGCCTCAAGAACGAGGTTATCGCCAACGACGGCGTCCGCAAAATCGTCTCCAACAACGACGCCTTCCTCCTCCGCCTCGCCTGCGCTGAGATCCTCCACAACCTCCGCCTCGTCTCTAAGGCTGTCTCCTCCTACCTCTCCAACAAGTGTGAGGATCCCAACCTTTCGTTTTAATGGTTTTTTTCTTCTTATGAATGCGGTGTCTGTTTTTTACAATATTGGGTCTTCTTATGTATGTTCAGCACTGTCACTATAGCATTGTGAATGAGAACTCAAGCGGTATTCAAAAATTTCTTATGTATTGGGTCTTTTTCTTCTTATGTATGCGGTGCCTGTTTTTTACAATATTGGGTCTTTTTTTTTTGATCCGAAAGCAGGCTAGTGCCCGGTTAATTTATTACTAGAGAGCTTAAGCATTTAGTACAGCAACAGGGGAATCTAAAAACGGAAGTAAACAAGCAGGTGGCACTAGGTGCTCTTCATAGTTTAACTCTAGAGAGTGAGCCCACTGCGCTAGTGCATCAGCTCCAGCATTGGCTTGACGGCGGACTTGGTTGGTCTGTACTTCCCATCCTTCAACATTATTAAGTCTACGGCACACGACGGTGAAAATATCCGGGTGTATTGATATCGGAGAGGATCCCAAGAGGCCACAAAGGGCCGAGGAGTCCGATTCCAATATCAAGTTAGTAACACCCCGTTTCATTGCCATCTTGAATCCGTGCCAGGCTGCCCAAATCTCAGCTCTTAATGCATTGGTGGAGCCGCATTTGAACGTGAAAGCGAAGAGGAAATCCCCTGAGCTGTTGCGACAAACACCGGCCCCTACAGCCGGGCCCAGATTACCCTTTGAAGAACCATCTACATTCAGCTTGACCCACCCAGGCGGAGGGGTAGACCACACCATTATTGGTCTCGTTGCAGCTTCAGCGGGTGTGTGTAGGATAACAGTACGACTCAGCGATTGGGTCTTCTTATGTATTTATAGCATTGTGAATGAGAACTCAAGCTGTATTAAAAAATTTCCTTGACATTTACAAGAATCAGTAATTGAAAAATGCAGTTCTGTTAACACAAGCTAAGCATCTATTCTTTAGAAATCAAGCATTGCAGTTTAAAAGTATGCAATGTATGACAGGTCACAGTCGGACATCGAAGAGGTGATCCGGCAAAAAAAGGGTAAAAAAATAACTCCTGTTTCAGCAACAATTTCATCATCTAAAATAACTCCGGGTTTTCAGCATCAACAACCATTTTTTCAGCAACGCGGAAAAAAAACAAACTCCGGTTTCAGCAACTCCGGCGTCGAAGTGGTGACGCGAAAAAAAAAAAGCAACTCCGGTTTCAACAACAATTTCAGCATCTAAAACCGGGGTTTCAACATCAACGACTTTGCTGAAACCGGGTTTTCAGCATCAACAACCCTTGTTTCAGCAACGCGGTAAAAAAAAAACCCATTGAAAACAGGGGTTGCTGAAATCGAATGTGCTGAAACAGGGGTTTCAGCAACTCCGTTTCAGCCAGCAACGCGGTAAAAAAAACATTGAAACAGGGGTTGCTGAAACAGGAGTTTCAGCATTAGCACATGCGGTTTCAACAACGCGAAAAAAAAAACTAGGAAAAAAATGCTGAAATATAGGGTGGCACAGGGGTTTCAGCAATTCCGGTGTCGAAGTGATGACATGAAAAAAAAAACAACTCTCTTTCAGCAACGCGGGAAAAAAAAGTTAAAACAAGGGTTGCTGAAACCGAATGTGCTGAAACCCCTGTTTCAGCAACGCGGAAATATATATATAAAAAAAAAACTGGAAAAAAAAACAAAAAAAAAACTGAAAAAGGGGTTGCTGAAACCGTATGTGCTAAAACAGAAGTTTCAGCAATTCCGTTTCAGCAACTCTGGAAACACGAAAAAAAAAACTGAAAACAAAAAAAAATTAATGAGGCGGGAGGGGGGGCACAGGGGGCACGGGAGGGGGGCACAGGGGCCAAGGGGGGCGGTGGACATTTTGCTAATTTGGAGGAGGTGGGAGCCTTTTTCCTAATAAGGTCCAAAATTTAGGACATCCTAGTAATCACCCCTAAAAAAATCATATAAAAACTAAACTAGGGATGGAAATGGATCGGGTTATGGGTAGATGTACCCATTCCATCACCCGATCCATTAAGAAATTTCCTCTACCCGATCCACCCATCATCCACTAACCCTTGCATCCATATCCGATCCATCCATCATCCGCGGGTTATTGGGTGGATCGGGTGAAATATATGGGTGAGAAATTTCAAGTAAATGTCCACCGTAATTTTCAAAATGAAAATAAAACTTAATAAAAATAAATAAAATTTTAATATATTAAATTTAAATTACTCATCATTCATAACTTACATAAAAAATCAAAACTCAAACTATTAAATAAAGTTACATATAATATATAAGTTGCGTAAAAGATATGATAAAACTACATATAATAAGCAATTTTAGTGGATCGGGTGGGTGGATCGGGTGATGGATCGGGTGGTAGATTGTACACCCCTTCATCCATATCCGATCTGATCCATCATCCATTAATCCATCATCCACTTATTTATCCATTTATTCGGGTTTTTATCCACATATTTGGGGTGGATTAATGGATGGATCGGGTCTCCGCGGGTTGATTTCCATCTCTAAACTAAACACACACATTCATATATTTATGACTCTTTTAATTTTAATATTTTTTTATATTAAAAAAGTACTATATAAATATATGTTATTTGACAATGTAAATATATATTTTTTTATCATTAGAAAATACCCCAAATACTTTTGTGTTATACGTACCTATAGCGTCACACCATGTGTTGTAGAAGATCCATTCTTCAATTTTATACTCATGTATTAAAAAAGTATGGTGTAGAAATGAACTATGTACTCCGTATATTCACTTATTTTAAAATAATAATAATAATATTCCATCCAATGTACGTATACGTACGTAGTATACTCTCTCTCTGTATGTATGTATGTATAAGGTATAAATGTATAAATCCCCCCAAGTCCAAACAGCAGCTTACTCTAACGTACTCATCCCTACGTTACGTACGTTATCAGCTCTGAATAGATCGAATTGGTAGCCTTCCAATATATATAATTAATCCCGCCAAAAACCGTACACCAAAATAAAATGAAGCCATCTACTGTGTGCTCGTCGCCCTTTGTATTACAATCCTTGTGGGCATGTCCTCCACTGACGCCCGTCGTTTTGGTGCGCCAAAGGGGCTGAGTGTCCACTTCGGCGGCCGGCATGGCCGTGCTTGAGGCGATTCGACCAGCACATCAGAACAGGGCCCGGATATTTAAGGCCCCCCATATATTATTAGCACATATTACGGAGTATTACTTAAACTAGTGTAAGGCTCGTGTCTAAGGCACGTGTACAGAATATTTTGATTATATACTATAATGTAATATTATACAAATATATAAAACATTTTCTATCCGATCTCTGTTTCTATTTTCTTGGACCATTTGAAATGAGAGGATATAATATTTATCAAAGGTCGAATATTCAAACAAAGTAGAACAACTCGCAATTCAAAATGCTCTAATAGTGTTACTGCACTTTCCAAAAATAGACAAATGCTACAACCATCCAATTATGAATTGCTCTAATAGAGTTTTTATACAATCTAAGGCCTTAAGAAAGAGTTAATAAAAAGATTACATATAACAGTGATAGAACACGAACAACAAAGTAATTATAAGTGAGGAACAAACCAGAGATGCAACTAACAAAGGAAGTGGCTCTTTGGGGAATTTCAGCAAGCACCTTCTAGGCGATGGTTCTTTGAAGATCCCTACTAAAAATAAGGCAACATAAGTGACAACAGTTGCTGGAAGCCGATTGTGCAAGGATTAGTGGGGAAGTTTGTGAAGGCTGATTTAGAGGAGTGGGGGAGAGAGTGGAGGTGAAGCTGTTTTTAAAATCTAATTTTTTAAAATCTCAATTGTCAAAACTGAAATTGTTTTTTAAAATCTCAACTGTCATAACTGATCAATGTTGGTCTGAGGTCCTTGGTTTGACCTTCACTTTGATTTGTTCATAATTCCCAGTTGTACTCCCTCTTCTGATTCTTAATTCAAATTGGTTTTGCTTCTTGATTGAGGTTCCTTGCTCCCTGTTAACTCCTCTCCATCAAACGTTTCAAGAGCTATTCTTATTTTGTTCTAGCTAAACATTTTGAACCTTTTAAGTTCAAACAGTAATCGAATTAGGAATTAAGAAGTGTCCATTTTTTAGTCCTGGCTGTTGAATTGAGCCAAACTCGATGGTTTAGAGCCATGGTCAGATTGTTTTGACGTGTAAATTAAAACCTCTATCACGCAAATTACCCAAACATGATGTTAGTATGTTACCCAATATCGTGGAAAGTTGATTTCATTCATGTTCATTGTTAGGAGCGTGATGACAGGCTATATAACCAACAAACCCACCTTCACAAAAACAAAACATTCTCAAAGCTAGTGTCCAAGTGACTTTTCAGCAAAAAAAAAAAATTGCAATGAGCCTTTACTCATGTTGATTATGCCCATGATTTGGAAAGAAAGTGAGGCAATGAATACATGTTCTCTATAAGCGCATTGTTTTTCTCTCCAAGCAGCTCCATCAGAGCACGAAATGGAAGAGTGGGTTACAATTTAGGAGAAACTCTATAAGCATCTAAAGATGAGAATCTATGATTATGTAACTCCATAAGTAACATAACTAAAACAACACTTCATGCCTCATTTCTTTTCCAATACCTTAAAATAGGTGAAGATATCTTCACATACAAAAACATTCCCGATTTTGTGGTAAGCACATGATTCTCTCGAGCATTCTTGGTCAACTGCAACCTTACCATTGAGGTCCTTGCTACTTTTTCCAACATCAATTTAGTGAGCAAATGGATCATCAGCTTGTCTCTGAACCCTTGTTGGGCGTGGTTGGGGTAACGGCTGGTGTAAATTATGAGCAGGAAGTTGTCGCTGCGCAGAAGTCCTATCACTGTCACTACCAGCATTAGAGGGCTCACCGGTTGTCACTGTTGTGGTCTTGTCTTGGGGAGTTTCACTCACAACTTCACCTTCTTAGTGATCTTCTTCACCCTGTTGAATGACCTCGGGAACTGGTGGTGCCTTGCTAAGCATGTAGTCATGAATCTGTGAAGGGAACAAAGTTTGAGCATCATATTTGGAAATATGAGAGCATATCATGAACCTGTGATTAATTCATGAAAACAGACCTCGTCCATTAGCCTCTGTCGTTCAGCAGTTCCAAATTTAAGAGAACCTTCGTGAGATTTAATAGCCAGCACACGTCTTTCTTCCTTTGGATAGTCAAGGAAGCCTACGGCGCCGTTAGGGTTTGTAGGCATGAAAGCAATCAGAGCAACCAATGCAGTCCGAACTGGATTAATACAACAAAGTATCATCCACCAATCAGTTGGAAGACAGGTAGAATATATAGCAGCTCGTCATGTCAAAATACTCTTGTTACAAAAGATCTCAGGGTAACAAAAATTACACCATTTTACCCATAATTGAAAATAGGGTACAAAGCCATCCCAAATATTAAATGACAAAGACACTCTAAAACCACAAGCACTTTTAAGAGATTATTGACTTACCGTTCCAAGATGGTTGTCAGTGTTCAGGATGGTGATTTTATATACTAAGGCATATCTTCGTTTGGGTCTCAAAATTTGGCTAAAGTTCAGCACCAAAACACAATGCCTTATTTTTTAAGAGAGGAAAACCAATGTTAGATAAAAAACAACAAACAAACCAAATTCCAAACTCCAAAACTCAAACTTCTTCTAATATTAAAATTGAAAGCAGGAATGTTTCCGGGAGAAGTTACCGTCAACAAAATGAATGAAGGAGGCTTAAATGGGTACTCTGATGGCAACTGAATCCACCCATGATAGATGCCACCCTCAAACATAGTGTCACCAGGACCACGGATTGCAAACTGCCACTCAAATATGTTCTCCTGACAAGATATATGCATTCAAATGTCAGAAAAACCCTTCATTAATTCATAGTTGAACAAACTCAGATATTTACATATGCATAAAGTCAACACAACAACGAATGTCTAAGTCTCTGAACTAAGAGCAACTTATCAATCTTCATTCACAAATCACATAACGCGTTCTTACACCTACGATTATACAATTGTCGTAGATTGTTGAAGGCAGAAGAAAGTTCATCTTGGGTCATGAATACGTTTCGGGGTGGGAGGGGCATCCCATCTCAAGGCAAGAAGGGCCACCACTCAATCAAACAGACAAGAAAAACACACGCAAAATTTGGAGAAACACCAAGGTCCATAATAAAAGAAAAAATTGGATGATTATATTGAGAAAGATGAATAGTTTTTACATTGAAAAGAGAAGGTAATATTCATTTAGAACTTAGGAAAGAGAAAAGTACTACCTTTGTTTCAGACTTGTCCAAAAGTGATTGTTGAAACGGTTGCTTCAATTCATTTTAAGATTTCCTTGGATATTTGACCTCTTTAGCTTCAGACTCTTCATGTTGTAACTGATCTTAGAACTCAACTTAAGAATATAGATTTCTTTTAAAGAAAATGAATAGTTTTTCTAAAAATAAACAGATTTTTTTAATCTTCAATTTAAATTATTGAGATAGCTAAAAAAAAAGCTATAATCCCTCACCATTTAAATTATTCTAAGTTGATCTTCTCCATGAAACGTGTGGGTAGATTCATACTTGATACTAGGGGTGGGCATAAATTCCGCAAATCCCGGTCCCGTCCCGGGCCCGTCCCGGTCCCGGTGGGATTTCGGAAAAAAATAGTGAATCCCGTCCCGGTCCCGTCCCGCAAAAATCATGCGGGACGGGACGCGGGACGACCCATCCCAATCCCGCAAATCCCGTCCCGTCCCGCATATATAATAATAATAATAATAATATTATTATTATTATTGTATGTTATATGTGTATTACGGAGTATATAAAAAGTACATATATATTTTAGATTCCTGTGTTATACATAGGAATATATACACTGTAATGCAAGAGGAGGGAAGATTTTATTAGCCCAACAACAAGCTATACACCGCATCTTTGAAAATAAACCGCATTACAGTGTGTTACATACCCATATATAATGTAATGCACACACTGTAATGTAACACATATGCACAGTTATTAAATGTGTTTATATATATATGAACCCGTAAAATATATATAAAAAATTATAGATCTATATGTATTATGTCTTTAAAAATCGCAAAATATACATGAAATTTTATGTATTATGTCTTTGAGGGACAAGGCCCGTCCCGTCCCGTCCCGTGAGGGACAAGGCCCGTGCGGGATTCAAAAATAAAGAGTAAATCCCGTCCCGGTCCCGTCCCGCAAAAATTACGCGGGACGGGACGCGGGACGACCTCCGTCCCGTCCCGTCCCGTCCCGCGCCCACCCCTACTTGATACCTCACTCACACTACAGAGAGATTTTATGCCTCAAAAAAAATTGTAAGACTTGTGTTTAAAACGTCTCGAATTGAAGTTGAAATTGAAGAATCGCCATTGAAGGCCATTAAAGCTTGGGAGGAGGAAGAACAACAAACAACCCGGTTCTGATCCGGTTCCATGTACCCAAAACCGGTTTAGTTGTAGGATTTTGATCCGCTTATTTATCCTATCCCGGTTTTGAACCGTTTTAATTAATTTGTAAAGGAGAGTTTTTAAGCAATAAATAACACAATGATATTTATTTAATTATTTCATTTTAAATAGATAAATTTTTTATCTAATTCAAAATACATTTAATATCCTTTATAAATTTATACCACATCCATATTATATTTTATCCTCTTGGAATATTATAAATAATCATTGTCTAGTTTATTCAAAATAACCTTTGAGACTTAAAAACGAATGATTATTATTGCTTATAATTATAAGTACCATTAATAGGATAAGTCGGGTCATACTTCATAATATCTTTACATACAAGGTATCACGGAAAGTATTGTGTAATTTAATTAGTAATACACATTTCAAAAATAATGAATTCACACCAATCATTACATTAATTATTTTATAAAAATAATACTAATAATAATAATAATGATAATGATAATGATAATGCTTTACTTTAGTTAAAATCAGTTTCACGATTAAAATAATAATTTCAAACGAGATTTTATGATGTTCTAAATAGTATGAACCGAATACGATATATATTTTATACAGATTCTATAACTTCTTTTATATCCAAACTTTAACCTTATTTTTATTTAAATTAAAATAGAAATACCCAGAAATACTTTGGGGTATTTCATAGAGGAAAGTGATGACCAAAAAAATTCAATGTGAGGAAAGTGAAGTTGTGTGCAAGCTTTTCAACGTGAGGAAAGTGAGTGAAGTGTGTGATAGACATTTGGTTTCATAGTGATCACAATTAATTTAAGCTATATCATATCCCATTTGTACTCAGGATATGGTTCCCAAGGGTGCTTGTCGCCCACTTCTTATGTTATTCAATCCTTCAGGATTATCCGTGTCATAACAGTTGTCCCGTCAAATTATTAGCCCATCGAAAAGACTCTAATAATCGCATTCGGGTTTAATTCATACCATTAAAGGTCAATGAGTATAAATCTGAAATAGTCCCAGTTTTCGAGCCGTCACTTGCTAGTTCTCGCGAACTAACCGTCCTTTGTGAATTTGGACGGCTAGGGGTTCATTGTATTCATACAATACCCCAGTCTCCAATTCGCAGATTAAGGTCGAGTCTCCGAAGAGAAGTTTAAGGAGAGTAAGAAGACATTTTATTTTCGAGATTTATATTAATTATTTAAGGTTCTAAAAAAAAATTGTATAAACGTTTATGTGTTATTTTTACACAGTCTTCCGCTGAAATGTTTTGATGTATTGTAATTTGAATCTTGAGATTGTATATAAAGAAAAGATTTATTATACTTCAAGTCTTCCGCTATTTGTATTTTATATTATTATCATCTTGTTTATGGGAGCATGGTAGCATGTCCCTATAAGCCTAAGGTGGTTACAAAGACCTTAAAGTCCGAGTAATCACTGGCGCTGCAACATTCCCTCGTTTTTAGAAGGGGGTGTTACAGATGGTATCAGAGCCGACTCCGGGCTCGGAGGTGCGTCGACAGTATGCTCGGGTACGCTCCTCCCGGAGGGCAGTCCCTTGGGCCTGACGGGGTTGTCAGTGCTTTAAGTGGGGGAGATTGTAACACCCCCGTCCCACATCGGATATCATAAGGATGTTGGGAGTGGTTTATAAGTGATTCAAGCCCTACCTATGTCACAAGAGCTCTTCCTTTTCAGGCTCCAAGTGAGGACAACGGACCTGAGAGGGCTAGGTGGCATGGGCCGGCGCCTCTTAAGACCCCGGGTCTTACAGAAGGTGGTATCAGAGCTAACGGTTTTCGTGCACGAGTTTTAAATTGCATTTTCTTAAAATCTTCTATGTAGATTTTTAAATATAATAAAGTTAAATTGTCTAACTAAATAGTAACAAAACTCAAGGTGAAATCTTTCTTTTAAACTTGGTATTCGTTTTCGAAAGACAAACAAAATGTCTTTGTCCTTTCAAATAAATAATCTAAAAGCTATGTTAATATAAAGAATTTTGTTTGTACAACCTTTCCGAAGGATCCTGCAAATTGTAAATACAAGATACTATTTCAACCTTACTATTTTAGAAATATAATAATCAATGTGATTTTCTCCATGAGAAGTATTAAAGTTAAAATTATATACCGTTAAAAAAAAATTCTTTACAACATAGAACTTGTTGTTTAGGGTTTTCAAAAGTCTAGATATCTTTTATTGTTAAAACAAGAGTGTAAATTTCATCGGTAACAATTTTATAGAGTGGGTTATTGAGATAATATTTCAAAAGATTTTTCATATTCCTATGTAACAGTTTTTGGGTGTTGTAAGTGAAAATTAAAAATCATATTAAAATAAAGTATATCCAAATGTGTCAAATAAGTATCGGTGTATTATCAAGAAAATGGTTGAATAAATAATTCAAGTATGAATATTTTCATTCAGATGTATTGTCAAGAAATTTAGCGTTTGAATTTTTAAATCTTATATGAACCAAATTCTCAAGTATCCCAATAAGATTTTTAAGCACCTTAAATATGTTTAATGGGTCATCAACACTTTCTTCATAAAATTTCTTAAGTGAATATGTGTTTGGTGTTCAAAAATGTGTTCGAATAAATATCCACAACCTTTATAATTTATAAATCGTCTAATAATGTATTATAAAAGAGAATGGTTAAAGTTACCATTTCTTAACATTATTAAATGGTTTTAAGTGTATTGAGAAGATATTTTAGTTATCTTGTTTCTTTAATTCGGGTTAAAAAGTTTTGAAATTCAATTTTCAAATGGTGTGTGAAATTATGAATCTTGGAAAGAAGCATATGTATTTAAAATAAAAAAAATTAGTCATCATAATCCGCTCAAAGAAATTTCAAATAAATGACATTAGGATATTTTGTGAGTGTTCTACTTGATTCTTCTTCATTATTTTATTATAAAGTAAATATATCATTAATTGAATACTTGACATATGTCATACATGGAAAGTGTTTTGTAAATATTAATCAGTTTGATTTTCATATTGTAAAATATTAAGCTTGGAAATATGTGAGTCATTAAAATTCCCTTAACTTTTTTTTTCAATGTAATCTCTTATAGGTTTTCCTTCCTAAAAGTATGTGCTTAGCTTCAACAAATTTTAAGATATTTAAAATTTGTTTCATGAGTTCAAGGGTTTAAAGATTATTTTATATAAACTCTCAACTATCGTAACACATTCTTTTGATCGTTGGTGTATCTTCTCAAGTATACATAAAAGCTTGCTTAAGTGAATTTTACAAGTAAAAAGTTAGGAGTATATGTATAAATCCTAAAGTGATAAACCTTGTATCGAATTTCAAAGTGTTTGAAAGTGAATCGGCTAATATATATTATGAAAGATTTTAAGGTTGTTAAATCATGTCGAAGTCCAATGTCTCAACTTAAACTTCTCGAGATCGACTCTAAACACCTTTAAAGCACATCAATTGATTTATTCATAACATCTCCATGCCTTAGCAATTTGCTACTTCGAAGTTGTATATTACATATCTCGGTACGAATATAAGTGTTCGTGATTCATATGATACTCTCCTATAGTGAAGAAATTTAATCGTTTTGCTGTATCATGTGCTCGGTGAAAGATCGTCCATTCCTTGTGTTACTCAATTGTCGGGGTAAAACTTTATGCTTTCGTTGTGTTCTTCCGTTCAGACTTTAGTAGTGACTCCATATGTTTTCTATCCAATCTAGGTGTAATATCGTGATGACATTATTTCAACTATGTCCCGAACTCTCGTTGGCTAATGGTTGAGAAAACATCCCTAATGATTTTTTTCATAAAATATAATCCGCATTCAAGAAGAAGATAAGACACCGGACAACGTGTTAGTCATCAAATTCGAAGAAGACCCAAAAAAGAACTCGTTCCATACGGAGTACTCGTCACACTTGGATAGGATACCAGTTTTGCCTATAGTGGTTGCCTTTGAAATCACCGCGCGACCATTTGGTAACCTGGGAAAGGAAGCCAAATGGGGTTGAGAAGAAAGCCAAGGGTAGACTGGGAGACCATGTTCATTGTGTGATAAGAGTTATATAACTTGCGCTAAATTTAATATATCGATCGTCAGAAGTGTTAAAAAAAATGAAAAAACAATACAAAAAAAACCTAATCGTATGTGATTATGTCTAAGTTAAGAGACAATTATAAGATAAATAATTCTCAGCCTTTGGCCAGAATGCGTTCGGTGAACAACTAATTACAACTGAAGTAATTAGGTTGTTTTGCTCTTTGAGCAATATCATAGCGTAGTGTACTCAAGTAATCATAAAAATATCAAATTCGATCCTCGAAGTGCTTAAGTATATCATTTACAAGTTTCATTCTCCATGGTTGGTCTCAACAATCGACAACAAGGGTCCCAAGTCAGCTAATGAGAAGTGACACCAATTCTTTCCATCAAACGGTGTTTTATTAAATCGAGCTCTAAGAATTCATCCATCATCTCGTACCTCTAATGATAACAAAGCTTCCAATTACACAACCTTCTTTTTCATATCCTTTCTCCCTACTCTTTTTCTTGTCCAAGTTTCGGGTCGAAACTTATTTTTAAGGGGGGAGATATGAAATACCCCAAAGTATTTCTGGGTATTTCTATTTTATTTTAAATAAAAATAAGGATAAAGTTTGGATATAAAAGAAGTTATAGAATCTGTATAAAATATATATCGTATTCGGTTCATACTATTTAGAACATCATAAAATCTTGTTTGACATTATTATTTTAATCGTGAAACTGATTTTAACTAAAGTAAAGCATTATCATTATCATTATCATTATCATTATTATTATTATTATTAGTATTATTTTTATAAAATAATTAATGTAATGGTTGGTGTGAATTCATTATTTTTGAAATGTGTATTACTAATTAAATTACACAATACTTTCCGTGATACCTTGTGATAAGGCGTATTCCTATAGGCATTATAGGTTAGTTTAGGTGTATTTCATTGTTATATAATCATTTTTTAGTGTTAATTAGATTAGCATTCGTTTTGTGGGAAAGTTCGGAATCTACGCTATTTCAATGGTTTTATGTAGATTCGTAGATCCGAGGCAAAGAACACGAGGAATGGAGCTAAGTAAGGCTAAAGAGAGACTTGGGAGAGCTTAAGGAAGAAGTCCCGAAGAGCATGGAATAACCTAAGGAGCAACGGAGCACGAAATCGAGGTCTAAGAGCGAAAACTAGGGCGAGTCGCGAAAGCTGTCCGCTCGGCGAGCTGAACTTGTAACGCACTTTCCGGAGGCCTCGGATGTCCGATCGACGCATATGAGCATGCGTTGGAAAGCTCTTTCGAAGATCTACGTGATGGTGTTCTTCTGGATTTTCGCTGACAGCGAATGGATTTCCGCTGCAGCGGATCAAGTCATCGAATCAAGTCTGAGCAAGTGTTTGAGCATGAGTCGCTGCCAGTGAATGGGATCTCGCTGCCAGCGAGTGGAGTCAGCTGCAGCATGTCCAGGAGCAGCATGACTCGCTGCCAGCGAAAGGAAACTCGCTTCCAGCGAATGGAGTCGCTGCCAGCGGATGGCCGGACTCGCTCCAGCGAGTTGGAGCTCTCGCGGCAGCGGAAATAGAGGCTCGCAGCAGCGAAAAGGAAGGACCTGTGGAGGCTTGGAAAAGTTTCTAAGGCATGGGCATTCGCTGCCAGCGAGTGTGGTAGCGAGTGTGGTAGCGAAAATCCAACAGGAGCTTGATTGAGGTCATTCGCTGCCAGCGGAAATTTTTGCTGCCAGCGGAACCCGACGCTGAGTTAAATTAGGAAAGTTCTATCTTTTATCTAGTTTGTTTAGGAAGCTTTTATCTTTTATCTATCTTTTATGGAAGATATTAGGCTTATAAATAGGATGTTCTAGGCTTAGTTTTCGAATTAATTCCAAGTAGAGAAATCACTATTGAAGAGAAGAAAGCTTAGGTAAGCCATGTTTGGCTAATTTTGTAGTTTCCGTCTACACTTTCAAGACTTGGTTGGTGGTTTGTGAGTTTCTAATATAAGTTTTTTTTTCCTCTATAATTCTTTCAACTTCTTTGTGCGAATTGATTATGTTATTGATGTTATCTTGATTAGCTACCTTGATAATATTGATTTCATGCTAGGATTTAATACTTTCGTATTTGTGTTATTTCCGTAGTAGCACGCATAAGATTGCGGATTCCGTGTTTGAAGCATGATTATGTAAGGAGTTGACATATATCTTAAACATTGATTTACCGTGTTTAATTGGTGTTATTTATATGCTCAAGTTCTTGGGACTATTTGCTATCTCTTTGTTAAATCTTGACCGTGTTAAGGTTGCATTGAGGTGTAAGGGATTGATTGGACTCTGTCAAAATTAGCGCCGTTGCCGGGGAATCAAGTTTATTTCTTTATTTTGTGTATTTATTAATATTTGTATATATATCTATCCCCGTCGTGGACCTATCTTACGGTTTGCGACACCTCGTTACTAATTATTTGCAATGGAGTTGAAGTTATGGCAATACCAAGGAGAATACTTTCACCACTACCTCGCAAGAGTGCAAGATTTAGTGGACGACCGTGCTTCACGGGGTATCCAAGATGATTTGAAAGAACAAGTACTTTGCGTTCAAGATGGCATGCTTCCCGAGATACGAGAATTCGCCCAATCTTTGAAAAACGAAGGCTTTTATGGTTTGGATTGGCCGGAATTGTGGGATCTTTTCCTTTGTGTGGGTGACATGGCAAAGGTGGAAGAAGAATACATATTGGCATCCACACCCTTACCTTTCAAACCAATGGCGGGTGTGATACATGAGGAAAGCCAAGACGCAAGTACCCATGGTTCATTCGAAGATGGAGAAGAGAGCCCGATGCCCCTTGACATGGAGTCTCATGAGTGCACGCTTGAGGAACCATGTATTTTGGCACCTACTCCACCAATAGAAATCATCCCCAACGCACC